>CM057452.1:1808420000-1809007500 GCA_016271365.2 Neoceratodus forsteri
TTCTTCAAACAACTTGAAGTCTTGCTGTATTCTGACAAGTGCAGACTACCAAGCAGTACCTCCATGGAGGAGGGACAGAACCTACTTTGGGAATAAGCTCTGAAGTACTGCTATGCCAAACCGAGCATCACTCCTAGCCTGGATATCCAGAGAGTAATGCTTGGTAACGGTATGAACTGTTTTCCAGATGGCTGCTTAACAAATTTCTAAGAGAGGGATATCCCTGGCAGCAGCCAGGGAAGCAGCTGTACCTCTTGTGGAATGAGCCCTCAGGCCTGAGGGTGGAGTTTTTCCCAGTTTTTTCATAGCAGACTTGTATACAAGACACAATCCACCTGGCAATGGATCTCTTGGTGGCAGGTTTGCCCTTTCCCACTTCTCCATAAGTGAGGAACAACTGGAGGGAGTCAACCCTGTGACCCTTGGTACGCTCTATGTAGTAACTAAGGGCTCTTTTAACATCTAAACTGTGTAGCCTCCTCTCTTCTGAGGAAGAGTGATCAGTGAAGAAGACAGGAAGAGACAAAGACTGGTTTAAATGGAAGTCTGAAACCACTTTGGGCAAGAACCTTCCATTGGTTCTAAGGACCAGTTTATCCCTGTGAAAGGAGATAAAATCAGGTTCCACTGACACGCCTGGCAGAGGTAATGGCTACCAAGAGCACAGTTTTCCAAGTCAAGTACTTAAGCTCTGCTGAAGACATAGGCTGAAAAGGGGTTGCACAAGTTGAGCAATGCAAACATTCAAATCCCAGGCAGGGGCAGGGCCTCTAAAAGGAGGATTGGTGTGAAGCAATCCTTTAAAAAATTTACAGAACACAGGATGAGAAGATAGTGAGGAAGACTTCCCCACAGCCAAAAATGCAGAAACAGCTGACAAGTGTACCTTGAGAGTAGCTGGTTTGAGGCCTAGGCCATTAAGACAGACCATATAATCCAGAACCGTAGGCAATCCAGCAGTATCTGGAGAAATATGCTTCTTAGAACACCAAATGCTGAATCTCTTCCATTTGGAGTTACAAGTCTTTCTGGTGGAGGTTCTTTCAAGAAGCTTTGAGAATATCCAGAATCCCTTGGGAAAGATGCAGATCTGCAAACTCTAACTCTTCAAGAGCCATGCCTTGAGATTGAGAGACCGAAGGTTGAGATACCGAATCCTCTCCTGAGAGGAGGTTAACATGTTGTAATTCCTGGGATGAGACAGGGGAAGATGGACTGTTAGGGACAGCAACAGAGGGTACCAGGGCTGTCTGGCCCAATCTGGAGCAATCAGAATCACTTTGCAAGGCTGAGACCTTATTTTGACTAAAACTTTGAACAGGAGTGGGAAGGGAAGGAAGGCATACAGAAACTTCCCTTCCCAATTCAGAACCAGGGCATCCAGGGGGACTGAGCCCAAGACTGGAGATCTGCAACAAAAGAGAGGGAGTTGGTGATTGTCTGGGGCTGCAAAGAGATCTATCGCTGGAGTGCCCCACCTTGAAAAAAATCACTTTCAACACCTGAGGGTTCAGGGACCATTCGTGATGGCCCTGAGAGATCCTGCTCAGTGCATCTGCTAGCACATTGTCCTTCCCTGGAAGGTGAACTGCTACCAGAAAGGTTTGCAGGGAATAAGCCAGGGACAACAACTACATGGCTTCCGTGCACAAGGCCGTGGACCGACTGCGCCTCCCTGCTTATTGATGTACCACATGGTGGTAGTGTTGTCTGTTCTGAACTGAACCACCTTGTTCTGTACTGACTGAGAGAAAGATTTTAGGGACAGAAAAACTGCCCTGAGCTCTAGGAGATTGATATGGAGAAGGGATTCCTGGGGGGGACCACAGCCCCTGAGCAGTGAAGGACCCCAGATGGACTCCCCAGCCCAGAAGAGAAGCATCCGTGGTGAGGACCACTAAACAAGGCTGAGTAACAAAAGGAACACCTTGTTGTAAATTGTCCTGATCCTGCCACCATTGGAGGGCTTGGATCAAGGTCAGAGTCACTGGGATCAGTTTGGTAAGGGAATCCTTCCTCAGAGACCAAAAAGCTCTCAGGTGGAATTGAATATCCTCATCTGGAATCTTGCCCCTTGGACCACTGCTGCTGAAGCTGCCATGTGGCCCAAGAGCTGGAGGAAATGCCTTGCTGGTTGAGATACCCGAAGGCTGAAGGATGAGGCTAGTTCCTTAAGAACCCTTGCCCTTTCTAGAGGAAGAAAGGCTTTTGCTCTGAGTGTGTTCAATTCTGCCCCTATAAAGGTAAGAAACTGGACTGGCTCGAGAACTGACTTGGGAAGGTTGAGAAGAAATCCTAGAGAAGTGAGCACTTGCTGGGTCACTTCAGGTGTGACATGACTTGGTCTGGAGACTGGCCCACTATTAGCCAACCGTACAGATATGGAAAAAAGGAAATCTTTTGCCTTCTTAGAAAGGCAACTACTACTGCCGGGCACTTTGTGAAAACCCTTGGGGCTGAGGTTAGGCCAAAGGGCACTGCTCTGAACTGACAGTGGACTTGAACCTGAGGTACTTTGTGTGGGAGCACCTGATGGGAATGTGAAAGTAGGCATCTTTGAGGTCCAGGGAGGCTAACCAGTCCCCTGGCCTTAGTCAGGGAAGGATTATTCCCAGAGTTACCATCTTGAACTTTGGTTTTAAAAGATGTTTGTTTAGATATCTTAGGTCTAGGATGGGTCGCCACTCCCCTGTCTTTTTTGGGGTCAGGAAGTACCTGGATTACAGTCCTTTGCCCCAGTGTAGGGTAGGTACTCTCTCTATGGCTCTTAAGGCTAGAAGAGAAGAAACCTCTGCCTCTAGGGCAAGAGTTTCCAAGAGATTTGCAGGTGGAAAAGATCCGGCTCTCATCTTTGGAAATTTTCTGAAGCTGAGAACCAGTCCCTGGCTTACTACTTCCAGCACCCACTTGTCTGATGCAACAGACATCCAGTCGTGGACAAAGTAAGCCAGCCTGCCCCCTATTGGAATAGGAGAGTTGACCCGGGCAGGCCCATCAGGGTGTCTGCTTGGCAGGGGCCTTAGACTAAGGAGTGGATGCAGCCCTGCTCATCCCCCTTCTGCCTCTCCCTCTGAAGAACCCCATCTGTGAAAAGGAAGAAGAGGCATGTGCTTGGTAAAAGGGCCTTTGAAAAGGCCTGCCCCTGCCCCCAGACTGCTGCCTTTGAGGAGTTGCCTGCCTCTCCTTGGCCTGAGCACTCCTGTAAGTGGTCCTGTATTCATCCGTTTTCTTCATGTAATTCTCTGTCTGCTCCCCAAATGGAGAAGTACCCACTACAGGAAAATCCATGGCCTTAGCCTGGGTGTCCTGCGAGAGGCTAGTACATCTGAGCCAAGCCATTCTCCGAAGAGTCACAGATGTAGCCATGACTCTTGAGGACACATCATTAGGGTCCACAGCAGCATGAAACTCAACTTTAGATGCCTCAATCTCATCTGCAGCCACTGCCTCCAGCTCCTTGGCCAGCTGGGGGGGGAGGCCTGTTTAGCCAGTGCTAGTACAGTGTCCCACCTGGACTTCTGGTACCTAGCTGTATAGGCCATATAATTTGTCTGTCTGAGTCCCAGGGAAGATGCCATATACAGCTTTTTTGCCATGACATCAATCTTCCTGGAGTCCTTGTCAGTGGGGTGTGAAGCCAAGGGAATGCTTGCCTTATCACAGGCAGCAGCCTGCACAACCCCAACATGGTTGCATTGATGATATAAAAACTCAGTTTCTGAGCCTGAGAGTGTATACCTGTTGTCCATTCTTCTGTCGACAGGAGGTACAGAATTGGGAGACTTCAGAATTTTTTGTGTCCGTTTCCCAAAAGATTTGTGAAGGGGAATAGACAGTCTCCTGGACTCTGGGATGTCCATCATTTCCACATAATCAGGCTCCTCCTGATCCTCCATTACCTCTTCCATAGGAAGCTGGAGGGTCTCAGCCACCTTTCTGTAGAACATAAAGTGGGAAGGGGACTCAAAGCCTAGGAGGGGATACACCTGAAGGTCTGTCTGGGGAGATGTCCGGTTTCACAGGCACATCTAGACTTTCACCATCACCATCATCATCTTCAAACTCCCCTTGCTCCTCAAACTCTGGTTCATAAAATTCTTCCAAAGTATAATCGTGAACCGGGGGAACCGACCAAACCGAGCCCCTGCCAAAAGGTCCCAGATCAGTCGGAACCATATGAAGTGACTCCACAATCCAAATCACTCTGGCTAGTTCTTCGGCGGTCGGAACATGGACTTCTGGATCCGAACCGGACGATTTTTCTTTGCGCTTTCTTTTAGTCGGAACCGACCCCTCGGGATTGGCTCTCCTTTCGCCTGAAGAAGTATCGCCCTGGTCAGAGGGCACTCCTTCTGGTTCGGTCGGAACCAAACCGGGCTGGCCATCCGGGTCAGCGGACTTCTCAGCCTCCTTTTCCTTCAGTCTTTCTAATCTCTTTTCAAGGGTAGATTTGCGAAACTTTTCGCAAATTTGGCAGTCTGAATCAAGGTGGTCAAACCCCAGACAATAAACACAGGTGGTGTGGGAATCAGCCTTAGCAAAGACCTCCCCACACTCACTGCAGTTTTGAAACCCAGTGGGCCCAGTTTTTTCTTGGGTTTCTCAGACATGGCCAACCTAACCAAACTTACCCTTTTTTCGGCAACCGCCAGGCAAGACTCCCTTATCGGTTCCTAACCATGTCACAGGTCTGGGGGAAAAAAAAAACGTTTCAGAACACTTTTTTTTTTTTTTTTTTAAGAACTGGTAACCACACACTAAAGTTACACAAGAATTAAACAAATGATCGGTTCAGCCGAACCGATCCGCACTTTTTTACAAGTTCCACTCAGAAACACAGTACAAAACCTATCTATCTAGTACTCACGGTACCACACACAGACTGAACCGACTATGCGGGAAACTTTTTCGGTTAGAAACCGATGAAAAAAACGATACTTGAACAGACTTTTGAACCAAGCTGCAGGAGAAATCTCCAGAGCGACTGTTCAGAGAGGCAGAGAAAAGAATCTGATGGTTAGCGTTCAAAGGGAAACAGATACATCAACCGAGCTCGAGCTCAGCATTTTATGCTCTGCACAGAAATGTTAACCCTTTGTTTTCCGGGGCAGTTTAAAGGCTGGGGCTAACTGCACTTGTCGGAATACGGCAAGACTTCAAGTTGTCTGAAATGACAGAGGCCTTTAAAACACTTTTAAAAATGGATTGTGAAGCCATTGACCTCCCCTTGCTTGCTGATATAGCTGAAAATGCTTCAGTGTTGAAAGACTTCGGCCTAAAGACTGTAGGTGTCCCACGTATTCTAGGACACTAGGCAATCCTGCCTCCATTCGCATTATTCTTCTGGGGGTACACCAGTAATAAAATCTTTTCATCATTTAGAGGACTATGCACCTCTGGTTGTTGGTTTCCTTGAAATGCTATGCACCTTCTGGACTTACTCTGAGACTTCCAATCCAGAGTATTCTAACTCTGCAAGACCCATACGCGCAGGCATAATGTTCTGGGATTTGGGAATGTTACCTGCCATGGGTTAACATCAACAGATTGTAATTTAATGACAGACTGGTTGGACTCTTGCTGGACTGGGCCAGGAGCATTGAGTACCAAGTCTATCTGTCCCAGTCTGGGGCCATTAGAATCACTGTTGCAGGCTCCTTCCTGAGCATCTGAAGGACTCTCTGAATGGGACTGGTGGAAAAAGCATACAGGAACCTCGTTATCTAATCCAAGACTACAACATCCTCTGGGACTGTCCCTCATACTAGTGGCTTGCAACAAAACTGTGGGAGCAGATTTCTCTTGCAAGAGGCGAACAGATCTATTTTGGGAGAGCCCCACCTTCTGAAAACTGTGGCCGGAACTTGTTGGTTCAAGACCCATTCACGATTTCCCTGGCTGATTCTGCTTAAGGAGTCTGCCAGGACATTGTCTTTGTCTGGCAGTTGCACCGAAGAAATGTTTGCTTCTATGGAGTATGCCATGTTCCAGATCCTCATTGCTCCTGTACACAGCTTTGAGGTACATGTCCCTCCCTGCTTGTTTATGTAGTACATTACTGTGGTGCTGTCTATTCTGATTTGGACAGGCTGGCCTTGTAGCTGGAAGGAGAACAACTTCATTGCTAGTAGCACTGCCCTGAGCTCCAACAGACTCCTGCATGCTCCATGTGCCACTTACTTAAGTTCCTGCAGGTGGATGCCCCACCCCAGAAGTGCACTGTCCACAGTCAGGATACTTGCCGGTGATTGCTTAAGGAAGGCCATGCCCTCTCTGAGATTGCTTTCCTCCTTCCACCTTTTTAGTAACTACCAGTGCTTTTGTCACTGGCACTAGCTTTGAGAGTGAGTCCCATCTTTGAAACTAATCATCTCTAAAGTGATACTGGATGTCTCACATTTGGAACCTGGCCTATGGAACCACAACTGTGGATGCGGCCATGTGTACCAGTAACTACAAGAAGTCCCTTGCAGGTCCTGGGTGACCTGCTGTGAAGGACTCTGCTGTTGCTATCAAAGCTGCAACTCTGGCCAGCGGGAAGAAAGCTCTCCCCTGCAGGGTGTTTAGCTCTGCTCCTATGAAGTACCGTCCTTGAACAGGTTCTATCTGGGACTTTTCAGATTTATTAAGAATTCCAGATTCTCCAGGGTTCTTTTTACAGTATGAAGTGTGCATCTTGTCTCTTGTTCTGTTGTCCCTGGGACTAGCTAGTCGTCCAGGTAGAAGAAAACCGCAGACCTTTCCTTCTCAGGTGTGATGCCACCACAGCCAAGCATTTTGTGAATACCCTTGGTGCTGAGGTGAGGCCAAAGGGAAGAGCTCTGAACTGGTATTGGCAGTTCCCTAGCTTGAACCAGATATATTTTCTGTGTGATGACCTGACTGGAGCATGAAAATAAGCACCTTTCAGAGCCAGAGATCCTTGCCAGTGGCTTGACTGCAAAGATGGTATCACACTGTTCTCAGTGTGACCACCCTGAATTTTTTTTTTTTTTTTTAAATATTCTTGTTTAGATATCTGAGATTTACCATGGGTCACCACTCCCAATTTTTCTCATGGGGCAGAAAGTACCTTGAGAAAAGACCCTTGGCCCCCACTAAGGGGTAGGGACCTTTTCTAATTGCTTTTGCTAGAAGCAATTTCTTTACTTCCAGTCCCAGCAGAATTCTTTCTGTGGGAGAGTCAGCCGGAGAACACTTACGTTTCTGCAGTTCTGAGCATTTTTTGAACTGCAGAGACAAACCCTGGTCCACCACTTCCAGAACCCACTTGTCTGTGGTGATGTTTACCCACTCCTAGAAGTACTGTGCCAATCCAGCCCCCCCCCCCCCGGCAATGGTTGGGTGACCTTGGCAGAACTGTCAGGGGGTTTGCTTTGGTTGGGGCTTGGGTGCTGGTGCTGCAGCAGCAGTACGTTTTGTGCCCCTTCTGCCCCTGCCCCTACAGTAGCCTCTTTGTGGCTGGTACTCAAAAGAAGCACGTAGAGTACATACTCTTGGGAGTATCCCTTGCCTCCCCTTCCATAAGGCCTGCAGAATGTAGAGGCCTTTTCTAGCTCATCATTACTCTTGTAAGTGGTGTCATATTTATCCACTTTTTTCTTGTATGCCTCTGTTATGTCACCAAAAAGTGAGTTTCCCTTAAAGGAGAAATCCATGACTTTGGTCAGAGTGTCCTGGGAAAGGACAGAATCATAGAATCCCATCAGCAGAAAAGGACTAACTGGCCCATTTAGTCTGCTCTAAAAATGATCCACCCTTTCCCACCCTCCTACCATTTACTTCTCTGTACTACCCCTCCTCTTCTGTTTCGGCCCATATAGCTGTCCCCTTCTAAACTTGTCCAATGTATCCACCCCTACAACCCAGATTGTCCTTAACCAGGAAAAATCTTAAGGACACTGCATGGGCTAAAACCCTAGAAGCAGTATCGTTAGAGCCCACAGCAGTTTGGAAATGATACTTGGTGGCATCTAGGGCTGATCTTGCTATGGCAATTAAGTCATGTGCCAGATCACCATCTGCTTTATCAGAAAGTGGCAGAATTGAGTTCCATAGTGCTTTCTGGTACTGTGCCATGTGTGCTGAATAAGCTGCCTGCCTAATGAGCAGGGACGCTGAAGTATAAAGCCTTCTGGCTATAGCATCCAATTTTTTTTTAGTGTCCTTTTCCGGTGGCTGTGTGGACAAGGGAGACATTTGCTCTCTCACAAGCAGAATCCTGGACTACACAGTGATTATCATGATGAACATACAGGTATTCCACCCTACATCTGTCCACCTGATATTTTCTTTTACATTTTCTATCAATGGCTGCAGCTAAAGAAGGTGCACACATGATTTTGGATATGGCCTTCTGAAGTGGTTTATGTACGGGGACTAGCAACTGCCTCCCATCATATCCATAAATTCAGCATCTACCTCATCCTCTTGAGGGGGAATGTTAAGGGCATCAAGCATTTGCCTGACAAATGAGGAAAAGGAAGGACAATCCTCATAATGTCCTGGAGAAGAGACAAAGACTCACAAAGGTGTACCCCTGATTCCATGGGGTCACCTTCCTTCTGCTGTACATAATATACATAATATTCTTTTTCTTCTTCTTCTCCTCCTCTGCATCTAGATAGGTTGGAGCCTGTGCGGGGTGGGGTGGAGGGGACTTACTAAATTTCCCATGACCTGGACAGCCTGGAAACATTTCCACACCTATGCTATGTCCTCAGATGAAGGCATTTTGTTATATGTCATCTGTCTGCTCCTTTCTTTTTTTTTTTTATTCAAGTTTATTAACATCAATCAGGTACATAAAAAACAAAGAATACAAGTACAGTCAAAGCCAGTTTCTCAGAGCAAATAGCATATATGGATTTCATTTCCATAGACCTTCAGGTACAAATATAAATATAATGAAGTACATTCATTTCAGAGGATTAATTAGACTTTCCTACTGTATACCTCCTCACACGTATTCAAGGCAGCAGACTCCCCCTTCATAATTTACCCTACAATAAGGGTTATTTAGGAGGCTGAACCGGAATTACCCTCCTGGACGGCCAAATGGGGGCAAGGATCAGGGTGAGAGTCCAGCCACATCAGCCATCTTGTCCATCTCCGGGTATAGATATCTAATTTCTGGTTTACTTTAAATGTCAACTCCTCAAGCTCTGAAATCTCTTGAATCACTTGAAACCAGCAACGTTTAGTGGGTGATTCAACCTTCAGCCAGAAGCGGGTTATGACTTTGTGTGCTGCTGTTAAGAGGATAGCCCAGAGATAAAGCGAGTCTACACCCTTCAGGTCCCGAGGGGTGTTACCCAGGATGACATTTAGCCACTCCGGGGGAAGTCCAGCACAAAAAGGTCCCCCAAAGCAGAAGTCACCTCCTTCCAAAAGGGCTGGATCTGTGGACAGGCCCAGAAAATACGTAAATGGTCTGCCTTTGCCTCTCCACAGTCTCCAGCAATCAGACTGTCTTGTGGGGTCTGGTTTTTTTTTTGTTTTTTTTAAAGCTAAAAGGGTAAGGAAGAAGTGTACTCTAACCCTCCATCCAAATTCTTGCCAGTGTGGAAAGCAGGCAGTCCTTGAGGCAATGTGGAAGACACTGTCCCAGTTGACCTCCCCAAAGTCCGCCCCCCCCCGCCAGCTGGATTTGATCTTGGCTAAAGGGTCACCTTTCAAGCTGACCACAGATTTACAGATTGCAGAGACCAGACCCTTCTGGACCAGGGCAGTCCGAAATGTCTGGAGACTCACAAGGAAAGGAGCAGCCCTAAGAGGGTCATGATCTGCCTTTTGACAATTAGTAATATAAGCTCGGGCCTGGAGATATCTAAAATAGTCAAGACTTCCGCAACCCAAATGTATTTTTAAGGGTCTTAAAATCCTGCACTACATCTCCTTCAAGGAACTGGCCCAAATGCATTAGGCCCATTCTGTCCCAAATCTTAAAGGTATGGTCTAGGTGAGCCGGGGAAAAACGGATCCCGGGCCAGCCTGAAAAGAGGCCAAAGTGAGGTCTTCAATTTATGTTTTTGCTACACCCTATGTGCAGCTCTCACAGTGTCTTTCACGGCTGAGAGCCGGGGGCGAGGGGAGTTTTGCATGTGTTAAGGGGGAAAATAATTCTAGTCTCCAGAGGTGGGCCCCACTCCTCCTCTTCTCCCTTTTCCATTTCCTTCCAATCTGAGGACTAGGGAGTGATAAACCATTGCAGGGCCTCCTTTAACTGAGCGGCTAGATAGTAATCCTCAAGATCCGGAAGGGATCTTCCGCCTTTGCTTTTGTGTGCTTGCAGAATCCTAAGATTTATTCTGGGCTTCTTGTTATTCCAAACAAATTTTGAAATCAGTTTGTGCCAGAATTGAAAGTGTGATTTACGAATAAAGGAAGATAAACATTGGAATAGGTATAAGAATTTAGGAAGTATATTCATAGTAACTGTTTGAATCCCGGAATACATGGGAAGGTTTATTAGTGACTACCTCTCAAAGTCTTTTTTCATTTGGTTTACAAGCAGCATGTAATTTGCCTTAAATAGTTGAGAGGTATGTTTAGTGATGTAGGTGCCCAGATATTTCACCTTCTCTGCTGACCAATTCAGGGGGAGGAGGTCCAATATTGTCTTTGAGGGGGTGTAATAAAAAAGTACAGTTACGTAAGAACTTACCGTAACAGTAGATCTTAGAGAGAGGTTCCTTCAGTAGGTCATAACATGTAGGACTAGCGCCATCTGGCGTCAGGACCCAACGGCAGAGTTTTCCAGCAATACCCGACAGGGGACCGCCCACCGATGTCAGCGTGAGTCTATACAGTTGGTGGTCCCCAGGCCCACCCTCCAGTTCTTTCCTGCCGGAGATCCAGAAGGAGAGGTAGCAGGTCTGGAAATTGAAACAAAAATTTTCTGAGGGGAAGGAGGGTGGGAAAAACATGACCTACTGAAGGAACCTCTCTCGAAGATCTACTGTTACGTTAAGTTCTTACGTAACTGTACTATCTTACTTCAAGAGGGTTCCTTCAGTATGTCATAACATGTAGGACAGAATCCCAAGCAGTCCCTCGAAAGAGAGACAGAGAGAAACATAGGAGGAGGAACAACTGAAACACAGAAAGGAGCGTGCCTAGGACAAAAGGCCCTGCAGGACAGCTAGGCAAAACCAGCCCTTCACCTAGAAGCAATGTCCAGATTATAATGCTTGGTAAAGGTATGGACTGAACTCCAGGTTGCTGCCACACAGCTCTCCGCTGCAGAAACATGATGGAGGAAAGCTGCAGAAGCAGCCACACTCCTAGTGGAATGAGCCTTGACAGGTCCCGGCCAAGGCTTCTCATACTTCTGGTAACAGAAGCGGATGCAGTTTCCTAACCATTTTGAAAGGCATTGTAGGGAAACTGCCTTACCCAACATCCTTGATGCAGGCGGCCGGTGGCACCGAGGCTGAGGCGCTGGACGCCACACCTCACGCTATGCCAGCAACCCGGTTCAGGAATGAGCTCTGTCCACCAGGGGTCAGCGGGGAGAAGAGGATTGAGCATCCAGAGGACTGCTCTCTCTCTCGGGAGGGATTCAGGCAGCCCTGCAGGCAGCAGCCCGTGGAGACCGGCGGCACTGCTACCATGGGCTTTGTATGGGGCAGACGCCAGGCGGTTGGTCTTCCAGACGGGTGGGAGCATCAACGTCTTGGGCTAGGAAGGCACTGCACGTCCCACGTCGGGGGCGTAAACACTACAGGAAAATCCACTCTGGGTCGGATAGGCGACGGCCCGCCCTGAGCCACGCTGCCACACGCCCTACATTGGAGCCCCTCCACCGCCCCTTCTATCTCCTCGGGCCCTATGTCCTCCGGGGGGCTCAGGGAGGAACAGTAACGTCATTGAGGATAGCGAGGCTCAGAGTGGGTGGTAGAGCAGTACCGGCCAGTGGTGAAGCCTGAGAGAGTTCCGACTCCAGAGGCGATAAAAAGAGTTAATAAAAAACTAAATAAATAAATAAAAACATCCTCGATGCAAACGAAACAAAGAGCTGATCTGCTTTTCGCGATTCCTTTGTGCGAGAGGTGTACCACCCAAGGATCCGGTGCACGTCCAGGTTATGAAGTAAGGCCTCACCTCTGTTTGTTGGGGCCGGATAGTACACCGACTGGTTGAGGGTAAGCTGCGATACCACCTTGGGAAAAAACCTAGGATGAGTATGGAGGACTGGCCTGTCCTCCATAAGATAATGGAAAATAAGATAAGGCTCCTTAAAAACTAAAGCCTGAAGCTCGGAAATCCTTCGAGCAGAAGTAACAGCGACTAAAAAGAGCATTTTCCAGGAAAGGTAATGCATATCACAGCTCATCGCTGGTTCAAAAGGAGGTAGAGTAAGTTTCTCCAAAGCAAAATTAAGATCCCAAGGTGAAGCAGGGCTGCACATATGGGTTTTCAGTAGGAGTATGCCCTTCAGAAAGGTTTTGACAAGCTCCAACTGTGCCACAGGTTTACCATCCACTAGCACATGGTAGGACGAAATGGCTGATAAGCAGACTTTCAGCAAAGAATAGGAAAGGCCAGAGTCAGACAAAAAGAGCAGGTATTCCATTAGATGCGAGGCTGAGCATGTAGAGGGATCCCAACCCTTGGAGGCTGCCCAAATGGAAAAACATTTCCACTTCATGGCATAAGTGGACCTCGTGGAAGGTTTTCAGGCCTCCACGATGACTTGAGCAACTCTCGAAGAGACTCCAAAGCATGAAATCGCTATGTCTGTAGGAGTCAAGCATGAAGATGCAAGGTCCTGAGCCTCCTGTGCACTAGCCGACCCTTGTCCTGGGTTAAGAGGCTATGCTGTAATGGAAGTGGAACTGGGGGTTCCCTCGACAACTGCAGTAGAAGTGGGAACCAAATTTGTCTGGGCCAGAGCGGAGGGATAAGGAGTTTGGAGTTTGAGGAGCACCCTCAGGAGAATGGGAAATGGAGGGAAGGTGTACAAAAATCTCCCTGTCCAGGAGAGACAATGCATCATTCCAAAAAGCACAATCCACTGGAATGAGCAAGAAAAAGCTGGGAAGCCTTGCGTTGAATGGGGAGGTGAATAGGTCGAGTTCCGGTCGTCCCCATTTCTGAAATAGAGATTCCGCCACTGCCTGGTTTAGTTCCCATTCATGATAGAGAGTGAACAATCCACTGAGGTTGTCTGCTAGAATGTTTTCCACTCCTGGAACATGTACGGCTGTGAGGGACAGATCGTACAGAAGTGCCCAGTCCCATACTCTCATCGCTTTCCTGCAAAGGGGTTAGGGTTTGTTGAGATACCAGACAACGGAGGTGTTTTCCATCTGTATGAGTACTAGTCCCTTGGGTAGAATAGTCTGAAATGCCTGAAGAGCATACTGTACCACTGTCATCACCAAGACACTGATGTGTAAGGACATCTCTTGACGGGACCAAAGTCCCAGAGTCTGATGGTCCCCCAAATGAGCACCCCAAACCCCTGTTGGAGGCATCCATCGCAAGGGTTGCAACGGGAGCAGGGACCCGAAAGGGGCGGCCTAAGGATAGGTTTGAGAGATCTCTCCACCACAGAAGATCCTTCTGCACAGCGGTGGAGATAAGAACTGGTTGATCCAGCTGATCCTGAAGCTGATCCCACTGAACTCTGAGGGACCACTGAGAAATTCTCATGTGGAGCCTCGCCATGGGGACTGTGGAGACAGAGGCTGCCATCAGGTTGAGAAGGCGCAGGACTTCTCAGGCTGGGAGGTACCTGGAAGAGGCCACCATCTCCCTGGAAGGGGCCGAGATTAGCCAGTCATACAGGTACGGGAAAACTGCAATACCCTGGCATCTCAAGGCCGCAGTCACCAACGCTTGGCTGGCACTTGGTGAAAACCCTGGGTGCTGAAGAAAGTTCAAAGGGGTGAGCTTTGAATTGAAAG
The DNA here is from genome assembly GCA_016271365.2 of Neoceratodus forsteri. Classification (NCBI taxonomy): domain Eukaryota; kingdom Metazoa; phylum Chordata; order Ceratodontiformes; family Ceratodontidae; genus Neoceratodus; species Neoceratodus forsteri. Next base: position 1,808,433,914 of record CM057452.1, read on the forward strand.
TGATCCTCCTAAAAGACAAACCGCAGGAAGCGGCGGTGGTTCTTTAATATCGGGATGTGCAGGTAAATATCCTGCATGTTCAAAGCGCACAACCAGTGGTTGTCCTGCAACAGGGGTAGCAGACTCTGGAGCGTGAGTATCCTGAATTTTTTTTGTACTCGAACAGGTTTACCTGCTGAGGCAGAGTATGGGTCTTAGGTTGCCTGCCTTTTTTGGAACCAGGAAAAAAATTGGAGTAGAATCCCTGTCCCCTCTGATGAAGAGGGACCAGCTCCATCGCCTGTTCCTGCAAGAGAGCCTCTATTTCCTCCCTTACTAGAAGCACCTGGTCTCTGGAATAGGCGGACCTTCGAGGAGGAGATTTGGGAGGAATCTCTAAGAATTCTATGCTGTGCCCGACGGACACTAACTGCAGGACCCATTTGTCGGAGGTGATGAGCTGCCACTCCTGCAGGTGGCGAGCTAACCTCCCCCACACCTGTTCCAGAAATGGAGGAGGGGGTGGGGCCAAAAAGTCAGGAAGTGGCCGGTTGGGCTGGAGAAGGTCCTCCAGAATAATGCTAGGTTTTGGAGGCGGGGGATGGAAACGTTACCCGTGGCCTTACGCTTTCCCTGCCCAGACTGGGGGCGTCTACGTCTCTGCCTTCAGGTCCGTCTCCAAAAGGGCTGCTGCAGTTGACCTTGCTGACTGTCCTGACGGTACATGGACCTCACAGACCTAAGAGCCTGATCTCGTTCTTGGAGGTCTGTGATGATGTCCTTGGCATCCCCACCAGAGCACCGAGCCCTGGAAGGGGGCATCCAATATAGCTGACTGGACATTGTTAGCGAGACCAACTATGTGAAGCCAGGCATGCCACCGAAGGGAGATGGCGGTCGCCAAGGTCTGAGCCAACAAGTCGACAGAGTCGTAGGTAGCCTGAAGAGCATGCCGACAAGAAATTTTTAAGAGTCAGATATCCCGGGTGAGTTCCTCTTTGAGGTCCGAATTCAGTCCTCCAGCCTGGCAAGGGTGGGACACCATGTGGCCTACGTAGTTCAGGGACCTTAAGGCACACGTAGCTGAGGAATAAACATTTTTCCCCGAACTGGTCAAACTGCTTGGACTCTGTCAGGAGGAACCAAACTCAGTTGCTTAGGAGCAGACAATCGATCCTGAGCAGCTGAAATGACCACAGAGTCTGCCCCCTTTTTTTTTTTTTTTTAAACCAGGAGAGAGACGCACTAAACTGACAGCTTGTTTACAGGTGTCACCTGGGAGCACAAGGAAGTTAAGTGACTTGCTCAGGGTCACACACTATGCAAGTGGGGGGCTGTGGGATTCAAACCCAGGACTCCAAGTTTGCAGCTCAGAGCCTTAAACCACTGCGCTATACTGCCTCCCTTAGTATGGGCAGCCAGAAACAGGGCATTCTCAGGAGCCCGGTATGTTTTGTTAGCTCTCTTTGGGACAGCTGGTATGGAATTGGGCAGTTGCCAGATAGTCGAGAGTCGGGACCCGCCGCAAGACCCACTCCCGTTGAAAGGTCCGACGGAAGCAAGGGAGCGGGCTCTGGCCCGGAGACTGGTGTCGGAGAAGCCGAAGTCACCAGGGGTTACTCTGGCGAGGTGGGGGGGGGGCACGTCGATCGACTGGCTGTGGAAAGCTCTGTAAGTCAGGTATAAGGGGAAACCTCGGGAGGGGCGGCTTCGTAGGTGGAGGAGGATCGTCTTGACCCAAGACCCCAGAAGGGGAAAAGCGGGTATGACCCTGGAGAGCCTGCCTCCAGAGGACCGGCGCCATCTCCAGCCAGACAGGCAGGGTTGAAGGAAGCCTCAGCCGGTGGAGAAGGAAGGGGAAGAAGGGTAGTCTTCCGTGGGCTACTCCAGACACCAGGTGGGCTGACGATAGTCCCCGACGGGACAGCCACTCCGAGGTGGTCCCCACAAGGAAGCGTCTGACCGGGCAAAGGTGCGGCAGGAGTCAGGGAGGACCCTCCCCCCGACTTGGCGACAACAACCATGCGGGACCCTGTGGAGCAGGGAACAGACTTGTCGGCAGCCATACAGTCCCCAGAGGAGCGGCTTAGTGGCAGTCATGGGCTTATCTTGCACTGTAACCAGGAGAAGAGTCTTGGAGAAAGGTCCCCGGACGCGGCCTGGATCCTTACCGCAGGCAGTGGGGAAGCAGCCTTGCTAGCCGCGGGCCTCGAAGCCTCGGGCCTGCTCTACGTGGTGTGCTCCTTCTCACTGTGTTTCTCCTCCTTTTTATGTTTTGAAGGGGAAGAGGAAGAAGTGGAGGACGAATCCCAGATTTTCTCCTTTTGTTTCTCTAACGATGCTGATCGAGATTTGAGGAGATGAGCCTCTAAGGCCTGGTTGAAAGACTGACAATCAGCACTGAAGACAACCAGATGGTCTAAGCCAAGGCAGATCACACACCGTTTGAGACCGTCCTCGTGCGGGATCTGAATGCCACAAGCCTCGCACTTATTTTTTGGAGACGACATAGATCATTGAAAATAACATATAGCAGTGATTTTTGAAGGAAAAAAAAAAAGAATGCAAAAACGGAATGTTCAACTGACGATTGCTGAGGTGAGTCTACCGCAAGGCACTGCACGAGGTGACGGCAGGAAAGAACTGGAGAGAGGGCCTGGGGACCGCCCACTATACAGACTCACACTGATGTTGGTCACATGACGTCAGTGGGCAGTCCCCCAACGGGTATTGCTGGAAAAGTCTGCCGTTGGGTCCTGATGCCAGATGGCGCTAGTCCTACATGTTATGACCTATTGAAGGAACCCTCTCAAAGTAAAATCTAAGGACTTCAGTCTTGGACCTATTAAGATAATGTCCAGAGTGCCCTCCAAACTCTTCCAGAACTGACCAAACCTGAGGGACAGACTGCTCAGGCTGGGACAGGCACAGCAGAACATCATCTGAGTAAAAGGATATCTTCCGAAAAAGTTCAAATAGAAAAAAGCAGACTGCACTTGCAGTGTGGCGGCTGTGTGCAGATAATTCCACCAAGGCACCATCTGATTGTGCCACACACCATACAGACTGGGAGACCTGCTGGGCCAAGGCAATTCGGGTGGGTGGGGATGGGGAAGCTTTTTAGTCTCCCCACTGTGCTATCCAGTCATGAACACTGGCACTAGTTCTCTTTTAGCTGCCACACAAACAATTAAGAAATGTTCAGGAGGGTTTTGGAGAAGTTATGGGCAGGAGGGTGTTTAGGAGAAGTTATGAGCTGGAGGTGTTAGGAATTTGTCACAGAAAAAACTGGCAATCTAATGCCATGAAAAAAGGAGTTCATTAGAAAAGCAGACTGTAGATTTCATGCCACCAACCACATTAGATTGTGCCACTGTTAAACCGGACAGATCTGGGAGACTTGCTGAGCCATTGGAGGTTGTGGGTGGGGTGGGTAAGAAATGTGCAGGAGGAGAGTCGGAGAAGTTATGGACAGGAGAGTTGTGTGGAGATGTTAATTGGGCAGGAGGGGTGTTAGGAGAATGCCTGCCAGCACAGAAGTACCCATGACTCGTATACACAGAAAGCAGACACACTGCAGACTCAGTTGTCATATCCACCAGATTATGACACTGTCTCTTCTTAACAGCAGATCAGCTGTCAAGGCTAAGAGGGTGGCGTGGGTGTGAATGTTTTGGGGGGGGGGGGGTCTTTCAGTCACCCCAGTCAAATCCAATGTCTCTGGTACAGCCAGGTTGAGGTATTCTTACAATTTAAGAAGATTTTGTACAGGAGAGTAGCAGGGAGAAGTTGTGGGCAGGAGGGTGTAGGCGAAGAAAGAACAGGTTACTCACCTGTAACAGTAGTTCTAGGAGTGGTATATGTTGTTCATCCACACTCTTTGACAGACTCCTAGCAGTTCTCCAGGAGGAGGGAGGCAAGGCGCACGCCCCCTATTTAGGAAACAGAGATTGGAGAACCGAGGCCCCAAAACAGGTATCCCGGCTTGACTCAAGGTCGATGTGATAGTGGGAAGTAAAGGTGTTTGCTGACTTCCAGGTAGCAGCCCGACAGATTTCCTGGATAGGGATGTCCCTGGAAGCAGTCACAGATGCAACAGTATGGCGGGTAGAATGAGCTCTTAACCCTCTGGAAGGCTCCTTGCCCGCCAACTCATAGCACAGACCTATACAAGATGTGATCCATCTTGCAATGATCCGTTTGGCTGCAGGTCTGCCAAAAGCGGCTTCAGAGTAGGTGACAAACAGCTGGCGAACCTCTCCACAAATTTCTGCCGTTCTTTCCTTACAGCAGGAGACAGCACGTCTCGGGTCCAGAGTATAGAGCCTGTATTCGGCAGAGTCAACACCTGATTAAGGTGAAACTCAGACCACCTTCTGAAGGAATTTCGGGTTGGGGCGCAGGACAACTTTATCCCTGTGAAAGACCAGATAAGGAGAGTCCACCGAAAGCGCCTGTAGCTCCCCTGTCCTTCTGGCTGATGTGATAGCCACCAGGAAGGCCATCTTCCACGACAAGTGTGAGAGCCCACACTTGTGCATGGGTTCAAATGGCTTGCGCCCATGAGCTTTGCCAAAACCAGCAAGAGATCCCATGGAGGTGGAGGTTCACACACTGGAGGGGATATGTGATCCAGGCCTTTGAAAAAGCGCCTGAACACTGTCGCCTGTGCCAATGTTGGCTGACCGGCCCATGTTCAGTAAGCAGAAATGGCTGCCAGGTGCACCCTAAGGGTCGAGGACCGCAGACCCCCTTTGGAGAGAGACCAAAGGTAGTCTAGAATGTTAGCCACAGAGCAGGATAAGGGGTCCAGACTCTTACCCTGACACCGAATGGAAAATCTCTTCCATTTGAAGGCATAACATTTCCCGGTCGATTTCTAGCGAGATGCCTCTACCACAGTGTAGACATCCTCGGAAAGACCCAGAGCCTGAAACTCTAGCCGCTCAGGTACCAGGCTGTAAGATGCAGGGATTGAAGGTCCGGATGGAAGACCTTCCCCTGGTTTAATGATAACAGGCCCGGGCATGTGCAAAGCTGCTCCAGGAGCCTGCAGCTGAGGCTGAGGAGATCTGGGTACCAGAACTGGGATGGCCAATCCGGGGCTACCAGAATCACCTTTGCCTTGTCCCTCCTCACCTTGAGTTAACACCTTGTGGATCAAGGGAAATAGAGGGAAGGCATAGAGGAGGCCTGGGGTCCACGGCATTGAAAAGGCATCCCCCTGCTGAGGGGGGCAGGAATGGTACAGACTCGGCTTGGCATTCTCCCTGGAGGCAAACAGGTCCACCAGTGGTTTGTCCCAATGGGAGAACAGACTGTAAGCTACCTCTGGATGCAGGGACCACTCGTGGGATGTCTGGCCTAAGCAGCTGAGAGCATACGACAGTTGGTTCGAGACTCCTGCCACATGGATGGCTGGGAGATCTGCCTCCAACCGGCTGATGAGGATCCAGATGCGAAGAGCCTCCATGCACAGCAGACGGGAGTGTGTGCCACCCTGTTTGTTGAGGTAGTACCTGCTCTTGGTATTGTCCGTCTGGACTTGAACCACTTGACCCCAGAGCTGAGGAGCGAATGCTGACAGTGCCAGTCTGACTGCTCTGAGCTCCAACAGGTTGATGTGGCATCGGGACTCCTCGGGGGTCCAGAACCCGTGGGCCCCGTTGTCCCTCATGTGGGCTCCCCAGCCCAAGAGAGAGAGGCACTGGTCGTGAGGACGACCGTCAGCTCAGGTCAGACAAACGGGATCCCTTCCTGCAACTGTTTTGGGACGGTCCACCATTGGAGAGCGTCCCACATCTTCTCGGTTACCATGATCAGCTGGTCGAATTGACCATGGCGCTCAGTCCACTGGGCAGCCAGCTCCCACTGAAGGGGGGTGCATGTGCCACATGGCCCAACGAACTACAGAGGTGCACGCCACCATGTAACCCAGAAAGCGCAAAAAGTCCCAGGCAGGGCGCAAGAGCCCAACCAGAAATGATCGGGCAAAGGAGAAAAGAACCTCTGTCCTGTCCGCCAGGAGCCGGGCTCTGGCTTGACAAGAGTCGAGCTCTGCCCCGATAAAGCCCATCACCTGAGACGGCACGAGTTCCGACTTGGCCTCGTTGATCAGGAGGCCAAGCTGAGAGGAGGTTCTGAGAGCCAGATCCCTGGATCTCTCCACCTCCTAAAGGGAGGAACTCGCCAGAAGCCAGTCGTCGAGATAAGGGTAGATTCGAACTCCTCAAAGCCGAAGGTGGGCTGCCACCACTGCAATGCACTTGGTGAAGACCAGCAGGGCCGATGACAGGCTGAACTCGTACAGGGTCCCCTCGACCCTAAAGCAGAGGAACCGCTGGTGGGACGGACGATTAGGATGTGAAAGAACACGTCCTGCAGATCCAGAGAACAAAACCAAATGTTTTGCTCCAGGGATGGTATGATCTGGTTCAGAGTTACCGTCCGGAAGGTGCGAGACCTGAGATACTGATTCAAGTCGTGGAGATCTGGGGGGGGCCAACCCCCCCCCCCCGGTCCACTTAGGCACCAGGAAGTACCTGGATATGAAGCCTGGGTCTACAGGCGGATCCGGCACTGAAGCTACTGCCTCCTTGCGGAGGAGCTGAGCTATGTCGTCTCGAAGAGCTAACAGCGTGCAAGCTGAGATCCATTCCTCCAGATGGGCGCGGGCTCGGCTGGACGGGTACTGCTCGAATTCCAGAGGCAGTCCCTGCCCGACCACTTCTAGAACCCACCTGTCCGAGGTGATATCAGACCAGGCGGAAAGAAAGTGGCAGAGCCAATCCCCACGGGAGGACCCAGGGCAGGCGTGACGGGAGTAGGGGTGGCAACCCCCAACCAGTCACTGAGCAGGCTTGGAGGAGGAGGAAGCTCCTGGATCAGTGCCTTGGCCTCCTTTACGGGGCTGCTGCTGAGGTCCCTGATTGGGCCTAGGGTGCCAAGCTTGAGCCTGCTGCTGCTGTTGGTGCTGCTAACCACCTTGATAGGAGGGCTGCCTGACCGCAGGGGAGGACTGCCGAAAAGGTTTCCTCTTCCGCTGGTTCTTGCCAGAGAAACACTTAGCAGAAGGGGCGTCCAAGGTGGCACCGGACTGTTCAATATGCTGAAGGTGGCCTGCCACTCCTTGGCCGAACAGGTCAGTACCAAGGAAAGGCACATCAGCTAACTTGTGCTGGGTATCCACCGGAAAGGAGGATAACGGCAGCCAAGCCCTGCAGTGGGTGGCTACTGTGGCTGCTAAAGAGCGGGCACAAGAATCCCCAATGTCTAAGGCCGTCTGGAGCTGCTGTTTGGCGACAGCAGTGCCCTGATCATGGACTTGCTTGACGCTGGTCTGCATGTCCGCGGGGAGATGAGGAAGTACTTCATCCAGTGACCCTAGGACAGCATGGGAGAAGGGTGCCATGATTACAGCCGAACTGGCCTGACAAAGGCCCAAGGAAGAGGCCACGTAGACCTTATGGGCAGAGTGGTCCATGTTCTTGGACTCTTTATCCGGAGGTCGGTCATTGTCAGACGATCTACCAGTACGTCTAGAGACGGAGGCAGTCACCAGGCTCTCAGCCGAGGGATGTTCCGTGAATCCCAGTAGGGATCCCATAGGCACCGCATACTTGTGGGCCATACAGTCAGACGGTGCTGGGCAGGAGGCTGGACGCTGCCAAAGCTCAATGGCTGGACCAGTAATGGCTTCAGCCACTGGGAAGGCCTCCGTCGGGGTTTCCTCCCTCTTAAGGATATCTGTAAGGGGGTACTCCGCCGTTTTCTGGACAGATTCCAGGGGCATTCCGGTGGAATCGGAAATGAGGCAGAGGATGCCCTGAAAGGAGGAAGGACCTTCCTCCAGGCTTGCCGAGAGTGACTCATCACCCGGATGGGAGTGCAAACCGGTGGCATCCGAATCCGAAGAGTCGGGATACAGCGGTCTCCTGCCTATGACCCCCTCGATACGCCGAGGGCAGTCAGGGGTAACCGTGATGGACAGGCGTCTGGGAAGCCCCTTGTCTGGACGGTCCCCTTTTGAGGAAGCCCCCCAGACAGGCTGTTTAGGCGGTGGTTCCACCCTAATCGGTGGTGAGACTGGTATGGGCTTAGGAATAATGGCCAGCCCCATAGGTGGAAGAACCAAAGATTTCGAGTCCGAAGGGGTCTGTGTCGGCCCTTGAGGCACAGGCCAAGTAATGGCCGGGGTGGACGGCGTAGCCAGCTTCTGTCCGGCCAAAATCAGCTGTTGCCACATAAGCTCCTCATAGCATCGGAGTTTCCATCGAAGCCTCTCCTCGTCCGAGGAGGATGAGGACCTGTGGCAGCACCTCTTTTTTGAATGTCGGTGGCCTTTCTTCATTTTTCCCACCGAAGAAGGAGACAGAGTCCTCGATAGAGACCGATGGAGTCAGCCAGGATCAGGAGAAACCAGGCTCAGTGAAAATCGAGGCTCCGGATCAATTCCCTTGATGGGGACACCGGAAGGAAGTGTCTTGTCATCGGGGAAAGAAAGAGAAAGGACCGGGGTCCTTTCTAAAGAATCGTCGACTGGAGTCGGTGAAATTGGCTCGATCGACTTGAGGACAATCTTGGCCAGATCAGCCAATTCCTCTGTCTCTCCCTGGCCAGACGAAGATCCGTGAAGCCGGCGGCCCAGGAAGCAATCTCGACTGAAGTCAAGGTCACAGTGCCCTGGGACTCTGACCTCTCTCAGTCCCAGGAATGTCTCCTGTTCAAAAACATTGGATCCTTGTCCCTCTTCCAAGGGCAGGAGGAGTGCGAGCCAGAGGGCGCCTCAACCCTGGTGGGGAGAGACTGGCACATCTCCCTGAAGGAACCTGTGAAGGAAGAACCGAGGTTGAGAGGCACAAAGAAACTTTGGCTGGCCAAAGCTTGGGCAGCTTCTTCTTCGGAGGCCGTCATCTGCTCTAGCTGCTCGGCGGATCCCGTGGCCGTGGAAACCGCCCACCTCGCTTCTTTCGATTTCACCGGTGGGTTCCTTTTCTCCGGTCTCCCCAGCTTAAGGCATGCCATGCGGTCGTCAAGGATGTTGGGATGGAAAGCCAAGCAAAAGGTACAGGTGGTGGTTTCATGACCGACACCTAGGCAGTACACGCAGGTAAGGTGGGGATCAGTGCGCAACATTTTCTGGCCGCACGCACACCGCAAAATCCAGAGGACGACTTGTCCTCCATATCCGATGCACTATTATCGGAATCGAAAACTGACAAGTTTGAGAGATACATTCAGTAAAAACTAACGATGCGAATCCAGGGCCTACGATGGCTAGAGTTAGCACAAGGGAACCTGATTCTTCCAGCGGAAAAGAAGATCTGGCGTCATGGGGTGAAGCTGGGGTATTTACCACCCGGGTGGGTGGGAGGAGCCAGCCTGAAGACTTTCCGGCCAGATTTAAAGGGAAAGGGACATGCCAAAGACTGTGGATGAACAACATATCCATGCTCCTAGAATAATCACTTCTATGCTATGCCAGGTCAAGACAAAACAGCAATTACTTCCACACAAATGGCACCACCACTGGTGCTAACATTAAAGTTCGGGCAGGAGGTGTGTAGTGTAGCCAGTCTGGTTTACCCAGTTAAACAAATTGCACTAAAGCTACGGGGCAGCAACCACACAATCATGTTAGATTGTGTCATCTAAGCCTGAGTCATCACTGGTGGGTGGGAGCTGGGAGGGAGGTTTCTGCAATGTTTGGTGGGTGGGTACTGCCAGGGAGTCTGAAATGGGTGGGGCTGATATAATTGCATCTAAAATGTCAATGTGCAGGAGCGAATGCAGGAGAAGTATTTTGGGCAGGAGGTGACTCACTGGGAGACATAGGTGATTAGTGTATATTAATGTTTATATCTTACTGTCACTATCTAATCTAATGGCAAATTTTGCAGAAGTCTGGCAAATGAGACAGGAAATTGGGCAACTGCAGCAGTAGAAATTCCAACTCAATGTACCAGAACTGCAAAACTGTAAGTACATTTTTCTCACTGTAATTTGTGACAGTCATTGAACAAATTAATGAAAAACAAAACAGTCAAATCAACAGTTACACAGGTGATTATTTTTATGTGATCATTTACTGCTGTGGTTACTTAGCCATCACTGGTACCTTGTTGGAAGGCAAAGCAACACCGTCTGCTAAAAAAAAAAAAAAAAAAAAAGACTTTGGCATTATATTAGCAACATAATGATTCAGAGATATTAAAAAACATGGATGTAATAATAAAAAACACTGAAATGTACTTTCCAGACTCTTTCCATTCATTTCAATGGGGACCCCCAAGAATTTCACGAGGACTCCCAGATTTTCGGTCCGGACCCCCATTATTTTTTTTTCAAGAAAGTCCTGGGCTCTTCAACCAAAAATCCCGAAGCAGGGAAGTGTTTAGCCTCCAGTGGGTATTTCTTCTGGGGAGGCAAAAGTCTACCTCTAGAAAGATAGTATTATGGTCAGATAGGGTAGAAGTCCCCACCCACATGGAGGGGAAGCATGAAAGATCTGTGGAGAATGTAATAAAAGTATCTAGTTGGGAGAAGATTCGGAATCTGGGGGAGTAATAAGTATAGTCCCTGGCTCTAGGGTATTCTTCCCGCCAGATATCCACCAAACCCGCCTGATCAAAGATCTTTTTAAGGGAGCAGGCCTTTCGGAAATCTAGGTAAGGGATTTGTGAGGTAGTGTCCAAATTCCTATCAAATACCGGGTTCCAGTCCCCACCCATTATCAGGCCCCCTTTGTTTTTTTCAGCTATAAGCGGTAAGAGGGACAAGTAAAACAAGAGGTGGGAACCTGGGGGGGGGGTACATAACATTTACCAGGGTTACCGGAGTATCTTGAATTTTGCCAGTCACTAAAATATACCTTGCCCCTCGGTCCTCTACCACTTCTTCTTGTTCAAAGGGAAGAGAAGCACACAGAAGAATGGCTACACCCTTTTTTCTACCAGAGGGTAGATGTCTGCTCCTTTCTTCATTCAGGAGGATTAGCAATGACTGTTTTTTCTTTAAGTTTCTTTTTAACAGGCACCATTTCCAGCATCTGCTCTGAAGCTCTATTATTTTTGCCATCACTGTGTAACCCCCCTGCAAATGGGGGTTCCCAAAAGACTTCCAGGAGCTTGCTTGAATGCTCCAAGCCTGAATGGTGTTTGGCGTTTAAGCCATTTATCAGTGAGTGTTTTTAGAACCTCTGGTACTGTCTCTTTAAGAGCTGTCTGCTTGCAGACATAATTAGTTTGTATGGGGACTGTGTGCTTCTCTGTTTGAGTACCACTCGAGCTACTGCCAATTCACTCCATTTTGCAGTCACTAGGAGTGCAAAGGGAACCTATCTGAAAGATGTAACTGTTTGTCAGAAATCATTTACAGTAATAATGAAATTACAGTTTGTCTAACCTGCTTTCTTTGCAGTCAGAACTGTGTCTGCCTAGTTCCCATTCTGGTTTTGAACTGCTGAACTGGACCAATCAGTGTGGGGTAAGCTAGCTCTAAAATGGTGCCTTGGCCGAATCAGAACTTGAACTCATAATCTGAGCCAGCCACAAGAGGATTGTAGTAGGCAGTGACTCTGGGAGATGTAGTTTAGACTTGCGCCTTTTGGACCAACAGCAGCAGTCTATTGTGAGTGACAGCCAATCCAGTCAAGAACTGGGAGGAACTCAAAGGAAGTGCCCGGTTTTGTCTGTTGGGAGTTTCAGTTGAGCTTTGGCAGTGAAGGGAAAGGAACCTGTGCTCCTTCAGTGCACAGTTTTAGTCAAAAACATGTGTAAGGTCAGAGTTCGGTCTGCAGCTTGTTAGGACTGAATCCGTCCTGTGAAGAGAATCAAAGGATATCTGAAGAGTAGAAACCAGGCTCACCCTGTAGAAGACTGGAGGAATTGCTGAAAATTGCACTCGGTCTGTCAGGAACTGAATCTGCTGTGTGTTCTCCCGGGTATTGTGCAGTAATTGCGATCGGGATACAGATGCAGCCTGCCTGGTATAGTGCTTTCTTTTTACCATATAAATGTGTGAAGAGGTTTGTGTACCTCAAGTGAATCCTGCTGCCATTAAGTGACTTTTGCCTGTGACTGTTTACCATATAAATGTGTGAGGAGTCTCTTGGAGCTCAAGAGTAGCCCTGCTGACATTGAAGGACCCTATCTTATTTGGAGGTCGTGAGTACTAATTCAGGGTCGCTCCTTGTTGAATTGCCACATTAAATCCAAATGGAATTACTGTACTGCTGACTGTTTAATTCTCCTTTTCTCTGTGTGAAAGGGCCCCTACCAGCTGCCACGGTTTGGACTAGCCACTAGGGCTTGGGTACCCAGGGACAGTAACTGATAGGGATAGGCCTGTGCACAGAGCCATAGGTAGATGAGTAGAGTGATAAGCTAATTAACCTGATTTCCCCCTGTCCTTGTTATATCCCCCTAAATAAATCAGAGCTGCTTGTTTCAGCAAAGTTATACAGCCTGAGGTATTTGTCTATGTTAAAGTACTGTACTGTGATTGTTGCACTGTATCTTATTTCACAGGAGGTCCCAGTGCCGGAACCAGTCCTGGGGGTAAGTGTATACTGTAAAGGTAATTCTGATGTATTGTGTGGGCCACTAGTGGGAAGAAAGGGGGGTTGCAGTGTCCCAGAGGGCTGTGACCAAGTTAGTTTAACTATTGTAAACCCTGACCTCTGGGTGGAGGCACCCGCCATTGGATCCAGGCCCCTCAACCTGTTAGTGGCAAATCAGGCAGGGGTAGTAGCCCCTGGGATAGCGCCATCTAGGGGTTACAACTGGATTCAGGGCTCCCCCTTTCGGACACCCTGGTATCGGATCCATCTTCACCCTGCCTTTGAGATGGCTGAGCAGCTTTTTCTTTTTCCCCCATCACCTTTTACTGAAGCTGCTGTTGTACTGTACATAAGGAGACAAACCCTTCTGCTGCGTGCTTTCCACCATCATTATGAACTCCCTCAGAGCTTTTCTAATTATATTTTGGTGACGAGGAGGCAGACTGAGAAGCCATCATTTTTTTTTTTAATCTTTTACCATTTTCTTTAAGATTTTAGGGCAAAAGATAAGACAGGACTCACAATTTGTAAAGGCATGGTCTGGAACCACACATTTTAAACAACGTTTGTGGCTGTCTGCCTTTGCCAAGAGCTGAAAATTTCAACAATATTTTTATGGTCCCCCAGGTCTCTCTGACTTGCCAAAATAAAGAGATCCTAGTGAAAAATTATAATGATTGCCAAAGAACACAATATGGTAACAGCCCAACAGTAAATCAAAGTGCCAACAGTACTGACGGGCGCCAAGGTATGAACTGCCATTGTTGTCTGGTGAAAGGCACATAACATACACTGTACATGGTAAACAATGTACACACAGATGCTGCACATTACAGACACATACATGCACACAAGGACACATAATATACCGTAAAACTAAACAAATATAGCCCACACAATACACAAACTCAAAAGTTTTAACCTGCAGTAGGGCATCTGGAGTTGGCATGAGCTTCTCTCAATTTAAAGTAATGTTTTCAAGTTGTATTCGAACATCAAAGTCTCAGCTGGACCTTTTCAATTTATCAACAATACAGAATTTCAAACCTTGGTGAAACTCATCAACATAAGTAATTGACCACTAAAATTCTTTCATACTACAGAAATTGTAGCGAGAGCGAAAGAAACAACACACACACACACACACTGGGGATCAAACCCAAGCCCTCTATCCACTACTGCTTGGTAGCTGCAGTGGATTTAGTAATGAAAGTCAGTCAATTTGAAGTACTGTTCCCAAGCTGTATTCAAATCTCAAAGTGTCAGTTGGAAAATTTCAAGTCATCAGCAATATAAAACATCACATCTTGCTGAAACTCTGTCACTAACATCAGCAATGACATCAAACAATTTCTCTCATGCTACAAAAACTGAGGAAGAAAGGAAAAAAGTGTCCCACACTGTGGATCAAACTCAGGACCCCTACCAGTACAGCTTGGTAGTCTGTAATTCTGCCACTGTACTAAGGCACACTGACAGGAACTGCATGCTGTGGCAAAGGACATCTACTACTAATTAAGTGCAGAGGCGCCCCACCCCCCCCAAAAAAAAAAAAAAGAAAGAAAAACCAGTTGCACTGGATTTAGTAATGTCCCAGCCTGGCAATGTTCTCAAGCTGCATTCAAACCTGAATGTCTCAACTGGAACTTTTCAAGTTATCAGCAATACAGAACTTCAAGCTTTGCTGCAACCCTAACACTACCATCAGCAAAGGCATCTAACAATCTCTCTCATACTACAGAATTATAGTGCAAGCAAAAAAAATAAAAAAATAAAAATGTCCCAGACTGGAGATCAAACCCAGGCACCCTACTCAGTACTGCTTGGTAGCCTATAGCTTTACCATTGTATAAAGGCTCTGTGACAGAAAATGCACACTGTGGCAAAAGACATTCAGCACTGAGTGCAGACCACACACACACCTTCAGTGGATGTAGCAGTGAATCTGTCAGTCAGTTTGAACTAATGTCCCCAAGGTGCATTCCAACCTCTAAGTCTCAGCTGGGTATTTTCTTTTTTTTTTTTTTTGTATATTCTGTTTATACGCCTGTTGTGCTCTGGAGCTGCCTCTCCTTCGGGCTGCCATGACCTTCAGACATCCTCCTCCTCCTCCTATCTCCCCCAAGACACCTTACCTCAGATCTGCAGCCATCCTCAGGATAGCCCCGGTGTAACCCTATACCGGGTGGATCCCTCTCTTCCGAAGAGGAAGGCACCGGCGGGGGGAGAAGATCGGCACACTATTTTTCCTCGGTTCCAGGCACTGTTGAGGCTTTCCGTGGCTTCTTGGGAGTCTTTGGTGGTGTCGGGGACCGGCAGCAGTTACCCAGCCAGTCCCAGTGCGGTATTTCCATTTTTCTGGTGTTCCCCCTTAATGTGATCCCTCTACTGTGCCCCCCGTCTCCACCGGGAGCCACTGCAGAGCAACCATGTGTCCCTAACCCACCCCAGGGGAGGAGAGCAGTCCTATGGACACTCAATCCTACCCCTTCCCCTGCCGACCCCCAGCGCCAGAGTCCATTCCCGAACCTGGGTCGCCGGTGTGGTTCGAGGTGTGGCGTCCAGCGCCTCAGCCCTCTGTGCCACCATAGCTGGGAATTTTCAAGTTATCAGCAATGTAGAACTTCCCATCTTGCTGAAACTGTATCACTAATATCTGCAATGACAATCAAACAATTTCTCTCATACTACAGAAACTAAGTAAAAAAGGAAAAAAGTGTCCCACACTAGGGATCAAACTGAGGTCTCCCACCCCACTACTGCTTAGTGGTTTGTAGCTCTACCGCTGCACTAAAGCACACTGATAGGAAATGCATGCTGTGGCAAAAGACATCCAACACGGAGTGCAGACATCCTATTCCAACAGTTGCAGTGAATTTAGTAATGCACCAGTTTGTCAATTTGAAGTAATGTTCTCCCTGCAAAAGGGAATGCGGCAGGAATGCTCTCTTTCCCCACTATTATTCCTCATGGCGATTCAGCCATTAGTTACTGCCATCAGACAGAACCCAAACTTGAAGGGTATCCAGTGTGGTGGTGGTAGTAACGAATACAGAACGCTCCTTTACGCAGATGAGCTAATACTTCAATCAGATGGTAGGCACCCTGCCACCCCTAATGCAGCAGCTGCGGGCATGTGCGGAGGTTTCCGGCCTCAAAATGATACCTCCAAGACTCTGGTCCTCCCCCTCCATCTATCCGCCCACACTGACCCCTTTCTGTCTTATGGCTTAGCATTGGCTCCACAAGGCATCACATATCTGGGGCTAGTCATTCACAGTGATACCTCTAAAATGGTCACACACACACAACCCAACGTCACTCCCCACAATGGCTCAGACCAAACTGGACAGATGGCGCCACCTTAACCTCTCCCTAGAGGGGAAGACTGTAGCAATCAGGATGATATCCTCCATGCGAACACATATCGTTGCCCATCAACCGATCAAGCTTCCAGTAAAGTGGTTTGGGGATAAATATGAACTTCCTTTGGGAAAGACCACCCTCTTCCCCACCCCGGTTCAGCAAGGTTAAATTACACAGTCATTGGTCCCAGGGTGATGGGGACTTCCATGGATGCAGGGCTATTATCTTGCATTCCTGTTCGCTTAAACCCTATGGTGGTTCATGCTGCTGAACTCACAGGCCCCTCAATGGCTTCAAATTGAACAGCACATCCTGAGAGCGCCTCTCCCAGCTGCTTGTCTACACTACCCACCCACCCAGAATCTGAAATCCCACTCCACCATATCCTTATCTAGATGGGCATGGTTTCACTTTCATAAACTACCTGGTGGCCACCCTGCCTCACCTCAGCTCAAACCACTGTGGGTCAATACAGCCCTGGGTATCAACAACTCTCTCCTTAGATGGATGACATTGGTTTAGAAGGGCATCTTGCAAATCAAACACCTGCTTATGCCCAACAGTAATCATCTGAATGCTTCTGACATTCTTGCAAGACACCATCAGTTCCCCAGAGAAGACTTCTGGAAATACCTTTAGATTCATAGTCTGATATCCTCTTGGAGAGCACCCCTGGACTCCCCTGGTGGACTGACACTCTATGCATGATCAAAAAAGGCAATAAACTACCTAGGAGCCAGACCAGTTTTATGTACAGTTTGCTGTGACATTCTCTGCCAAACCCCTTCCTTCCATCAAAACAGGCTTCAGAAGAGGAACTCGCCATACCCATCAGTGAGCAGGAGTTGGGCATTTGTCTCCACAGGGGCAATAGCCATCTGATTCAAACCAAAATTCTTCGGGACGCTGGGGGGAGACAGCTCGTTGTCTTCAGGGAGGGAGGGAGAACTGCGACCCGGTGTTGGGCGACCGCTGGTGGAGACCAGGGGTAGGGTAACACACTGGATCATTGCTGGGAGGTGCGTGGCAGACGTCGGCTCTTGCCTTGACGTCCGGACGTCACGCACCACAAGGAAATCAGGAAAAATCGCTCGCTGGCTGCCGGATGACAGCCCTCTGTTCCCTGAGTGCCTCCAGTGCCTTCCCAGGGACTCCTCTTCCTCGGCAGCATCCCAGGCCCTAGAAGTATGTGCTGGGGTCCTTCCCCCTTCCCGGTTCCTTCCCTCGTGGGAGGGACCGCCAACAAAGGATACGCCAGGATATCCCGGATCGGGCTGCCATAATGAGGTCCAGAGGAGGGCTGGGTAAGGGACAGTGGGGCGCAGGGGGACATGAAGGAGCCTGAAGGAGTGGGGACCAGCTGCAGCACGTGATGAATAAAAACAAAATTCTGTTATGATGGTACCACACCCAGTGGCTTTGCACAGACTGAGGCTTCTTCCAGATAACAGATGCTGGAGATACCGCAAAGGGGGAGGGAACCTATCCCACATATTATGGAACTGCTTACCACTACAAGGCATCACACATATCTGTCCAGATATCCTTGGGCCCATGATACAACTAGATGCCCCCCTGTTTCTGTTGGCCAAAACCTCTTTCCATAGCCCTAAAAATTCCACTACAACGGCTACTGGCAGTCAGCATAGTAGCCAAGTGTCTCCTCCTGTACAATGGTACCCAATAAAAGTACATACAGTTGTAGAATGGGAGCTGGCTATCTGACACCTGGCCTCTCTAGAAAAACTGTCTCACAGGAATGCAGGTACCCTCAACATCTATGAGCAGTATTGGGGGGTATCTTTCCTCCTCATATGCAGTAAACTGTACTGTAGGCACACAGTGAAATGAGCCTGGCCTATTGATGCCATATTCCATGCTCCCACTGACATCAGCCCCTCTATATAGCTCTACTCTCTGGTTATTTCTGTATTATCTTTTTTTACGTATGCGTAACAGAATATAATAACCTACACCTTCTGGGTAGAAGTAATATATTTTAGATATTTCTGTGTTTCTTGTACACCATTTTCAACACAGCCCTGAGACATACCTAATAAACTATTTATAGAGGCTTTCATTACATGGGCAGGTTTTTGCCCTCTAAATGCAGTGCCCTTACCTCCCTGAACTGACATGAACTGCTACTTAATGCTGAAATGCTGTTCGTCTGTTGCATATATTCCTTGTTTTTATTGTTATGTTGCTGTTTAAACTACAAATTTTAATAAAAAGATTAACTGAAAAAAAATTTGAAGTAATGTTTCCCCACATTACATTCAAACCCGTCAGTGGCTCAACAGGTAGCACACTCGCCTCTGAGGCCAAGAGATCAGAAGGCTGTGGGTTCTATCTCCACACCAAGCACTTGGGATAATATCCCAATACTGACACTGCAATGCAGCACGAGGGTGCGATGCTGCACACCTGAGGTGCTGTCTTTTGGATGAGACGTTAAACCGAGGTCCCATCTGCCTGTTCTGGTGGTAGTTGAGGTGCATGTCAGTCTTACCGCAGTAGTGGGCCAGATTATGGAGGCACTCCTTAAGGAAAGGATAGTGCAACACCTGGAATCCATAGGAGCACAGGATCCAAGACTGCATGGGTTTATAAAAGGAAGGTCTTGTCAAACTAATCGCATAGATCTCTTTGACTGGGTAACCAGAGTGGTGGACCAAGGGGGAGCAGTTGATGTTGCCTACCTTGACTTCAGCAAAGCTTTCAATACTGTTCCAAATAGAAGATTGATTAATAAGCTGAGTAGGCTCGGGTGGGTCAGAAGTTGATCAACTGGGTGGCAAACTGGTTGACGGGCAGAAAACAGAGAGTGGTGGTAAATGGTATACAGTCAGAAGAGATGCAAGTCACAAGTGTAGTACCTCAGGGATCAGTCCAGGGGCCAGTCCTCTTCAATATCTTCATCAGTGACACTGCAGATGGACTGGAGGGCAAGGTTTGTCTGTTTGCAGATGACACCAAGATCTGCAACAGAGTAGATGATCTAGATGATCCAGATGGGGTGGGCAGAATAAGAAGAGACCTGGATAAACCAGCAAACTGGTCGAAAGAGTGGCAACTGGGGTTTAAGGCAAAGAAGTTCAAGATCATGCACACAGGGAAGAGAAACCCTGAAGCCACCTACAGGTTGGAAAGGGAGTTGCTGGCAGTCACAAGGAAAGAAAAAGACTTGTGCATCATCATCACCGATGACCTGAAATCATCCAAGCAGACCACTAAAACAGTAGGTAAGGCTAGGGGGAATGTTAGGATGTATTAGTAGGGGTATCACAAGTCGTAAGAGGGAGGTAATAATCCCTCTTTACAAGACACTGGTTAGGCCCCATCTGGAGTACTGCGTGCAGTACTGGAGGCCACACCTTCACAAGGACATTAACCAAATTGAGGCAGTCCAGAGAAGGGCAACCAACATGGTGCAGGGACTGCATCAGAAAACAAATGAGGACAGATTAACGGAGCTCAATATGTATACCCTAGAGCAACGAAGAGACAGAGGTGATATGATCGAAACATTCAAACACCTTAAGGCCATTAACAAGGAGAAAGAGTCTAACACGTTTCAATATAAGAAAAATAGCAGGACAAGAGGACACAGCATGAGATTAGAGGGAGGCTGATTAAGCAGTAATGTGAGGAAGTTCTTTTTCACAGAAAAGGTGGTGGATGTATGGAACGGCCTACCTTAGGAAGTGGTGGATATGAACACAGTGCAGGGCTTCAAACAGGCATGGGATAGGCATAAGGGAGCAATACAGATGAGTATGACTAGATAGACCATTGACAGAGCAAAGGCCGATGGCATATTTATAGGGTAGAAAAAGAAATGGGCAGACTGGACGGGCCTTGCGGTCTTTATCTGCCGTCAACTTCTATGTTTCTACGTTAAAGATCCCATGGCACTTCTCGAAAAGAGTAGGGGGAATTTCCCCGGTACCCTGGCCAAATACCACCAACAGCTTAATATGGTTCAAAGTCAGTTGACATTCATCTGTATCCCCCTCCCCCAGGTCGTGCCTGAAAATAGGCAGAATTTGTCTAGTGCACAAAAACTAACTGAAAGTCTCAGCTAGAACTTTTCAAGTTATCAGCAATATATAACTGAAAACTGCTGCAATTCTATCACTAACATCAGTATGGGCATCTAACAATTTTTTTTTTTTTCATACTACAGAAACTGTGGTGAGAAAGAAAGAATGTTCCGCACTTTGGATCGAACCCAGGCTTGTATAGGTCTGAAATCCTATGCCAGTACCCAAAAGCCCTATTAGTGACATCATGAATGACATCATGCAGCCAAATCACTCACACTAAATGCACCTTTAAACTTGACTAAATATATGAAAGAAAACAAAGTATGCATAACCACAATAGGTGCTTATATCTACACCGTTGGCACCTAAAAACACTTCTTACCCTCAAAAAATGTGCCAAAAGTCAAATTGTGGTTTCCTGCATCAGGAACCAATTAATTAACATGAAAAGGCACAAGCAGAAGCAGAAAATTAAAGCATTCCGTTTCCTGTTCTGTAAATTCGCGGAAAGGGAAACCACTAAGAAATAAGGTCAGTGATCTGAATTTATGTAAAAGTAGCCAGAACTAAGGAGCAAATTGGTCCTCCTACAGCCAGAACTATCTTCTATCAGTCCCCCTACTACCAGAATTGGTCTTCCATCACAAACATGGCTTCTACCTTTACATGGTTAAAAAAAAAAAAAAAAAAAAAAATTCAACTGGGCCCTAAAAATAAAACTACCTTAAATAAATAAATAAAACAAATTAATTAAATGTTATTTCCCTGATCATCACCCTCTCCTTATACACATAAGCAAATTAAAACATTAAATATTGTTTATAGTTTTTACTACAACTGTTTATACATGAGCAATGGGCAACAAGATGGCAGTAGCTCTTTAAATCAGCTCATTACGAAGCAATTGATTATAATAGATTTACGCTATATAACCTGCATTTCTGCCAACTTTAAGCGAAGCAAAACTTTACAGAAATATCCTGGATTGAAACGGGACCAAAAAAAGATGGCAAGCATGGTTCCCGTGGCATGGAAGTCTTCTTCTCTCCGGCAGGCTCTCCACCTGTGGCGGGGCATAGTTCAGCTGGAGGCCCAGTCACTCCAGAGCTTCCTACGGCTCAGATTATGGCAATACTCACTAAAATTCAAGCCAACGGGGAGGAAAAAAATAGATTAGCATCGATGGAAGCAAAATTAGCTGAAAATGACACCACCATTAAGGAACATTCTCAAGCTACTGCAGAACTGAACACAACAAACTCTCGACAAGCGGACAGTATTGCCGCACTCATACGAGACTGCAAGTACCTGAGGGGTAAAATTGAGACCCTTGAAAACAATCAACGCCAGGCGAACGTTAGAGTGGTGGGTTTTCCACCTCGCCATGCTGGAAAAGCGGAGCTATTGAATACACTGCATAAACTGATCTTTCAAGATTTGAAGTTATTGCCAGCAGACTCAGGAGTGACTTTGTTGAAAGCCTTCTCCATACCACAGAGGCGCCGCACACGTGGGGACCCCTCACAACAGCCCCTCACAGTGATCGTAACGCTGTCTACCCCTGAAGCAAGAATCACCTTACTGCAAACCGCAAGGTGCAGGGGCAATATAGTGTGGGAGAACAGTCGTCTGGCTTTTTTTTCCCGGACTTGGCGGCGCAAACCCAAACTCGCAAAAAAGAACTGCAAGTCATTAAAAAGGAGTTATTAAAACATGGCATACAAGTGCAACTTACGTTCCCCGCGAGGCTGCAAATTAGACACGACGCCAAGGTGAATATCTTTACCGATCCGCAGCAGGCTGCTGAGTATGCAGAGAAGTTGATTGAGAAGACCAGACCTGAGGAAGAGACATCGGATGCTGATGAAGACTGAATGGAGGGCTCTGTGTTTGTTTAGGGCCATTTAAGTTCATCCTGGCTTTGCTTTGGCGCAGAGACTGATGTTTCCATCATATAGAGGGACCACTGAATAAGGCTTTTGCTTCCTGAATGATTTGAGGAGTGTAATATAGTTTAATTATTACTGCCATTTCTTTTTCTACTCTACTCTTAGTTAACTGTTGCTCCACTTATAAGAGATCTATACTGTATATCTCTGAACTGCAATGTTGGGTTAATATGGGGAATGCATAGATAGTGTAAATATACACTTCTCAGTTTGTGAACTTTAAAGATAGATTTTAATGTAGATTCTGTGAGCCTACCGGGTGGGCTTTGGCTTTAACTGAATCTGTAGGCTCTGTTGGGCAGCTTAATTGAGACCAGAGCGTCTGTTTAAAAGGTCTCCCAAGTCTCCCTAGCCCTTCAGCTCCCCCACTCAATCCTACTAGGGAAGGGATAAATTGGTACTATGTTAACGCTGGAAAACTGACTCTGGTGAGAGCAGTATCGCCCTACAGTTTAATCCCTTCAAACTTTTCTCCTAATTTTAATGTTGGGGCAGGACTTTATATATATGGACTTTTTTTTATCTCAGTTGATTGTTAGTAATATCGAGACTGACTGGAACGTGTCTGGAGCTCTGCATACCTCATATCTTTCTATTTGCTTTTTGTGTCTACAGCTTACACTGTAATGCCATAAAATCTAATAAAGAAAAAGTATAAAAAAAAAAGTTTATTCTCTGACAAAGAAAAATTCCCCTTCTATCTTCACCTGCTCATCAGGGAAGAAAAAATTACTCACCTTAGTAATGTTGTTTCTTCTATATGCAATGAGTCCCAACCTTCGAACTGCTCCGGAGGTGAAAGAGTTAACTTTCCATGCCAGGCATGGAACGCTGAGCTTGA
Organism: Neoceratodus forsteri; assembly: GCA_016271365.2. NCBI lineage: Eukaryota > Metazoa > Chordata > Ceratodontiformes > Ceratodontidae > Neoceratodus > Neoceratodus forsteri. The sequence goes on from CM057452.1 coordinate 1,808,456,657, forward strand.
GCTCAGTTGAAACTCTGTTGTTCTTCAAACTCAAAACCGTCAGATCTTTACTAGCTAAACTCACTGAGGTCCTGTGTGGAAGCTGTAAACCTACACTAGCCAACTGGCTACTAAACATAAGAACACATTTTTTGGTCCCAAAACAAAGACTCAAGTCAGGAGACCCAAAAAATGAAAAACACAACACCAAGTCACCCCAAAAAGGAAGGGTGAAAACAACAAGGTGGGCACCTACTAAGTGCCAACACTGCACTGCCCACCCACATCCCAAAAACAGAGGTTCTGAGAGGGGCAGGCGGGGGGGAGGTCATAATATAGCAAGACTCCAATAGAAGAAACAACATTACTAAGGTGAGTAATTTTTCTTCAAACAACATGAAGTCTTGCTATATTATGACATATGCAGACTACAAAGCAGTACCTCCATGGAGGAGGACAGAACCTACTTAGAAATAGGCTCTGAAGCACAGCTGTACAGAAACCCGAGCATCACCCAGCCTGGACATCCAGGGAGTAATGCTTGGTAAAAGTATGAACTGTTTTCCAGGTAGCTGCTTGACATATTTCTAGAATAGGATGTCCCTGGCAGCAGCCAGGAAGCAGCTGTACCTCTGGTAGAGAGACCCTCAGGCCTGAGGGAGGAACCTTACCCAGTTTTTCATAGCAAAATTGGATACAAGAGACAATCCACCTAGCAATGGATCTTTTAGTGGCAGGTTTCCCTTTACCAGCCTCACCATAAGTGAGGAACAGTTGGAGGGAGTCAAACCTGTGACCCTTGGTACGCTCTATGTAGTAACTAAGGGCTCTCTTCACATCTAAGCTGTGCAGCCTCCTCTCGCCAGAGGAGGAGGAATGGTCAGTGAAGTGCACTGGAAGAGATATAGATTGATTAAGGTGGAAATCTGAAATCACCTTAGGCAAGAACTTCCTGTTAGTCCTGAGGACCACCTTGTCTCTATGAAAGGAGATAAAATCAGGCTCCACTGACAAAGCTTGTAATTCACTTATGCGTCTGGCAAAAGTGATTGCTACCAGAAACACAGTCTTCCAAGTCAAGTACTTAAGCTCTGCTGAAGACAAAGGCTCAAAGGGAGGTTGCATAAGCTGAGCAATGCAAACATTAAGGTCCCATGCAGGGGCAGGGTCCCTGAATGGAGGGTTGGTGTGAAGCAATCCCTTGAAAAACTTAGGGAATACAGGGTGAGCTGAAAGAGAACAGGGCTTACCTGCTGAAATAAAAGCAGACACAGCTACAAGATGCACCTTTAGGTTAGCTGGTCTCAGCCCCAAGGTATTTAAGTGGACCATATAATCCAGGACTGTGGGTAAATCAGCAGATGCTGGGGAAATATGCTTTCCAGAGCACCATATGGAAAACCTCTTCCATTTGGAATTATAAGTACTGTAGCTCTGGTGGAAGGTTTTCTAGAAGCCTTCAGGATATCCATTACACCTTGGGAGAGGTGTAAACCAGCAAACTCTAACTCTTCAAGAGTCAGGCCTTGAGATTGAGAGACTTGAGTTTCGGGTACCAAACCCTCCCCTGAGAACAGGTTGTGATTCCTGGGAAGACACAGGGGAGGATGGACTGCTAAGGACAGTAGAAGTGGATACCAGGGTTGTCTGGGCCAATCTGGAGCAATCAGGATCATCTTGCAGGGTTGAGATCTGATTTTGACTAGCACTTTGAACAGAAGAGGGAAGGGGGGAAAAGCATAGAGAAACTTCCCTTCCCAATTGAGAACTAAGGCATCCAGAGGGACTGAGCCCAACACTGGGGGCCTACAGCAAAAAAGGGGAAGTTGGTGATTGTCTGGGGCTGCAAAAAGATCTATCTGCGGGGTGCCCCATCTGGCAAATACCACCGCCAGGACCAGGGGATCCAGTGACCATTCGTGATGGCCCTGGGAAATCCTACTGAGAGCATCTGCCAGGACATTGTCCTTGCCTGGGAGGTGAACTGCCGTAAGGGAAGTGTTCAGGGAATAATCCAGAGACCACAACTTCATTGCTTCGGTGCACAAGGCCGTAGACCAGTGCCCCTTGCTTGTTGATGTACCACATTGTGGTGGTGGTGTCTGTTCTGACCTGTACAACTTTGTTCTGAACAGATTTGGAAAAAGCTTGAAGTGCTAGAAAACTGCTCTGAGTTCCAACAGATTGATGTGGAGCAGAGATTCCTGAGGGGACCACAACCCCTGGGTAGTGAGGTTGCCCATGTGAGCTCCCCACCCCAAGAGGGATGTATCTGTAGTAAGGATTAAGGAGTGAGACTCAGTGACAAAGGGAACCCCTTGTCTCAGATTGCTCTGATCCTGCCACCACTGTAGGGCCTGGATCAGGGTTCGAGTCACTGGGATCAATTTGGTTAGAGGGTCTTTCCTTTGAGACCAAAAGGCTCTCAAATGGAACTGAATGTCCCTTATCTGAAATCTTGCTCCCTGCACTACTGCTGTAGAAGCAGCCATGTGCCCCAGGAGCTGTAGAAAATGCCTTGCTGGTCGAGACATCTACAGGGTGAATGAGGAGGCCAGAGAGACCAGGGTCCTTGCCCTGTCCACAGGAAGGAAGGCTCTGGCTTTCTCTGTGTTCAGCTCTGCGCCTATGAAGGTGAGGAGCTGGACAGGCTCTAGAACTGACTTTGAAAGATTCAACAGGAAACCTAGAGAAGTGAGCAGTTGCTAAGTCATCTGTAGGTGTAACTTGACTTGGTCTGGGGACTGGCCTACTATGAGCCAGTCGTCCAGGTAAGGGAAGATGGCAATTCTTTGCCTTCTTAGAGAAGCAACTGCTACTGCCAGGCATTTTGTGAATGCCCTTGGAGCAGAGGTGAGGCCAAAGGGCATTGCTCTGAACTGGTAATGGCCTGAGGGCAGCTCGAACCCGAGGTACTTTCGATGGGAGCTTCTGATGAGAATATGGAAGTAGGCATCCTTGAGGTCCAGGGATGCTAGCCAGTCCCCTGGCCTTAGAGAGTGTAGAATAATTCCCAGAGTCACCATTTTGAATTTTGGTTTTAAAAGGTGCTTGTTTAAGTATCTGAGATCCAGGATGGGCCGCCATTCTCCTGTCTTTTTTGGGGTAAGAAAGTACCTGGAGTACAACCCTTTGCCCTGATGTAGGGTGGAACCTTTCCACAGCTCTGAGAGCCAGGAGGAAGAGACCTCTGCCTCTAGGGCAAGTGCCTCTGGTGGATTTGCAGGTGGAAAGGATCTGGTTCTCATCTTTGGAAACATTTGAAGCTGAGAACCAGTCCCTGGCACTACTTCCAGGACCCACTTTTCTGATGTCAGAGACTCCCAGTCCTGGACAAAGTAGCCAGCCTGCCCCCACAGGTAGTTGAGAATCGCCCAGGCAACCCCATCAGGGTGCCTGCTTGGCAGGGGCCTTGGGCTGAGGGGTGGAAAGAGGCCTGCTGGCACCCCTTCTGCCTCACCCTCTAAAGAACCCCCTCTGGGCATAAGCAGAAGAGAAGGCCTGGGCTTGGTAAAAAGGCCTATGAAAAGGCCTGCCCCTGCCCCTGGGAAACTGCCTTTGAGAAGTGGCCTGCCTTTCCTTGGCCTGTGCACTCCTATAGGTGGTCCTATACTCCTCCATTTTCTTCATGTAATTCTCTGTCTGCTCCCCAAACAGGGAATTACCCACAACAGGAAAATCCATGGCCTTAGTCTGGGTATCCTGTGACAGGCTAGTACATCTGAGCCAAGCCATTCTGCGAAGTGCCACAGATGTAGCCATGACTCTTGACATCATTTGAGTCCACTGCAGCATGGAACTGCACCTTGGATGCCTCAATACCATCAGCAGCCACCTGCTCCGGCCCCTTGGGAAGCTGGCCAGGGACCTGTTTTGCTAGAGCCATAACAGTATCCCATCTGGATTTCTGATATCTAGCAACATAAGCCATATAATTTGCCTGTCTGAGTCCCAAGGATGCTGCCATGTACTGTTTCTTTGCCATGGCATCAATCCTCCTGGAGTCCTTGTCCGGGGGGTGTGAAGCCAAGGGGATATTTGCTTTGTCACAGGCTGCAGCCTGCACTACCCCAACATGGCTGCATTGTTGTGAAAGGAACTCCGTATCAGAGCCTGACAACGTGTACCTCTTGTCCATTCTCATCCACAGGAGGTATAGTGTGAGGAGTTTTTAAAATTTTAAAAGTCTGTTTCCCAAAAGATTTTTCCACATAGTCAGGCTCCTCTTGATCATCCAAAGCTTCCTCCATAGGGAGCTGGAGGGTTTCAACCCACTTTTTATAAAACATAAAATGAGAAGGGGACTCAGAAAGCCTAGAGGAGACACTCCTGAAGGTCTGTCTGGGGAGATGTCCGGGTCAATGGGCACATCCAGACTTTCAAATCCACATTCACTTTCCTCATCTCCTCTTCCCTCCTCCGTTCGTATATATCCTCTAAATCATAATCTTGAACTGTGGAACCGGCCGAACCGGGCGCTTACCTGATGATGCCGGTTCGGTCGGAACCGGGGAAAGCGACTGAACAATTTGAATCACTTTGGCTATATCTTCAGTGGTTGGAGAGGAAAGTTTTGGCTCCACACCAGCTAATATCCTAGTCCTTTTTGCTGGAACTGACCCCTCAGAGTCGGCTCTCCTTTTGCCCGAGGAAGTCTCGCCCTGGTCAGAGGGCACTTCCTCTGCTTCAGTTGGAACCAAACCGGGCTGGCCATCCGGTCAGCGGACTTTTGGCCTCCCTTTCCTGAGCCTACCAACTCTCTTTTCCAGGGTAGCTGCAGGAAAATTTTACACAATCTGGCAGTCTGATTGAGGTGGTCAAACCCCAGACAGTAAACACAGGTGGTGTGGGGGTCAGCCTTGGTAAAGACTTCCCCACACACACTGCAGTGTTGAAATCCAGTGGGCCCGGTTTTTCTTTTGGGTTTCTCAGACATAGTGCCTGTCCTAACCAAACATACCCGTTAATGGCAATCCGCCAGGCAAGACCCTCTTATCGGTTCCCAACCGTGTCACGGGTCGTGGAAAAAAAACGTAATAAATCCGTCTTTTTTAGAACCGATAAGAACCGGTAACCACACTCTAAATCACAGATTAAGATATTTTAAACAACCTGATCGGTTCAAACCGAACCGATAAACAGTTTACAAGTTCCACAAGAAGAGAATTAATGTAAACCTATCTAGTAGTCACAAATACCACAGACAGAGCTTGAACCGACCGGTTGGTTTAAATTCGGTCGAAAACCGAGAAAAACAATACTTTAACTGACAAAATGAACCGAGCAGAAGGAGAAATCTCCAGAGCGACTGTTCAGTGAGGCGGAATAAAGAATCTGACGGCTTGAGTTTGAAGAACAGACAGACAGAGTTTCAACCGAGCTCGAGCTCAGCGTTCCATGCCTGGCATGCAAAGTTAACTCTTTCACCTCCAGAGCAGTTCGAAGGTTGGGACTCACTGCATATGTCATAATATACCAAGACTTCATGTTGTTTGAAATCTCTTCTGCTTGCCCTGACAGTGAGATAATAATCTTGGGCTGTAACAGAGGCCTTTGTTGTGTGTGTGTGTGTGTGTGTGTGTGTGTGTGTGTGTGTGTGTATACTGTATGTTAGAAGATAAACATTCTGCCAGTGGAACTGAGCAGAATTTTGAATCCATGTATTCCATGGGAAACATTCTATATCTTGAATCTTGATGCTGGCAAAGGACAAACTTTGCCCGGCAGTAGTACAATGACATCATCCAAGACATCATTTGCAGTGGGTGAAAGGACTGTTTTATCATAAATGCCCACAAGTAAATCTATTGTTTCTACATATAAGCATGCTTTTCCCCAACTGTAAAAAATTGAAAAAGGAGCCCATTTCATAAGCGCAATAAGTCACTCCAGGATGTGTATGAATCCTATTTTACCACACTTCCTGAGGCTGAAAGGCACCCTGCCTGTGGCCTTGTGCCTCATCGAGGCCCTTGGGCATGTGGTAAAATATGTTTCATACATACACCCTCATGTCTTATTGCTTACGTAAAACACACACACATATACATATCCTGCCATGCCTTACTGCTTAATTCTTCTCTATTCTTCAATTATCTAAAAAAACTCTCTGCTATGGCAGAGTTTCTACCTGGCTAAATCAGTGAGTGATGCCTATGATGTTTTCCATGAAATCATAACCAGCGCCCTGAACAACCACACTCTCCTAGTTACAGCACGAATAAAAAACAGAACCTGTCATTGGTTTTCAGCGGAACTGAAGGCTGCCTTACTTAAAAGAGATTATCTCTGGAAAAAGGCCCGCAAATCACATGCCGACATAGACTGGTGTCTCTTCAGGACAGCTAGAAATGCCTGCACTAAGTTGATCAGAGAGGCCAAGGACAACTTTTATCAATCTGAGCTACTCTCTGTGTCAAATTGCCCTACTAAGTTCTGGTCCTCCATAAAAGAACTGTCTGGTCACTCCCCAGGAAATGTGCTTCCTTCTAAAATCACCACTGATAATGCTACCATCAACGATAAAATCGAGATACTGCAGGCTTTCAACAATCATTTTGCCACCGCAGGCCTGGCATTCGATAATGCACCAATAAGCAGTCTCCTTCCACAGATCAACACCCAGCTTCCAGAACCAAGTATCAATAACGTGGTCTTCTCCTTTTTACCTACCACCATAAAAGAAGTTGAAGATCTTCTTCTATGACTGGATACTAAAAAAAGTGCCAGGGCCGACTCCTTCGACCCATATTTCTTGAAAATAGCATACCACATTCTTGCCACACCTATATCACACCTATTCACCCTGTCTCTAGCACAAGGTTCCCTTCCCCAGGTACGGAAAACTGCTCACTTCATCCCCCTGTTTAAATCAGGGGATCCCTGTGACCTAAATAACTATAGGCCGATCTCCCGCCTACCCATACTTTCCAAGCTACTGGATAAAATTGTGGATACACAGCTGAGATCTTTCTTAGACAATTCAAGCTTGCTTATTTGCTTAACCCAATGCAGTCTGGCTTTAGAGCAAAGCATAGTACAATCATGGCTCTGGCAAAAGTAACTAATGACTGGCAACGAGACTTAGATAATAAAAAATTTGTTTGTGCCGTTTTTCTGGACCTCAGTAAGGCATTCAACACAGTCGACCACTGCCTGCTCCTCTACACCTTAAAAACTATAGGCACTGACTCAACCTCATTGGGATGGTTCCAAGACTACCTCTCCAGCAGGCAGCAACAAATCAAGGCTGAAGGAGAGCTCTCTCCACTTAAACTGATAAAAAGGGGTGTGCCTCAGGGCTCCATACTGGGCCCAATATTGTTTGCCATCTATATCAACAGCCTGGATGTAGGCATCAAGGAAGCCAGTATCCACTTGTTTGCTGATGATACGGTGCTCTACTTATGCCGTCAATCTCCTGAAGCTGCTTGCGTTGACCTACAAACTGACTTTAATACTCTGCAGCATCCAGCTCCTTAGCAAAAGGCTACTACTAAATGCCGAAAAAAAAAAAAAAAAAAACCAAGGCCATGCTTTTCTCACCATCAGGCCCAGGGGCTTACTCTGCTATCGCTGGTCCATTACCTTCCATCTCCACTTTATTAGGTGAAAATCTTGAATTTGTGCCTAAATTCAAATATCTGGGTATCTGGCTAGACAAACTCTCTTTTGTGGAACATACAGAAGAACTGCTGAAAAAACTGAGGCAGAGACTTGGGTCTTTTTTTCAGAATTAATTGTCTCTTGACCACAGACGCAAAAACACAGCTTGTTCAATCTATGTTCCTCTCATTAATTGACTACACAGACTTCATTTACGGCCATTGCCCTGCCTCACACCTTGCAAAACTGGACATACTGTATCATAGAGCACTGATATTTATAACTGGCCTCCCGTTCTCCACCCATCACTGCTCTTTATATGCAGCCGTAGGGTGGCCTTTCCTTCAAGATAGGCGGTGTAGAAATGCAGCTCTATGGACGCTCCGAGCCCTTACCAACAAACTCCCACAATACGTTGTTGACTGTCTCCCTCTTTGCCCGATCGGGAACTATGCCTTGAGAAGTCTCTCGCAGATTTCCCTGAAAGTCCCAAGGGTCAATACTCGCTTTGGAAGGGCTGCCATAAGCTTTGTCTTGCCTACACTCTGGAATAGGATACAAAAATCGTTGAGACTTAGTTCCCCTGTCAGTCTTGCTTTGTTTAAGACCCTCTATGACAAAATGTTTGTTGAAATCTGTAGCTGCTTCCATCGCTCCTAGCAGCCTATCGCTTTTCTCCACATCCATTCTAGTCCCTGCTGCTCATCTAAGTCCTCCTTTGCCACTATTACCCCCTCTCGCCCCACCTGCACTTAGCACCCTCTGCACCCCTCTTACACACCACCCCCCTTCCGTCACATAATCCTAAGCCCCAGACACAGTCATGCGCACCTCCATAGCTCAGGGACTTCCATACAGGCCATTAACATGTTCCTGATGGACAGGAATATAAATGATTTTTTTTTTTCCTCTGTGGTTTGTATATGACAACCATACACATCCTGCTCCTGTGGGTGTTGTATATATCCTGTTACTGTTGTGTTATGTATATCTCACTTGTACATGTGCCTTTGGAATTTATATATACTGCTCCTATCATTATTGTAAACATCTTGTTCCTTTTGTTTTATGTACATTTATGGCACCTGTACATTTGTCCCTGCTAACAGTAGGTCCACCTTGTAAATGAGCTTGCTCAATGGTGATCGCCTAGTTAAATAAAGATTTGATTGATTGATTCTGCATTCAGAATGAATTCCTGGCAGCTTTGCTATGACATTCCTAAGATACTACGCAGAATTCTATGCACATTTGTACACATTCCAAACAAATCTAAATATCTTGAAAAAACTTTATATGCTGCCTGGTGTTTTTGTGTAGCTAAGTTGTTCATGACATGAAGACCTTTTCAATGAGGGTAGTCACTAAGCTGAACTCTGTATAATTTTAAAAATATAGCCATCTAATTAACCACATTTCCATGTTTTTTTTTTAACCTAGTTTTCTATTTTGGATGGCAAATATTTTAAAAACTGTAAGGAGTTCAGCTTAGTGGCTACCCTCACTGTAATAATATTTTTGTCCTGAACAACTTTGCTGCTTGTTGTTTTTGTGTAGCTTGTATAGTTTAAGCTATTTAGATTTGTTTGGCATGTGTGCAGATACAAACAGCAGATGCATTTTTTCTCTCCGAGTGAAATAGACATGCCAAACAAATGTAAATATCTTGAAAACCATACAAGTTACACATACACAACCAGTGTCAAGATTGTTCACAACAAAGACGGTTACAAAGAGGTTGTCACCAAGCTGAACTCTTTGTAAAAATATAGCCATCTATGCTGTTGTACTCTAAAGCAGTGCTTGTTCCTGAATCTATGGGCTCGGCTACATCACTGTCACATGAGACAGGATGCATTGTAGGTACAAGAAAAGCAATGAACTTAGCTGAGATGGTGATCCCCAGGGGTCGTAAAACTACCATAAAGCCAGCAGGCTAATTTAGGAAAACTCTGGACAGCAGACAGAGGGAAGGACACACTAGGACTTCACACACAAATCAAAACACTCTGCACAACATATGTTGTTTTTTTTTTTCAAATTCTGGGTGTACTACTCATTTAAACTGTTAAGTTCACCTGAATTAACATTACTATGAACAGATGGACCGTTTCATTTTATTTGGCAAAATCCTCCTTGATTAAACAATTTGGACATAACTGACATGGATGTACAGACTTCTGAAGGTCTACTGTGTGGCATGTGGGACTGCTGCACAAGCATTTCAATATGGCACTGGACTACACTTTTGGTAAGTCAACTCTGAAATCCTTCCTCCTGGGTGAAAGGATGACTCCTTTTTTTCTTCTTCTTGAAAAGGGCAGTGCCTGTACGTACTCTAGAGAAGCAACACGGATGTGGGCCTACGCATCCAGGAGTAAAAGATTTTGGGGCTAGTAATAAGTATAAAATCCTCCTCTCAGTGTAGCAAGTGTATGGGTAGGCAAACAAGATCCTGGATTGCATCAGATGGGTGTTTTACCACTTGCAGGAGGGCAGTGATTTTGCCACAGTAGAAGACACTGGTTAGAGCATACCAGGAGTATAGTATGCAATTCTGGAGCTCCAAATTATGAAAAGACCAGGACAAATTAGAAGCAATCCAAGAAGGGAGACACAAATGTTCCACAGGCAACAGAGCAAGATCTATGAGGAAAGAGTGGAGGACGTCCAACAAAGATTATTTTTTTTTTGATCAGCAGAAAAGGACCGCTTGGTCCACCCAGTCTGCCCAGATGGCCCCTGCCTAGTCAGTCTCCGCAGACCCTCCACACTGTGTGGTGATCAATGGTACCTAGAGGACTGCCCGATGTGACGTCTGCAATGCTGTCCCTATTTGTAAGCACCAGATCCAGCACCACCCCGTCCCTAGTGGGTTTACTAACTAGCTGTCTGAGAAACACCCCTTGTAGGGAGTCAAGGATGGCTGTGCTCCTTGCTGAAGCTGCAGCTGGTGGGCCAAAAGGAAGTAGCCGTGATACAGCTAGACAGCAGATGCTGCACCACAAAAGAGGCAGTTTACCCCTACAAACAACAGAACCAAAGCAAGAATTTGGTGTGCTCAAGAAAAGAAAGGAGACACTTCTATTAACAAAAGTTTTTTTTACTAAGTGCTCCAAGATAGTAACAGCAAAATGCAAGGGAACAGGACTTCCTGGTATCAGTATTCCCCTAGCGCCTCGACTCCTCAAGTCTTCAAGGGGGTACTTGAAGACTCGTTGAGTCGAGGCACTAGGGGAACACTGATACCAGGATGTCCTGCCATCTTGCATTTTGCTGTTTCTAGCCTGGAGCACTTGGTAAAAAAACTTTTGTTACATAGAAGTGCCTCCTCTCTGTTCTTGAGCGCACCACACTCTTGATTTGGTTCTGAAGCTGCAGCTGGAAGGCTCCAATCTACATCTGGCTTACTGAAGTCCTCAACTAGCAGCACCTCCCCCTTATCTGCCATCCTGATGTTGCCTTCCCCAAATGCCTTATCCAACTCCTCTCCCTGTCAACATAAACTCAATGTAGCCTAAACAAAAGAGAAAGTATAGGACAGAAGAAAAAATTACTCACCTTAGTAATGTTGTTTCTTCTAATGGAGTCTTGCTATATCATGACATATGCAGTATAACCCCAGGTTAGAACTGCTCCAGAGGTGAAAGAGTTAACTTTCCATGCAGGGCATGGAACTTTGAGCACGAGCTCGGTTGAACACTGTCTGTTGTAGCTCAAACTTAAACTGTCAGATCTTTACGAGCAAAAACTCACTAAGGTTCTGTGTGGAAGCCGTAAACCTACACTAGCCCACTGGCTACTAACTACAAAAACACATTTTTGTTCTTGATCCCAAAACAAAGACTCAAGTCAAGGGATTCAAGAAAGAAAAATAAAGCATAACACCTACGCACCCTAAGAAAGGGTGAAAATAAAGTGGGCATCTATTAAGTGCCAACATTGCACTGCCCACCCACATCCCAAAAATAGAGGTTCTGAGAGGGCAGGCTTGGGAGGTTATAATATAACAAGACTCCATTAGAAGAAACAACATTACTAAGGTGAGTAATTTTTCTTCAAACAACATGAAGTCTTGCTATATTATGACATATGCAGATTACACAGCAGTACCTCCATGGAGGAGGGACAGAACCTACTTAGGAAATAGGCTCTGAAGCAGCTGTGTTAGAATCGAGCATCACTCCTAGCCTGGATATCCAGGGAGTAATGCTTAGTAAAAGTGTGAACTGTTTTCCAGGTAGCTGCTTGACATATCTCTAGGATAGGGATGTCCCTGGCAGCAGCCAGAGATGCAGCTGTACTTCTGGTAGAGTGAGCCCTCAGGCCTGAGGGGGGAATCTTACCCAGTTTTTCATAGCAAAATTGGATACAAGAGACAATCCACCTGGCAATGGATCTTTTAGTGGCAGGTTTCCCTTTACCAACCTCACCATAGGTGAGGAACAATTGGAGGGATTCAAACCTGTGACCCTTGGTATGTTCTATATAGTAACTAAGGGCTCTTTTGACATCTAAACTGGGCAATCTCCTCTTGCCAGAGGAGGAATGGTCAGTGAAGTACACAGGTAGAGACATGGATTGATTAAGGTGGAAGTCTGAAACCACCTTAGGCAAAAACTTTCTGTTAGTCCCGAGGACCACCTTATCTCTGTGAAAGGAGATAAAATCAGGCTCCACTGAAAATGCTTGCAGCTCACTTATGCGCCTGGCAGAGGTGATGGCTACCAGAAACACAGTTTTCCAAGTCAAGTACTTAAGCTCTGCTGAAGACAATGGCTCAAAAGGGGGTTGCATAAGCTGGGCAATGCAAATATTAAGATCCCAAGCAGGGGCAGGGTCCCTGAACGGAGGGTAGGTGTGAAGCAACCCTTTAAAAAACTTGGAGAACACAGGGTGAGCTGAAAAAGAAGAAGGCTTACCTGCTGATAAAAAGACAGACACGGCTGCCAAGTGCACTTTTAGGGTAGCTGGCCTCAGCCCCAAAGAATTCAAATGCACCAAATAATCCAGGATCGTGGGCACGTCAGCAGATTCTGGGGAAATATGCTTACCAGTACACCATATAGAAAATCTTTTCCATTTTGAATTATAAGTAGCCCTGGTGGAAGGCTTCCTAGAGGCCTTCAAGATATCCAATACACCTTGGGAAAGGTGTAGGTCAGCAAACTCTAACTCTTCAAGAGCCATGCCTTGAGATTGAGAGATTTGAGGTTCGGATACCAAACTCTCCCCTGGGAACAGGTTAACAGGTTGTGATTTCTGGGAAGACACAGGGGAAGGTGGACTGCTAAGGACATGAGGAGTGGGTACCAGTGCTGCCTGGCCCAATCTGGAGCAATCAGGATCATCTTGCAGGGCTGAGATCTGATTTTGACTAGCACCTTGAAGAGAAGAGGGAAGGGGGGAAAAGTATAGAGAAACTTCCTTCCCAACTGAGTAGGAAGGCATCCAGAGGGACTGAGCTCAACACTGGGGCCTGCAGCAAAAGGGAAGTTGGTGATTGTCTGGGGCTGCAAAGAGATCTATCTGTGGGTGCCCCATCTGGCAAATATTACCTCAGTACTAGGGGATCCAGTGCCCATTCGTGATGGCCCTGGGAAATCCTGCTGAGAGCATCCGCTAGGACATTGTCCTGCCTGGGAGGTGAACTGCCGTAGGGAGGCATTCAGAGAATAAGCCAGAGACCACAACTTCATTGTTCTCGCACAAGGCCGTGAGACCGAAAGTGCCCCTTGCTTGTTGATGTACCACATTGTAGTGGTATTGTCTGTTCTGACCTGAACAACCTTGTTCTGAACAGATGTGGAAAAAACCTGGAGTGCTAGAAAAACTGCTCTGAGTTCCAACAAATTGGTGTGGCGCAGAGATTCCTGAGGAGACCACAACCCCTGGGTAGTAAGGTCACCCATGTGAGCTCCCCACCCCAAGAGGGATGCATCCGTAGTAAGGGTCAAGGAGTGAGAACGGTGAGTGAAGGGAACCCCCTGTCTCAGATTGCTCTGGTCCTGCCACCACTGAAGGGCCTGGATCAGGGTTCGAGTCACTGGGATCAATTTGGTTAGAGGATCTGTCCTTTGAGACCAAAAGGCTCTCAAATGGAACTGGATGTCCCTCAACTGAAATTGTGCTCCCTGCACTACTGCTGTAGAAGCAGCCATGTGCCCCAGGAGCTGTAGAAAATGCCTTGCTGGTCGAGAGACCTGCAGGGTGAAAGAAGAGGCCAGAGAGACCAAAGTCCTTGCTCTTTCCAGAGGGAGGAAGGCTCTGGCTTCTTTTGTGTTCAGTTCTGCGCCTATGAAGGTGAGAAGCTGGACAGGCTCCAGAACTGATTTTGGAAGACTGAGAAGGAAACCTAGAGATGTAAGCAGTTGCTGAGTTACTTGTAGGTGTAGTTTGACCTGGTCTGGAGACTGACCTACAATGAGCCAGTCGTCCAGATAAGGAAAGATGGCAATCTTTTGCCTTCTTAAGTGAGCAACTGCTACTGACAGGCATTTTGTGAACACCCTCGGGGCCGAGGTGAGGCCGAAGGGCATTGCTCTGAACTGGTAATGGCCTGAGGGCAGTTCGAATCTGAGGTACTTTCGATGGGAGCTTCTGATGAGAACATGGAAGTAGGCATCCTTGAGGTCCAGGGAGGCTAGCCAGTCCCCTGGCCTTAGAGAGGGTAAAATAATTCCCAGAGTCACCATTTTGAACTTCGGTTTTAAAAGGTGCTTGTTTAGATACCCGAGATCCAGGATGGGCCGCCATTCTCCTGTCTTTTTTGGGGGTAAAGAAGTACCTGGAGTACAACCCTTTGCCCTGGTGTAGGGGTGGAACCCTTTCTACAGCTCTGAGGGCCAGGAGGGAAGAAACTTCTGTTTCCAGGGCAAGTGCCTCTGATGGATTTGCAGGTGGAAAGGACCTGGCTCTCATCTTCGGAAATTTTTTGAAGCTGAGAACCAGTCCCTGGCTTACTACTTCCAGGACCCACTGGTCTGATGTTAAAGACTTCCAGTCCTGGACAAAGTAAGCCAGCCTGCCCCCTACCGGTAGTGGAGAATCGGCCCTGGCCACCCCATCAGGGAGCCTGTTTTGCAGGGGCTTTGGGTTGAGGGGTAGAATGAGGCTTACTAGAACCCCTTCTGCCTCTTCCTCTAAAGAACCCCCTCTGGGCATAAGCAGATGAGGAGGCCTGGGCTTGGTCAAAAGGCCTATGAAAAGGCCTGCCCCTGCCCCTGACGTGCTGCCTTTGAGGAGTGGCTTGCCTTTCTTTGGCCTGTGCACTCCTATAGGTGGTCCTATACTCATCCATTTTCTTCATATAATTCTCTGTTTGCTCCCCAAACAGAGAATTGCCCACAACAGGAAAATCCACAGCCTTAGACAGAGTATCCCAGACAGGGCAGTACATCTGAGCCAGGCCATTCTGCGAAGAGACACAGATGTAGCCATGACTCTTGATGAAACATCATTAGAGTCTACTGCAGCATGAAATTGCACCTTGGATGCCTCATCACTTCCGCAGCCACCTGCTCCAGCTCCCTGGCAAGCTGGTCAGGGCCTGTTTTGCTAGGCCAGCACAGTATCCCATCTGGATTTCTGGTACCTAGCTGCATAAGCCATATAATTTGCCTGTCTGAGTCCTAAAGATGCTGCCATGTACTGTTTCTTTGCCATGGCATCCATCCTCCTGGAACCCTTTTCAGGAGGGTGAGAGGCTAGAGGAATATTAGCCTTGTCACAGGCTGCAGCCTGCACTACCCCCACATGGCTGCATTGCTGAGAGAGGAACTCCGTATCAGGGCCTGATAAAAGGATGGACAAGAGGTATACATTATCAACAGGATGGATAGAGTGAGGAGTTTTTAGAATTTTTACTGTCTGTTTCCTAAAGGATTTGTGCAAGGGAATAGACAGTCTCCTAGACTCTGGAATATCCATCATTTCTACATAATCAGGCTCTTCTTGGTCATCAACAGCTTCCTCAACAGGGAGTTGGAGAGTTTCAGCAACTTTCTTATAGAACATAAAATGAGAAGGGGACTCAGATAGCCCCTCATACCCTCCTCCCTTCCTCTGGTTCATAAAAATCTCAAAATCATAATCTTGAATGTGGAACCGTCTCGAACCGAGCGCCCTGATGGTGTCAGTTCGGACGGAACCGGGAAAGAGACTGACAATTTGAATAGCTTTAGCTATTTCCTCAGCGGTTGGAGAAAGAACTTTTGGCTCCACACTAGCTGACTTTCTAGCCTTTAGTTGGAACCAGCTCTCAGAGCTGGCTCTTCGTTTGCCCGAGAAAGTATCGCCCTGGTCAGAGGGCACTCCCTCAGGTTCGGTTGGAACCGAACCGGGCTGGCCATCCGGGTCAGCAGACTTTTTGGCCTCCCTTTCCCTGAGCCTACCAACTCTCTTATCCACGGTGGCAGCAGGAAAATTCTTACAAATCTGGCAGTCTGCATTGAGGTGGTCAAACCCCAGGCAATATACACAGGTGGTGTGTGGGTCAGCCTTAGCAAAGGCTTCCCCACAGAGGCCACAGTGCTGAAACCCAGTGGGTCCGGTTTTTCTTTTGGGTTTCTCAGACATAGTGCCAGCCTAACCAAAACTTGCCCGTTAGTGGCAATCCGCCAAGCAAGACTCTCTTATCAGTTCCCAACCGTGTCACGGGTCGTGGAAAAAAACGTAATAAAATCCTTTTTTAGAACCGATAAGAACCGGGAACTGCACTCTAAAGGACTAGAAAGTTAATTTAAAACCAATCTGATCGGTTCAAACCGAACTGAAAAGGACGTCTACAAGTTCCACACAAAAGAAAATAAACGTAAGCCTATCTATTACTTACAATACCACAGACAGAGCTTGAACCGACTGATTGCGGTTTAATTTCAGTAAATAAACCGAGAATTACACTTTTTAACCGACAAACGAACCAAGCAGCAGGAGAAATCTCTGGAGCGACTGTTCAGTGGGGCGGAGTAAAGAATCTGACAGTTTAAGTTTGAGCTACAACAGACAGCGTGTTCAACCGAGCTCGCGCTCAAGGTTCCATGCCCTGCATGGAAAGTTAACTCTTTCACCTGCGGAGCAGTTCTAACCTGGGGTTATACTGCATATGTCATAACATAACAAGACTTCATGTTGTTTGAAATGTATAAATTCCTGTTTAAAAAAAAAAATGTATGGGATAGGCATAAGGAAATCCTAGTGAAAAGCAAGAAGGGGATGGAGATGGAGATTAAGTAGAGTATGCCGTGTCAGCATAGGCAGGGGGAAAAAGGACAGACTGGGTGGGCCAAGCAGTCCTTGCCTACCGTTCGATTTTACATTTCTATGTTAAGTGCATTTGGGGGTACAACAGCATGTACCATACAGGACTGTTCAAAATAAAAAACAGTTCAAGCAATAGTGGTCACAATTTCAGGCTGGCAGAGGGAGGAGGGTTTAGGAAAAACATCAATAAGCACTTTTCACAAAGAGAGTGGTGGACAAATGGAGCAGTCTAGCCTACTCAGCAATGTGCTTAAAACAGTGACCATAAATGGTTTCAAAACACAGTGGGGCAGTTTCATGGGGATCATCAGAAAAGGGAAGGTAATCACTAGTGTCAGGGCACTGGAGGTGAAGGGAAGAAGTAGGTGCTGGGAACTCAAGTAATGTATGACCTCAAGGCCCTTCAAAATCTTCTTCTGTCCTTACTGCCCACATTTCTATGAAATTTAAAAGAGAACACTTTTTCTCCTTAAAAACCCAGCCTCCAAACCAGAACCCCTCTATTATGCTTTTCAGCCTACAGAATAATTTTTTAATTACTTCCACATAATAAGAGTTTCTCCGATATATTCAGCCGTAATGTAAACACGGCCAGAGCAGCACGGTGCCATCTGACATGTTCAGTGCGCTTCCACGCCGCGCCACAGTAAAAAAGCAGCACGGAGTCGCAATGAGCATGTCAAATGGCGCCATGCTTCTCTGGCCATGTTTACATTACAGCCGAATACATCAGAGGAGCTCTTAATATGTGGAAGTAATTAAAAAATTATTTTGTAAGCTGAAAAGCCTAATCAGGGGATTCTGGTCTGGGGTGGTGGAGCTGGGAGGACATGTGTTCTCCTTTAAAGCAGCACTGCATGTTGTAGTGAAAATTTTGTGCCTAGAGTGGTGCTCATGACAAGCTGTCCAGTCGTGACAGGTCTGTCAGTAACTCTCATTATACAAGAAAATGGCAAGAAAAAATCCTGGCTTCTGATTGGTCAGTTGGCCATCACAGCAGGGCATAACATCCCTGCTGATTGTTTGCAACACTATCAGCATGGCTGCCATCTTTTCTTAAGAAACAAAAATATTTTTACACACCAACAAAAACATTCTTTAAAATTATGTTTTTTATTATAAAACAACAAGCCATTGTATAATAGGAATAATGCCCTACAGGGTGGGTGTTATGCTGGGATAACCTCCCTTCTCAGGTGTTGGACGCCCTTGGACTGTGGCCTCGGGCCCAACCACCCAAGGTGGGATGTTATCCCAGCATAACACCCACCCTGTCAGGCATTATTCCTATAGTAACACCAGTTAATGATGGTAGATCCTATGAATTTTCACCCTTTTTAATACAGCGATTCCTAGTGTTATCACTAGTAAGTCTAAGTCAAATCAAGTCAAAGTTTATTGGCAGGAAAATAACTCCATTAACCAGGCTCATTTACAATGAGGTCCTGAGAAAGAAAGTATACACTCAAACAATATAAGCAACTTGAAACATATACAATACAAGCAAGGCAGTATATACAAGAGAAGTACGTCAGGAAGTTTCTCGGATACTGGAAAAGTATTTTATACCATATTGGTACTAGTATAATAGATATTGGAGAGGAAGGAAAAAATAATGTTGGCAGGTTGGTATCACAGTTTGTAATAGGTGGGATTATATCAACAGGTGGTAAACAGGCAAGATGTGAACATGTGGAAAGGGTCATGGAACTATGAGGGTTACAGAAAAGGAAAAAGTCGACCATGAAAGGCGGGGAATGAAGTAGAGAAGGTAGGCGGATGAGGCCCTCAGCAGGGCGAGATAGTATGCAGCATTTAGGAGGTAAAGGAGGTTTTAACGTGGTCATGGCAAGAGAGTAGTGTCAGGCATGTTACAGGTGAAAAGGCGGAAAGGTTCATTCAGAGTAAGCTTAGAGGGATGTGGGAGATGAGGGGAGGTAGCTTAACAGGGATGAGTGTAGGGGTGGACACCTTGACGGGAGAGGTCACTCAATCAGGGTTCATGAAGCGGAGCCGACAAGCTGACTGTGGCAAGTTTAGAGGTCAGTGGCATGTACAGGAGTCACATAATTTGCTAGCTAGTACATTTCTGAAACTGCTCAGGGGGATTAACTGTTGAGGTCTGAGGGTGGACTGGACTTTGTTACAAGCAGCCGGTACAGCATGGCTTATAGCCAAACTTCCAAAGCAGAAGCATGTGCTAGGGACATCCAATATGATTGTAGGAAGTAGTATATATGAAGAGGTAGTGCGCTGGAATAATGTAGTTATACAAGGGGGGAGCTTTAACAAGAGGGCTTTATATAGGCCGGTGAGGGAGTGAATGAGCCGTCTGGTAGTTAAGGAGGTCCAACTCAGGGAGACATATAGAACGCAATGATGTGTGCGACGAGGGGTGTTCGAAATGTATTGTATTGCTCTGTGGTATAGTATGTCCAGCTGGTGTAGTAAGGAGTCAGAGCAACGGCCGTAAAGAATATCCGCAGAATCAAGAAGTGGTATGCAGGTAGTCTGGACCAGTCCAACGCCTGGTGTCATTGGTGAAGAAGGATTTGTTCCTATAAAAGAAGCCTAGTCTTTGCCGCAGTTCTTCATGAGGGTGGTGATATGAGCGGAGAATGTGAGATGCTGGTCTAGTTCACAGCCTAAGTATGTGAACTTGGTCACTACCTCAAGATCGTCATCAAGGAGGGTCTTTGTTGGGGTGGAGGTACGCATGGTAGCTCATTTTGAGTGCTAGTATGGCGATTCGAATGGAAGTACATGATTTTTTTTTTTTTTTGCATTTAGAAGTTTAGACTGTGCAAGGCTGAGCTGGAGGAGATCAAATTCTGACTGGAGCTCCGTGTGGACTTTGGCTGCTGAGGGTTTGGAAATATATATAACTGTGTCGTCCGTAAATAGGTGTAATTTTGATATATGTTGTTTCCTATGGTACTGATGTACAGCATAAACAGTAAAGGGCCAAGGATTAAGCCTTGTGGTACACCTCTCAAAAGAGGAAGGGGCGAGGAGAGGAAACTACCTGCTACCTGTTACACTCTATTTGTTAGGTAGCTGTTAAACCATGACAGTTGCGGGACCACAGATACCATGCCAGTGCAGTGTATCCATGAGGACAGCATGATTGACATTGTTGAATGCTTTGCCAAGGTCTAAAAAGACAGCTCCTGTGACACGTCTCTTGTCATTGGTCATAAGCCAGTCATTTGTGACTGAAGCAAGGGCTGAGGTGGTGCTATGGGTTGGTCTGAAGCCGGACTGTGACAGATTAAATTGTTTTTCTTGAGGAAGTCTCTTACTTGGGCATTTACCTACTTCTCAAGTAGTTTGGAGGGCAAGGGAAGGATGGATATGGGGCAGTAATTGTTTAGGTCTGTGGGATCGCCCATCTTAAATAACGGAAGTACATGGGCAATTTTCCAAGGCTTGGGCACAGTGCAAGAGCTGATGAACATACTAAAAAGGTGCAGGGTGGGGGCCATTAGATATCTGGCTCCAACTTTAATGAAGTATGGTCCTATTCCGTCAGCACTAACACCTTTATTAATGTCTCGATGGAGTAGGAGGTCCTCTACTTCTCTGAATTGGAAGGGAGTAAAGGCGGAGATGTTTTAGGATGGTGGTGGGGAACATCTTGGTAGGTTGGATATTAGGACGGCTGCTTTTGAAGTATGAAATGCAAGGCCTGCGGTGGAGAAGTGGTCATTAAAGCTATAAAGTATGTCAGACCTATCGGAAAGGGTCTGTCCCTTGAAGGAGATCTTACCAGGTAGAGGAAAAAGGTTCAGAGCCTTCCGCCAATTTAATGATATGCCAACATTTGCTGAAGTTTCCCCTTGTGGAGTCAAAGGCAGCTAAGAAGTAGGACGTTTTTCGTAGCCCTGATCTGTTTGGTGCACTCATTATGGCAGGCTCTGAACCAAGGGCAAGAAAGCTTTCGAGTTCTACATTTTAGCAGTAATGGCATGTTTATTGAGGATTGCACTTAAGGTGTTATTAAAAAAAGGAGGCTGCATCATTGATATTCGTAGCTAGGTAGAAATTAGTCCAGTCTATGTCCCTTAGGTCAGCCAAGTAGAGAGATGGGTTGAATTTGCAAAAGCTCCTTTTCCACGTGTATATTTCCTGACTTAGGAGGTTGCTGACCCCTAATACAGGCCACGGCACAGTGATCGCTAACGTCATTATGAAGAACTGCTAAGTGTGTAATCTTACGGGGTCTGTTTGAAAGGATGAGGTCAATTAGTGACCCGTTGGAGGGCGTTTTAGGGTTCAGACGAGTATACTCTGATACTAAGTGAAACCAGCATCATCGCAGTACTCTGAGCTGTGAACATTTGTTGCAGGTTTTATACCAGTTGAGATTTAAATCACCAAGTATGATAATTTCGTTCCGCCTTAAGTCAGATACATTGCGTAAGTGATTTAGGACTTCCAGACCCCCAGAGGGTGGTCAGTAGCAACCCATTATCGTTGAGGTTTCCATAGCGGACAGAGAAAGGTTTAACAGAATGATTCGAACTCCTTCAGTATGGCAGTAGGGGTGATAACAGAAACAGTAAATTTATCTTTGATGTAGATAGCTATGCCCCCACCCCTGGTTGGACTATCACTACAATAGGTGTTATAGGAGGGGAGGCATACCGCTGTGTCCAGGGTGGAGTTTTTCAGCCATGTTTCGGTGAGGACTAGAATGTCTGGGTCTGTGTGGGGAATCCAGGATTGAATGAGATTTACCAGCAACATACCTTAAAGTGCAGACATTTCAAACCCTTAGTGTCTGCGAGGGCAGCTGTTGATGATAATAATAATAAAATATATTTAATTAAGTGCCTTTCAATTTTCAAAGCGCTGTACAATATACATAAAAACAGAACACATGTGCAAGTACATGTAATATAAAATCAGGATAATATCGAAAATGCTTTACCCCCAAAATAAAGTCTTAAGTGCCCGCTTGAAAATCCCCACCGTCCTGCACTCCCGAAGCTGACTGGGCAGAGAATTCCAGAGGGTAGGTGCTGCAAACCCAAAGGCACGTGCACCAGCTGACTAAGTTAACCCTCGGAATCTCCAGCAACCCCTCATCAGCCGAGTGGAGCTGTCGCAAAGGGGTGTAAGGAACCAGGAGCTCTTTCAAGTAATCGGGACCCAATCAGTGTAGGGCTTTGTAAGTCCATAGACCTACTTTAAAGGTGATCCGCCACTGTACAGGCAGCCAGTGCAGAGCGTGCAGAACTGAGGTAATATGAGATCTTCTGGAAACCCCAGTTAACAAACGTGCTGCCGCGTTCTGCACTAGCTGTAAGCGGCAGATGTCAACCTCAGAAAGCCCTAGATAAAGGGAGTTGCAATAATCAAGGTACGATGTCACAAAGGCATGGACCAAAACAGGCAGGTCGCTGGACGGAACAAGGTGCTAAGCCTAGCAATATTCCTAAGATGATAAAAGGCCAGCTTGATGACTGTCGATACCTGATGACGAAGAGTCAGACCATCGTCAAGCACCACTCCCAGGTTATGCACCCATTCAGAGATGAGAACCCGGGCCTCCCCCAGGACTAAACCAGAAGGGAGCCCAGTCCTCAAGCCCTCTGCCCTATGACCCGGGTTCACAACCAAAACCTCAGTCTTTCCTGGGTTCAACTTTAGACCGCTGAAATTCATCCAATCTTGGATTTCTGCGAGGCAGCTGTTCAGTACCAAGACAGCACTAACCTGGTCAGGAGCAAAAGACAGGTAGTGCTAGGTATCATCAGCGTAGCAATGAAACCTCAGCTCATACCATCTTACAATGTCTCCAGGGGGTAGCATATATACTGCTAATAACATGGGGGACAGCACCGAACCCTGAGGTACCCCGCAAGGCAGAGAGAAAGCCCCAGATGAAAACAAACCCGAGACCACTCTCTGCATTCTCCCAGCGAGGAAAGATGAAAACCATCTGAGGACTGTACCCGACAGCCCACAGATAAACCTCAGGCGTTCGAGCAGAACCACATGATCCACAGTATCAAAGGCTGATGGTAGATCCAGGAGAACCAAGATAAAACGGTGTCTCCGATCTCTCGCCATCAGGAGATCATTGAGCACCTGAACCAGAGCAGTCTCAGTACTATGCCTCCTACGAAAACCCAATTGGAGAGGTTCGTATAAATTATGGATGGTTAAATTGTTATCCAGTTGAGTAGCCAGAACTTTCTCAATAACCTTCCCCACAAAAGGGAGGTTAGAGATAGGCCTGTAGTTTGCTAGGTTCTCTGGGTCTAAAGAAGCTTTTTTCAGAAGGGGGATCACCACCCCCTCCTTCAGGGAGCTAGGGAACTCACCCATGTCTAAAGAGCACCAGACAATCCAAGCTAAGACTAGGTCAATGATCTCACTACAACCCAAACTGAGGGAAGTAGGGCCTAGGTCTAAACTACAGCACGTGGAATGCATCTCCTGGACAATCCTCATAATGTCTACGAAATCCAGCAGGTCAAAGGTACTCCAGGAAACCCTGGACTCTGCGACAAAGCACCGATCAACAGCAACCCCGAGAGTGAAGTTGGTGGCACTCCCGCCTGATGTCATCCACCTTGTCTGCAAAGGATCGAACAATCTCATCACAATCAGTTTGTGTAAAAACTTGACAGAGCTGCCGACAGGCTGGGTTGCACAGCCTGTCAACGGTTCTGAAGAGTTGAGCTGGTCAGTTCAGTGTCACAGAAATTTCCCTGGACAGGAATTCTGCCTTCTTATGGGAAATTTCTGTTTGGTACAGTTTATAATGCTCTAGCAAAATAAGGTGGTCGGCATCAGAGGCAGTCTTCCTCCAACGATGCTCTAACCTATGCCCCAATTTCCGCAACTCTCTTAGAGCCCCTTCAAACCACGGGACCCCAGGGTGACGCGGAAGGGGGCGAACTCTGATAGGAGCAATCAGATCGAGGGCTGAAGATATGGCCCCATTATAGGCCACAACCAACTGCTCGGGATCTGTGCAAGACTCGTCCAACAGCGAGAGGTCAATAACCACCATCAGGTCTTCAGGGACCATACCCCACAAAGAACGGTACCTGACCAACTCCACAGGGGCCGACCTACCCAGGAGGCCGCAAAATTGAACCCAACTGAATAGTGATCAGACCAACCGACTGGTTCCACCACCTAATCGGAGGCCTTGATCCCCAGGAGGAAGACCAAGTCAAGGGAATGACCTCCCTTGTGTGTAGCTGAGGAAACAACCTGTGTGAAGCCCAGAGATGTCATCACCTGGAGGTAATGTTGACCAAAAAGTGAGGATTTGTCGTCGACCCAGGCAATGAAGTCGCCCAGAACCATCAGTCTGGGCGACTCCAAAGCCATGTCGGCGGCGAAGTCTGCCATTTCCTGCAGGAATAGCTTCTCATCACCCGGTGGACGGCAGATGAGAGCGATTCTGCACCCACTACCAGCTACCACGGTACACTCAAATGACCCGGCCTCAACTGGTATACCACTTAGGCCCAATTCGGTCTTGAAACAGACCGCAACCCCCGCCCCTGCGGTCCAATCTCTGGCATGTATGTACAATCTGTCAACCAGTGGAACAGCCGCTTCAAAAGGTGCCATATCTCTATCCAACCAGGTCTCAGTAATGCAAACCAGATCTGCTCTTAGCAACAATGTCTGCAAAAAGACCAGTCTTGTTGCAGACAGATCTGGCAATGCATAACAGCGCCCGAGTTGAACGAGGTTGGCGAGCTGTCCCAACTACTTGCCCTCCCAAACTGGAGGTGCCCTTGGGTATGGGAACCAGAACGGGATCACCACGTTCCAGATACCATTTCGCCCCAGGGCATCTTGATGCTAGGGTTTGTGTTGGACCAGGGTTTAATTCAACATTTCCTGCACAAATTAGCAACAGGAACATAATGTTACCAACCCATCTACAGAGCAGTTTAACTCTGAAGGATCTATAACATACATAAGAGCACTAAGTACATTATAGTAATAGTAATGTGATAAGTTAAAAAAAAATATATATACGACACATAATAAGTTAAGCTAAACAGAACAGAGGAAAACTGTCAGTTAATACCCCCACAAACTATAACAACCACGTTGTAGACACATCCATATTTTAGGCATGCCCACGTTAGCTTACCCACACTTCAGATATACAAATGATAGCTTATCAACTTTTAATCTGCAGAAAAAAGGGGGGGCACGTCCCACTTTAGAACATGGACAACAAAAATCCAATAACCTGACTGTTCGACAGTAGTCACATGACATGACAGTATCAGATATTTCTGCCAGATAATTACAAAGAGTAAGTATGTGGCTCAGACTTTCATGCTGCTTAAGTGGAAAGCAAAAACCCTCAGCTGGGCACTGCTTCTGGCTCATTGCATACAACATTTGAGAAAGAGTAATGTGCTCAGGGACAGCCAAGGTTCCAGCTGTCTCAGTGGCACAGCTGGTTGGCACAATCGAAACAGTATTCTGGGTGGTCTGGGTTCAAGTCCCAGCTGAGGCACTTCTTTCTCACCTCTGTTTGTACGAGTTCCATAAATATGCACACCGCACTCCTGTGTGATTATTACACTGCATACAACCCCATCGTATCGCGGTTAGAAAATGGGTTACGTTGGGCCAGCCCAGCCTATTTTCTAAATACGATAAAGACCCTTCAGGATGTGGGTTGTTGGGAATACCCACCCTTCCAGCAACCCCACCCACCCAACAACCCACATCCAATCACGCCTTAAGTACTCAGAACAGCAGACTACTTCTGAGGCTGATTAAACGCTTCGGCCTTGGCACCTAACCACACACCAGTTAGTTATTCCTTTGTGTATTCCAACCAACATAGAAACATAGAATTTGACTGCAGATAAGGACTGCTTGGTCAACATTAGTCTGCCCATTTCCCTACCTGATGGATAAGCTGCAGATTCTAGTTAATCAACAGCTTACTTCCTCCTACCCCCCCACTATAATTGCCTTATGTCTGTCCCATGCATTCTTGAATTCTCCCACTGTTCCTGACCACAACCTCCTCCGGAAGACTGTTCCATGCATCCACAACCCTCTCTGTGAAAAAATACTTTCTAACATTACCTCTGCGACATCCCCCCTCTATCTTCAAATTGTGCCCCCTTGTTCTTGCACATCTCTTCTTCTGAAACCAACTGAATGTTATCCGTTATACTCAGTACAACTGTTTATTTAAATGTAATCAATCTCATAAGACGGCCCTTCCTCCATTTTGAGTCTGCCTTTGCATTTTTGTAGACCTGAAATAACAGAAGAAGTGCTCGTTTAAATATGGCCATTCCTGGACTGCTCAATGGCTCAAGCAGAAGTGCATTGTGCTTCCATGCTGGTGACCTGGGTTCAGCAGCGAGCCCGTGTATGACAGGATCTGGCAGCCAGGCTGGGTAGTGCTCCCAAGGGGAGTGCAAGCCAGCCAATGAAGATGGCTGAGACCCGGCGCAGCAGCAGATCCTTGCAGCGAACAGGGGATCCAGCATCAGCCCAGTGCATGCTGATGTCAGAGGCTAACAGAGGTTATGTCCAATATCACAGGGTAGTAGGTGGGGAACAGGAAGAAGAGACAGAAAACCAAGGAAAAACCCTATGTGCTGCAACCATCATGAATGACTGTCTCTGCAGTTCTCGGGCCTCGCTCCATGTGGATCCCCACCAGCCTCGACGGTGGGGGGGGGCGCGCGGGTAGCAGTCAGGGCTGGGATCGGCAGAAGACCCAAAGGGCAGGAGCAGGCAGTACGCCGGGCCAAACACCTATACAAAAAGGAAAAAATTTACATATAATACACACACACACACACACACACACACATTGCCATTCTCAGCTGTTTAATACACCTTGTCCCATACAGTCAATGCTAGTTCACGTTAGTGACAGTAAAAGTGATGTTGGGCAGTGGGTGTTCAAAAACAACTGTGAAGACTACTAGAACATGATCTTAGCCATATATTTAAAAGAGTATTTCTATTATTCCTCATCTAATAAAGGCTTGAGTGTACTCAAAATAGGGGTAGGGGGTATTTTACAAGACAGAAAAAAGGGCTATCTTAAATTAAATAAAAGGTACTGGTACAAACTTATCACCACAGTCGGCATTGCTGCTTTAACACAGAGAGAGAGTGAAAAGCATTTGTCAATGCCAAGTGTTGCTTGCTGTCATGCTGTCATTAGCAGTGGAAGTGCAGGAGTTAGACAGATGCAGTATAGAAATGGCAGTGAAGTACTGAACTGACGCCAACTCCACCCCCACCCTGCAGAGATGGACTGGCATTGGGGTGTGCCTCTGGGTCATCGCCCATAACGGTCACAACATTTCACCTCACCCTACCCTGCAGACACCTACAAGTGTCGAGGTGTGCTTTGGAGTGGTTGGGCTTTACAGTCACCTCATTCCATAAGGAAATACGCTGAAATGGGGGCAGTATAGGAGAATGGGGTGAACTCTGGGGCCAAAAGGTCCAAGGCACACCTCGATGCCAGTCACTGGCTGCAGGGTAGGGGTGGAATGGCATGAGTATTACTGTCGACAATCCCAAATTACACCCCTGATGCCTGTCAGTTCCTACAGTGTAGGGCGTTATGGTCGAAAACCCTAACACCCTGGGCATTTCTTGGTATTTTTACTCCAAGTTTTCAACATGGACTTTTTGTGACCCCACCGCATGAACAGTGACACTATCAGTTTGTTAGCCGAAAGGCGATTTTGCATAGCGACTGCACCACTTGGCACCACAGGTGCAAAAACACATTTCGAACAGGATGTGAAAAATGACACCTGTACTGTTCATGAAGAGGTGTAAAAAATGGCAATGTTGAAAATCTTGAGTGAAAATATAAAAAAAAACTGGTGAAGTCACGAATGTGCGTAGAAACTGCGCAATGCACAATTGTAATGTAATTAGTTTGGGGATATTTTACAGCAGATTTTCAACATAGGCATTTTGGGACCTCCGCTCATGAACACTGTCACTGTGATTTTCTTAATCTGTCCCGAACACTGATTTCCCACAGCAACCGAGCTATCCTGCGCCGGAAGTGTGAAACACA
This sequence comes from Neoceratodus forsteri, assembly GCA_016271365.2. NCBI lineage: Eukaryota > Metazoa > Chordata > Ceratodontiformes > Ceratodontidae > Neoceratodus > Neoceratodus forsteri. The sequence goes on from CM057452.1 coordinate 1,808,484,573, forward strand.
TTTCAGCCAGGGTGTAAAAACTGACAGCTATACTGTTCATAAGGAGGTGTGGAAAAATGCCAATGTTGAAAATCTGGACTGAAAATATTACGAATTCGGGAACTTACGAGGGTGCGTGGAAATTGCACAATGCATGCTCGTAACACAGTAATTTTATGGACATGTGTCACCAAATTTTCAACATAGCCAGTTTAAGACCTCTGCTCATGAACAGTGTCACTGTGATTTTCTTAATCTGTCCCAAACATTAATTTCGCACACCAACCGTGTCACTGTGTGCTACATGTGCGAAAACACATTGCGGGCAAGCTATACTGTTCATAAGGAGGTGTGGTAAAATGGCAATGCTGAAAACCTGAGGAAACTATTAAAATGCTCAAAGTTATGAGCGCGATAGGAACTGCGCAACGAGACTGTCATCGGGATGCCAATTCTCCAACATAGTTTTAGCCACTCACATCAGACACTGTCATTTCATAATCGTCCCAAAAGGTGGTTACGCAGTAGACCGCAAAATCACCTTCGGGACCGAATAACAAAATGACAGTGACTGAGTTCATGAGGTGGGGTCCCAAGAATCCTAGCGTTGAAAAATTTGCGAAACAATTCCATAAATGGCCGAGATATGCACCAAAGTTGGGGGAAAAAAAAAAAAAAAAAAACGTATGCCATTATACAGCTTACCAGTATTTCTTCAGTTCGCGGTCGGCTTTGAAGAGTGCAGACGTATTCCAGGTCCACTGAAGATCATCGCGCTGGGCTCCGGAGGGAAGTATGGGGTAAGGTGGGGGTGTGGGGTACACAGAGGGTGGGCGGATTGGGGAGGGGCAAGAGAATCAATGAGGGACTGTTTTATTTACACAGATGATGGGATTTTGCCATGCTGGGGTGGGTTCCCAGCATGGCACCAGGCAGTTTGTTTGGGGGGGGGGGGCAGAGGAGCCGAGGGAGGACTGGGCACCCCCCTTGGTAAACAACAAATGGGGAGGTGCATTATGCCGACAGGGATTGGGCTACCCCGTCGGCAAATAGAAACACAGAAACAGACTAACGGCAGATAAGGACCGCTTGGCCCACCCAGTCTGCCCATTTCTCTACCTATTGGATAAGCTGCAGATTCTAGTTAACTGGGAGTAGTGCATGCCGACAAGGGGACTGTGCACCCTGTCGACTTTTTTTTTTTTTTTTTTTAATGTTTCACCAGGAAGGCACACTGAAAGGTGGGCGGCAGCTTTCCATCGGCTTCCTGGGGACTGTGAGAGGCCAAGGGAGAAGCCGTCACCATGGGGACACTATGCAATCAGCTGTTTTGGTAGCTTGTAATGCACCAAAACAGCTGGCTGCGTGGTGATGTGGCCGAATTTCTTTACGTATTGTAGCATGCTGCTTAACTGCTGACACAATGTGTTTCTTGCACATGATTGCAAGCAACACAAAAATTGGGAATGGAAGGCAGACAGAGTTCTTCCTGTTCTGGAAAACAGAACGGTAACATTTTCAAAGAGCTCCTGCACTTGGCTATTAAATTCGCCTTAGAAATACCATTGAAGCTGATCTTTCAGCAAGAACAGTTTGGACTTGCATCAGACTTACACGCCGAACAAATGAACAGCATTTTACTTAATCTGGTACACTGTTAACAGGCATACATGCTTCTTGGTCTGCATGGTGGCAAGGCGACCCCCAGTCATGCTCAGATTGGAGACATGGGGCCAGGGATGCCTCCAGTACTACACTCCGGCTTGGAGACCAGAGCAAAACAGAGAGATTAAGTAATGCTAGCAACTCTCTACAGCTTGCCATCGGATTTTCAGGTGGAGACAAGCTGCAACTAAAGACTTAAAGCTGCAAATATCCAAGTTTACAACTTGGGTAAACTCAAAGAGTCAAAATAGGAGTCTATGGAAGAGAGGATTGTTTCAGTTGAGCAGCAGGTGCACTGTTGCCAGCAAAGACTCTGGACTACTGTGGCAGTGAAGACAGCCCTCGTACAAAACCAAGTAGCAATTAATGCAAAAACTGAAAAGCTGAAAAATACTTTACTAACAAAGAACTTATATCTCATTGGAATATGATCAGGTAGCATTGAAAGAATATGCCACTGATGTGCTTCAGTCCCCCCACCCCAATACAGTCAATAACTCCAGAATCAGATTACCAAATGAAACCTGGAACAAAAGCACACTTCTAATGGTACTTTGGTTATAATACCAAAGAACACTAATGTGGCGACTCCAGTTATTATACTGACCTTCTGTTCTTCATTTGAAAGAAGATTCTGCAGCTTGCAAGGGCAAAAAAAAAAAACAGATGGTTTTCCAAGCATAGGGACAGATGCATCAGGACCCCGCAGGGGCTTTTTAATACAAGGAGGAAGCAGACGTCAGCCACCAATGTCACCTGCGCACCTTACACAACTCACGCCGTGCTGTGCATGCTAGCTAATAACCGTTGTCCGTTCTTTCACATATCTCAGTTCCGTTCTTCCCACTGTTGAATGCACACCACAGGAGCAAAAGCACCTCTATCGGACAGTCGACCAAATTTCTTCTGCGTCACTGCCGAAAACTCTTCTGTTGGCGGTGCCATCTGCTTTTTATATTCCAAAAATGTCAAAGTCCGAGAAAAAGAAAATGGGGGCTAAAACAAAAGACCATCAACCCCCCTCATGGGTCACTGCCGCTGTAGGAAGCCAGTAGTGGAGAGAGACCAACATCGCGATGTCTGCTTCTCCATGGAGTGCCCACCCTTGAAGTTCATGCACTGAAGCTGTTTTGCCCGAATCCCACCTTTAGAGACAGGGGTTGCATGCATGAGGTTAAGGCCAGGTTTTTGGGCCCTTCTGCTGGGCCCCTTCCTAGCATCTCTGGGACTTTGGAAACACAGGGTTTTGGGTCCTCCTTGACATCACCTTACAGAGGCACTGGAGGCCATGGGGCTGGCTTCTTCTGGGCGGCCTTCAGAGCACCCCCTCCAGTCTGTCTGCCCAGGGCAGCAAACGTCCCCAGTGGTGATGCCAGAGCTATACACTTGGTCTACACCGGTAGACACCTTAGTGTCATGGTCCGGTGCTGCTACAGTTCCTGACAACATCCATGATGTCGGTGAGTGGAGAAGTGCCAGCCGTGATGCTATACTCCCACCTGGTACTGTTCTTGGTACCAGAAGGATTGGAAACAGGGCAGTGTGGTGTCTGGTTACTGAGGTGGTGAAGATCTCTCCCCCAAGCAGCCCATGTGGCTCCAGGGAGGAGGCAGACACCACCCCTGGTGATGGACGTGGTACCTATCCTGGTGTCTGTATTCAACCCATTACCAGGCATGGTGCTGGCAACACTGTTGCCCCTGTGTCGGTTCTAGACTGGCTCCCTCACAATAAAGGGGAAATGAAAAATACTGTGGTAACACAGGTCCTACTAAGATAAAGTACCTAACAAAACATTAGCATAAAACACATCAGGCAGAATTAATTTAACAAAGACTTTCCTTGAAGTAACTGGTTAAATTTGCAACCTTACACTTGCCACATATATTTGCAAACTATTTTACCTTGTAATAAAAGTTTTCATCCTCGAATTTTGCTCCATATATACTTTCTCCACCCGTTCCATCCTGATTGGAGAAGTCACCACATTGGACCATAAACTTCTTAATAACTAGGAAAAAAAAAAAAAAGTAAAAAAACATAATTGCAAAATAAATGAACATGAAAAAGTGTAATAAGTACAACATCATAAGAATGGTTATCACATAGCAATAATGAAATGGGGCAGTGTAAACCTCATGTTCAGTCTCCTAAAATGTTCTGTGAAAAAAGTTCAGAAATTATGTATTTGCTGGCCAAAGAAAATGATTCTTACACAAGATGGAAAAAAGGAAAAGGCGAGAGCACATCAACACAGAAAACAACAGGGAAACTCAAGCCTGAAAACATGATGCTGGTTAGACTGTTTCTTTGAAAGTACAAAACAGTGCTAGCTACCACTACCACACTGGCGACCCAGAAACGGGTGCGATCTCGGGTTGCTGGGAGCTGGCTCAATGGGGAGGACAGAGCGCCTGCTGGATTGCTCTCCTTTCCCGGGAAGGGAGCATCACCAGCTCCGCTGCCTTCTGCCACCAGGTGGAGGCCTGGTATTAGGATGGGACAGGGACCAGCATGGAAGGGAGGGAGCTGCGGGACTTCTACAGGGCAGGCATGCCTTCAAATGCAGACATGCATGCCCTGGCTAAGGGGTACGGGGGGACCAGAAAAATGGGAAAAGGGGCTGGGGCAGGCTTCATGCAGCCGGGCCAGCTCCCCTCCAGCCTGCACCATCACCCAATTACTAGATCTCAATATGCTTGTACCAAGGTGGGGAAGGGGGATGAACCTCTCCTCGCCCTGCCACGGTGGGGTGGGGGTGGAGCTCCTATTGGTTGGAGGAGGTGGTGACAGTCAAGAGAGCAGGAACCAGATTGACAGCCACCTGCTCACCCCACAGAAACCGGAGGAAACAAAAAAAAAAAGAAAATGGTTTCTAACACACCAAGGCAGCAGTACAACAAAAGGGTACAAATAGCTTTTTGATATAATGTGTACCTTTTCATCATATTGAGTTTTAAAAAGAGCAGTTACGTAAGAACTTACCATAATGGTAGATCTTCGAGAGAATCTTCTCCATTTGGCTACACCTTGGGAACTATAACCACACAGAACTTTTGCTAGCCGGGGGCCACCCAATATGACGTACCATGTCTGAATCTATATAACCATAGCCCCATCATTTCTCAGTTTCCCACCAGAGATTAGCCTTGGAGGACCTCCAACCATGGGGAATCAGGAGCTAAGACCAGCTCCAGGCATATGTGGAGTGGCATGGGGCTGGATACAAGATGCACAGAGTAGGAGTTAACGCACAGCATCTGACATAACCCTCACTGAAGTAGAAGGGGGAAGGGGGGACAGCATGGCCTAATGGAGGAAATTCTCTCAAAGAGCTACTGCTACAGTAAATACTCACATAACTGTTCTATCTTCGAGGACATCTCCTCCATTTTGCATTTATTTATTTTGTTAGTTTTCATTAACTGGGTTAGTCACGCTAGGCCAACAGACTATTTTCCAGTGTGACCCGGATACAAGAATACAATACATTAAAACATACAACAAACACTTCATGCTGCATATAAAAGATAACAAATTATAGACAACATGTTAACTATCTGCACATCAGTAAAATGAAGATAAAGTAGTATATAAAATAAAAAACATAGACAAAGCAGTTAAGTGTTGTTTTAACCTGGTTTTCACAAAGCCTTTGTCTGTGACCCACGGACATCTGAAGGAAAGGTATTCCAACGTTTAGGTCCAAACAGGCACAAGATCTTTGCCCTAGTTTGGTCTTAACAAATGGCAATGCCAAGCACTCAAGAGTCAGCAGATCTGAGGGTTTCGGATGTAACAGTGTAAGGGGCACGAAAGAGTTCCCAGAACTTAATATATTAAACATAAAAATCCCCATATCGAACAATCTTCTATGTTTTGGTGTTAGCCAGTTGCGTTTAATACACAAATCACAATGTATCAATCACTTCGACTGATCTGGACAACAACATACTTCTTGCAACAGACGGTCTGGCTTCCTTTGTCAAATGCTGCACAGAGTAAGATAACCCCAACATACAAGTTACAGTATGACGTACACTATCAATCTAGAGAGAAAAAGGTCAATGAAGGATCCAGTAGGATCCCTATGTACTTAAAAGACAACACATTTTCTGTAAGAGTTTCATTTAAACTTTAAGCTCTCCTTCTACATGAGCAAGTTTCTGTTTTGTTCCTAACACCATGGCATTGGTTTTACTTACAAGATTACTATCCAGCATCCAATTAGATACAGCAGAAAAATCTGCATTCAACACATGAATCAACTCATTAATGTTAGTAGGAAGGTTTATAAATGATTAAATCATCCACATAAAGCAAACAAATTACTTTTCAAGGTAACTATGGCACGATGTTAACAAAAACAGAAAACAAAACTGGTTCAATGGATGAGCCCTGGGACACACCAGAGGACAAAGAAGGTATGCCAGATTTTGTGTTATGCAACTTAACTAATTGATGCCAACTATCAAGATAGTCTGCAAACCATTTCAGGGTAACCTGGGAAATTCCAGCACAAGGTGATCTGCACAGTAATAGGTCGTGACTGACCAAGCCAAAGGCCTTAGTCATGTCCATAAAGACGGCACCAGTCAAAATCCCATTATTCATGGCCTGGCGCACGTTATTCACGAACCCGACCAAGACCGTTGAGGTGCGATGACAGGGTCTAAATCCATGCTTTTCATCATGTCAGTGTTTCAAGCCAAAGTCAAAATCTCAAGGCAGAACCAGATTATGGATAGGAGGTTTCACATGAAGAATACCTGTCAGAAACGTACAGGACACCTCTAATTGGGCAACCGTATGACCATCAGTAGGGGCATGGAAAGCTAATATAGCAACCAAATGCACCTTTACTGAGGAATACTGTAAGCCAGAGACCGACAAGGTCAGAAAATGTTCTAGCGCAGCATTTACACGACATGTAAATGGGTCCAAATTCCTGGAGGCAGCCAACAAAGTAAACCACTTCCATTTCAAGGAATAATTATGTCTAGCAGAAGGCTTTCTAGCCACAATCAATACATCAGCAACCTTAGGGGATACTGTATGTCAAAACGTCCAACAGCTAGCTCATCAGGTGCCATCCATGCAGATGTAGCGACTTCAGGTCCAGATGGACCAGGGACCCCTTATACTGTGACAGACAAACACTGACAAAGTAGTAGAGGAACAGAAGGATCCACTATCATCTGCTGCAGAAGTGGAAACCATATTTGTTGAGGCCATAATGGAGCAATGAGGATGAGAGTGGCACTCTCCATCAGCAGCTGAGCAGAACCTTCGGTATTAAACAAAATGGGTGAAATGCATATAGGAATTTCCCTTTCCAAGACAGGAACAATGTGCCTCACCAGAAAACTCTAGACCCTGCAGCAAGCAAGCAGAAACTCATCGGTTTTGAGTTGTGTGGGGACGTAGAAAGGTCCAACTCCAGACGACCCCATCTTGCAAAGGAAGTCATTTACCACAGAGGTCAGCAGTTCCATTTGTGAATTCTAGACTTTGACCTGGTTAGCCTGTCTGCCAAGACATTTCGGAGACTGGGAGATGCACTGCTGATAGCTGCAGGCCATGGGACAGAGCCCAGTACCATACTCTCATGGCTTCCCTAGCCCCCTTGTTTGTTGATGGAATGCTTCACACTGGCATCATCCATCTGGATTAACAGAAGACCTAGGCAAAGACACTCCTGAAATGCCTGCAGCCTGTACAGGATAGCCCTCATTTCCAGGACATGTCATGTGGCAGGAAAGTCCCTTTTCTGTGTCCAAGACTGGCCCTATGTACTGCTGTCTTTAGCAGGGAGTCAACACAGACTCTGGCACATTCACTGTGACCCCCAAGTCTTCTAACAGTTGCCATGTCCAAGACAGAGTAAGAAGTAGAGCTTCCCTGGAGCTGGCCTTCAGAAGCCAGTCATCTAGATGGGGAACACATACAGGCCTTCCCTGCAAATGGCCACTACCACCCAGCATTTGGTAAAGACCTGTGGTGCAGATAACAAGCCAAAGGGCAATACTCTTAACTGGTAATGTTCTCCCTCCATCAAAAAGCAGAGCTATTGCCTGTGGGATTTCCTGAGCTTGACATGACGGTATCCATCCCTGATATCCAGAGAACAAAGCCAGTCCCGTTTGCAGAAGGGGAATTAAAGCTTGAGGGGATACTATTCACCAATTTTTGTACTTAATGTAGAAGTGGAGATCCACCATAGGACGCAGATCCCCTGTCCATTTTGGAACCAGAAGTATCTGGAATACAACCCTTTGTTTCTGTGTCGAGGAGGAACTGGTTCTATAGCATGTTTTTGTAATAATGACTGAACTCCTTCCTTCAAAAGGGACAAATGGCCACAAGGATAACAGGAAGCAGGCAGAGGATGATCTGGAGTGGTTTCTAACAACTCCAGGGCATGCCCCCTTGAAATTATCTCCACGACCCACTCGTCCATAGTAATCTCCCACCACTGTTTCAGATGCTGGGAGAGTCTGACCCAAACAATCACCCCTGGAGGAACAAGGGAGGCGAGGGTGTATCCGGAAGAGAGTCAGGCGTAGCTGTTCCTCTCTGACAGGCTGCGCTTCAATCCAGTGAGGATAGTGCAGGCAGACAAGGGTGGCTACCCCCTATACACACTTCACTTGCAAAATTACTGCTGTACTCCAAAAAGAATGAGTAGACCCTACTCATTTTTTGGAGTGCAGCAGTAATTTGGCAAGTGTAACTGGTGAGGACACTGCCACTGGTACTGACTGCTTTGGGTGCTTTTGTATGGCCATCTGGGGAGGGCACCAGGCAGGGGGCCTCTTCCCTTGCCGTCGGAAGGCATGGCTACCTCTGGCAGAAGAATGAAGAAAGGATTCCCAGCCATGAGCCCTAGCAGGAGTGGGATATAGAGACTCTACAGTCATTTTTGAGGTCTGAAGGCCACATAGGGCCTCTTCAGCATCATAGCCAAACAGTTTTGGCCCTCTAAAATGGGCTTTCAGAACTGCTTGCTGCACATCACTGGCAAAGGCCACAACTCTGAGCACAGAATATCTCCTACTGCAAATGCCTGAAGCAGCAGCTCTGGCAGAAGCATCAGAGACATCATAAGCTGAGCGTAGCAAATGTTCGCCAACCTCAGCACTAGAAGATAACATTTCAAGTAATTAATTCTTGACAGAGCCATCAGACAAAGCCTGGGCTGCAGTACAAGCAGTTTTCCACAGGCTGTTCTGATACTTTATCACATGGGCCTGATAGTTTGCAATCATAAAGCTCAGTGAGGCAGTGGCATAAGTACGCTTGCCCATCACATCCAGCCTCCTAGACTCCTTATCAGGATGCAAAGTATTCAAGTTTAAATGCCCTAGACATATCATGAGCAGCCATACTGACTACAGAGTCAGTTTCTGGCTGGTTAGTATGATATGGCTTAGCAATTAGTGCAGGATACTGTTTATCAGTCTTGCTAGGAATAATGGTGCAGGATACTGCTCAGTCTTTCTAGGAACTGCATGCAGGGAGTTTTGCCTATACCGTCCTTGAATGCAGGATATATAGGTGAAATTATCATGGAGAATGTGCAAGGCACCTCCAAAATTCCACTAAAGTTATTTTGGTGGTATCTTCTTCCACAGCAAAGCCCATGACTGCCTGCATCTTCTGCATTATGGCTTGACAAGTGGGATCCTCAGGAGGAGATCCTTGGGGTACAAACCACCAAGTCCTCACTGCAGGAAGAGAGGGCAGAACTACAGAGGGGTGCAACATATTGTTCTCCTTCATATTTCTCCTTTAAATCCATGAGGTCAAGATTATATTTCTATTTCTTCACCTACATCTCTATCCATGACAAGAGCCGCTGAATGCACCAGTAACACCGGTGGCAGCCGAGAAGGAGGAATCTGCAGCGTGCTAGTGGAAGTGGTTGACAAGGGTCGAGTACCAGGAGATCCCGTCGGCAGAATAATTGCATGTATTGGAAGTCCTGGTATAATGAGTCCGACCATTTCTGAGAATGATACCAGAACAGCCCGAGAGTCGACGGCACCGTGTAAAGGGGCCAGGACTACTTGTGTCAACAGGCCTTGGCCTGACAACAATGGCGTCCTACCGTCCATAGTAGATATGGCAGCACCTAATCCAAGTTCCGACCTTGGTGTCTCGATGGTCGTGGGAGTGTGTCTGTTGTCAAGGCCACAAGAGAGCTGATGATACAGTGGAACACATTGTCTCAATGGTGACTAGGACCTCACCAGCAAAGCAGATCTTTTCTTTTCTCTCTGTTTGTGCTTACGGCCAGATGACAAGGAAAGCTGTGATGACAACTGTTCCCTGTCCTGACACTTCAATTTCAGTGGCCACTTCTTGGCCGACGCCGAGGGACACACAAACTCTGGGCCTTGTTTCTTCTCCACGGCTTTCTAAGTTTTGAGAAAGAGGACATTTTCTAGAGCTTTCTTGCTGCATCGCCTTGTAGCCGGTTAAAGCTCTGGCAAATCTCCTAAGTCCTTACACTGTGAGATAAGTCCAGACAGTACACATAGACCATGTGTGTCTCTTTGTAAATTTTATTTCCATAATTACAATATCAAAATAAATGCTCCTTCAACTTCAACGGCATGCAAAGATGGTGAAATAAACATTTTAATAAAATTAGATTGATGGCTTTTCCTTCAGCAGGTCCAATGAGGATGATCAACGGCAGGAAAAGAAAATGAGGAGTGATGCAGCTGCCCACGCTTATGTAGACAACAGCGTGGTATGTCATAGTGAGCAGTCCCCGGCTAGCAAAACATTCTTTGTGGTTCTAGTGCTGACAACCACAGTTCCAAAGGTGTGGCCTAATAGAGAAGATACCTCAAAGAAGATTAGCATTTCCATTATTGGAAAGCTAACTGTGCCAGCACAAGTGTTTTTTTCTCTGTGTAAGCTTGGTTAGTGAACCTGTTTTTGTGTTGCTTTTGCACGCTGACATACGTTTTATTTGATGTATTTTATTTTTTTAATTCCTCCTGCTTGTACAGCGCCCACAGCTTCAGAGATGGGTGCTTCATAAATACATTTTTACTACTTACTTTCTACTGAGGAACATATAAGCACAACACTGTCAGCTCCACTGACTTGGTTCTGGTTTGGCTCCAAGTACCATTTGCCTGCCTAGCTCATCTCTAACAGTTCCGAGAAGAACTGAAAGCCACAGGATTAAAGGGCAGTGACCATCTTTCTTTTGGGTAAAAAGTATTGAAAAACTTGCTGCTGTTCTAAGTGTTTTAAAGGGGGAGCCCCTTAACTACTATTTAGGACCGTTCTCAATATCCACTGCACATACCTACCCACCAGTACAGCTGCATCAGTTACCAATTACTTTGATCCTGCGACACAGACACATACACACAAACACCTTATAAGCACAGACCCCCACCAAACAGCTAACGCAGAATATTAAATAGCGGGTATAACATAGCAAAACACTATGCAAAACAGGACGTAATGCTAACCATTTCCAGAAATGCACAGCAGTAAACTGCTAACCAGGAGTGGCTGAAAATGGGTTTTTGATCCAGTCCACTTTCCTGGTAAATCAAATTAAAAAAAAAAAGGTTTTGAGTAAGTCGATGGCACAACAGACAAAATGAATATATACATATACACACACACACCCACAGTACGTACACACACACACACACATGTATGTGTGTATATATATATATATATATACATACATATATACATATACACACATACATACACACACACACACACACACATATATATGTGTATATATACACACACACATACATATATATATATATATATATATATTTTTTTTTTCATGGCAAAACTCCGCTTAATGCATCAGTTAGGGTTGTTCCACAGTGACAAAAGTGAGGAAATTGGCTGTTAGGTTGAAAACACCCAACTCAATTCCCCCCACCCCAGCACTACACAGACACACACACACACATATGCAAGTATGGGGAGGACCAAGTCAACACAACCAATGACAGACATCCAGCAGCAGGTGACAGAAATAACAAACAATTGTCTAAATGTACTACGAGACATCCCCACCCCCGACCAGATACCGTGATGCTCAGTGGAGATCAACAGCAAAACTGAGGCCATGTACACCAAACGATCACATCCCTGATTGCAGCTGCACACAACGCACACACTTAGTAGTTGCATGGCCTTACTTCCACCGATGCCCCACACCAGACCACACACCACTTTGTGGTGGCCACCTGGAGCAACAGAGTTCAGCAAAACCAAGAAGTTGTACAGGTATAATATCTCTGATTAGAACAAGGGTTTGAGAAATGCAGCTTTCTAATTGACTGTAAACATTGTAACAGCCTTATGTTTAGTTTTTATTAACATACATGCAGAGCCTAACCATATGATGAACATGGTTTAATGTTGTTTAAAAAACAGTTTTATTATGATAGCAATAAGCCACTCCCAGGTATTATGTTAATGGTCAGTTTATCACTGTCTAGTGACATGTGGCACTCGGCTATGCCTCATTCAACATTAAACCCCTCAGGGTGATTAACAGACCATTTAACATAACTGTTGGTCATGCCTTATTGCTTAATTGTCTTTATGAGTAGATACTCTCCCTCTGCTAGGCACTGCAGCAGCTTTGCAACACAGTGTCCCACCCAGTTACACCATACACTGTCTAGTTACTGGAGAATGGCTGTGAATATGAACTCATGAAGATGAACAGTGTAACTTGATCATTACAGTCATCGAAACCCTAGTGTGATTATAACTGACAGAGTCAGTGATAGAGGATAACCCCTGCTGTCCTAGTACACTTACCCCATTGTGAGTTAAATCAATACTAAAAGACAGACATTCTGTTTATATCTACACCATACCTACTTGATTCCTGTTGTACCACAATTAACATAGTTATCACTTTGATAGCATCAGTGACAGAAGTGTGGCAAACCCAAACAGTAGGCATACAGCCTGAGTATGAAACAACTGTTAAAAAAAAAAAAAAAAAAAATCACACTGTGTCCATAAGTGGCATAGATCACTCATTGCAGCAATAGTAAATGTATTACTATTTGAATAAGTTAGTCATCACAGATGCAATGAGATTGTCTTTATCAAGTACAACATACTCACTAAGTGCCTACAGGAAAATCTCTCCTACATACATCTCCGATACAGGTACATCATTGTTGGCTCAGTAGTGCCAAGATATTTAGAAGTTGCTTGGCCTGATCCATGCAATTACAATGTTTCTTACAAAGAATACTTACTGCATCTTTAGTATTGAAACACACTGAAGGTCTATGTATGTACATCAGCAGTACACCTTCATCAGTAAGAATGCATGTGATACTGGCAGTACGAATTTCACAGCGTTGAACAGGCAATGCTTTTCCATACATTTACATCAGCCTCTCTATGTTGAGTAAACCATTGCAGTAAATGTACTACTATGTAAATCACCTACTAAATGTATCACTACTTTTATCTTGAGCATGCTAGTGTCTTGTAGTTAATGTATGTGCTTCTCTTAATTTATGTATACTCACTAGTGTTAAAACCTTTCTACAACTGTCATCATGCACCTTCAGCATTTATATTGAATAACGGCACAGTACCAGTTGTGGTGTGGTGTGGTGTGGGGCATCAGTAGGTAAGGCCATGCAACTACTAAGTGTGGTACGTTGTGTGCAGCTGCAATCAGGGATGTGTACGCTTGTGTACATGGCCTCAGTTTTGCTGTTGATCTCCACTGAGCATGCAGTACCTGGTCAGGGGGTGGGGATGTCTCGTAGTACATTTAGACAATTGTTTGTTATTTCTGTCACCTGCTGCTGGATGTCTGTCATTGGTTGTGTTGACTTGGTCCTCCCCCATACTTGCATGTGTGTGTGTGTCTGTGTCTGTGTGTGTGTGTCGTGCTGGGAATTCGGAGTTAGGGTTTTCAACCCTAACAGCGAATTTCCTCACTTTTGTCGCTGTGGAACAACCCTAACTGATGCATTAAACGGAGTTTTTTGCCATGAATATCCTGTCTTTTTCAGAACTATTACTCAGTATAGTACATGATTTATAGTTGTAAGAATAGTGCACATACATAAAAAAAATGTTCCAATATCAGAAATACTTCAACTCTTGTAGTTGCATTTACTGTTATTAACAGTAACAGTAGTTAACTGTGAATCATATTGTTTTTATAACTTCATTAATTGTAATTTGTCATTGTTATTCCATGTAATATTTTTTATGTAAAAGTGTCTTACTCCTTTTGTTTGTGAGCACATATGTAAATAAAAGATGTACATAACTAAAAGACAATATGTCATGATATGGACACCATTAGTTCATCTACTGAACAAATGGATATGTTACTGTAGTAACTTGAGATTTGATAGAGTGCTTGTACTACCAACTGAGGTGGTACCACCAATCATGTGAACAGCGGTGGAAGAGGTTTGCTGGTACTGAATACATAAGTTTGTTGTAAGTATGCCAACACAGACATTTCACTGTTGTACTAGCAGGTACATACTTATCTTCATCATGATACACATACACACATTCTGTAGCAGTAGGTGTATGAAACAACAACAGTGTGCCACAAATAGTGTAACGTAGCATTGTCACACATCTAACTCTAATACCACACTAGTGTGGTATGAGCTTTCACCAAATGAGAAAATCACAGTCACTAGAGAAACCATGATTACATATGTATCAAAGATTGTACATCTAAAAACTGAGGACTTACTGCTCTCCTCCTCTGTACATATCTTTAAGCATCCATGTATCAACTCATATATAACAACAAATTGATATGACTTATAACCTCTTACTCTTTGCAAACAAAGAGAACTCGGCTATTATCGTAAATAACTGAGCTACACTTCTAACATTCAGCAAACATTCCACTCTGTCACAAGTTGTCTATCAACACTTTAATTTGTCTATTGACTTGACATATAGAGAACATCATTCGGTCACCATGCAACAGTGTAGAACTATCACGCCATGCGTATACTAGTATTGTACATATGTAAAAATAACTGCCTTTATTGATAATGCAAGAAGCTGAATTACACAACTGTAAATAAGAAGCAATTGCAGAATCTCATTTACTGACTTTTACATGTGTTTGCAATTACTTGTACATAATATAAACATTTGTATTCAGGTGTACATTGTTAATAACTAGTTTGATACCTGTACTAAAAATACTAGTGTAGCACTAAAGTACAAGTGAATGTTTTACATATTATTCAGCACTATAGTAACTACATTTAATTAACCATAAGTTTGTTAAAAAAATGCATTCCATGCACAGTTTTAGTATTTACAAGTTAAGAATTTACATAGAAGCCAATGTAAGAATTGATAATATGTCATTTGTTCATGTAAAAATATTATTTTTTTTAAACTTGTCACATAAGTAATTCTACCGTATGTAAAAAAAATATTGACAATTGTAAATCAGACACTGTTACTGATCACAACAAACTGCATACCTGTTCCTAACAATATTTATGATCGCCTCAATTGAGGGGTCGGGTGGGAATTTTCCATTTGTGCCTAGTCAGTGACATATTATTAAATAATACCAATCAAATGTCACAAAACTAAAATTTTTTGTATATTGTACTACTTAGACAGTCAGCATATGGTTTTTCGCCCACCCCAGGAACATCCACATTAGCAGTCACACAATGACAACAAAACACTTGTCTATCATGTGTGTAATCACACTTCACAACCTACTGACATTGCCTTATTAACATACCACACAAGTAATGCACTACACATAATTACAACATACAACCATTTTTAAAAAGTTACATTTTTACAAACTGCATCATTCAATAGTAAATATATAATGAAGCGCCACAGCTTCAGCCTGACTATTAGAATTCCAGGTCAATGTCAGAAACTACTTCTCACATAAAGAGTAGTGAGGAGTACTGAAAATAACTAGAAACACACAACACCTGATTAGTTTCCTATAATATCAACACTCCAATCTATATTATACAGTTCTTATTATTCTTATACATTTACATATATGACAAGTAATGATTGCACACATACAAAGATTGTATTGTGAGACTGCTTCTGTTAACTAAATTTCACTCTTGATTGGACCTTTTCTCCATTTGACAAATTGGCAATAAATTTTTTCAAACCATAACCACCTGTGTCGACTCCTTACTTTAAATACCATTATGACACAAAAATAAGTGTCTATGACTTAAGCATACAAATCAATGTTAACTAATACTGCTACAACTATACCTCCATCAATTTGTTTGGTACCTATGACATACAGTCAGTATCACAGCATATGTAACAATGTGGGACATTGCATGTCACATTTGACAGAATTCCTAACAGTGTAAAAAACTCAGCAATGTACTTACTTTTCCTGTGCCTATGCAGTCATTATTACTATACCAAAGTGCCACACATCAGCACCCAACAGGTCACAGCTGTGACTATAAATGTACCATTCAGTCACTACTATGTGTACTTCAGAGTCTGACAAATGGACGTTTCATTGGCTGCAAACATCCTAACAACCTTATGTTAATCTTTTATTACCATACATGAAGAGGTTAACGATATACTGAACAAGGTTTAAAACTGTTTAAAACATGTTTAATTATTATAGCAATAAGTCACTCCCAGAATTGGCATGGTCAGTCAATCACCCCAGAGACATGTGCCACTGCCACACCTCGTGCCACAGCACACCCCTAGAACGTGATTAACAGACCATTAACATAACCCCTTGTCATGCCTTATTAATAAATTATAAAAAGGGTCTCAGAAACTGAGCTTGACCGCTCTGCAAACATTCTAACAGACTTCTGTAAATCTTTTATTTACACACATACAGAGGTTAACCATTTCCTGAACAAGCTTTTAAACAGTTTAAAACATTTTTATTATAATAGCAATAAGGCATTACTACGGCATGATAATAGTCAGTTAATCACCTATCGACATATGCCACTGGCTACACCTCATGCCATAGTACACCCCTTAAAGGTGATTAACAGACCATTAACATAACCCTGCATCATGCATTATTGCTTAATTGAATTTAAATAACCGTGATAGCCCACAAGTCCCCGGACATCCCTTTTCGAGGTGACCCGAAAGCAAACAGTAGATCAAATAGAACACAATTGTACATATACAAGCTGAGGGTATACAGTATGCTTCAGTTTACAAATACATCTGTGTGGTCATCTACACCTACAATTACAATATACTACCTAACTTTGTCTGATATTGGCTGCCCACTGCCTACCCGACCTCGCTAGTGATGTCTTGTGTCATACTAACACCAACAGCAATGCAAACAGAAGCGCTAACAGTGGCACATATGGTAATAGAAGTGAAAATGAGAGCATAAACGGCAACGCACACAGTGACACAGATAACAACGATCTGCCACGTGATGTGTTAAATGGAGGTTTGTAATTCCTCCAAACATCCTAACAGCCTTATGTTAATCTTTTATTGACATACATGATGAGGTAAACCATTTACTGAACAAGGTTTAAGACCGGGATGCACGTTGGTTGTCGTTAGACGTAACTCTCACCCCATCACGTGTGTAAAGCAGCAAAAGTATAGGAGAATGAGGTGACAGTTAGAACCCACAATCCCAATGCGCACTCCAATGCCAGTTGGGGGGGTGGGCGCGGGGGTCAAAGGGTGGTTTTCAACCGTAACAGTGGATTTCCTCACTTTTGTCGCTGTGAAACAACCCTAACTAATGCATTAAACAGAGTTTTTTGCCTCTAATATCCTTCTTTTTGAGAATGATAACGAGAAATAGTGAATGTAATGCAGTGGCAGGAGCCCCGCACCCACCACATGATGTCTTATGGCATACTAACAGGAACAGCAACGCAAACAGAAGCACTAACAGTAGCACAAGGTAACGCAACCACGAATGAGAACAGAAAGGGTAACGAACACGATGGAGTAGACGGGAACGTTGTGCCACGTGATGTCTTGTCACATAGTAACATGGTGCCTGTAAATGGAAATATCAATGGACATGGTGACGAAAAGTGAAACGGAAAGAGAAACAGTACGGTAGAAACAAATGCCAAAAAAGTAACAGAAACGCAAGCGCAAATGAAAACGCAAAGGATAACACACATGGTGGCACAGACGTCAACAGAAAGTTAAACGGGTACGGAACTGCAAGCAGAAAGGGCAACAGTAACATTAATGTAAGCGCACAGGCTGGTTTCTTAAAGCAACAGAAGTATAAGAGAATGGGGTGAGAGTTAGGACCCACGATCCCAATGCAGACCCCAGTGCCAGTTGGGGTGGGTGGGGGTTTTCAACCCTAACAGCGAATTTCCTCACTTTTGTCACTGTGGAACAACCCTAACTAATGCATTAAATGGATTTTTTGCCTCTAATTGCCCATCTTTTGAGAATGATAACGAGAAATAGTGAATGTAATGCAGCGGGCGGAGCACGGGTTAGGACCCACGATCAATGCACACCCCACTGCCAGTTGGGGTGGGTGGGCGATCCAAGGAGTTTTCAACCCTAACAGCAAATTCCTCACTTTTGTCGCTGTGGAACAACCCTGACTAATGCATTAAATGGAGTTTTTTGCCTCTAATTGCCCTTCTTTTTGAGAATGACAAGAAATAGTGAATGTAATACAGAGGCGGAGCGGCTCCCGCCACATGATGTCTTGTGGCATACTAACAGGGACAGCAATGCAAACAGAAATGCTAACAGTGGGCCACATGGTAACACAAGCGCAAATGAGAACAGAAAGGGTAACGCACATGGTGGAGTAGACCGGAACGGTCTGCCACGTGATCTGTTGTCACAGAGTAACATGGTGCCTGCAAACAGAAATGTCAATGGGCATGGAGACGTAAAGTGAAACAGAAAGATAAACAGTACTGTAGACAGAAATGGCAAAAAATAACAAACGCAAGCGCAAATGAAAACGCAAAGGATAACGCACATGGTGGCGCAGACGTCAACGTTAAGTGAAACGGGTACATAACCGCAAGCGGAAAGGGCAACAGTAACAGTAATGTAAGTGCACAGGCTGGTTTTCCCCAAAACCTGCATAGAGAAAGACAGTGAGTACAAATAATGTATGCATAATAATGAGTATTGGCACACAAAATGAGAACTTGGAATACTAAAATATGTTATATCTCAGGAACCGTACGACGTAGAAAAAAAATTTTAAAGTCATATTATTTACAACTGTCCTGGCTAATTTGGGCTAAGAATTTTTCCGACAAAAAGTCTGTAACTCGCACCGTTTCCAAGATACAGGCCCTGAAAGGCACGGCGAACGCCGTAATGTTATCCTATGGGAAAAAAAAGAGAAGTTCGGAGCGCCATAACTTTGCCTCCCTGTAATATTTTTTCACCAAACCACTGAAAGGCACATCTGTGGGCTCTTGGCTGTCTTTCCTCCAAATTTCAGCAAAAAAGACCAAACCGTTATTTTGCAGCACGGATCAAAAGGATTTCTGTAATGCATTGGGCGCCGTAATGTTATCCTATGGGAAAAAGTGTCAACTTTGGAATGCCGTAACTTTGCCGCCGTGTAATATTTTTTCACCAAACCACTGAAAGGCACATCTGAGAGATGTTAGCTCCATTCCCTTCAAATTTCAGCCCAAAACTCCCAACAGTTCTTTTGCAGAGCAGTGCCAAAGATTCACTGTCACTTTCCCATAGATGGAAAACTACTGTCGAAATTTGCGAAAGCTTTCGCACGAAAGTTCGACACTTTCGTGAGCACGATAGTAATTTGCGAAAGTACTTTTTCCAGAAATTTGAAAAACATATTTCTGTGGTGTTTTAACACAAAATAAAGACATGGCAAGCATCCTCAGGGCCCAACTAGGTGAATACAAAAAGAATTAATTTGCTAGAGGGTCTCAAATTTAAATGCCAACCATTTTTCTGATCACCAACTGAAAACAAAATGGCGGATTTGCGAAAGTAACAGGCCCATCTGCGAAAGTAAAAATGCATTTGCGACACTGTTGAACTTTTTGTTAACTTTTCCCATTGACTTATAATGGGAAACTGTTTTTTGAATAACTTTTGAACCGTTTAATATTTTTTCACCAAATCTTCAAAAGGCACATCGGGGACCCCGGCCGCACGTTCCCTGATGATTTCGGGCCGGTCGCGCAAACCGTACGACCTGTAGGCAGACCATAGAATTCCAGAAAAAGCGTAAACGCGCGCACAAATCACACTTAACTCCGTAGCCGTATATCCGACCAGTACGAAACTTGGCAGATCCCAAGGCCTATGGTTCTTGATCATGTATTCCAAATTTCAGGCAAATCCATCAAACGGTTGTAAAGTTATTAAGGTGCAAAGTTTTGGGGTTTAACATAGAAATGGCTCCTCAACCCTAACTATGGTAGCACCACCGTGCTACCATAATATGTATGTATGTGTGTGTGTGTATATACACACACACACACACACACTTTTTTTATTTTGCTAATCATTCTGTGCTAAGTGCTATGCATTTTCACACAAAGAACTGCTAATCAATTGTTTTAGCTTATTTACAGTATTACCCCGTGACATCACAGACAGGAATTAGTCAAGGGCAATTCAGCTCAAGTACAAGCATCCCAGAATGCTATAATGCTTCAACATGCCAGTCGCCGATTCTGCACTCCTCCCAAGGCTAAGTAAAAACCTGTACTTTGGTCTTGGAAGAAGAACAGAACGAGCAATTGAAATGGAGGAGCATTAGAAGGCTCTGGGATGCCCGTACTTCAACGTAATGTCCTATAACCGATCCTGTTGGCTAACTGTGGGATGAGACACAAGTGGCATCTGTTTCTTTTATGGTGGGACTTAGGAGCACAGGATCACGAGAAATGAATTAAAATAATCTGTCAATGAGGTAAGTAAGACGGGCACTAAAAAGGAGCCCTGGGGAGCCGAGCCAGCAGCAGCAATTGTCTGGAGCTCCTTAACAGAGTCCTAATTCTTCCACAAAAAAAAGCATTTGACTACTGGATTTACTATTAAATTAGCAGAGACTGGCAAAGGTACAATACTGCACCAGAGAAGCCATTTTTAAACTGTAAAATGGGCCGCACAAAATCAAATAAGCAAGATTTCTTTCTCCTGCGCACTGCTACAGCTAAACTGTCAGAAGAGGCATCAGGCCATACTCCACCCACGAGCACGAGTTCTACACAGACAACCCTTTCAACTCTGCACATTGCAGTGAATGCCCTAAAGAAAACTGTACAACAAATGGATAAAAAGTTGGACGGATTCTCGGAGAAATTTCTCTCTATGGACAGCAGGCTCGACGCAATGGGGGAAATCACAAAAGCTACCGAGGCCACAGCAGGAAAGGCCTTGGCAGCTACAGCCATGTCACTTGAAAGAGCAGGCCGCCCTGAGAAGTCGGGTGGAGCAGCTGGAAAACTCCGAGCAGCTAATGTGCGGATCCTTGGCCTCCCAGAGGAAACAGAGGGTGCCTCGCTAGTAGATTACCTACAGAAATGGCTGGAAGGATGAACCGACTGCCTGGACTTTAAAATAATAAAGGCCTACAAAATTACACAGAGAAGACCATCAGGGGGATTTACCAACCCAAGAAGAACTCTCTTTTAACTTTGACATCACCTGGAGAAAGGGACCTGTTACTTGGAGCACTGCGAAGCAGAGGCCCGATTCACTTGGAGGATAATCGCATTTTGTTCTTGACGGACATTTCATACGCTACCCGTACACGAAGAAAAGCGTTTGATGGGATAAAAAAGAAATCGCCTCCGTGAGCTGGATATTTCTTTTTCTTTGGCTTTCCCAGTGCGTCTTTGCTTCACGGTGGGTCGGCGTCAGTATCGTTTCACCGACCCAAAAGAAGCAGGGGCCTACATTGAACACATAGCGGCTAAACGGCAGCGAGAGGAGTGCTCCTCGGATGAGGAGGAATCTGAGGGAGAGTGACTTTGACCTAAACTAACATTTTACTGGTAAAGTGCCTGGTTTGTGCTCTGCAGCCATACGAGTTTCTGCCTTTGACAGTTGAACTTTATCTCACTCTATATGGTTCCACTAGAGAGACAGTTTTTCTTTCCTTTTGAACTATTTAGGCTGAAGGAAAGCTGTAGAGATTGGATAATACTTACAAAAATAAATACACATGTTTTTCCAGTTATATCTACTATATTAGGAAACACTTTCTTAGGTTTAAATTAGATAATCATTTTATTATAAGTGTGCTGCCTTAGTGAAAGAACTATGGCAGGGGGATGGTGTATTAAGCTGGGGTATTTTAATTTAGATACTCGTGGGAGCCCTAAGGGATTGAATTTCTTCCAATCTGGTGTTTATAGTATAATATATAAGGCCACAAGTTGGGCCTGATGTAAAGGATCCATTTCTTTAGTAAGCACCAGTTGATTTTTTTTTTTGTCTTTAATATATTATCTATCTAAAGGGCAATATATCCTAAAGAATGTAGGTTGACACCATTTAACCCTAATAAGATCAAGATGGGAGCTCTAGACTAGCGATCTCTTACTGCATCATAGTTGTTATTGCAATGAATAGGCCTCAAGGCCAGTTTATAAATGTTGTTTTTCTAAGATTCCTGAAGAACACTCTTAAGGCATTGGCTGTATCCAGGCTCCTGAATTGAAAATAAGTTTATTAATCTGAACCTGCTGTACTAACCCTCAATGCTGTACCACTAGAATGGATAGTCGTAATCCTTAGTAATGTAGTTCTGAAAATAAGTGATACATACCTGTTCAGAAAATATGTACTTGGTATGTATACGTACTAAATGACATAAATAAAAAGTTTAAAAAAAAAAAAAAAAAAAAGGAGCCCTGATGGATGCCTCTAAATAGATGGTCTCCCAAAGATTTAGCTACATTTTTAGTTCAATGCTCCCATGATTATCTGCCCACTTTGGTTAAAGAAAAAAAATTGGCAGGCAATCACAAGCAGTGGATAATAAAAGTCTAGAAAACAAAACTGGTTATTTTTGGTAATTTGTTCTTAAAGAACATGTTTTTTTTAAAAAAAAAAACATGGAGATTTTCCTTTAATTTGGGGGAAAAATTATTTTAAGATTTTGCCAAACGGAACTGCCCATTTTTGAAAACATAAGATCACTGGCTCTACTCACTGGAGTCCCCAGACAGAAGCTGTCCAGGTCATCATTCTTTTAAACTTCATGTCTGATTCAATTTATGTATTTCATTCCCCATGTACTATTGAGGGAGAATACAAGAGACGTCACTGGGCTGGCACAGCCTCTATACTACGCATCTCAATGCCAAAAGAATACTTGGTAAAGTACAATCATGAGGCCCCAGTGACTAACACTGCTGGGGGCCCCCAGAAACGTAAGGCTAACTCTGCCCCTAACACAGTCCCCACTGAGGGAGGCCTGCAACAGACTTGGGGTGGCTTTTTGTTTTCCCAAGAGGCAAGCAGATCTCTGTTACTACCCATCCATTTCTAAAACGTGGAGTTTAGAATCCCTCTATTCAAAGACCACTCGAAGGTTACTTGCCCCATCCTGCTGATTGAAACTGCTAGTACTCTCTTTATTCTTGCTAGGCGTACTGCAAAGAGGTCTGTAAGCAGGTTCAAGATCATCACTGAATTTGTACTGAGTTTTGATGACCTGATGTCTCTGTTTATATAATACATACAGTAGTTGTTGTATTGTCAGTCTTTAATGATAATGCAACAGGGAGGAGAATGAATTCATGGAAAGGAGCACTGCTCCAAGTTTGCGCAACTTTATGTGTTCCTTTCTTTTTTGTGGGGTGACAAATTCCATTTACTGTTCTCTCCTCCAGATGCCACAGCCTAGTAGTGATGTTTATCTGTGGTATGAAACCTTGTAGGCAGAGAACGGAGGAAGGGAACCCGCTCTCTCAGTTTGCCAATTTCTTTCCATCACTCCAGTGCTTGTACCAACCTGCTTGATGCTGGCACTTGCTACTGCAGTGGTGCACTTTGACGCCCGTGCCTTCTGAGGTGGTACTGCACATCCCACATTTGCAATTTGATCCATGGCATCACTGCTGTGATAGAAGCCGAGGGGTCAGAATTCCTGTGCACTCCTTTGCTTAACCTACCTGAAATGCTTGCACAAAGAATAAGATGATCTGCTCTTTGAAAAGGAAGGAAAGCTTTGCCTAGTTTTGTCATCAGCTCTGTGCCAATAAATTATAGTATTTATCTAAATTCCAAGTGCGGCTTTTCTAAGTTTAGGAGGAAACCTAACCTCAGATTGCAGGATGCTCCTCACAGTTTGAAATAATTCTGATTAAAAGGCATTGTTTTCAACTGAAACTGAGCACGGTCCACTCTGAACCGCAAATACTTTCTGTGTCAGTGGCTTACTGGGATACGGAAACACGCATCCTTTTAAGTCCACTGACCCCAGTCAATCCTCCTGTTGTAAGGGAGTGAACCACTGTTCGTAGTTTTCCCCATTCTAAACTTCTCATTTTTCGAGTTCTTATTCAGGAACCTCAGGTACAGAATGTGTTGACTTGCTATTTCACGTTTTTCTTCAGAGTGAGAAAGTACCTGGAGAAAAAAAAAGCCTTTCAACTGGGAAACAGGAATCCTCCCTACAGCATTTAACTAATAACCTTCTCAGCTCAAATTCCAGTATGAGTTTTTGCTCTGGTAATGAAGCTCAAAAAAAATCCATATCTGCTTAATCTGGGAAATTTTTAAAATGGAATGGTCAAGCCCTCTCTGTCTGTGGTAATTCTCTTCCACCCTTCAAAGTATTAAGAGAGGCACCCTCCTACTGTGAATGAGTCTGTAGCGTCACAGGTTTGAGCTTCACCTGAGCTAGGGGAGCCGATGCAGATTTCTGTCTGGCTCACTTTCTGCCTTCCCTCTGCCCTCTGAACTGTGTATCCACAGTGCACATGGGTATGCTGTAAGAAGCCCTTCCTGTACCTTCCCCAGGGCCTGTAAGCTACTGTGGAACTTCCTTTTTTCGGTCAAATTCTTTAAATTTGTGTTTTTACTTTTTTTTTTTTTTTTAAATGTAGAGCAATCAGTTTTCTGGATTCTTTATTAGGAGCTGCTGCTGAGAAATTAAGCTTTGCTTTCTTGCAGCCAGCTGCCTAAATAACTCCCTCGGGATTGGGATAATATTAAGAAAACTCAAAGCTGTCCCTAGGTACCAAACATATACTTTCAATCTTCTCATCAACAGCTGTACAGGTTGAAGGAATACCAAGACTCTTTTAGTGGCATTCTATAAAACCTCATGGAGGGGCATGGATACTCTCTCACTGAGTTCAGACCCAGCGTACTCGTGAATTCTGCCTCCTCTATGTCCACGTCTGACTGAGTGGCAAGTAGAGTCAGTGGGTCAGCC
Organism: Neoceratodus forsteri; assembly: GCA_016271365.2. Taxonomy (NCBI): domain Eukaryota; kingdom Metazoa; phylum Chordata; order Ceratodontiformes; family Ceratodontidae; genus Neoceratodus; species Neoceratodus forsteri. Next base: position 1,808,509,645 of record CM057452.1, read on the forward strand.
ACTTGTTTCAAAACTGCAGTATAGGATGAATAGTCCTCATTCACCCAGAGGGAATGGAAGTCTTCCTCAGTGGTATCCTCTCAGGGAATCAGTTCCTCCTCCTCAAATACCTAATCTAGAGGGAAACCAGGAGGAGTATCGGAGGCAGGTTTTCAAAGTATTGCACTGTTTTGAAAAAATGCTACATTTCCTTAATGCCCTCCAAGGGGGGGAGTAGGAAGAAGTGGTCGAGAATTCTGATGGACAGGCAGGAGGTGGTTGGGGGGGGGAGAGCAGTAGTAATTTAAACTGGGAACTGCATAATCGAGCAGACTCAATAGACCATTTGGCCTGTATCTGCTGGCATTTTCATATGCTCGTAAGAAGGGTGTGTTTTCCTCTTGCACCAGTTCCTCTATTTGCCATTTAGGCAGCAGGACCTCAAGGTGTTTTTATTCCTGCTTCCTTTTGGCAGCTGTAGTTTGGTTGGTGTTCAGAAAGCCTACAGACTTTCAGCAAAATCTGCATTCTTTATTGCTGATAACTTGAAAGGTTCCATTCCAGCTCAGACTTTTAGGTTTAAATGCAGCTGGGAAACATTACTTCAAACAGCCTGTTCATTGCAAAAATTCACTATTACTGTGTGTGTGTGTGTGGGGGGGGGGGGCTGCACTTAGTGCTGAATGTCCTTTGCCACAGCATGCAGTTCCTGTCTAGGAAGCTTAGTACAGTGTCAGACTACAGACTACCAAGCAGCTGAAAGTAAGGGCCTGGGGTTGACTGCCAGAGTGGAACATGTTTTTCTTTCATACTACAATTCAGAGCTGCAGAGCCTCAAACCCCATCCCCCAATCCACTTCCCTTTTCAATGCCAGGGGAAGCCTGTCAGCATGTTTTCTAGCAACATAATTATTTCACACAAACCTTCTTTGGTGCCTTTAATAGCATTGATCATTTGATTTTCTTTGTTTTAAGGCAGAACATTCTGCAGAAGTCACAATTTTGAAAACTGTGATCTCGGTCCAAAACAATCAAAGGAAAAGGATGCGGCCATCAGCTTTTGCCCACCAATGCTTACTGCCCTGTTCTCTTTTTAAGCCTTCCTCTCATACCAATTTGACAGGAAATAACAGAAACATTTGCCTTAGGGGTGGTCTTTGAGGGAAAAAAAAAAAAAAAGTACAATAGTTTAAAAACTAAAGTCCAATTTAAACTAGTGTATTTGATTTGATTTGGAACTGGGAACCCCAACCAGTGAAAATTGCAATTCTCCTGGCTTTGGGAAACGAGATAAAATAATATAAGACTAGTCTAAACTAACAAAGAATTCAATACACAAACATTATTTTTTTTTTTTTTTTTTTTATATACAAATAAGCGAAGAACACTTAGCCACAGGACCGGGAACAAAACTCAGGGGTGACTGATCTCTTCAGAAGGGAAACAAATCTGCGCCATGGGAATGTCAAGGAATGCAGGACCACACTGCAGAGTTACGGAGGTGAAAATCCTCAGGGAACTAGCAAAATTAAAAGTAGACAAGGCTATGGGGCCGGACGGGTTCACCTAAGATACTGAAGGAACTAAAGGAGGAACTGCCACGCCTCTGATGGGCCAGCTCAATCCATCACTTGATTTTGGGGGAGTTCAAGGGGACTGGAGGAGGGCAGACGTGGTGCCACTGCACAAAAAGTAGGTACAACGAGGAGGCAGAAAACTACCAACCAGTAAGCCTGACTTCGTGTGGTGGGCAAGGTTATGGAAACTCTATTTAAAGAAAGGACTGGGGAACACCTCAACACCAGTGGACTGCAGGATCCGAGGCACCATGGGTTCACGGGGGGGGGGGGGGATCTTGCCAAACAAACCTGTTAAAAAGGAGCTATGGATGTGGCCTACCTGGATTTCACTGAGGCCTTCGACACCAATCCACACAGAAGACTGGTAAACAAGCTAGGCAGCATGGGAGCGGATTCACAAATAGTAAAATAAGTACAAAGTTGGCTAAGTAACAGAACTCAGAGGGTGTTGGTAAATCGAGTTAACTTAGAGGAAGGCAAGGTAACCAATGGGGTGCCACAGGGGTCAGTACTGGAACTGGTCTTCTTCAATATCTTTATTAGTGACATTGCAGAGGGTCTGGAAAGAAAGGTATGCCTGTCTGCAGGTGACACAAAAATCTGCAAAAGAGTGGACACACCGGGTGGGGGGGATTAAGGAAGATCTAAAAAAGCTGGAAGACTGGTCAAGAGTTTGGCAACTGGGCTTCAATGTCAAAACATAAAAAATTATGCACTCAGGGCACAGAAACCCAAGGACAGTGTATTATTTGGGAGGGGAGGTGGTAACAACAAAACAGGAAAGGGATCTGGGGGTCATCATATCTGATGACCTGAAGGTAGCAAAGCAGTTTAATAAGGCTGGCAGGCTGCTGGGGTGCATAGGGAGGGATATCACCAGAATAAAAAGGGAGGCAGTGTTACCCCTGTATAGAGCATGGTAATGCCCCACCTGAAATACTGTGTCCAGTTCTGGAGGCCCCATTTCAGAAAGGACATAGGATGGAGGCAGTACAGAGAAGGGCAATCAAAATGGTGCATGGCCCACATTGGAAGCCCCATGAGGAAAGACTCTGGGAATTATATATGTACTCCCTGAATGAAAGGAGAAAGGGGAGACATGATAGAAACATTTAAATACCTCAAGGGTATCAATAAGGTACAGGAGTGTGGCATACTGCACAGAAAGACGCTCAAGGACAAGGGGGCATGACATGAAGCTGGAAGAGAGAAGACAGAGGGGGACGTGAGGAAATATTTATTCACGCAAAGGGTGGTGAACACCTGGAACAGACTCCCAGAAGAGGTGGTGGGTACCGAAATGGTAACAGGTTTCGAAAATGCATGGGATACACACAGGGGGCCTTAGTAACAGGGCTGGGGGGGGTAAGGCCAGAGACCAATAAGGGTCTACAGCAGCACAGCAGGTAGGGGACTTTAGGGCAGACTAGTTGGGCCAAGAGGTCCTTTTCTGCCAACAGCTTCTATGTTTCTTTGAGTTGCAACTTTTTATCTTTAGGGCCAACCCCTCAGAGCTGCGATGCTGCAATTAATATGAAAACATAAGTATGCTCTCATTAATAGAAACAGCTAGAGGGACTTTTTTTACCATCCCGTGTGCAGCCATATGAATGTTACTAACAGGTGGGACATCACTTCACCATGGTTCAGAGACAGAACATAGTTTAGACTCGCACATTGCACATATGCATACACAAAGACAAATACTTACTTCTGTGGAAAGGACATCCTTTAAAATTAAGTGGCTTCCCTGTAGAAGGCCCAATTCCCTTTTCTCCAGTGCACAATGCTCGGAAATTTTCAGCTGTTTTAGGAACAATGTCTGCAAACACTTCTAAAACTATGCGGCCAACTGAAATGCGAGAAAAACAAAAAGGCAGAAAATTAGCAACATCCTTGAAAAGACATAGCCTTAAGTAAAATAGGAACTGTGAAGGTAAACAATTTAGAGCAGAATTCGGCATTATACTACTGCCTTTCACACAGAATATCTCAGAAGTGATTTTCAAACAGAGTTACGTAGTGGTAGAGCAGTAGTTTTCTGTTAGCAAAATTGGAAGTCATTATTATCAATAACAGTTTTACTGTGAGGGAATATACTGGCCGGGACATATCCCCTATTCTTTTCTAATAGCATCATGGGATTTTCAATTTTCACTTGGAGAACCACAAGAAATGAGCAGACAGAACCCAGCAGCGAAGTAGCATGTCAATCAGATTTGTTTTACTTGTTAAAGGAGTAGTCCACCCAGAATGTGCAAAAACATATGTTATGTAGAGTGTTTTGATGTGTATGTTAACATAGGTGCGGAACCGGGGCGGAAGGGCGAGCCCCTCCACTTTTATTTCTGTATGGCAAAACTAGTATAGAAAAGTGCCCTTTGTTCCCTTATAAGTGCCCTTTTGATTCTCAGCCCCCTCAGCTTTTACCATCTTCCGGCACCCTTGTATGTTAAGTCCTAGTGTGTCCTTCCCTCTGTCTGCTATTTAGAGTTTTTCCTAAATTGCCTGCTAGCTGTATGGCAGTTTTACGACCCATGGGGATCTCCACAACAAATAGTTTTATTGGCTTTCTTTCTCCTATGATGCCCCCTGTCTCATGTGATAGTGATGTAGCCATGCCCTTAGATTTAGCATGTGTACTGCTTTAAAATTAGTTTAGCAACAGCAGAGCCTTGTAACTGTTCTTATCCAGGGAGCGCAAATGTCAACAGTTAGCTTTCAGGTATCTGCTAAACTATCTAACTGGGGTTTCTGTAAGAAAAAAGCTGCTAAATAGCTCTAATTCATTATTTGTGTTTTTGATGTTAAAACACTCCTGCTAGCTAGACCTGATGGACAGAGAAAACAAAAATAGTGAATTAGAGCTATTTAGTAGCTGTTGTCTTACAGAAACCCCAGTTAGCTTGCTCTCAGGTATTGCTAAACTAACTGTTGACATTTGTGCTCCCTGGATAAGAACAGTTACAAGGCTCTGCCGTTGCTAAACTAATTTTAAAGCAGTACACAAGCTAAATCTAAGGGCATGGCTACATCATTGTCACATGAGACAGGGGGCATCTTAGGAGAAAGAAAGTCAATAAAACTATTTGTCATGAGGATCCCCCTGGGTCATAAAACTACCATACAGCTAGTAAGCTAATTTAGGAAAAACTCCTAAAAGCAGACAGAGGGAAGGACACACTAAGATTTAATATACATATCAAAACACTCTATATATATGTTTTTTGCACATTCTGGGTGGACTACTCCTTTAAGTATCCCTGAAGATTTTTCTATTTTTTTTGTTTGTTAGTTGATGTGCACTAATAGTGCTGGCACATCAGTGCAGCAGTAAGGATACGGCCTCCAATGCCAGAGACCAGGGTTCGAGAACGAGCTCATGTCATCATGCGTCAGCCAGAAATGAGGAAGTCTAAGTGTCCCAGAGGACACTCCCCTCCTCCTCCTCCGGGTGGGTGGCAAACAGTACCCTACTGCCTGAGCACCACCTGAGGGGTGCCCAGGGCATACAAGCATGTCAGGGACCACAGTAAAAGATTAGATGCATTGGCCTTGAGGCACAGAAGTCTGTTGTGTGTGCATGCCCAAACATTCACCAGCATCTCAGGAGGAACACTGAAGGTGACAAACATCATCCCAACATGACAGTATGTCACTGCGACATGATGGCACCTTAGCTGTGCCTCAGGCCACTATCAACCCCCCAGTCAGTCGTTAATCCCCAGGAAATGACCAGCTCTTCAGTCATTACTGCTTAACGTTAAAATGATCACATTCACATTTTGCTTGATCTACAGGACACGTCTAAGACTGTGATGTGTTTTTTTTTTTTTTATTACCAAAACCTCTATCATCTGGCTAAAACACTACATTACTTGAGGTTTAAATTGTTGTTTTGTCTACTGTAGTATTTCTTTGCCAAGTATTTGAGGAAGAAGGCTGCCACTTTCTTGGGCTTCAGGTTACAGCATGAAGAAACAAGGAAAAAGAAACAGGAAGGACGGACATTAGCCTGCAAAATGTATCCTTTTTGTGCAGCGTTATGGTATTTACATTTGTTGTGACAGTATTTTGTTACATGTTCTGAGATGTGCTGCACAAATGCAATACTGTTAACAGTACGAATTCTGAAAGAATGCTTAGAAACTGAATGTAATTCCTCAAGTAAGAGACTGATTTAATTTCCTGCTAGGGTTGATCAACTATTCCAAAGTAATGAGTTCAACTGATATACAGCGGCATTACCCTGTGGTTATGGTACTGCATGCCTTGATAAAATATCAATAAAAACATACTTTAAACAAAAGGGCGAGTATTGGAAGTGTCATATTTTCTTTCACCATCAATATGTACCACTGCTTACTTTTATTTCAACCACTAGATGGCACAGCAAAACACGCAATGTCCAAATTTACTGCAGTACCAACAGAGAGCTAAATTGTTTTTCACTGGATGCTTTACAATGGGATTCACTTCCTATGAAAGAAAAGCAAACCAGAGATTTGTAGACGTTATCTTGCAGGTTTTAACCTTAAAACACTGGTGCATGTTAACAGCAAAAATGTAAAACTATACCTTTCTAATCTTTTCAAGTGCCTTTTTGCTCCTTTTAAATTGTCCTTTTCTCCATTTTGAGTCTTTTTTTTTTTTTTTTTATAAACATTTGAAGCAAAGGAGCTCTTCTTTTAATATGGCTTTTCCCAGGTTGTAATAGCAGTAGCAGTTTTATTTGTTTGAAGCGCAGACTAGGTTGGTCTAGCGGTCCTTATCTGCCATCAACTACTGTATTACTATGTATGTTATCCACAACTCGAGTGCTTTTACTAGATAATAAAATCCCAATACTGACCAACCAACCAGTCCCGTTTCACCAGATGAGTTTTCAGAAGCTGTTTAAGGGAGGCCAGGGAACTAGCGGACCAAACACCAACAGGAGGTTTCATCAGTATTTTCATGTTTTTGAACACCATGGCTTAACATTTCCTTTCTTATGATTTAGATGAATTAACATGCAATGGAAACTACTACCCGATTTTATGGCACAACTGGTAAACTCCAGTACCTCCTGGTCTTCACAACACCGGACAACCACCAAATGGCAAAAGACTCCTCCCTTAAATACCTGGGTGTTTGGCTGGACTGTGGACTTGACTTCTCTTGTCACACAGGATGCTATTTATAAAAAGCTCCTCCTTTAACTAGAACTACTTTACAAAAACAAAATCTGCATCCCACTCGCTGCCTGCCGTGAGCCTGCTGTAAAAACAATCATCCCGGCATTTGACTCTGGATATGGTGTACAGCACTGCCCCTACCTTGGTCAGACTTACTCTTCCACTCCTTTGGTCGCTTTGCCCTAGACTACCTTCCCTGCACTCATCACTGTTCTATCTACCCTCCAACCCCATCCCACTGGAGCAGAGGTGCATCTCGCTGCATTTCCCTCATTACCAAATTGTAGTCTGGTCCCACTCCTGCTACCCCAGTTATCCCTTCTGTCTCATCCCCTTTCTTTCTTATAACACCGAAGAAACTCGATACTCTCTCTCACCCACACCAAGACATCTGCTGGGCAGGGTGCTTTTTCCTACAGACTACTCTAGCTTTGGTCTAGCTTCCACCATCACCACCCCATCCACTCCTCTTTCTCCCATTTCACCCCGAAATTACTTATCAGTTATCACACACCCACCCCCGTCTGTTAATGCACCTGCCCCTTTCCACTTCACGTTCCCACTTTTAACCCCCTTCCCCCCCAAGACTAACTTGCTGTTCTTTGTCATTTTTCTTCTATGCTCCCCCATACACCCCCATTTCTCCCTCACCAGATTACCTCCCTCGTTCCTTGGCTGCATCAGAAGCCCTACGAGGAGAGTCACAGATCTCAATATGTGCACCCAAGAAGAGAGAAGAAAGAAGGGGGCATGATACAGACCTATAAAAACACATCACAAGGCTGAACAAGGTACAGGGGAAGAGTATTTTTCAGAGGAACAGATGTGTGAGAACAGGGGAGCATGTAATGAAGCTGGAAGGGGAAAATTTAGGAGAGAAGTGTGGAAGTACTTTTTCAGTAAAAGAGTGGGGGATGCCTGGAACAGTCTTCCAGCAGAGGTAGTGGGGTGGGGGTGAAAACAGTGGCGGGCTTCAAGCATGCATAGGATAGGCACATGGGAATCTTCGGTGGGAAGCTGGGGGGGGTCTGGAGATCGAGAAGAGTCTGTGGCGACAGTATAGGCAGGAACAAACGGGCAAACTAGGTAGGACAAGCAGTCTTTATCTGCCATCAGATTCTATGTTTCCAGCAATCAATCAATCAATCGTCTTTATTTTACCAGGCGAAACACCACTGAGTCAAGCTCATCTGCAAGGTGGACCTGGGTAATACACCTATACACAGTTATTCAAGAACATAAGACATCGAAAAATTTACAAAGAGTAAGGTATACAAACAGCAAAACTCAAAAAGAGCAACTAACATGCAACACTAATGGCTCAAAACACAGTGAGAGAAAAAAATGATATAAAAATGGAAAAAAGCATATACAAGCATTTACAACAATTACAACACAATTTGTACCATGTATACAATGCAATATCATGTGATAATGCAGTACAATAATTGTAGTGTAGCGGTGTGGCATGGCTGGGGGAGGTAGGGGAACAGTTTAAGGAAGGAGTAGGGAGGCAAAAAAAAAAGGTGAGCCCAAGAGGGGGGATTAGGGAGGGACGAGCAAACACTGGCACTAAAAGCACCAATAACTGCGGGTTAAGGTAGTTACCATACTAAGGAAATGGTAACCCGCGAACCGGAAAAGATGGCTGCTAAGTAACACAATCAAAGGAATCCCTGAAAGTGTGTGCAGCCAGGGTCTTTTAAAAAAAAAAAAAAAAAGGTAATGACACTGGTGTTACAAGCTTCAGCATCTTTTGCATGGTGTTTCACAGTACTGGGAGGGCATAAATTATGGCTGCTGAACCGAACCGCGATTTGAACTTGAGAATATCAAGGGAAATAAAAGACTTCTCAGCGAGTAACATCCTGCGGTAGTTACAGTCAAACAATTAGTGATATATTGAAGACGTTTGTTAATAATTGCTCTATAAATCCACAGAAAAGCATTTCTATGGTGTCAAAATTTGAGAGTGCAGCAGCCAACCATTGCATAAAGAGTGCAAAGATGGATAGAATACGGTGCTCCAGTAATGAATCTAAGCACCTGATGGTACAAGGTGTCTAATTTAGACAAGGTAGTGCTCGGGCCTTGTCCATAAATAAAGTCAGCGTAGTCTAAAAGCGGCAAGAAGGTAGCTTGAACCAGCCTAACTTTAACTGCCTGTAAGAGTAGGTGTTTAATCCAGAAGAAAAGGCCAAGCCTCTGTTTGAGCTTCTTTAAAAGTTCATCCATATGGTCCACAAAGGAAAGTTTATGGTCAAGCCCAAGTACTTGAATTTCTTCACGAATTCAATGGACTCACCCAGTAAGGTGACGACCGGAGGAGAAAAACCAGAGTTGCAAGTTTTTGGGGCATTGGCCTGTGGTGAAAAGAACACTGCCTTTGTTTTTATGGTGTTGGGTAACAACTTGAAGTGCAGAAGGTTTTTCTGTAATGTGTTAAAAGTCGTCCTGAAGATCCGCACAAGCTAACTCCGGGGAAGACCTTCCTAAGTATAAGACTGTGTCATCGGCAAACGTGTATCTTGGCAAATTTAATACCCGCGGTAATATTATTTATTTATTTATTTTACAATTTTCTGTATCGTTCTCACCTCCTGACCTCTCTCAGGAGGTCTCTCAGTCCTGCCGTGATCCTGCCCGCATGAATCTCTCTCTGTCTCTCTCCTCCCGGCAGCTGCTCTCCATCCTCTTCCTCCACCACCCAGCCCCCCGGCTCGGAGTCCCCCAAGGCAGGACCGCCAGATTGCTCCTCCTGGCACTCTAGCTATAACCCAGACAGGCAACCGGGAGCAGAGGAGCCGAGAGTCAAGCTCAACATTGGGCGTGGTTGGCAGCACCCCTGGACCCTCCCTTGCCTTTCGGGGAAGGGGAGGGTATTTTTTGGCTTTGTGGGTTAAGTCCTTTCCCCTTCCCTCCCCAGCAGAGCCTGAGCATGCAATGATGCCAGGGATGTCCGTCGTGGCTCGCCCTAAATGAACTAATGAACTCCAAGTGCTGCAGTGCCTCCAGTCTCCACAGGGGCCACTGCAGTGCCTGGCATAACCTGGACCCCCCGGAGAAGGGCAGTCTTCAGACACTCAATCCACTCCTATCCCCTACCGACCCCAAGCAGCCTGGGCTCGTTCCCAAACCCGGGTTGCCGACGTATCGTGAGGTGTGGCGTCCAGCACCTCAACCCTCAGCACCACTGGGCTGGCCTATGTAAACCACAAATAATAGAGGCCTAAGAATGGACCCTTGCAGAACACCTCTCATTAGAGGCTTTTGAGGGGAGATTACCCCTTCTGCCATGACACTTTCGAAGTTGACCAGTGAGACAGTTTATAACCACGTCAATGCCAAATGGTCCAGTCCCATGTTTCTGAGGACGGTGAGGAGAAGAGCATGGTCTGCTGTATGCAACTTTTATTTTTTGTATTACCTGTGGCTCACTTGGCCCTTTCACACTGGCTTCTGGTTGTTTTATGCACCATGCCTTTTTGCCATGCCTGTATTATTTTCAGTTATTTGCATAGTTTGTGTATTTTATAATCACTGAATTCCTATTTTTTGCATTTATACACTGCATCTCTTGCCAAACAGATTACTGATTTCTATGTTTATACACCCCATATTATATATATATATATATACACACACACATATATATATATATATATATATATATATATATATATATATATATATATATATATATATATACACACACACATATACATATATACACATATATATATATATATATAAAAAAATGTGTGTAGCCCCCAAAATCTGGGTCTTACCTGCTGTTTCCTCCATCAACCTGGACACCATCTTAACCCTCCAGTCGCCCACAACTGCCGATGTGGGGACTGGCAAGGCAGTAGAGCCTGACATCAGAATCCCTGGAGGGAGCAAAGCCAGAGGTCACTTTGCAATCCACGTGGCTGGCACCGCTCAGCTTCACCCTGCTCTCGGGCCCCAATGACTGATTTTGGGGTCGAGGCAGAGGCAGGGAAGATCAATGACCAAGTGAGTGTTCCCCAAGCCCAGGGGAGGCAGCAGGCCTGGGAATGTAAGAGAGGAGCACAGCAGCCATTGTTGGGCAGCTGCGCATGCCCAGTAAGTACATCCAAAGAGCTGGAGCTCCGCTCTATAAAACACGCCGCACTGCAGCACAGGGGGGTCCCGGCTCTAGGGAAGGTGGTGGAGCTGAAACCAAAGATAAAACATGACATTGGGCACAAAGGGTTCCCGGTTCAGGGTAGGAAGTACGCCAGGAACAAGGGAAAAAAGTTAAAGTACACATGCACACCATTTCAGGAGAGCGGTTTAAAGGATGCCTCCTACAAACAGAGCCCCAAATCTGCAATAGGGCAAGTGCCAAAAGTCAGCGGGGCCAGGGCAAGGCAAAAACAGCTCTGAGGGACTAAGAGAAATACTGCAGTAAGCAACTGAAAACTGCTCAATGTCAGCACATGTATGTGGACCAAGACAGCAGTCCCCTTGTCTCCTCAGCACTGCAGAAATGTCTGGAAAGGGGTCATCCCAAGAGCTGCCCGCACAATTCGGCCAATCAGGAGCCTACAGTTTTCCAAAAGCCTGTATGCAAGCCCAGCACAGCTGGGTTAACATTCTAAAGACTTGTCTGCCTGGGAACCAGCCTAACCAATCAGGCATCGAGTTTCACACTAAATAAAAATGGCTATTCCCCAGGACTGAGGCTGCTTCAGTCAGACTGCCAAATAAGTGACTGTGTACTGGAGCGTGGACTGGTGTGCCACTGTCTGTCCAGTCACTGCAGTCCTGGTAAACCTTAATAGTCTGGGATCTCAGTGAAAGTCTTTGTCAAAAAAGCAGCAGTTTTAAACAAAACTACAAGAGTGAAGGCAATTTTGGAGATGGGATTTTGCTGCCCCCACAAAAGATTTTCCCCTCTGGGAGACGAGCTTCTACAGCATCTACAGTTTCAGAAGGACAATGTCCCGTTCCAGTCCCGTCCCTCGGGGGTTGGGGGCCAGTGAGAGACCACCAGTGAGCCTGGGCAAGCCTGCATCTCAGTCAAGAGGCAACTGCATCCATCCTGCCTATCCCAGAAATCGACACTAGGGGTACTGTTTTAGGCATCAAACTGCGAATAAACACGGGGGTTTTGGCCCGCAACTGGGGAGAAAGTGTACTGTACCAGGGACTGAGGGAGAAGTCCTGGGAGGGATTTTCCTATTGTGAAGGCCCAAGCAGAAGACGTGTGGAGGTCACCAGGCCGTCCAGCCTCTGTGTATTACAAATAGGGACCCCTTTTCGAACAGCTGCAATTTACTATTCTGCAACAGTTATATTTAAAGTGCGTTTTACCTGTAACAAGTTTAGGCATGCCACCAAGCTCCACCCTGCTAGCAGCATGTGTCCCCACTGTGACACACAATGCAACTCCAAAAATATAGAAAGCTCTCACTCGTGGCCTATGGGGGAGGGGGAGTAAGATGACTGCACCCACAGTGGGGGGGTCTGAAGACTGCTGGGGAGCAGATTCTGTGGGGCAAATGCTGAAATTATTTTGTTGCTTACATAGTGTATAAGTATTTTACTGCATAGAGCATACCGAGTTTATTGCTACCATACTGCTCCTATTTTACCGTTCGGTGCCCTTGTCTCTTCCGTACCCTCCTTTTTAAATAAATAACTTGTCCAATTTGCATTTCCTGATTTGAGGGTTGTTACTGCTTGGCTGCATCACCTGTTTTGAGATTCAGACTGTGTGGGCAGATTATGCACTACTTCATGGGGGTTATAGCCTTGTGTATCAGCATCCAGGTACCCCATATTGCCAATTCCAAACAAAATCAGTGCACTCACAAAGGAAACAACCTTCATGCTTAAAGATCATGTGCAACAGTTTTTTACATATTGATAATAAAAGCACGAAAAAGCTTAAATTCAACTCCTTGCGTCGTGATTACTGTTTCCTGAAAATATCATGCTGTTTGGTTTTGTGGTTTTCTTTAAAATCAGCATTTGTGAACTTTCTCTTCAGCAGCTGAAAACAGTGGAGATATTTCTGTTGCTTTGAATGAGGCTTGGAAAGCAATGACGTCATCCTGGATTAGCTTGCTGCTTCAGCAGTACTGCTTCATTGAATGGCTGTTTCACTTCCAAATCAGAGCAATCTGTACAATTAATGGTTTGCTCTCGTTTTACTAACTCAGTCTCTGGTTTGTGTTTAGATACATTAGCTTAAAATCTCTCATTATCTTCTTCTAAATGGTCAGAGACAGTACGGCTGCTCAAAGCGGCAAGACCGAGTGAAAGAATACTCTGAGCTCATATCACGCTGGAGTCTGCCATATCCAAGATGGCCACAGGAACAGAACCGTGCATGTGCAATACTCGCACATGCGCAGTTTGTTGGCGGCCATCTTGGGAACAGCAGCCATCATGTCCACAGCTGCAGGGGGAAAAAAGTAGTGCCCCGCGAAGGGGTTGTGTTTATGCAGCCGGCAGAGGGGAAGGGTCATTACAACACAACCCAGTGAAACTGAGCCACAGCACTGTGGAGGCACACTGGAGAGCTGTCCGATCACATGCTTCCATAGTGCCCCTTACAAGAATGTTAGCAATACGTCTGCAGAGCTCACCCACACAGCCATAAAAATGTATCATTTTGAGTTTCAATGCTTAACTGAAGTCATGGAAATATTTTTCTGTGAGAAATCAACTTGTCTGTATCACAGCTGTCAGTTCTTTCTCATCAAAACTTTGCATTTTTTCTAGCTATATAATACAGGACTGTTTAATGGATAAAAAATAAATCTAAGTTTTGTTCGTACATCAAGTACTTTGTTTTTGGTGTAGCTTTCATAAATACATTCATGTAAGAACGTTTGTTTTTTTCATGTCAGATTGACAAGTGCCTGTCACACTCTGCTACTTCAGGCACAGATACTGTCTGAACTCACAAAATTTCAGTCCTTTGGGGGTTTCTGTATGAAAATAAATTGTGTGTGTGTGTGTGTGTGTGTGTGTGTGTGTGTGTGTGTGTATGTATGTATATAACAACAAACACTATATGGCATCCCAATGCACCGTGTGTCTGCTCCACAGTTGAGGCAGCTGCACTCTGCTGCCCACTGTCCCCTGCCCCACAAGCCCCCCGCCTCCTACCCATATGCATCCTACCCCACATTTGAGGCTGCTGCACCCTGCTGCCCACTGTCTTCTCCCACACAGATGGATTTCTGCACCCTGCTGCCTCAATCCCCGGTCTGAACAATCAGGGCTGCTGCACCCTGCTGCCCACTGCACGAACAGTTGGGGATGTTGCACCCTGCTGACCTCTGTCCACCACCCCCACAGTCAGGGATGCTGGACCTGTTGCCCCCGTTCCTGTCTCCACAGTCAGGGCTGCTTTGCTCTGCTAAGCCCTAGAGTCCCAGGTCCCCTGCCTCCATAGGTGGGGCTGCTGCACCATGCTGCTCCAGGCCACCAGAAGTGGGGCTTTAACTACCCACTTCCATTACCTCAAATGGGCAGGGCTGCTGCACCAGGCACACCCTGTCTCACAGTCTGGGCTGCTGTACCCTGATGCCCTCCGTGTGCTGCCACACAGTCGAGGCTTCTGCACCTTTCTGTACTCTGTCCCGTCACCACAGCCAGTGCTACTGCACTCGGCTGATGTCTGCACAGGTGGAGTTGCTGTGACCTGCTGTGCCCAAGAACCGCATGCCTCCACAGTTGGGGCTGCTGCACCCTGCTGCCCTCTGTGCCCCACCCCCCAGTCAGGGCCATGGCACCCTGTTGCCCCCTGTACCCTGCTATGCACTTCCATTGCCCCAAATGGGATGGGCTGTTCCCACCATGTGCACCCAGTGCCACAGTCAGGAGTACTGTACCCTGATGCCCACTTGTGCCCTGCCCCCCAAAGTCAAAGCATTTGCACCACGCTGTTCTCTGCCCCCCGCCACCACTGTACCCTGCTGCACCATAGAGCCCCTTGCCTCACAGTTAGGGTTATTGCACTATGCTGCACCTTCCTAACAGAAACAGATACTTTACTACACTGCTCAAACTGCTAAAAATAAAATATGGAACAAATACTTTCATCTTGTATTATGGGGTGGGAGACAGAGGAGGCATCAGGGTACAGCAGACCGAACTGTGGGACAGGGTAGAGCAGCCATGCCTGTTGTGGACAAGGGAGATGGGCAGCAGGGTGTAGCAAAGGATCAGACTCTGGTAGCAGGGGGCAGCAGGGAGAAACTGCCCCAACTATGGAAGCAGGGGACAGAGTGCAGCAAATGCCCAGACTCATGGCAAATGGCAGCATGGTGCAGCAGCCCTTACTGCGAAGACATGGGGCTCTAGGGCACGCAGGCCGCAGCAGCTTTGACTGTGTAGACAGGAAAAGGGTGCAGCAGCCTTGGCTGTGGTGGCAGAGACAGAGAACAACATGGTGCTGCACCCTGCGCAAACTTTTGAGGTTGCTGCACCCTGCATCCCTATGTACCCCACCCCCCACAGTCAGGGCCAATGCACTGTTTTCCCCTGTTCCTGTCTCCACGCTTGGGGCTGCTGTGCTCTACTACACCTTAGAATCCTAGGTTTCCTTCTTCCACAGTTGGGGCTGTTGCACCATACTGCCCAAGGCCACCAGAGGTGGGGCTTTTGCTGCGCCTACTACCAACTTCCATTGCCCCAAATGGTTAGGACTGCAGCACCACACACACCATCCCACAGTCAGTTTCTGTACCCTGATGCCCGTGTCCTGCCCCATAGTCGAAGCTTCTGCACCAAGCTGTCCTCTGTCTCTGCCACCACAGCCAAGGCTACTGCACCCTGCTCCTGTCTACGCAGTCAGGGCTGCAGCGGCCTGCCACCAGAGTCAGATCCTTTGCTACACCCTGCTGCCCATCCCCCTTGTCCCAAACAGGCATGGCTACTGCACACTGTCCCACAGTTTGGTCTGCTGTAGCCTGACACCACCTCTGTCTCCCACCCCGTAATACAAGATGAAAGCATTTGTTCCATATTTTATTTTGAGCAGTTTGGGCAGTGTAGCAAAGTATCTGTTTCTGGTAGGAAGGAGCAGCATAGTGCAATAACCCTAACTGTGGAGGCAAGGGGCTCTACGGTGCAGCAGGGCACAGTGGTGACAGGGGGCAGAGAACAGCATGGTGCAGAAGCCTTGACTGTGGGGCAGGATACAGGTGGGCAGCAGGGTACAGTAGTCCTGCCTGTGGCACAGGGTGCATATGGTGCAGCAGCCTAGCACATTTGGGGCAATGGAAGTGCATAGCAGGGTGCAGCAGCCCCAACTGTGGAGACAGGAGCAGGAGGCAACAGGATGCCACAGAAGTGCATAGCACGGTGCAGCAGCCCCAACTGTGGAAGCAGGGAGCATGTGACTCTAGGGTGCAGCACAGCAGCCCCGACTTGAACAGAGGGCAACAGAATGCTGTGGCCCTGACTGTGCGGGCAGAGTAATAGCAGCCCAGACTGTTCAGGCAGGAGACAGGCGTGGCATTAGGGTGCAGCAGCCCCAATTGTGGGACAAGGTGCAGCAGCCATGCCTGTTTGGTACAAGGGATGTGGGCAGCAGGCTGCAGCAAAGGATCCGACTCTGGTGACCGGGGGGGGCGGCCACAGGGTGCAGCTCCCTCAACTGAGGGGGCAGGGAACAGGGTGCTGCAAATGCCCCAACTCTTGTGGCAAGTGGCTGCATGTGCAGCAGACCCAACTGTGGAAGCAGGGGACCTGGAATGCTAGGGCTTAGCAGAACATAGCAGCCATGACTGTGGAGACAGGACCCGGGGAAATAGGTGCAGCGTCCGACTTTGGGGGTGGGGGACAGAGGCCAGCAGGGTGCAACAGCCCCAACTGTGTGTGCAGGGGGCAGCAACCCCTATTCAGGCAGCGGATGGAGGCAGCAGAGTGCAGCTGCCTCAACTGTGGGGCAGAGACACAGTGCACTGGGATGCCATATAGTGTTTCTAGTTATACATATTTTATATAAAAAATACATTTTCACATAGAAACCACCAAAGAACTGAAATTTGTGAGTTCAGACAGTACATGTGCCTGAAACAGCAGTGTGTGACAGGCACCCGACTGTCAATCTGACATGAAAAAAATGTTCTTACATGAACGTAGTTATGAAGACTACATCAAAAACAAACTACTTCTATGAATGAACAAAATTTAGATTTTTAGATTTATGCAACATGCGTGGACATACATCCTGTGTGATAAATCCGTGCATCTGAGCTACTATATATATATATATATATATATATATATATAAATAAAAATAAAAATGTGAAATCTCACATTTACACACATAGTAGACACGTCATCACAGATTTATACACAAAGTAGAAACATCACCAGTTAATCCCACCCCCTTCCAACCACCCTGCCGGCACTACTTCTGCAACCACTGTATCCCATATACTGCCCAACAGATCTCCAAAAACTCCACAACTCCCCATCCTTGACAAGCTCCTAAATGTTCCACACCACAAATCTTATGTTAATACATAAGTACCGTTCTCCTATACCAGCAAAAATCGTACTTTTTTTTTTTTTATTTATTAAATTTACATTTAGTGCTTTCCCCCGGTTTTCGCCCTGCCCCTTCTCAGGTATGCGCACGCCACATTCTGAAATGCCCTCCCGGCGTGCTGCCCCTTCCACCTATGCTGCCACTGGACCTCCACCTGGTGGCAGTGGAACTACGGGGGGGCAACAACCACCCCCAGAAAGGAGCGCTGCCGTTAGACGGCTCGATCCCGCTCTGTCCCTCATCCCCCATGTCTGCACCCAGACGACCCGAGGTCGTTCCCAGCTCCGGGTTGCTGGCGTAGCGTGAGGTAAGGCATAGCGCCTAAGCCCTCAGCGCCACCGGGCCGGCCCCATCATCGTTTTTTTTTGTTTTGTTTTGTTTAATACTGACAGCCTGCAGTCCCGATCTCTCATTCCATGTCAATGCTATGCTGTAACTCCAGCACTCGCCTTTTGCTCCTGGCAGCATCTCCTTACAAATGATCTGTCAGATATCATTGTTACCTACTACAAGTACCCACGTACAGCTCTTCTTTTAACAAAATAACTTTGTACCCTTTACATTTTTTAAGTGCTCCCAGCCGCCAGCCTTCAATCCCATGCTCAGACACTTTCTCACTGCACTGTTGCGGTTTCACAACTGTGCTCACCTCTTGCTCCTCATAGCTTCCAACTGAAACAGGTGGCCACAATCTTTTATTAAAAAAAAAAAAGAACCGCAAATCTTTGACGCCAGCTCCCAAAGAAACGGAGCGGACACCGGCAATCTCCTCGCAACTCACTAAGAACACCCATCTTTCTTTAAACTTTTTAAAAATTGCCCACTGTCCACCAATCAGTGAAGATGCAGGGACTTCAAAAGCGCAGCACGCACACTTAGGATGCCATGTCCATAATGACAGCCCTAGCAACTACAGAAACACAAACCACAATGGCGCTTTCTGATAAAGTAAACCCATGTACTAACATACTAAAAGCCAGCAGAACAAGCCAACTAGTCTGTCTTGTCTGCTCGAAAACCAGCAACCTAGTGGCTTCGCCTTACCACCCCCCCAGCCCCCAAGAAGGCCTTCTTTAGTTTCAGTTTCCCCTTGTACCTGTCCCACCCCTTCCTGAAGCCCTCCACTGTGCACTCCATTAGCCTCCCAGGCAGCGCATTCCACGGCTCCACCACCCTCTCAGTGAAAAAAATGCTTCCTACACTTCCCCCTATAGTTTCCCCCTCCAGCTTCCACTCATGGCCCGTGGTTGTGCCCCCCTTCTTTAGCCTAAACAGCTCCTTTGTTCCACTCCTGGTTATTCCTTTTACATACCAGAAAACCTCTATTTCCCCTTCCCTGTCCCTCCTCCCCTCCAGCGAGTAAAGCCCAAGCTCTTCCAGTCTCTCCTCATAAGGCTTCCCCTCCATGCCCTGAATCATCCTGGTTGCTCTCCTCTGGACCCTCTCCAGCAGCGCTACGTCCTTCTTCAGATAAGGTCTCCAGAACTGTACACAGTACTCGAGCTGCGGGCTGACAAAGGCATTATAAAGAGGGAGAAGTACTAACAACACTACTTATAAAAACAATAACGAAATAAATTAAAAATACATTCAGCACAAGGTCCCAGAATGTTGCATAAATGGAACATGTGATGGAGGCCTTGTTGTGTAATTGATTTATCTTCACTCGAGTACTCTGACCTTAAGCACATCACTCGTGGCTTACACCACTCATGAGGTTACCCGAGGTCAAACGGCTCTCGTGAAGATAAATCATTTAAAATAAATACTACGCAAGAGTGGTTTATGGGGAAATATACCATTGAGGGAGACTAATTGGCTCATGGGTTATGAAGCTAATTAGTCCTCCTCAATGGTATATTTACCCATACACCATAATTCCCTAACATATGTTCTTCCTCCAAGATGCATCTGGAATCAGCTGCTTGCAGTTTACCTTCTAGTGAAAGTAATTAAATAATTACTGCAAATGCAGATGTTTTTCGATGCCCCTTTTCATGACAGTGTGAATGAACAAAGACTTCTGCTGTAAATAAAAACATAGGGGTAGACAAATTAGTTTGCAATCTTGTGGTCAGTTTCAAAATCTGGTAGCCAAATCAAGTTACTGGCCATTCGCCATCTGGCTGGCTCGACAAAGCAGAAATCCTTAACAGCTACTTTTGCTCAGTATTTACTAAGGATGAAGGCTGTGGTCCCACCTTGACAGAAAAAAGTGCAGACAGCAGCAAGGGATAGTGTCCTGAAGGAGCTAGGAAAAACTTAGGGTTGACAAGGCCATGGGTCCTGATGAATTTCACCCCAGGATACCGAAGGAACTAAGGGAAGACTTGATAGCACCGCATGCTAAACTGGGCAACCTCTCATCTGAGGTTGGGGAAGTTCCTGCGGACTGAAGGAGGAAGGTCACAGTTGTCCCCCTTCATAAAAATGGCAGTAGGGAAAGTGCTGGCAATTACCACCCACTAAGCCTGACCTCAACTGTCGGCAAAACGATGGAAACCCTAATTAAGGAAAGTATTATATCCTTTCTCAAAGAAAATTATATAATGGACCCAAGACAGCATGGTTTCACCACAGAAAGATCATGCCAGATAAACCTAATAGATTTCTTCAACTGGGCAACAAAGACAGTAGATCAGGGCAGTGCTGTGAATGTAATATACCTAGACTTCAGCAAAGCCTTTGACTCGGTCCCACATAGAAGACTACTGAACAAACCTGCCAGTACAGGAGTTGGCCATAAAGTGGTAAACTGGGTACAGAGCTGGCTTAGTGGAAGGACTCAGAGGGTACTGGTAAACGGCCAACTATAAGAGGTGAAAGAGGTAACTAGTGGTGTGCCACAGGGATTGGTGCTAGGGTCTAGAAGGCAAGGTGTGTGTATTCGTAGATGACACAAAGATAGGTAACAGGGTAGACACTTCGGTGGGAGTGGAAAGGATGAGAGCTGATCTTCAAAGACTAGGAAGGTGGACAAAAACCTGACAATTAAATTTCAATGCCAAAAAGCGCAAGGTCATGCTCCTAGGGAGGAAAAATCCTTATGAGGAATACCTCCTGTGTGGAGTGAAACTGGAAGACACAAAGTAAGAAAGGGATCTGGAGGTGATTAAAACAGACGACATGAAAATGTCCAATCAGTGTGAAAAAGCAGTGTTAAAGGCAAACAGTATGTTAGGCTGCATAGGAAGAGGAATTACAAATAGAAAGGAGGTGATTATGCCACTGTACAGATCAATGGTAAGGCCTCACCTGGAGTACAGTGTGCAGTTCTGGAGACCACACCTCAAAAACGACATAGACTGGAGACAGTGCAAAGGAAAGCTACAAAAATGCTGCTTAGACTCCGCAACAAGACACATGAAGAATGTCTGCACGACCTAAACATGTACTCCTTGGAACAGCGCAGAGAAAGGGGGGACATGACTGAAACCTTCAAGTACTTGCAGGGAATAAACAAGGTCCAGGTTCAGCACCTGTTTTAGATCAAGAATCATACAAGAACGAGGGAGCATGGCATGACGCTGGAAGGAGGCAAGTGCAAGAGTAACACAAGAAAGTTCTTCTCTACCGAGAGGGTGGTGGACACTTGGGATGACCTTCCACCACAGGTTGTTCAGACTAGGTCAGTTGGATCATTCAAGAAGGCATGGAATAGGCACAAAGGTATTATAACACTGAACAGCAGTTAAGGGGGGGGGGGCTAGGCTTACGGGCAGACTAGATGGACCATGCGGTCCCTTCTGCCGTCACTTTCTATGTTTCTATGTGGCTACCCAATCTGTCCCACCCTGCACAGGGCCCTAGAATGGAACTCTGTCTCCATCTAGCCTACTGCCTGGAACATACTGGCAAGCAAACTACATATACTGTACTGTTAACCCAGGGTTAGACAGGGAACTCAGACAGACTGGATGGACCACTGCTCTTTTTCTGCTATCACTGTCTATGTCTACAGTGCAGAGCTTCAAACAGGCATGGGATAGGCTTAAGGGAACAATACAAATGAGTATGACTAGATAGGCCATTAATGGAGTAAAGGCATATGGCACATTCATAAGGTAGAAAAAAAAACGAGCAGACTGGATGGGTCTTGCGGTCCTTACATGCCGTCAACTTCTATGTTTCTATGTCAATGAGGCAAAAACAAACCATGCCTTATGCAGTCTTATGGTTCAGCAGGCATTCACCATCAGTTAAATAACGCAAGCATGAGAGATGTTGCAGGTTCCCACTAACTGACCAGCAATGACTAGAACTGCTGCAGCTGAGCTCTGTCTTGGCAAGAAGTACGGATGCCGAGTGCTGACCTCGTTTACTACAATGTCTTACTACAAGCACCCACAAACCTGGCATCTCTGACCTTAAGTTTCTAATTGCCTGCAATGCTACTACTCAAACATGTGTAGTCTCAGTCCCTGATACTCACCTGCAGGCTGCAGTGCCTAAAATTTTGTCCAGTTTTAAGCAGTTTTGCTTTTACAAGGAGCTTCTCAATGTGTTGCAAGGTAACATTAGAAAAATTAAACCTTTAGTTGTTAATCGTTTTATTTTTTTTTTTGTTGAAAAATTACCAGAAAATACATTACAAGCTCCTGTACAGACTGTATGACAGGGTTGGGGGGACATAAATCTATACGTGTAACCCCTAGGTGGGCGCTACCCCAAGGGCTACTACCTGCTTGCTTGGCTAGTGGCAGGTTAAGGGCCAGGTACTGAAACTGGTGCCTCCACCCACAAGACAGGGTTGTTGGAAGCAAGGCTAACCTGAGTACAGCCCTCTGGGACACTGTAACCCCCTTTCCCTTCTAGTGGCCTGGACAATGTACAGTAAACACTTTCAACATAACCCTTGTTCACCATACAAATCCCCACTCTGTCTGCACTTACCACCAGGGCTGGTTTCTCTGGCTCGACTCTGGAGACCTCCTGTAAAACAAGGTTATGCACAGCAAATAGCAACAGTACAGTACTTTTGACACAAACTAGAACCACAGACAGGTTAAATGCAAAAAGAGTCAGGTCTGATTTATTTTGGGGAATTGAACAAGGGAAGGGCGTAATCAGGTTGATTGGCTTAAAGGCTAAATCAATCAAGCAGTCATGCATGCACTTCAGAGTCCCTACACAGTCACACGCTCTGGGCACCCAGGTGGGAATAAGGTGGGCTAGCCTGGAACATTGTCCGGCATCACAGCTGGTTGGGCCCGTTAGATGGAAGAAAAAAACATGCACAACTACACACAATTTGTAATCCGGAGCTGAATGGCTCAGTTCGTTGCAAGAAAACAAGTGAATCAGATGACAACACTTTTAATTTAGCTGATGTTGCAGAGAGCTACCCTGGTGTTTACTCACGGTACCAAATACTGGACACAGGAGGGACTAAATTGAGACTGCAGGTTGATGAGCTGGAGTGCCAGAAGAAGGAGGGCCCAAACGAATCACAGAGGCGTCATTCCTGTTCAAGGCGTTGAGCAGGGGGCTAATCCCCAGGCAGGTCTCTCGTCGATGGTTTTCTCTGTGGCGTGAGTAATCTGGCTGGGCCAGAGTGACAAGGCCCACACCGAGGAAACATTCGGATGCGAGTCCTAGAAAGCTGGATGCAGCCTCCAGCAAGCAAGGCGCAGTTAAACACACAGTGAGGAACCAAATCGCGACCCACTAGCAGCACACAGCACATTTATAGTACAGCAATCACCACTATACCAGGCGAATGATAATCCAGTTGCAATCAGAATCTCTGCACAAAACCTGGGAGTTCAGCGGAAAAAATGAAGGTCCTGACAGGTCAATCGCGTTCAGCAAATCTTCGGTCTTCTTCAGGTTTTAAGCCTGGTCACCAATTCAGTGGCTTAAATCTCTCTCACAACTTCAGATGCAGTCCGATTCTTTGAAGAGCCCCCTCATAAGGGACAGCAGGCAGGCCAAAACTCAGCCCTTCCACAGTTCTCTCACGCGAACTACGCAGAAGCTGCTGCTCAAATATCTCTAGCTGTTCACTCTTACGCATTCCCACTCAGACTGACTCTCTGCTGCCAGCAGCCTGGAACTTTCCCCAAGGTCCAAAAGGTTTGGCTAGCTGATCCATCTGTCTGTCAATAAAAGGGCTCCTCCTCCAGGTCCAGTTAGGCGTAAAAGTCTCAAAACTACAATTCATACAGAATTTTGCTCCCACCAGACTCCTAGGGACAGACACCATTTTAGGGTCCCCAAAGGTACTGATAGGTCCACAATAGCAGTCCAGGACCAAGATGGTGGTGCAGTATCAAAAATGTTCATGCTGCAAAAAAAGGCAGATTAGACAAACTTCCACAACATTACTTTTACAATAGCTACTCAGCAAATAAGTACAACTTTGCATGAAGCTCCCTCTGCGCAATTAGCGATGGCAGAATAGAGCAATACTGCAGCAGCCCCGGTGGGACTCAAGACTGAAACAGCTAGGCCCCCACCCAGATTAATTATTGCACTGCGAATAGGCAGCTCTTAAAGAGACAGTACACGGAGGTTATAAGTGCACTCACAGACAATATATTTTAAACGGTTAATACACATGATACCAGCCTGGTCATGGGCATTTAGGCACACCCAAGGATGATTTTTTTTTTCGACAACCCCCATTTGTAGGGGGTGTTACACACAGTTCTGTAAAACTAACATCATCTAATGCACAGTATTGATAATACACAGTGGTACAGATACATCTGTGCTACAGGTGCATCAAGTGGAAGCTCTCACGGTGCTGGAATTGCGACACGGGGTGGGGGGGGGTCGCGGAGTCCTCCTTAACTCAAGTGGGCCCTGGCTATGTAGCTCATTCGCCACTGCTAAAATTAAACGAAGCGTAAGTCTAACACAGCGTTCGCATCATGTACCCTATCTGATGGGTACTAAGATTACAGATGACACTGTAATGCTCACGGACTGACAGATAGCTTCAAGCCGCGACCGAGGCAGTACATGCTTATAAAGCAGAGCTAAATAATGAATCAAAACAGCCCCCCGGCTTCCGTGCCGCACCTCACAGTGGAGTCCCAACCCCAAATTACCTCGCTCCCCACCGATGTCGACATCCAGGAAAACCCGCGGGTTGCAGCTGTTGGAAGGCTTCACACGCGGTAACTCGTGCGACATGGTTTCAGGTTTGCGCTTCAAAATACGTCTATCAGTTTTCACCCGATCTGGCAGCTGTGCACGTCCCCGGTTTCCGCTCACAACAAACCGACTTCCGGGGCTGGAGAGAGAGCGGTGCAAGACGGCTGTCATAGAAATAATGGCTGCAAAGAGTCATACTTTTCAGATGTTACTCGGTACGTTACTCAGTTGTCACGTCCCTGGTTTCTGTGAGGTAAATGAATGACATACATCCCAAATCAGGAGGAATGTCATTTATTTTACCTCATAGAAGAACTCAAAAACTAGAAATTCTAGAATGGCAGTGCCCCCTTCTGAGGCACGTAAAGCGCGCCACCATCTTTTGGATGGCAAAAACCCGCTGCCTCCATTGAGGTTTGTTAACCTGGCAAGTGCACTTGACAAAACCTGCCTCTTTTCAAGCATGACTCGGGAGGGTACATTTTTACAGAGCAAGAACGTGTGCAGAAAAACTGAAGCACAACCATTCTCGGTAAACAAGATCGTGTAGAAATAACGGGGTTACCGAGGTAGGGTATTAAAACGCAGTAGATACACCGTTTAGGCACGTTACAGTTTCAGTAAAAATAAGATCAGACTTCGATCAGTAAAAATGGATTCGAAAAGTAGTACAAAACAAGTAAGCGATAATCTACGAAAGGGTGGGGGGTTACTGGGGATTAATTAACGCCCTGGGAGCGTTGTGAGGCAAGAGGGCGAAGCATTCTATTGAAAAAACTACATCTTCAATCGGCGGCTACGCATACACCTGAAGGTAATATCAAGACATGTTCACCAAAACCAAACCGTGTGGAACCGCTGTATCTGTATTACAGTCCCGCTTAGAGACGGAGCACGTTTAAGCAATAGAGAATAATTCTACGAACATTTTTACAACTTACAATATCTAAAAGACGTTTAAACATTACGGTTAGAAACAGATCACATTTACGCAATATAAAACAATTCCACTGAAGATTTCTACACAGAGTGTGTCTCAAGGGTAGCATTAAGGGTGTGCTCTGAGCATAGTCAGTGGTTACAGGAGCACATTGCCCTGGTAGAAAATTCAGTTATCTGTGCTCTTATTTTTCAGGAGCACAGTTAGAAGCAGGAGTTCCAGGCAGTGCGAAGGTTGTGGGCGAGTTCAGAAGGGATGCAGGTCGGGCTTTTGCTATTAGTTTGGCAGAGTTGAAAACTAGATCAGAAAGCTACTGGGCGAACTGGAAGCCATTAAGTTGGTAGGTGAGCCAACAAATTATTGTGCGCTATGACATGCTGGCAAGGAACAAGCATGTTGGCAGCCAGCTCAAGCGAGTATGTACATGGGCAGGCAGAGTATAAGTAAAGAGTAGCTGGTAGACAAATGCCTACGTAGGTGGGCAGCTAGGGGATGAGCCGGTGTGGTTTCAAGGGCTATTATTGGCAGATTGGAAACAAGTATGTGAACCAGTGGCATCACAACAGGCAGAGATCAAGCGCATGTGCACTCTCTGGCTAGGAGAGCATGCAGGCAGGTGGAAAACGTGTTTTTGTGTAGAAAGATGGCAAGGAAAGAATGACAGTATCGACTAGGGGCTAGCAGTTAAAAATGTGGTGGCTAAGCAAAAAAATAAAGATTATGACCCGGATATTCAAAGTGTGCCAGGCTGTGGTGCAAGCCTGGGCGCAGCTCAACTTTGTCACGCACGGGTGTGGCCAGGGCGATATTCAACGGAAGCGCAGCTGCTTTAAATATCGCACCCTGGCTACCTCCACTGTGCATGGCGCAGTGGCACTGCGCCAGCGCAAGTGGTCAGAGTGGAGCATAGAGATGCGGTGGCGCAAGTGCCATTGCACGATGCACAGCACCTGCGATATTCAAAGGGGGTCATGCAAATGGGGCCATAATTTATGCAAGGCGCACAGGGGTCCATTTGCATCTGATTACAGCCCCATTAGCATGCAGGTGCGCCGATCCCCGATGACTTGAGCCTGGCGAGCAGCCGTCAGGGACCGATGCCCCCTGCAGCCCGATTGCGGGAAGTCCTGTAAGTGAAAAACAAAATTCAAGATCCCTGGTGGTCCAGTGGACCGCGATGAGCCCGATCGCGGGCATCACTGTGTCCCCCCCCAAGTCCAATATCCCTGGTGGTCCAGTGGACCGCACGGAGCCCGGTCGTGGGCAGCATTCATCACCCTCCCCAAGTCCGATATCCCTGGTGACCTAAGGGACCCACCACCCCGCTCCCCCCCACCGTCAGCCGGCGGGCGGCAGCACCCCACCCGCCTGCCGCCCCGCCGACTGACTGCTCGGTACGGCTGCATGCCCATTGGTTCGGAGCATGAGCCAATGGGCGTGCAGCCCATGCCGTACTAGTCAGTCCAGATATGTGCACATATCTGGACTGACTAATCTGTTATTAACTACCGCCCGATGGCTCATGCTCAACAATAAACTGTCCTGAGCTGGCAGGCGGGTGGGGTGCTGCCGCTCGCCCGGCTGATGGGTGCGGTGGTGGTGGGGCTCAGCGAGTGGGGTGAGGTCCATTAGATTACCAGGGATATCGGACTTGGGGGGAGTGATGAATGCTGCCCGCGATCGGGCTCGCATAGTCCACTGGACCACCAGGGATATTGGACTGGGAGAATAAAGTGATGCCCGCGATCGGGCATGGGCGCCGCCAGGTGCGGGCGGAACAGGTGATGGCCACCCACAGATGGCAGCTGCTGTGTTGCGCCCTGCAATGCGGCAGCTCACCTGTGTGTGGCCATCACTTGTTCCTTTTTTTGGGGGGTGTAACTTTGTTCAGGTGCAGGTAGGGGTTGCGCATGCATAACTCTGCACAACCCCGGCTGAATATCGGGCTGTGCAGGCTATGCATGGGCACGCCCCTCCCACCTGTGTCTGCTTACATTACTGATCCGCCCCGGCGCATCAGGATTTGTGCGGTGCACTTTTCCCTTTTAAATATCGCACCGGGGCGCATCAGTGGGTTGTGCATGGCACAACACCGTCGCGCCATGCGCAACCCTTTTGAATATCTGGGCCCATATGTTTTACCGTCAGGAGACAGAAGAAACCTGCATGCAGAGGGAATTCCTGTTGTCATATATAAAATGTAGGTAGGAGCACAGCCAAGATCTGAAGGAGCACACATTTTAGGGTACAATTTTGATTTACCATGCTCCTCTGATTTGGAGAAGCACACTGGGTTAAATCCTTAGCGCCACCGCTGGTGTGTCTCCATGCTGCGCTTCTCTCATTGGCACACGGTTAACCAGCGTGTCTGTTTCTGTCCTTCACCCCCTAGGCTTCACATTCGCTGCAGGTAAATCTTGTCTGGCCGACCTCATGGTCCCCGTCTAGCATGGGCATAGAAATGAAACACAAATCCTGTAATCTGATTGGCTACCTGGCACTCCTCTCCCGTTGTAAAAGCTACAATCACCCCATGGGAAGAGGTGTCAGGCAGCCGCATCTCTAAAACCCATCCGACCCCTGAAATTGCCAACCAAAGCCGCCATACTGTTCGCCCAACCTGCCATGTGTCAGAGTCTGACCAATTTAAATTCAAACAGACTTGAGCTGTAAAATTTCACTGCTCCACAAACTTAGAAATCCTACCTAGAAAAACTCTTGGTGACCCCTGTTTTAAAAAAAACTATTTTGCTGTCTTCTTGGTGGTGCCTCTCTCACGACTCCATGTCCATCAGTGCTGAACGGAGCCAGTGAAACTCGCGGCTTCCTTAATTTTAATATATGCTCTGCCCTTGGACTGGAAGATACATATCTCCTCATTTCCTTTCCTTTATGCAGCCAATAACCCTCGCACCCAGACTCCAAAAAAATTCACTGGGACCCACTCTCCCAGTGCTAAACTACCCCTGCCCCAGTGCACCTAACCGGAAACATCACTCGACGGTGCTCAATATACGAACATACAAAATTTGCCAGCAGATAAAGGCCTAGAGGTCTATCAAGTCTGTTCGAATGTGCAACTAGCACCCCTTATTCTGCAGCTGCCCCTCCCTTCCACCCTTCCCTTTCATTGACCCTCCCCCTTGTCCTGTCCCATCCCCTTTGGAAGCAATCCACTGTTCTACTGGATACCACTTCTGCAGGTAACGCATTCCACCCAGCCACCATCCTCTCTGTAAAAAAAGTGTCTCCTCATCTCCCTCCTGAACCTTCCTCCCTGCAGTCTCATATCATGGCCCCTAGTGTCCCTCCCCTTCCCTCCCTTACTTTGAACAGCCCCTCTGTACCTGTCTTGTTTATTCCTTTCATGTACTTAAAGGTTTCAATCATGTGCCCCATCCTTCTCTCCTCCAGTGAGTGCATGTTCAACTTCCTCAGCCTCCTCTCATATAAGTCCCCAGCCCTTAATCATCTTTGTAGCTCGCTGCACCCCTCCAGTAACTTAATGTCCCTCTTCAGATCACAGGCGCCAGTACTGCATGCAGTACTCCAGGTGCGGTCTAACTAATGACCTATACAGTGGCAGAATCACCTCCTCCCTCCTCGAGGATATACCTTCAACACAACCCAGCATTTTGTTGGCCTTTGCAGCTGCCTTCCTACATTGTGCCAAGTTGTTCATTGACCCTGTAATGAGCACCCCCAGATTCTTCTCTTCCTCTGTCTGGGCTAGCTGCACTCCCCCCAGCTGGTAACTCCTCCTTGGGTTCTTCATCTCAAAATGCAGCACCTTGTACTTTTTGGCATTAAACCCCAGTTGCCAGGTGTCTGACCAGGTTTCAAGCTTTGCCAGATCATCCTGCAACCCCTGCCATCCCCTAGGTCATCCACCA
Source organism: Neoceratodus forsteri (assembly GCA_016271365.2). Classification (NCBI taxonomy): domain Eukaryota; kingdom Metazoa; phylum Chordata; order Ceratodontiformes; family Ceratodontidae; genus Neoceratodus; species Neoceratodus forsteri. The sequence continues at coordinate 1,808,538,858 of CM057452.1, forward strand.
CCGCTCCTACCTTGGTATCATCAGCAAACAGATTGATCTTGCTCTTGATGTCCAATGATATGTCTGCAATGAATATCCCAAACAACACTGGTTCCAACACCGAGCCCTGTGGAACACCTCGTCACTACCCTTGGGTGTGAGCTCCCCACCCACCACCACCCTCTGTTGCCTTCCCTGAAGCCAGTTCCTACCCATCTCACCAGCTTTGCACCTGCCCCTGTGCCTACTAACTTACTTCCCAGCCTTCTATGCGGCACCAAGTCGAATGCTTTACTGAAGTCTTGATACTGGACATTCACTGCATGGCCCCTGTCCAGTTGCCTAGTTACCCAGTCATAGAACTCCACCAGGTTGGTTTGGCAGGATCTGCCCCGTATGAAGCCATGCTGTCTGCTGTCCTGTAGTTCTTTGGCCTCCAGGAGGGTCACCAGCCTCTCCTTCAGGATGGTCTTCATTAGCTTACCCACGATGGATGTGAGGCTCACTGGTCTGTAGTTTCCCGGTTCATCCTTGGGGCCACTCTTGTGGAGGGGCACCACATGAGCATTCCTCCAGTTCTGAGGTACTCACCCCGAATGTAGTGAGGCATTAAATAGGTCTGCCTAAGGTCCTGCAAGGACCTCTGCCAGCTCTTTCAGTATTCTGGGGTGGATGCCATCTGGGCCTGGTGCCTTATCCACACTCAGTGTCTTCAAACCCTCCCGAACTCTGCCCTCCATGATTTCCCCATCTGTCACCCCTTTCTGCCATTTCTCCCCTTGGGTGTCACCCCCCTCTTCTCTTTAGTAAATACTGAGCAGAAGCACTCATTTAGTGCTTCTGCCTTATCCACCCTACTTCCACCCAACCCCCTTCCTAATCCTTACTATGTGGTCCTTAGCTCCTTTTCTCCCTGATGTACCTAAGAAGTCCTTCTCCCCTTAATGCCTTGTGCCAGCCTGACTTCCGTAGATGCCTTGGCTCCCCTTACTGCCCTTGTCACCTCCTTCGATTCCATCAAGTACTCCTCCCTTGTCCTCCCCTCCCTGTTTTCTTGTACTTCCTAAAGGCAGCTCTTTTCCTCCTTACCTTTTCCTTGACCTCCTTGCTCAACCAGCTCGGTTTCTTAGCCCTAGGCGTCTTGCTCTGGGCCTTGCAGCAGGTTTTGGTTGCCTCCACCATCCCCAGCTTTATGAGCTCCCACCTCTGGTTAGTGTCCATACTAGATTGAATTCTGGCCAAGTAACCCTTTTACCACTTCTCCTATCCTCCCAAAGTTGGCCCTTCTGAAGTCCAGCACTCTTGTGCCAGATTCCACTCCTTCCTTGCCTATATCCAATGTGAGCCATACTGAGTAAACTGCGTTGACACACTGCCGCTTGATGCACTCCCAGACGCTCATCTGTGAAACAATATGACATCATCAGGGGCTCAATCCATCAGCTGTGTTGTACTGGAAACAAAGCAAATCCCCCGACACCACAGCATTCGAAAAATATTTTTTTTTCTGCAGAAGCATAGTTCCTTTATTTTATTGAAAATGTATAATAAAAAAAGCCTGACGCCTAACATTTTAATGTTTTCTTTCTTTTACACATTGTATAATTGCAATATGCCACTCAAGGGTGTCGTTGATGCCAGGATTTACCCACCCTTGGTGTGTTGTTGGTCACTCGGCTGCGCCTTGTAATCGAACAACACCCCAGGGCATGGGTAAATCCTGACATCACCAACACCCTTTCATGGTATATTGCTTAATTAATGTATGCCCCTTGTGATGCTTCTCCAATGAAAAGCATTATAGAGAGAGAGAGAGAGACCATCTTATAATTCAGAATAATCTAGGATGGCAAAAATTAAGACTGTGGTATCTCGTGAGCTGAAATTTAAAAGGCTGATGACATGGTGGATTTCTGCTGAACGAAAAGATTAGTAAACAAAGAAGGTAAGGTGTCCCAAGCTTCACGAGCTGTGTTAAATTGCTTAGAGCCATTGTCTGCATTAATACGAAGTCTTGCTGGGTGCAGCATGCAATTTCAAAAGTAAACCACTTTGTAACATGGCATAAATCTGCACACTGAAATACTGAATTTTCCTTGGCCCAAATATAACAGGTGGTACTTCATCAACCATGGTCTAATTCCCAAGTCAACTTTTGTGTGTGTGGAGTAGTGGGCAGCACCACCTTTGTAAATACACACTATGGTAAAGATGAGTCTGCACCTTCTATAACAGTAAGCAAAAATAACAAAGGAAAGGGGAAGGGGAAACTGTTTAACCAGGAGAGGCACACTAAACTGAAGCTTGATTCCAGGTGCAACCTGGGAGCACAAGGAAGTTAAGTAACTTGATCAGGGTCACACAGTAGGCTGTGGGATTCAAACTCAGGTTTGCAGCTCGGAGCCTTAATCCACCACGCTGTACGGCAAAGACAGTGAGATAAAGCAAGATCAAAGAGAGAAGCTACTTCTATGGGTGAAAAGAAAGATAAAGAGAAAAACCAAAGGAAATAAAAGAGACTAGCAATACTAGTCAAAACAAGTATTTGAAAGGTCAGAGTAGTAAACATTATGTTGTTCTATCTCCTGCTGAGCTAGATAATTTAGAGAGGGAAAAAGTGTAGTTAATACTCAGTTAAATAGTTAAATAGTACTTGGTCTATGAAAGTTTTTTCAGATTGGCTCAATTCAGTACATTTGGAAATTGATCTAAAAATTTCTGTGAAACAGTGCTGTGCTGCTAGCATTGTACAACTATCTGCTGGCCTGTAAAGGGAACTGCAGAAACAAAACATGATGATCTAGACGACCCGGTGGTGCTGAGATTTGCAGCGCTGGACACCACACCTCACGCTACGCCAGCGACCCAGGTTCGGGAAAGAGCCCGGGCCGTCGGGGGTCGGCAGGGATGGGAGAGGATCAAGCGTCTGATGGACAGCGCTCCTCTCCCGGAGGAGGGTCGCTGCGTGGCGCTTGCCAGGCCTCCAGCGGAAGCTCGGGCAGCAGGCGCTGTAGCTGACTCAAGGGTCAGAGTGGTGGACGTCGGCGGAGATGCCATGGCGTCCGGGTGCGTGCCACTCCCCCAGAACACGGAAAATACCAGTACCCGGTCTCCTAGATGACAGAGACCACAGTCGAGACCCTGATTGCTCACGCCTGCTTGACGTCCTGGTGAGTCCGACACTGCAAGATTCTTGGGGCGCCACTGCCCCGCCCTATACCCACCTGGGGGGGTACAGCCATGGCTCGATGGGGACTCACCGGGGTAGAATCGGGCAGGTCGCGATGTGGGGAGACCACTTTATGTGTCTCCAGAAGGAGTGGAGACTGGCACAAGAGGAGGTGGCATAAAATAGAAATAAAAAAAACCCCATGAAGATCTACTCTAGTACGGTCCTATCATGCAGAGCGACCCATATCTTGTAGTACACACAAATGAAATCGAAGACCCTAGTGTAAAAAGTTAACTGCAAGTTTTTGAAACGTTTTAAAATATGTTTCGATGTTAGAAAGGTTAAAACTTGTAATGAAAGCTATTTTTGCAAAAGTTAAATAGCAGCCACGATATTTCCAATAGGTGTATTCCAATTGTTTTGTACTGCGTGTAACATGTTTAACAACTCAGCATAAAGCATTCCAAAACTAAATCAGTCTGTCTGTTCTCATTCATTCAGAGAATATTAGTCATACAATCATTGCCATGTTACAAGAGGATTAAGCTGCTTGAAAGGATGGGTCTACTGAGGACTTAATCCATGGTTGGGTCAATGGAGGCACTCTGCCGAACCCCCCCCCCCAACCAGGGATTAATTCTACAGTAGACCCATCCTTTCTCATGGCTTAATCTTTACTTATTCTCCCTGAAGCTGCCAAGTTTTGGGGGCGTAAAGTCATTAAAAATGTAAAACCAAGGGGGGGCGGTATGTATGGGGATGCTGCTGGAGAAGGGGGAGTTAAGTGAGTTTAATAAGATCAGAAGAGAGATGGGGTGGGAGCCTCTCATATGTTTCGGTATCTGCAGCTGAAGACATATGTAGGACGATTGGGCATAGGGGGAGAAGGGGGTGGCTGCAGGCAAATAGAATAAAGCAGATGGTATGTCAGGCCAGGAAAGACATAAAAGGGTTTGTTGGGAAAATAGTTAAACAGGACAAGCAGAGCCTGCCAGACCTGACAGGCCCTACGAAGGCCCTCTGGGAAAGGGATCTAGGGTTGCAGATATCGGAAGGAAATTGGGATCTAGTGCTAGGTATGCCGGAGGGGATTATGATATGTAACAAATTTAAGGAGGCCTTCTATAAGTTTTTGCATAGAATTTATTGGCCCCCAGTGGCAGTACATCGGGCACATCCTGGTGTGTCACCGAACTGTAGAGGGTGTGGTAAGGGATTGAGCACCTTCTTCCATTGCTTCTGGTCATGCCCGGTCCTGATAAGGTATTGGGGGGGTGATTCTGGAGGTAAATAGGGGTATGGGGGGCAATTGACTCGTGACCCTTTAGTCTGCCTATTTTGGGTGGAAAGAATTGAAGGAGAAGAGTGGCAATTATTGCCTAGATGGGTAAGGGTTTCGCTGATGCTAGCTAGGCATTGCATTCAGAATACCTGCATTACTGGGAATGGGCCCACGCTGATTGACTGGCGAAAGTTAGTTATCGTACACTGGCTTTAGAGAGCTCACATGGATAGTTAGAGATAGGAAGAGGTGTTCTTAGGGACTGGGCTCTTTTTGGCGGCGTTGAGCCTGTCTGAAAATTTAATGCTCTGCACAGGGTTGAATATCTAAGCCCCAAGGGGCAAGATAGGTATAGGGGTACCCCCAGCTGGGGGGATGGCTAAAGGGAAGGATCAATGGTTGAACTCTGGTTCAGTAAGTTTCCCTTGCGGGGGTCCTAATATTCCAGTATAATATAAAGAGTTGGGGGCCAGACGTCTGTTCTGTATACTGCATATAATAACGGGTAGTCACCCAGGGAGTTTTTTGTATACGTAGAGGACACGGGTATTGCTGCACACTCGACTGCACCTTAATAAATGAAATTTGTATGATGTATTAAGGTATTAACCAGGATTTTTGTGTGTTTGTAATTGTATTTTGTTGTTTGTAGTATGTATAAGCTGTTTTTTTTTTTTTTTTTTGTGTGTCAGAAAACTGTTAATAAACAGAATATTCAAAAAAAATGTAAAACCTCCTCGAATGGCAAAGTAGCTCACCATTTTCCCTTGCCTTCTGTTGTAAAAAAGTTTTGTCTCTGAAATTCAACAATTTTAATATAATATTTCACGAGCGTTCATGCAAGCCAGGGATGGGACATAATGCTCGATGTGCCCTTTCCACAACATATTTGGGACCATACGACGAGGGGCCAGCCACCTACTGTAACACTCTTTGAACAAAGTCCAGGATATCATTGCCTTCTTCCCTCTCGGGAATGCTGACCAGAACAAGACTATTTAAGTGATTATGCCCTACCTAGACTTTAGCAAGGCATTTGACACAGTCCTGCACAAAAGATTAATAAACAAATTAGCCAGCCTGAGAGTGGGTCCCAGGGTGTTAGCCTGGGTAAAACACTGGTTGGACAACAGGACACAGCAGGTAATAGTAAATGGAGTCCACAGTGAAGAAAGGAGGGTTACTAGTGGGGTACCGCAGGGTTCAGTACTGGGGCCGGTCCTTTTTAATGTATATATAAGTGACATTGCAGAGGGACTGGAAGGAAAAGTATGTCTCTTTGCAGATGACACAAAGATTTGCAGCAGGGTTGATACACAAGGTGGAGTGGAAAGGATGAAAGGGACTTGGCAAGGTTGGAGGAATGGTCAGATGTATGGCAGCTTAGATACAATGCAAAGAAGTGCAAAGTAATGCACCTGGGAAACAAAAACCCAGGGGAAGAGTACACAATGGTGGGGGGGGGGGTGAGATACTGACAACAATAAAAATGGAAAGGGACCTGGCGGTAGTCATATCAGACGACCTAAAGGTGGGCCAGCAATGTGAGAAGGCAGTAAGGAGGGCTGGGGGATACTGGGATGCATAGGGAGAGGCATCACCAGTAGAAGACAGGAAGTTGGCCGTCTGTACAGACAGTTGGTAAGACCACATCTGGAGTACTGTGTACAGTTCTGGAGACCCCATCTCCACAAAGACATAGGGTGGAGGCTGTCCAGAGGAGGGCAACCAAAATGATGCAGGGTCTGCATCAGAAGACATATGAAGAAAGACTAAAGGAACTAAAGATGTATAGCCTCGAGGAAGGGAGGGAGGGGGACATGATAGAAACTTCAAATACCTCAAGGAATCAACAAAGTCCAAGAGGGTAGCATCTTTCAGAAAAAGAGATGTGCCAAAACAAGGGGGCACAATTTAAAGCTATAGGGGGGAACGGCTCAGAGGTAATTTGAGGAATTATTTCTTCACAGAGAGGGTTGTGGATACATGGAACAGCCTTCCTGTGGAGGTCGTAGATTCAAAAACAGTTGGGGAATTCAAGAATGCATGGGACAGACATAAGGCAATTCTAGTGGGGGGGTAGGAGGAAGTAGGCTGTTGGTTAAGTAGGATCTGCAGCTTATCCGCTAGGTAGGGAAATGGGCAGACTAGGTGGGCCAAGCGGTCCTTATCTGCCATCAAATTCCATGTTTCTGTGATTCTGGCTTCAAGTTTTGTAAGTTTCTGTTGTAGAGAAATAACCTCTTTTTCTCTTTGGCCCTTCTATCTTCAATCGAGCTAACTCGAACCTCTACGTCGCCCACGTCAAGCCGAGATAGGGTTTCTAGCCAGGGCCCAGAGCCTCTTCATATCTTGGCAAGCTCTAATTCCACTGCTTTGATAGTTGTGAGATCATGCTTAAAATCAGTCCGAGAGACTTCCTCAGCTTCTTGTAAAATAGGAGAAGAAGAAAAAGACAAGTCACCTTTCGTGTTTTCAGGTCTCTGGACTTTTCCAGCATATATAGTGGAGTATCTATGTAAGCAATCATACCCAACAGGATGGGCAGTATTGGACAATACTGGACCGCCCAGGGACGTCATAAGGCCTGATGCCATTGGTGGGGATCGCACTGTTTATGTGCGGGTGGCTAAGCAGGGACTGAGCTCTCGGAAAAGGAACAGGGGAATAGTAGCAGGAGCTGCACATGACTAGCGCTGCTTTAACCAACGCTTCCAACTTGGCTTTTTTTATATTGTTGACTGAAACAGTTTTTGATAAAGCAGGCTGGATTTTGTGGACAGGGACAAAAGGATTGCATGAGGTTGTGGGTAGAGTTTGCAAGTGGTGGGGGGGCAAGTCCCTTGCTAACTGACTGGGAAAAAATGGCAGCTGCTTCATTGGAGAGTGCGGTTGGCTCTCATGGAAGAGTACTGTAATAAAAGGAACAAAATAAATGTAGCTAGAGATGAGCCACCCAGCTGAGGTTGTGTGCCAAATCGTTAGGCAGCCAATATTGGGGGGCCAATATCTCTTGCTAAGGGAGAGAAAAAATGGCAGTGATTTCACATTGAACTTTGGTGTTTTCCGCCAACGAGGAAGCAGGATGTGCATTGGGATATCTGAGCGGGTGAAAGGGCACTGGGGCTGGTACTTTATATTTCCTGAGCATCTATTGAAAGTTTATGTACCCCCCTGCCAGGGGTATGAGCCAATCAGATGCCAGGAAATAAAAAGGCAGTTTTCTAATTGAGAAGATTCCATGACTGGCATTGCTTCCATGGGTTCAGACATCTCTAAAAAAATTCTGTTACCTGCTGCAACTAAACTGCCTGACAAGCACAGCTGCTGTTTGACTACTGAAGAACTAGAAATACTATCGAATAGCCTCTTCTGATAGTTTTAATAATAAGAATTCCTGAGAATCTGAATACAGCACTAAGACTGACTCTCTGTAAAACTCCACAAGTGGAATTTTTAAAATCCCATCCAAAAGGTGATTTTGCAGAGTAAACATGTTTCAGAGGGGATTTGAAAAAGAACTATGCAGATAGTCCAAGACCTATTCAGAGCAGTGGAGGCAAGAAAAGGGGAGAAATGTATATGTGCTTTAGTTTACAACCACCCTCGGGTGGGTTATGAAAAAAGGAGCGGGCTAGTTAAGATTCTAGAGCATGCAGAAGATACTTAGGACATCTAGGGGATGAGAGCATATGGGAGACCTACTGCTAGTATGTGTTATGTAATTCTCCTAGAAATAATTTATGTTCATCTTCTCTCTTTGCTCCTTCAAACAGCAGATCAGGGCCAGGGAGGAATCTCCAGAGCACAGCAGGAACAAAAAAGCCCACAATGGTGTGTACAACCATCCTTGTAAACATGCATCAAGCACTCATCCCTGTCACTGGTGCAGGAGCCACCCGTGATAGTCTGTTTGCCCAGCCCACATGAACACTGAAAGTAGGCTGCTGCTGAGTGAGGAACACAATAGACACAATTTTATTCCACGCTACAAGCACCATGGAACCCTCTGGAGAGGCTCAAGGGGAGGGAGCGATCACATCTGATTCTCAAAGCTCTGCATTCTCGATCTCCCCCAACCCCCATACTTGCACAGGGTCTCAGATGATAGGATGGGGGAGCGGCCAGGGACTTAACATGGGGCTGGTGGTGTGGTCCTGGTTCGTGAAGGTGGTCAGGGGTTCCCAGCTCCAGGGAGGATGGTCGACTGGGGAGGATGCAGATTTGAGGGGGGTATTGGTGGGAGGGGGCGTGTCCAACTGCATGAAAAGTGATCAGGAGGGGGTGGGTGGTGTGGTGGTGTGATGTAGGTTAGGAGGCTGTGGAGTGGTCCAGAGTGAGTGTTTAGCTTGTGGAAGGGTAATCTAGGGGCAGGAAGGGTGGTCCAGCTGTGTGGAGGGTGACTGACTGGAGGGGCATCTGGCCATGGGTGGGTGGGTGGTTGGGACGGTGTAGGTGTGGAGCAGTCCAAGGATGGTGCTTAGCTTGGGGGGTGGCTGATCCATACAACCTAAGGATTGTCAAGCGGCATGAAGTGTGGTTGACTGAGGAGGGAGGTGGGTCAGAGGTCTGTGGGGGTGGTCCAGCTGTAGGTAGGGAAGTCTGCTGGGGAGAGGCTTCTCGGGGGGGGCAGGGGGTGATCCAACTGCAACAAGGTTCTTGGCATAGGGTGTGAAGCTGGTCCAGATGTAGGGAAGGTGCTCATCTTGGCAAAGCTGGCCGTGGGTCTGGAAGGGTTGTCCATTTGCAGGCAAGGTGATAGTAGGGAGGAGTTGTCAGCTGTGGGGGGGGGGCGTCGTCTGGCTGGTTTGTGGGTAGAAAGGATGGTGGTTGGTGGTGGGATGTTCAACTGTAGGGAGGGTGGTCAGCATGAGGAGATGCAGGTTCGGGGGTTTTAGTAGTGCAGGGAGGGTGCTCAACTCAGGCCTGGGGAGGCTGGTGCAGCTGCAGGCGGGATCATCAGCATAGTGGGAGGCTTCTAACCAAAGGGAGAGTAGTCAGCATGGTGTAGGTGCTTCGTCTGTAGGCAGGGTGATCCAGGGGAAGGATATAGCTTCAGAGAAGGTGGTCTACTCTACCAGCCCCTGGACCAACCTTCCCCAGGCTGAGCATTGGAGCTAGAGCAACACCCGGACAAGCCTTCCAGCCCCCAACCATCCCTGCAGCTGGACCAGTATCTCCCTATCTTGTGTCACTAAGTGGATGTTGAGGGATTCTACCCTGTGGCTGAGAGCAAGTTTCTCAGTTCAGTGCCTCAGCTTGATTGTAAGATATATGGTTTATTGGGGACCAAGGCTTGAGTACTCCAATGTAGTATACTCACAAGGGTACCTTAGGCAAGCACTACAGTGGTGGTTCAACAACTATGTTGTTGACTGACATCACAGCGATAGAATTATGTCGACCGCAAGTTGCGGTTGACATAATTCCAGCAGGAGACCCCGGACGCTTTCTCTGTCGGGGAGGCTTTGCCCCCCCTGAACCCCCCCATCTATAGGATTCTAACTCCGAGTCAGAGTTGAATCATGGAGTGGGTGCAGGACCAGGAGACAGAGTGCTGGGGTCTCAGGCGGACCATTATAGCAAACTGTTGATGTTGTCGACATTGACATGTTCACTGTAACAGTGTTGCTGTATGGTCAACATACCCCCTTGGCAAGTCAGTTTTGGGTGGGGGGAGAGAGAATGCAGAGCTATATATATATAGAGACTTCTGTGACCCCCATATGTGCCCTCCTGTGGCTCTTCAGATGCAGCAACCATGGTACTAAAAGCTAATAAAGACTGGTGGCAGTCCATCTGAGGCTGCACATCTTGCTACCCATAATTTGGCAGCACACTTTTACCTCGAGACGGCATTGCCATTCTAGTTTTTTCATGTTCCTTGGCTGGGTGGCTGTCTGTGGGTGGGAATGGTGCTGGTGGGAAGTCCAGCTGTAGGGAGGATGGTTGGCTGGGGTGGGGATTCAGGTTTGGGGGCCTTAGTAGTTCAGGGTTGATGCTCAGCTTTGGGGAGGCTGGCCAAGCTGCAGGTAGGGTCTTTGGCTGTGGGGATAGTCTGACTACAGGGAGAGTGGTGTGGATAGCTTGTCCCTGTGGGGCAGGGTTTTTTTTTTTGTGGGGGGGAGCTGCAAGGAGGTGCTCAGCTTGGTGGAAGCTGGTCCAAGGGCAGGAATTGTGGTCAGGTAGCGTGTTCCAGCTGTAGGGAGGGTGTTGTAAGAGTGGTCCATCAGGAGGGGAATGGTAGGTGGGGGGAGAGTCCAGCTATATGGATGGTGGTTAGCTGGGATAATGCAGGTCCAGAGGCTACAGTGGTCCAGGGAGGGTGCTCAGCTTGGGGGAGGCTGCCACAGCTGCAGGTAGGTAGGGGATGTTCTAGTTGGAGTGGTCAGTATGGTCTGAGTGACTTGTCCGCAGGTGATCAGGGTGGTCTGGGAGTATGGTTCAGCTGCAGTACTGATCATGCTGACACAGCGCGATTGATACAGGTAGAATAAGAGCGATCATGTCCTCTGTAACATTAGTATTCAGTTACTAGAGGTGCTGGTACATAGACATCCCCCATGGCATAGTCCGTCAGTCTCATCATCAGAAGGCTGGCCACGGGGGACTCTGGGATAAGTAGTATGGAGTCATGGGGGGAGGTTGTAGGATCAACCAGATAATAAATTAAACTGCAACTAAGTAAAAAAAAAAAACTTCATATAATTTTACTTTGTGGAAATGAACTGAAATTATTGACTTCAACATGTTTTAGTTCAGTGATTGAGTGGACCAAACTAAGCTGTAGGGTAAATAAGTTAAACCATTATTAGGAACTGCAGCATCAAGGAGCTGCACACTGTTATTTTTAGTAACTCAACGTTGGTACCAGGACTTTTTCATTCCCATTGGTTATGCTGCCCCAATCCAGTAGGTAGGAATGAGTTTCAGTCAATTAGAATGCAAGATTCTTAGTTCCCATTTTATAACTGACTTTAATAAAAAGTGGGGCAAACTATGTGATTTTCATGTGATAAATAAATTGAAGGTACACAAACACAAGAAATCATTAGAAGTTAAAAGGAAACATTCATGTACAGTGGCTGATATAGACTGAAAGCCCCAAAAAATCTCTTTCAAATCAGGTATTGTGAAACAACCATGTCCCTTTTCCCTACAGCTCAGTGTGGGCACCCCTCTATTAGCAGTTTCACCCCATGTTAACAATTTTTAGATACTTGCATTTGTTGCACTAATGTTTAATCTGATTGATGCTGCCATACCTCCTGCCAGCATTTTGATCCAAGTGCCTCTAGCGGCACATCCCACAATCTTCCATGGCTGTCGCCAGCACTGGGGAGCAGCCGCAGGAGCATGTATAGTGTAAGCCTATGGACAGAGCTAGTAATAGCTCTGGTTTCAACTTAGAAGTCTCAGTGCTATACCGAGACCAAGTATAGACTGTCAGTCCGCTGTCTGTCCGTATTTGGTATAGCACCGAGACCTCTAAGTCACAAACCAGAGCTATTGATAGATCCATCCATAGGCTTACACTATGCATGCTCCCACAGCTGCTCCCTAGCTCTGACGTCAGCTGTGGGAGATTGTAGGATGCACCACTAGAGGCACTTGGATCAAAATGCCAGCAGGAGGGATGGCAGGATCAACCAGATTAAATATTAGTGCAACAAAAGCAAGTATCTAAAAATTGTTAACATGGGGTGAAATTGCTAATCGGGGAGGTGCCCCACACTGAGATGTGGGGAAAAGGGACATGGAAGTTTCCCTTAAAGAGGCACAGATGGCTAATCTGTTGGGTATTTATACTGCATTGCAACCATTTGTAGAACATTGTGATGTTATTGAGGAACAAGCATTGCTTGACTCTCTGGAGTTGAGCACAACTTGTTCTTTAATGACATTACAATGTTCTTAAAATGGCCGCAATGCAGTATTAATATTGAACAGCCTCAGTGATCTATATCTCTGGAGTACTTCCACTACAGATGAGCCCATACCTCATCTGAAAGAGTTTTTCATGCGATTTCAAACAGTGGTGGCCCCTTGGGCATGAATGTGTCCCTTTAAGGGATTCCACCGTCTTTTATTTTATTTCAGCTTTTTTTGTGAGCTAAACCACAGATTTGTGTACCATACGTTCATATCTACTAAGTTCCATATTTCCTAGTTCTCGAACTGTCTTCGTTTGTCTTCATGTTTGACCTGTTATTCAGCTCTCTTCTGTTTCTAATTTTTACGACATACACAGATATTGTACCATGTATCTTTAACCCCCACCCGGGAGGGGGCTTACCTGGACTGCCTGCTGCTGCCACCCTCCCGAGTGCTATTCCTGACTGCAGTATGACTTCTGTGGATGCCAGCTTCCTCCCACTTGACCCAGTGTGTGGCAGCAGGAGAGAAAGCACAGCAGGGATGACCTTGGCACCTCCTGCAGCTTTACGTTCAGTGGCTGAAGCCATGTTTTTCTGTCCTGGTCCCCTGATCCTGGCAGAGGGGACTGGGAACTGTCACCACACCACTATTTTCGGTGCCTTCTGCACCACTCCTTTGACTGCCGTTAACGGAAAGAAACAGAGAAAGAATGTGCTGCAAAGAGCTCCTACCCAGTGCGCTCTCTCTCTCTCTCTCTTCTCCTGATCCTTGCACACTGTGACTTGCAGACACACTATCCCACCACAGAAAAGAACAGACCAGATAACAGCCCTAAGGGGCTGTTAGATACCTGTGGTGACCAGCACTATGAGGGGACGAAAGGAGCTAAAAAATAAGAGATTTTGGAGCACATTGCTCTATCAAAACATGGGGCAGCCATTTCTTTGACCTCAAACCTCACCAGCCAAACAGTCAGAGGGCTGGGATACCCAGCATGCAACCAAGGAAATTATGGGAGGATGATGCAATCAGGGATTCTCCCAAATGCACTGGTGGGTTATGAGGGCCAATCAGAAGGCAGGATAGGGAAGAAGGAGTGAAGGACAACCCTGCCTCTCCAGTGGGACACTGAATTGGAGAACGACGTTTCTGGGAGTTTGAGAGAGGTAATGAGGTGTTAGACCGTCTCCTGGTGAGACCAAGTGATAGGACTAGCCAGACCAGCAATCCTGCAAGCCCTCACCAGGGTTCATCTTGCACACTCTCTGTGAGCCTTATCCTGGGTTTATACTGGTTAGATATTGTGCCAGACAGGAACCTGTTGAAAGAAACCGCTGATAGCTTGAGCCTGTGGGGCATTGCTGCTGAGCTGCACTGAGTAGAGACGGAGACCTACATCCTACCCGGGTTGCTCCAGAACCAGGTAAGGGGCCTGCTAGCCCTTATCTAGTGGGGTGGATCAGGGAATGGAGCCATGAGGTCAGAGGCGGAGCTGGGGGCGGTCACCCCTCCTGGCTGCTCCAGTGTGAATAGTGGTGCCCCACCACCATCTTTTTTCACTGTTTATCACCCATTGTGGAGCCCATGATTGACTGAATGGCCCCCCTGACTCCCAAACCTGGCTCCGCCACTGCATGAGGTGTGTGCCCTGAGTACATGAGTACTCTTGATCTGGGGTGGAGTTGGACCATCCAAGTTGTTCCTAGGGTCTGGGGCTCTCTGGTAATCAGGAAATCACTGTGTAGTGATCCTATGACTGACAGTCAGGAGTTCAGTTAACTTCATTTTGGGAGTATTTGATCTCCAAAATAAGGTCTAAACTTCCAAAATAAAGTGGAAGGAAGACATTGACTTCAGAATGTAAAAAAATAAATTGGTTGACTTCCAAAATTGAAGGCAAAGAAGCTAAAGAATTATGGATTTTTCTAAAAGAAATTATATTTTACTACTACAATTTATATTGACATCCACAAATTGTTCCTTCCTAGGATATTTTTTTTTTATTTAGATCTCGGATTACAAATACCTTTGAGCTTAGAGCTCTTTTACAAAGGTTCCACGTCAGCAGCATAATACAACAGGTTAACAGAAAAAAAGAATGGCAAAACAGTATACATAGAGAAAGGAGATCAACAGGTTTAGACTAAACAGGGTATGGTAATATAATTGTAAATAAGAAATTAAAGCAATAGTTGACATTCACAGTGAATTAAAGAATAGAAACGAGTAACGCTAAGCAGTTTCATGCACAGGAATGCATACAGTAAATTGAAAATCAGCCAAAACAAGCTTTGTCAGTTACTGGTAAAATAATAAGGTAAGTTGAAATCAGCCAACAGGCCTTGTCAGGACAGACGGGGGGGGGGGCATTAGGTAGAGGGGAGGAAAGTGGAGGGTAGGGTAGCAGGGGGGAGGAGATGTCAGAGATGGTGCTAAGGAGATTTAACAGTAATCACATGAGTTAGCTTTCAAATTGTGGGATCCAGGAATATTTTGATTTGCCAAACACTGGAATAACTCCCAGATTTTGACTCATGGGAGTATTAGACTTCCACCAAAAACAAATTAACTGAACCCCTACTGACAGCTGAGCCAGAAGGTTGTGTCCTGAGAGTTGTGAGCCAGAGGGGCTGTGCTGCTGTAAGACATCTGAAAGAGTCCAAGGGTTTCCCTCCTTAGGCTGCTGCGGCCTGTTCCTTATTGCTGCCCGATCTGCTGCTGTGTGCTGTTCCCCGTCTCAAGTGAGCTGCTGCATCAGTGGGTCATGTGAGTGCTGGCCTTTCTGACTGGGGTTTCATGTCATTTTTAAATTGGATTACAGCTACTGCATTTGGATTTTAAGATGGTTTTGCAAGCCTTTTCCATTTGGATTTCAAGTTCTTTGAATTGCGCTAGCACACTGAGGCCTGTTGGGGGTAAGTTGCAAGCTTGCTCATTTTCATGAAGTGTACCACCAAAAGAGCCAAGGTAATGTAGCTACCAGACCTGCATTGGGGCTCTAGTGTAATTTCTGGGTACCCAGAGTCATTGGTTTTTGTCTCATACTTGAAATCATAGTTTTATTTATGGTGCCAGCTGAAGACTGTACCACACCCTGTATAGTATAATTCATCCTTTTGTGTTTCTTGATTGGGTGAGTGCTTAATAGTCTGAGTGGGATCTGAGAGGGTGGTAGTGACCCACAGTACAGTGGCTCCCAGGGGGCCACTGCTACAGGGTGGGAGTGCTCAAGGTGACTTTCAACTGCCTAACCCCCCTTTTCCTCCAGCTTCCTGGCTTGTGTTCTAAAATAAAAGCACTGTCAATTTGTTGAATTTTACTTCTGTGTGTTTGCCCAGTTTGTATAACCTGATTGAAGTGTTTACTAGTGAAGGTAATAACTGTTTTTTTTTTTGGCCCACAAGGGTGGTCCGGTCCAGTGTATGGAGGTGAGTAGGTTCTGCATCCCAGGGGGAGGTGCTGCACACAACATCTGGCCCACTTATTCTCTCTCTGGGTGGAGACACGGTGCTATTTCTTATGTGTTCTGGGACGAACCACAATACTGCAGGAGAAAGAACAAACCTAACCCCCTCAACAAGGCGGGCCCTGCACAGTCACCAGGCAGGGGTGTGAACCTGGACATGGTGACCTGGGGTTCACATGTGGATCTCATCAGTATTAGCTCTGAGCATAGGGAATATACCAATTCATAACTGCATAGCAAATATTACAACTGAAGTCATTTAAATATCTCTGAATTTCTTTTGTCCAAAGTATAGAATTCTGAATATGGGAAACCCTGTTAGTATTCTAGATGTTCAGATTTTATGTGAATGTTAATTGTTAAAATTAATTTTGAATATGTATGTTAACATATAAAGGTAAAATAATTAATAAATATACATTCTGAGCAGCTTAGCTTTTGCCTGATATTTTTTGTTCTAGCCCCTATTAGAAATGTAAATACTTGTTTCCTGTTTACTGACTCTGACCCACCCTAGCAACCGTCTGTTTTCTGAGTACATCCTGTACTCAGCTGGCTCCAGAACTTTCCTTGGATTGTCCTGCTGGCCGTCCTGGAACATATAATTAGGGTCCCTGGGTCTGCTAAAAAGTGATGTTGGGGTGGTTACACTAGAGTTCTGTGTGAAGAGCTTATGGGACTTGATCACCTGCAAGGTGTCACGCTCCAGCTGGGGGAGCCCCAGTGGCTTGGGATGATGAGAGGGTCCCAGGTCCAGTGTGGCACTGACTCTTTCGGTTGGTTCTCTGGAGGCATGGAACCTGGCCAGGGTCCAAGGTTTTGGGACAGCAAGTTCTGTTGGTGTCCACATTCAAGGAGGGTTGCCTGATAGTGACCGTGACACATGTCCTGGGATTCAGAAGGTACTGCAGCTTGCCTGTTGATTTTCTGGCTTCCAGGTATATAAACCAAACCTGAGCTGAATGTTTAGAACAGAACCGGTGGTGCAGTGGCATTGAGATCTTTAGGAGGGGTAAGGTGCGGTGAGCCCAGTGGTACCTCATAGCTGTTGCAAAAGTGGCGCTATTACACTGAGACCAGAGGAAGAGGTAAGATGCAGCAAACCTGATTTCTTCCTTGTTCCTCTTAGTGCCCATGTCCAGATACTGTTATAAAGCTAGCTAGGAAGGTATCTCTCACTGTGTTATTTGAGAGACTGTTTCACAGTGTTTGCCTGTACTGATGGAATGTCAGCAACTCTAGTGGCAACCCTGGTTCCCTTGTGACTACGTTGGGGACAGTCGGATGCTGTAATTATATTATATTGCTGCTAAATTCCGTTCCTGTGCCTACGGGCTTACGGTGTATGTAAATACTTATTTCTCTGGGCCCTTGAGGGTTGCAGTTGGGGCCCCTGCTTTGTAATTCCTCTGCTGACATTGGTACTGCACACAGTGCTATGTAAAGAAGTTGATGGTTAAAGTCTCACTTTACACAGATACTCCACTAGTATGTGTGACAAACCCAAAGCAATCTATTCTACACCTGATTTCCACACTGAACAATCTTGGCAATGCAACAGGATATGTTTTCTTTTTCCAGCTCTGTTTGTTTTTCTGGGGACAGGTAGGGAGTGTGCCCCCTTCTCAGTGCCTGGACCATCCACCCAGTATCCTTCCCGGGTTGCACAGACTGGAGGGCCCACAGCCTGTCACCTGTAGCTGGGCTTCCTGAAAGGAGAGACCAAGATCCACGTTTTGAGGTCCCAGCTGAGGCTGCACCTGGGGCATCATTTGGACAGGGGTCCAGGGGCATCATCAAGCAGCTGGCCCAGGGGTATTTTCAACTTTGGTCTCCTGGAGGTGTGGCTGTGCAGTGACATCAGCATGGAACATGCGCACCTGCTCCACAAGTGTCTGCCATCACCTCCTCCCCATAGACAAGGCCCTGGCCTGGTGGACGCCCAGTCTCTTCTGGGTGTCACTTGTATGCTAGGTGACCACAGGCCACCCCCCCATGCCCTGGAGGAGGAGAGCTGTCCCTGGGATACTCTGTCCTCTTCCCCACTGGACAACCTTTCAAAGCTCCAAGCTCATTCCCGAACTTGGGTTATCTGTGCTGCAAGCGGATGCACTACCACTTGCACCAGTGGGCTGGCCACGGAATATGAGTAATATTAACAAATTCCTTGTAATGCCTTTATGTGTCCACCAAAGGCTGAAATTAGAGGTGCCTTTAAATTGGACCACTGATGGGTTTAAGTACCTTGAGGTAAATATGTGACAGAAGGGGACAAAACCTTTTACAGGTACATAAGTGAAAAAAGAAGGACAAAGGGAGGGATAGTGAGACTGAAGGGGGAGGATGGGATCCGCGTAGAGGATGACAACAGTAAAGCTGACATATTGAACAGGTATTTCTGCTCAGTCTTTACTAAGGAAGAGGGGGGTAATGGGTCTGAAGGGAGTACAAGGGGTGAGAATGGTACAGAAATGGACACAAGTCCCTTTACGAGAAAGGGTCCTGAAGGAACTGGAAGTAATAAGAGCTGATAAAGCAATGGGGCTAGATGGGTGCACCCCAGGGTCCTTAAAGAACTAAGAGAGGTGGTGGCTGAACCTCTGGCTATCCTGTTCAGCCAATCACTGGAAACGGAGGTACCCAAAGACTGGAGGACAGCAGATGTAGTCCCCTTATACAAAAGTGGGAACAAAGAGGAAGGGAACTACAGACCAGTCAGCCTCACCTCGATAGTGGGAAAGATCATGGAAGCACTACTGAAGGAGAGATTGGTGGAACATCTGGTTGTCAATGGACCATAGGACCCAAGGCAGCATGGTTTCACCAGGGGAGGTCATGTCAGACCAACCTCATTGAATTTTTGACTGGGTGACTAGGGAGGTGGATCAGGGGAGGGCAGTGGACATGGCCTATCTGGACTTCAGCAAGGCCTTTGACACTGTGCCACATAGAAGACTATTACAAAACTGGGGAATATGGGTGTGGGCAGGACAGGTAGTGGTGGTGTAGGTAACTGGCTGGGTGGCAGGACACAGAGGTGGTGGTAAATGGCTGTCACTCCACAGGGAAGAGTGACCAGTGGGGTACCACAGGGATCAGTGCTGGGACCGGTCCTATTCAACATCTTCATCAGTGACATTGCACAGGATATAGAAGGCAGAATTTCACTGTTCGCTGATGACACAAAGCTCTGTAACAGAGTAGACACACCAGAGGGTGTAGACAGAATGAGAAGGACCTGCAGAAACTTGAAGAATGGTCAAGGGTTGGCAGTTGAAATTCAATGCAAAAGTGCAAGATAATGCATATGGGGCACAAAACCCTGGCACAATATATCAGTTGGGGGTGAGGATATAGCATGCACCAAGCAGGAAAGGGATCTTGGGGTTGTCATCTCTGATGACCTCAAGGTAGGGAAACAGTGTGACAAGGCATCAGGTAAAGCAAATAGGATGCTGGGATGTATAGGCAGGGGCATCACCAGCAGGAAAAGGAGGTCATAATTCCGCTATACAAGACACTAGTGAGGCCCCACCTGAGAGTCAGTGTACAGTTCTGGAGACCATACCATGTAAGGACATAGACAGGGTAGAGAAGGTTCAGAGGAGGGCAACAAAGATGGTGCATGGGTTGCATCACAAGTCCTATGAAGACAGGTTGAAGGAACTGAACATGTACTCCTGGAGGAGAGGAGAGAGGGGATATGATAGAGACATACAAGTATCTTACAGGGAGGAACAGGTGCAGGAAAACACTATTTTAAGTGAAAAAGATGTTTCAGGACTAGAGGGCATGGGATGAAGTTGGAGGAGGACGATTCAGAGGAAACATGAGAAAGAATTTCTTCACAGAATGGGTGGTGGACAAGTGGAACACCCTGCCAGAGGAAGTGGTGGGGGCTGAAACAATCACAGGATTTAAGAATGCATGGGATAGACATAAAGGAATTCTAGAGGTCAGGAGTAAGGGAAATAGACTTCTAGGAAAACAAACTGAACTTACAAGCTCAAATGGGCAGACTAGGTGGGCCATAGGCCCTTATCTGCCGACACTGTCTATGTATCTATGTAAGATCTCTGAATTGTATGAGGCAAATTATCCACCCATTCTGGCAACATTTAAGAATATGTGTGAAAAATTGAGTAATTTATCCCTTTCCATGTTGGGAAGGTCTAAAATGCTGAAAATGTCTCTATTGCCAACATTCTTGTACCTGTTTCATGTGTTAGTAGTGTACATACCCAACAATGTTTTAAAGAGTTAAGAGCATGTGCAGTCTCATGGATATAGAATAAGATGGCACCCAGAATCAAATATGACCAACTGACTCAAACTCCAAGTAAGGGTGGAATCGGGGCCCCTTCACTTTCTCCATTAGTACTGGGCAGCGCAGCTGGCTGGGGTGAAAGACGAGCACAAGCCAATTTGCATACACACTTGCAAACAATTAGAGAAGGCCTGGATGGGTGTCCCAAGGCTAACTGATCTTCTCTATAGCACCTCAATAAGTAAAGTAGATTTTGCCAAGGGGAATCCCATAACTAAGCACCTGCTTCAAATTTGGCATAAAGTCCATAGAGAAATGCAGGCTGAAGCACAGATTACTACTATTACCCCACTATGGCATAATACATTGTTCCCTAGGTTTTTAAAAGACCAAGGGTATAAACTGTGGGGTCAACAGGGTATTCATGTTATAGGGCAGGAAATTAATGGATTTTGAGATGCTTGGCCAGCAATATGGACTACCACACACACATGAATTCAAATATATTCAGGTTAGGTACTTTCTGAAACCCCATATGTACCCTATAGGAACCTACAGATATGGCCCAGATTCTAGATCAGGCAGCAAACACTAATGTATTCCAGTCTCCACAGACATATGCTCATTAAACCCCAGTGCAGAGCAAGGGGGTGCTAGCCCCAAACAACAACCAAAATCCAAAGAAGATCGCTCATTGTGCCAAATGAATACAGATAACACCAGCCTCTCTTCTGATTCAGTTTAAAGGTTATTTATTGCTTTGGTGCTTGTCTACAAAGTGTTCTCTCCGCTTATGACAGCTAAGTCCACTGTATCTAACAATATACACTAAGTCCCCAGCGCTTCACCTACCCTAATGAAGACCACACACGTGGTCGAAGTGCTGGGAACTTAGTGTCTGTTGTTAGATGTGGTGAACTTGGCTGTACTTTAAAACTGAAGGAGAAGCACATTTGTGGATCCAGGCACCAGATATCAATAAATAACCTTCATACTGAATCAGAAGAGAGATTGGTGTTTATTTGGTATTCATTTGGCACAACGAGTGCAGAGCTTCTTTGGATAGAGAACACTAGTGGACTGGTATCAAAGCTATATGTCAGTTTAATGTCCTCAGTACAGCACAAAGGAAAAAACAAGTGACTAAAATGGGGAAAATGTTAGGATTAGAATTACCACAAAAATATTGGGAGAATGTAGTGGAAGAGGGTTGGAGAGCTCCAATCCAAAGCAAACTTCACCCTACATAGAGCCTACTACACCCCAGCCAGAGTACAGAAATTTTCAGAAGCACGTAACAGGAAAAGCCATAGATGTGCATTTGGCAATACATATCTTGCTCATATGATCTTTGATTGCACACAGCTCAGACAATATTGGACAGAGATGGAGCACACTTTGTTCAGGGTCCTAGATCTTAGGATAGAGCTCTCTCCCAAGCATGTCCGGCTGAGGGACTGGAATAAACCTGAGGAGCTCACCCCCAAACAGCGGAAATTGGCCCACATAGCTATGGGTTTGGCTAAACTGGGCATTCTTTCACAATGCAAATCAGCTATTACTCCTAAGCATGCAATATGGCTAAGCAGCATGAAAGATAGTTTGAATATGAATAGAATGGTGTATAGAACAAGAGATAGGATGCCTGCCTTTGATAAGATCTGGGAATTTGGGGAACAATTTGAAACCCACCATACAGGAAATAGAGAAGGGGCCCAGGGAGGTGAGAATTAGCTCCATGGGTTATTCCTTCCGGTACCTAATGGTAGGTACTGTTGCACCACAAACAAGGTTGCACTTCATAACAGTTCAGTAACCTCCCCATGATAGATCTGCATAAGTAAGCGGGGGGGGGGGGGTCCTTCCACTTCAGAGAGTAATTTCAACAGTATAGCACCTTTCCACATGTTTGATATCTAGCAACTTATATTGCATTGCAAATTACAGTATTATTAGTGTTGTCATATCTGTTTGTTTGTCGTGCAGTCTTCTTTGTTTTCATCAGACTGAAACATAGCACATGTAGCATTATTAAGATTAGCACATGCTGGAGACTGTTATGCACAAAGACTTATCTGTGGTATGTCAGTATGACCTAAAGCTGCTATGTTTTGGTTGAAAACTTTAATAAACTATATTTGACAACAAATAAATTGCTGGTTTTGCAAGTAAGTTACTATTCAAGCATAATGCACTCTGTCCTTGCTGTAAATGTAGTAAAAAGGGGACAAAGTCTTAAATGAACTAAAGCATGCCTACTTGATATTTTTCTGCTAAGATAAATGTTGCTGTTTACTTGCTAGGCACCTGTTGGTTCTCCCCATGTTGGTGCAATGAAGATGGAGAACTGCTCTGCTCTGCTGAGCTGGTTTGAGGACTTATAAAGGCAGCACCCTTGTGGTCAGGTGATAGGAGGATGCAACTGTGACCAGAACTGTGCTCAAGTGGTGGTCCTGGCAAGATTTTAACATCCTGATACCCCTAGATGTGAGAGTTGCCCCTGGGCTATGACTCACGATTAAAGCAGGTGAAGGGGCCAAGGGGGATGTCACAATCTGGTGGCTCATCTGCGATTTTATGTACTGTTATTGGCTGTTGTACAATCTGCAATATTTTGGCTATGTAAAGTGCACATGATCCACAGGTGCAAAGGTGTTCTGCTCTCAAAAACACTGGCACCAGTGATTTGTGACCTTGTAAAGGACTTTAGTACAATTAAGGCACATGGTGGGCCCTCAAGACTCCAACCCCTCTGTAATGGGGCCTGCAGATTCTTGGTTGGTGACTTCAAATAATAAAACTGAACATGCCTTAGTTCCATCTGGTTTCCACCCAGACAATACGCTATTATTTGGGGACATTTCTGATCACGCTGGGCAGTTCCTTGTAGACAGTGTTTGTAGAGCAGTATACTCTGCTGCCTTTCTACACCCAATTGTCGAACTAAAGCCTGAAATTGATCCACAGAATCATTGACCTTTTATTATTCAGGGGTTCCTGCTATCACCCCCTCATTGGGACCCTTTGACCTAGGGTCCATTCATTGACAATGTCGGAAACTGTGCCAGCTACCCCCTGGTGTTTGTATGCCTCGGATGTTTCCACTTTGTTTGTTTTTTATTTTGTTAACCAGGTAAAGACATAGGACAAGCATTTTTTCATGTCTAACCTGAAACAAGACAAATTACAACAATAATACAGACAATAAAATATAAATTTTACAACCAAAAAAAAACATATTAGAAAACATTTACATACATAGAAACATAAAAACATAGACTTTGACGGCAGATAAGGACTGCTTGGCCCACCTAGTCTGCCCATTTCCCTACCTACAGGATAGGCCGCAGATCCTAGTTAACCAACTGCCTATTTCTTCCTACCCCCCACACGAACTGCCTTATGTCTCTCCCATGCATTCTTGAATTCTCCCACAGTTTTAGACCCCACAACCTCCTCAGGAAGGCTGTTCCATGCATCCACTACCCTCTCTGTGAAAAAATACTTTCTTACATTGCCCCGGAACCACCCCCCCCATCTTTAAATTGTGTCCCCTTGTTCTTGCACGTCTCTTTTTCTGAAAGATGCCACCCTCTTGGACTTTGTTGATTCCACTGAGGTACTTAAACGTTTCTATCATGTCCCCCTCTCCCTTCTTTCCTCAAGGGTATACATATTAAGCTCCTTTAGTCTCTCCTCGTACGGCTTCTCTTGCAGACCCTCCACCATTTTAGTTGCCCTCCTCTGGACTGCCTCTATCCTGTCTTTGTCCTTGCGGAGATGGGGTCTCCAGAACTGGATGCAGTACTCCAGATGGGGTCTCACCAACTGTCTGTACAGAGGGATAACAACTTCCTGTTTTCTGCTGGTGATGCCTCTCCCTATGCATCCCAGTATCCCCCAGCCCTCCCTACTGCCTTCTCACATTGCTTGCTAACCTTAAGGTCATCTGATATGATTACCCCCAGGTCCCTTTCCTTTTTTGTTGTTGTTACTACCCCCCCCATTGTGTAATCTTCCCCTGGGTTCTTGTTTCCCAGGTGCATTATTTTGCACTTCTTTGCATTGAATCCTAGCTGCCATACTTCTGACCATTCCTCCAACCTTGCCAAGTCCCTTCTCATCCTTTCCACCTCCTTGTGTAACAACCCTGTTGCAGATCTTTGTGTCATCTGCAAAGGCATACTTTTTCCTTCTAAACCCTCTGCAATGTCACTTATAAAGACATTAAAAAGGACTGGACAGTAATGAACCCTGCAGTACCCCACTAGTAACCCCTCTTTCTTCAGAGTGGACTCCATTTACAATTACCTTCTGTGTCCTGTTGTCCAGCCAATGTTTTACCAGGCTACCACCCTGGGACCCACTCCCAGGCTGGTTAATTTGACTATTAATCTTGTGTGGGACTGTGTCAAATGCTCCAAGCAAAGACCAGGTAGGCTATGTCCACAGCCCTCCCTGGTCTACTACTTTGGTCACCCAGTCAAAGAAATCTATTAGAATCGCCTGACATGACCTTCCCACTGTGAACCCATGCTCATGCCCCAGCCCCACTGGCCTCAAGGTACTCAACAATTTTTCCTTCAGAAGTGACTCCATCACTTTCCCTACCACTGAGGTCAAACTGACAGGTCTGTAGTTTCCTGCCCCTGTCTTGGTCCCACTTTGTGAAGGGAATCACATCCACCTTCCTCCAGTCCTCGGGTGCCACACCATCCTCCCATGATTTATTAAAGAGTAGTCAGTGGTTTCACTAGTTCCCCTTAATTCTTTTAGAATTTGGGTGAATTCCATCAGGCCCCATTGCTTTGTCCACCTTCAGGTTTAGGAGTTCTTGCAGAACCCTTTCTGTCGTGAAAGGCTGGATCGAATTTCATCAAAAGTGTCTATTATTGGATTAGGCACTCCTCCTCCTCTTTGTGAATACTGAGCAGAAATATTTGTTCAGTATCCCTGCTTTTTCACTGTCCCCCTCTGCCCACCCACCATTCATTCTGTTCAGCCTCCCTGTCCCACCCTTTGTCTTTCTACACTCTCTGATATACCTATAAAAGGTTTTATCCCACTTCTTAACCGAGTTGGCTATCTTTTCCTCAGTTTGGGCCTTTGCTATTCTGACTTCCCTCCCTGCTTCCTTCTGCTTTAACTGGTACAGCTGTCTGTCCTGCTCCTTCTTTGTTTCCTTATACTTCCTGAATGCTATCTTTTTCTCCCTGACTTTCCCAGCCACCTCTTTTGAGAACCATAGTGGCTTTTTCTTTCATTTTAATTTGCTTCACACACAGGCTTGTTGCCTCTGTGATGGCAGTTTTGATGATTCTCCATTGTTGCTCCACCCCTCCTTCTAGCCTGTTTGCTAGTGCTTTTCTGAGGCACTCTCCCATCTTTCCAAAGTCAGCCGTTCTGAAGTCCAGTACCCTCACTTTTGTATGGCTTGACTCTGTAGCTGAGTTTAATGTGAGCCACACTGTTTGATTGTCACTTGTTCCCAGATGGCTACCCACTTCTAGATCTGAGATCCTCTCACTGCCCCCATTTGAGAGTACGAGGTCTAAGATTGCTCCCTCATGAGTGGGTTCTGAAACTAGCTGTCTGAGGCCTGCCACCTGTAGGGAATCGAGAATGGCCCTGCTCTTGGATGTGGCTGCAGCAAATGTGCTCCAGTTAACATCTGGCATATTCAGGTCTCCCATCAACAGTATCTCCCCTTTCTCTGCCATCCTAAGAATGCCTTCTATCATATCCTTGTCCATTCCCTCCCTTGACATGGGGTCTGTACACAACCCCTGCTAGGATTGTGATGCCTTTCCAGTCTCAAGGTGACCCACAGTGCCTCCTGTCCTCCCTGTTTATTCTTTTGTTCAGTTGCCTTTATCCCTTCCTTTACATAGAGAGCTACTCCTCCCTTTCATCCTGCCTGTCTCCTATAGGTTATGTACCCTGGTATGTTAACATCCCAGTCATGGTTCTCTGTGTACTATGTTTCTGTGACGCTACGATATCCAGGCATCCCTCTTCCATCAAGGCCACCAGCTCAGGGAGCTTGTTGCCCAGACTACTAGTATTGGTACTCATTACCCTCCATTTCTGATGGCGCCTTATTTCTTTGCCCCATCCCTGTCCTTCTTGCCTTTGTCACTTTCCCCATTTACCCCTGCCCTTCTCCCTATCGCCACCTCTATGTTGGTGTTTACCGTACTTACTACCATTATTTTTTGGGGGGGCTAGGATTTCCCTGCTCCTTTTCAGTGCCTTCCCCCTTGGCTAGTTTAAATGCTTGCCAATGAAGCATTTAAACCTATCACCTGGATCCTGGTTCCACTCCTGGACAGATGCAGCCCATCATACCAGTATAGGCTTGCATCACTCCAGGTGGACCCCCAGACCCCAATGAAGCGAAATCCCTGAGCTTTGCACCAGTTTTTCAACCACTGATTTATTCCCATGGTGCAGAACACCCTAGCCTGTCCTACGCCATAGATGGGCAGCACCTCCAAGAAGGTTACCGTGTGTGCTACTTGTCTAAGGCCCCTCCCCAATTCCACAAACTCTTCCTGCACTGCTCTAATCCATTTCTTAGCCAGGTCATTTGTCCCTAGGTGGACAATGACATCCAGCTCCCTCCCCTGTGCAGCTGCTCCAGCAATCCTGAGGATTCGCTCCCTGTCCTTCCAAGCCATGGCACCAGGCAGGCACTCACCTCCTCTCCCTTCCTCCCCAGTTCTACCTTCCTAACAAGGAGTCCCCACCAGGAGTTGTTTCCTTCCCTGTGGGGTCCCATGCCACCCTCCTGTGGGTCTCATTTGTGGAGGTTCCCAGCATCCTCCTTGGTCTCCACTGCAGGTGCTCCATAGAGGAACCACACTTTGCCAGAATGGCATAGAATTGTGGAGAGGCACAACTGGAGGGGATGCACCCTATTCCACCACCTCACCTCCCTGGAGCCCACTGTGGTCCAACCACTCCTCTTTCTTGGCAACCTCTGAGGCAACGGCAGTGGCACTGGTGGTCCCTGGATGGAGAAGGAGGTCCCACAAATCCTGGACAACTCAGCCTGGAGATGACCATCCTCCTCCCTCAACCCAGAGAGGTGCCTGCAAATGGGACAACACCACATCCTCCTGAACGTCTCCCGGAAGACTGCTGCTGCATAGCCACTGCACTGCACCACTCCCATCATGTCTTATTTCTGGCCCCTTAACTGTTGTTTGGAATCCTTACTCTTTCCTGTTTTTTTTTGTTTGCTTTTTTTTCTTTCTCTTCTCTCTGTACTTACTTTCTGCCTCTGTGCCCTTTAAGCTTCTGATTATCCTGTTCTGTGACAAGAATATCCTATATTTCTCAGTAGACCCCTTACTTGCTCAGAGGCAGGCCTCCAGCAGCTAGAGGGGTCCAGAGAGCTACTCTTGCCCTTCTAGGATGGTGGGTCTTTGGTGGCTTTGTGATCACTCACTTCCTGCTCCCAAACAGGAAATTCCTGTTGTCAGTCAAATCCTGTGCCTATAAAAGTAGAACTAACTATAGGTGGGAAGGTGGGCAATATAGTCCCAGCAGAGAAGTCCAGTCACACAGCACTCCTTCCTCCTGGTGTCTTCTGCCAAGCTTAGAAACAAACAATCATTTTTTCAATTTACTTTTAAAACAGGCAATAGAACATTCATGCCTTAAATCATCAGGCAAATTATTCCAAAGTGAAGGGGCCAAGGTAGAAAAAGCTCTGGCTCCTGCCTTAGTTAAACAGGGTTTATCAGCAAGTAGAGTCCCTTTAAATGATCTCCGATTCAAAGTAGTGGTTCTAATACTAAGCAAATCATGTAGGGGAAATGAATTACTACCAAAAATAGATTTAAAGATTAAACAATAACACACATACTGAAAACGAGCGTTAGGAGGTAACCAGTCAAGGGCTGAATAAAGGGAGCAATGATGTGTACGAGGGGGGGAACTCAACACAAAACAACAGATATTATTAAAAGCAACTGATAAAGCATGGGTTTCCTGACCAGACAGTTTACAATATAAACTTCCTGCATAATCCAAATGAGGAAGGAGTAAACCAACGTCAATGGCTTTCCTGGTTTCGACAGTAAAAAATGATTTGAACTTCTATAGTACCCCAATTTTTTGATTAATCCTATGACATACACTTTTAATTTGTCCCTGAAAAGATAAACAAGGATTGTATTTATTTATTTGTTTACGAGATTTACCAGATAGGCATACAGAGCGGTAAACCGCTCATTTCCAGATGCGACCTGGGTGTACGAGGTGTACCAGGATCAAGAATAACTCCTAAATATTTAAATTCAGACACTTGTTCCAGGGGGATACCCTTATCATCATGAATGATTAAGCTAAGTTTTTAATAACTCATATGATATTGGGTCCCAAACAGCATGGATTTAGTTTTGGAAGTATTTTTATGTTTTTTTTATTCAGCATGTTTTTTTCTGCCATCGGCCGCCCAATTCCTGAGCCCTGTCACGGACCCCTACTTCCGCTCCCACATCAGTCATCGTTTGTCGATACCCCCTGACTTACCCCCCCCCCATGGCAGGGTTGTGGCACCGGCCCCAGGGTGCCGCCATGCCAGGATAGGTCAACAGGCCAGTCTGGGAGCTATTGAAGCTGAGGGTGAGCTTCATTTGGGGCAGCCGGCAGCATTTTATTTTCCCCCAGTATGTGGGGGTTGGGATGTGCAATGATGACCAGCATCTGCCCTGCCCCCCCCCCGAACAAGTGGTGTCGGCATGCTTGGTACACCCAGCCTCTGCTAGGTGTCTGTGTTGCGCTGAACACTCTACCCCCTCCCCCCCAGAGAAGGAGAGCAGTCCTCAGACACTCAATACTTCTCCCCCAGCTGGCCCTCCAACATCCCGGGTCTGTTCCCGTACCCAGGTTGCTGGCATCGCAGGTAGGCAACCTGCCCCGTGCCAGTTGGCCAGCTAGCTTTGGAAGTATTAAGAAGAAGAACATTCTTATTAAACCAATGACAAACTGAAATAAAGTCCTGTTCAAAATGTGAGGTGAGAGATGCTAACGAATGAGGTTGAGTGAATAAAATCATATCATCACCATAAAATAAACAATTACTTGTTAAAGGAACAGATGACAGGGGTTAATAAATAAAGAAAACAAAAGAGGGCCCAAAATCGATCCCTGAGATACACCAGATAGAACCAGATAAGTAGAGGAAGAAATAGTACCCAAAGAAACATAAAGAGAACAATGAGATAGATAGTCCCTTAGCCAAGGTGCCACATTAGTAGAAAACCCCAATTCCCTCAAACTAATACATAACAAGGAATGATTAATTAAATTGAATGCCTTGGTCAGGTGCACAGACACCCACCCCCAACATAAGAACGGTTTCGAACCCGTTGAGGGCAGCATCCATGAACCTGGCCAAGGCAGTCTCAGTCCCACGTTGTGGCCGAAAACCATGCTGTTGTAGACACAAAACATTGTATTGCTGAAGCTAGGAAGTGATTTGTTTGCTAATAATTTTTTCAAGAAACTTACTCGGGATTAAGGATAGAGATAGGGCAGAAATCATCCAATCCAGTGGCTCCAGCTTTCTTGGGAATAGGTACAACCCTGGCACATTTCCACAAAGTAGGAAAAGAGCCAGAAATTAAACTCAAATTAAAACTAGTACACAATGGAGCAATATGAGGAGCAATTAATCTAAGAAAATGCCCATCCAAACCCTCCCCACAGTCACTGTACCTATCCAGAAGAGTTAACAACAATTTGAACACTTCATTACGTGATACTGAATGAAAATAAAAAGAGGGGTCTAGTAGGTGAAAAATATTTCACTCTTCGCAGAATTTCACTGTTCGCTGATGACACAAAGCTCTGTAACAGAGTAGACACACCAGAGGGTGTAGACAGAATGAGAAGCGACCTGCAGAAACTTGAAGAATGGTCAAGGGTTTGGCAGTTGAGATTCAATGCAAAGAAGTGCAAGATAATGCATATGGGGCACAAAAACCCTGGCACAATATATCAGTTGGGGGGTGAGGATATAGCATGCACCAAGCAGGAAAGGGATCTTGGGGTTGTCATCTCTGATGACCCCAAGGTAGGGAAACAGTGTGACAAGGCAGCAGGAAAGCAAATAGATGCTGGGATGTATAGGCAGGGCATCACCAGCAGGAAAAGGGAGGTCATAATTCAGCTATACAAGACACTAGTGAGGCCCCACCTGGAGTACAGTGTACAGTTCTGGAGACCATACCTACGTAAGGACATAGACAGGGTAGAGAAGGTTCAGAGGAGGGCAACAAAGATGGTGCATGGATTGCATCACAAGTCCTATGAAGACAGGTTGAAGGAACTGAACATGTACTCCTGGAGGAGAGGAGGAGAGGGATATGATAGAGACATACAAGTATCTTACAGGAGGAACAGGGTGCAGGAAAACACTATTTTTAAGCGAAAAAGATGTTCCACGACTAGAGGCATGGGATGAAGTTGGAGGGAGGACGATTCAGAGGAAACATGAGAAAGAATTTCTTCACAGACGGTGGTGGACAAGTGGAACACCCTGCCAGAGGAAGTGGTGGGGGCTGAAACAATCACGGGATTTAAGAATGCATGGGATAGACATAAAGGAATTCTAGAGGTCAGGGGTAAGGGGCAACAGACTTCTAGGAAAACAAACTGAACTTACAAGCTCAAATGGGCAGACTGGGTGGGCCATAGGCCCTTATCTGCCGACACTGTCTATGTATCTATATGGTTTAAGACAATTTAAATTTCTCAGTGACATAACTTGACAGGTCAGAAAACTTAGAACCATACAGATTTGAGATTTCCAAGGAATCAGTAATGATCCCTGATGGAGTGGACAGGGACCATGCTTCACATTTAGCCTTAGGAGACAAAAATTGATTTACAGAGGACCAGAAAGATTTAGAATCAGATAATTTATCAGTAAAGCAGGTCCTATAGAACTCACACTTAGCCTCCTTGACCAGCTAGGATACCTTATTTCTAAGGTACAATATCTATCCAAGAAATATCGAGAAGGCGTAAGCTTGAAATTCCTCCATGCAATATCCCTGGCCTTCATCCAGTCTTTAATCTTGGGGGTCAGCTACCTGCTATAATTTATAAACCTGTCTAACTCTACTGTTCTTAAAAGGAAAAAATAAAGTTTGTACTGGAACTAAAGTTTTGCAAAAAAATCGGAAGCAGAGTCTGGGCCAGGTATGTAATCAAAAAAGGACCAGTCAGTTTTCTGGAAATAAGCTTCACAAGCAAATAAATCACCACACTTAAAATTTCTGAATGACAGTAAATGAAATGGAACTTTTGAGCCTTCAAAATCTAACACACAATATATAGCTTGGTGATCGCTCACAGAATCTGGAAGTGTTCCAACCCGAGACCCCCTAAGTGGACTCCTAGAGAGTACCCAGTCCAAAGCTGAATGGTTTCTAGAAATTCTCTTTAACTTGGTAGGTTCTGTAAAATGCTGTGTTAAGGAAAAGGACTGTAGTAAGTTCTCCAGCCCTAGATTATCAGACCCCCAATTACTATTAAAATCACCAAGCATGACAAAGTCAGGTCCCTTTACAAAGTCAGCTATACAATCAAGCAGACATAAAATCTTTGTTGTCAGGAGTGCACCTGTGGTATCAAGATACCCTGTTTACAGACTTGCATTCGGGTACCAGGAACAGTGTGTCACAATAGGGGCCTGCAAAAGTTTCTAGAGAATTTGGTTTATGTTGGACTGGAGCCCACCAGCTCATTGGGTATTGCTAAGCCTGACACTTGGGCAGTTTGAAACCTTACTATGTAATAATCCCCAGGTCATCATTGATGTACTCGCAACTGAGATCAAAGTGATAACTGAGCATGATGAGGAACTGGGTCCTGCCCAAGGGAAGCATGGGCAGCATCTGGGACTTTGTCCTGCTCACTTGCACTCCTCCAAGCAGTTGGTGGCAGCAGTGTTAGACTGCTCAACATCTCAGAAAGAGAGCAACCTATTTGAATTCTGTTCCCTAGAAGCGGAGTGACTCATTTCTGTTTCTACGTCTCAGGCGAGCAACTCATCTGTATCCATGAATCTGAGAGTAACACTCAAGGACTTGCATGTCCTGGACTGGCTTCATATGATGCTTACGTTTTTCCTTTGCAGGCTAAAGATGTGAATGAAAGGGCTATTTCATTAGCAGGACTGCTTCCAAATAGCTATAGAGAGCATGTACTGCTGTTGGACTGTGTTGTCCCGATGCTGCAACATAGTCCGTGAACTTAGAGCCCACACTTGGGATCTACAAACTGTCTGCCTGAAAGAGACTGTCTTATATTCATATAGACATTTGTGCTCTCTGCAAGGAGTGAAGGGACTTGTGGACAGTTTATCTGGATCATGGTACTAATTGTTGAAATGTTATTGCATTATATGTTATCCTAATCACTGTGATGTGATTTACATAGTCAGATGGTACCAGGCTTGACAAGGAGATCAAGCCTTTAGGTCATGAAAAGTGTAACCCCACCTATAAAACAAGAGTTACTAAGTGGATTAGTTTTTGCCTGCATTTTACATTAAGGGTTAAATGTGCTAGCCACTGTTCAGAAATATAAATACTTGCTTCCTGTGTACTGCTTTTCTTGGCCACAGCAACAAGGAGCTGTAAGGAGTACATTCTGCACTCATTGGCTCCAGTACTTTTTGAGATATTTGCTGTCCACCCTCCTGGGGCATATAAATGGGACAGAGTCCCAGTAAAAGTGGTGATGATGGAGTTGTTACCTTAGACCTCTGTGTGAAGAGCTTGTGGGGCTCAGGCACCAGTGGCGTGCCATACACTGGCTACAGCTGGTACGAGGGGGGGACTGTGGGCTCAGGATGGTGGCAGGGTCCTGGGTCCACTGTGGCACTGACTTCCTCCAGTTTGGTCTCTGGGGGCTCAGATACTGGCCAGGGTTCAAGGTTTTGGGGCAGTGAGGGCCTACTAGTAGTCTACCCTCAAGGCGGGCTACAGGATGCAATTGCCAGCAAACATCAACAGGATTCAGATTCAGAAGGTAACCTGCAGCTTTCCTCTTTATTTTCTCGGTTTTCTGGATGAGCAGTAAAACCTGAGCTAAATGGGAAGGACAGAAGAGGTGGCCAAATGACTTCAATGCCCGAGGAAGGGGTAAGATGTGGTGAGCCCAGTTAAACTTCTTAGCGATTGTAAGCATGGTGCTATGGCACGCAAAAAAAAGTGTGAGGCACACTAAAGGTTGAGATCCTGATGGTGATGTCTGTACCAACCAACAGACTCAAAACACAAGCTAAATAGACACACTCAAACAAGGAAGCCCTGCAGAATTTATTTTGTGCACAAAAATACAGACTACATCCCCATGCACATTTGCTTACAAAGGCTTCAACAGGGAGGCCCTCCTGTTGAAGCCTTTGTAGGTGAATGCATGAGGATATAATCTGCATTTTTGTGCTTGCAATAAGTGAATTCTGCATATCTTCCTCCTTTGAGTGTGACTGTTTAGTTTCGTGTTTTGTGGCGCTGTGACATCAAGACCCAAGGGAGTAGTAAGATGCAGAGATCACATTTTTTTTTCTCATACTTTGTGCTCCCACCCTGGCCAAGGCAGGATTGGCACCCATCTGCCCTGCCCCACCATCCACCATCTTCTTAGGCTTACCTGATCTGGCAAGTAATCCCACGAATTGCCCCTTCCCCCATGGGGGATGGTCAGAAAGAGGAGAGCCACCCTCCCCTTCCCCACCAAACTTAATCCAGTATACCGGCAGGTGGTCCCTGGTGATGGGGCGGGTGGAGGCTTGGTGTGAAGGGTGTCATTGATGCTTGCCTCATCATAGTTTCCTCCTGGTTTTCTCCCCATCCCCTCTCTGCAGCAAACTCAGGACTGCACTTGCACATGAAGATGTGCATGCCTCCCAGGACCACTCTCGTTCCCTCCTCTGATGTACGTATGCCGCTTGTGCATTCTATGAGCTGCCACCAGGCTTTCACCTGGTGGCAGCCATGAGTCAAGATGGCGTGCTACCCTGATCCAGGAGAGGAGAGCTGCCAGGTGGCTGCTCAGTCCTCTCCCAGCACCTCTTCCCCCACTGCCAACCTGCTGCTCAGTTCTCTCCCAGCACCTCTTCCCCCACTGCCAACCTGCAGCAACCCAAAATTGTTCTCAAACTCGGCTCACCAGCATGGCAAGAGGGAAGGCGCACAGCACCTCAGCCTTTTGCACCACTGGACTGGCGTGTGAGAGCACAAGTTTAACCTCATTCTGTTTGGTGCCCACAGCTGGGTACTGTTATAAGGCTAGCTAGGAGGGTGTAACCCTCACTCTGATATTTTAGAGGCTATATCACTGTGTATACCTATACTGATTAGGCATGGGTAGTTCCCTTGTGACTGCGATGGGTACAATCAGATGCTGTAAAGATGCTGCTGCTAAATTCTGGTCCCGCTACCTACAGGCTTGGGATCTGTAGATACTGATTACTCTTGGTCTTAGGTTACTGTTGCAGTCAGGGCTCTGGCTGTGTAATTCTCCCACTAACTTTGATACTGTCCACAGTGCACTGTAAATAAGGCGTTGGTTTTGTGAGCAAGTTATGACTCAGGGGCCGTGCCCTGAGTCCTTCCATGTTATTGCTGTAAATGCATTAAATAGAGATA
This sequence comes from Neoceratodus forsteri, assembly GCA_016271365.2. Taxonomy (NCBI): domain Eukaryota; kingdom Metazoa; phylum Chordata; order Ceratodontiformes; family Ceratodontidae; genus Neoceratodus; species Neoceratodus forsteri. The sequence goes on from CM057452.1 coordinate 1,808,573,577, forward strand.
GAGTCTTGACTGAACCGAAGCTTGTCTGAATGAAGTTTTGCTTCTAAGATAAATGTTGCTGTTTATCTGCATTGCCTAGCTGGGATTTGTATATACTGTGGTGTAAATTAGATGTACTTTTTAACCAATCAAGGGGGAATTGCCATTGTCACTGTTGGGCCAAGGCAACGAGGGAGGAGGGGAGATGCCCTGAATTTCTGAGAACATAGCAGGTGGTGCTCAGCACAGGTGGCATCTCCTCATGTCAAGGCTTGGTGCTAAGAAGATGGAGGGATGGCCCACCGGCACAGCAGTAACACTACTCCACACAATGCTGGTGGCCAGTTCAGAAAGGAGCTTGAGTCATCAGGCACCTGCCTGGGGCAGGAGGTTGAAGCATCCATTGGACTGCTCTTCTTTTTTGGGCAGGAAGGCATGCTAGTTCTGCTATTTGGGAGCCACCCAATGAAGTCTGGGTGGCAGCTTGGCTGGAGCAGCTTCAGTGAGGAAGGGAGGGCAGGGACATGGCCGGCGCCAGCATGACTCCCACATGGGGTGAGTATGTACCTTGGGCATAATCCAGGGCTTCATCCCAGGGAATATAAAAGGGGAAAAATTGCACTGGTTGTGGAGATTGAGCACTGCCTGCCCCGCACATCCATCTCCGGCTCCCTCTCCTGACCTCTGGTGGTACTCCTGAGCTTCATCTGTGTCGTGGGTGGCTGGATTGCATGGGGAGAAACTTGCCAAGGATCTGAAATCAGACCCCCACCTCAGGAGGCAAGCTGAGGAGACAACACAGGGATGTGTCGACTCACGGGTGGCCCATGGCGTGCTAGTAGATCAGATAAGAGGAGCCATGAGGGACAGGAGGTGGCACAGGCAGCTGGCGGAAGGAGGTCCTTGCCAGAGGGCCAGGGGCAAAAAGAGAATTGGAAAAAATAAAAGATAGAGAATGGCTCTGCCGCAGCAGTGCAGGGACTTATAAAGGCAGTGCCACGGGGGTCACATAATAAGAGGAGGCAGCCAGAATTGGAATGTTTGCAAGGGGTAGCTCTTGGTAAGGCATTACCATCTTGATTCTCCCAGACACAGGAGTCGCCTCCAAACCGCCCACCTCTTGAGACATGGTTAAGGCAATTAAGGGGGGGGGGCCAAGGGGAGATTGTCACAGTCTGGGGGGTTTAATGGTAAAATGGGGATGCAGGCAAAGCCCCCCCTTCCCCAATGTTAGCATAAAAGATCACTTACTCAGGAAGTAGAACCCTCTACAAATCACATCTGCCATATTGTGGATATGCGTGCTCGTCTTGCTTGTATACACACTTACCTTTTTTTTTAACTTTATTTTTATTCAGTTTCAGATCTACACAGTGCCTTTGAAATGGAATATAGGCAGCAACTATGTCACCTTATAGGTCCCTCAATTTTTAACCGAGTTAACTTCGATGGATAAAAATAAGACAGGTAACCATAGGACTAAAATAACAATGACAAGGTAAATACTGTCCCCTCAGCGACACGCTTCCATGTCAGAGTCTTCAGTTTGTTCAGTATGAGCCTTCACTGCCAAGTCAGACTTGATCTTCTCCAGCTGACGTCTAGCATCCATCAGGTGATTGTACAATAATGTTTTCCCTGCAGATGAAATACAAAAGTTTTGTAGGGAGCTGAAGAGAATGAGAGATGTCTAATTCTCGTGACCTTGCTCTTATGGCATCAAAACTTTGGTGGCTCTGCCTAGTAGCAAAGCTAATATTGGAGAAACAAAATATGCAGGATCCATCTGCCATCAAAAACTGCCCCTTTTGTTTTGCTGCTTTTAAAATGAGGCCTTTCCCATGCACTCAGTGTTACAGTCAACAAAGTATGCAGCAGCTGCGGGTTACTAGGCCGTTTATGCAGTATGTGACTCAGTATACTTTATATATCAGTTCAGAAACTTGCACCCCCAATATGTCCTGAATCTATTTTGTGATGAAAGCAATGGGCTGTGGGGCCTCCCATCTTTTCTAGTATCCCCCAAAATTCTGATCTTGGTGCTTCACACTCCATTCTCAAGATGTTGTAAATGCAGATGCAGGTTTTTATTCTCCTGCACAAGTCCTGACACTGCTGCTCAAGTTTTATATGCCGAGTCTACCACTGACTTAGCGTCCGCTGCCACCACATCCAGTTTGGTCTCCACCACTGTCACCCTGTTATTATATGTATTCATTTTATGTTGTTGTTGCTGTTCAAACCCCACATGGTCTGCTCCCTGTCCTGTACAGCCTTCAGAACTTCTTCGAGTGCAGGCTTGGCCTCCTCGCTCTCCAGCAGCTCCATGCCATCATACCCCAAGCTGTTGGTGTTTGGCAGACTTGCCTTTTGCGGTCTCCTTCAGTTTCACCATCATCCATTGCCAGGATTTTTGCAAAAAAAAAAGTTCCCACTGCTCTGCAACCAATTACTTAAAAAAAAAGAATTTTCTCAGTTTAACCTAGGTTTTAATTGCAGATGTTTGTACAGTAGTCCCTCTCTATAATGAACACTGTTATAGTAAACTATCAGCTATAATGAATGTTCATTGTGACTCCCACAAAGATGCAGTCCGGATCAGTGAAGAGATGTCCAACACTGAGATCATACACATTGTGCTTAACAAGGCAGACAGCATGAAAAGTGCATTATCAGATTCACAGGAGGAAGAGGATCCGCTACCAACAACAAATGAGGCAATCCAGGGGCTAGAACTGGGGCTGTCTTGGCTGCAAAGTCAAGCGGTGGATCCCATTAACGTAATTCAGCTGAGACAGATAATATATTTCTCAAAGGATGTTGCTGGGAACAAAGAAAGAAAAAGAAAGAAAGAAAGAAAGAAATACAGGTTTAACAGTGGACACAAGCACCAAAGTCAAAGCACAAACCCTGCTATGACCCCCTACTGCCTTAAAAACACAAACTAGAAATGTATAGTACCATAATCATAAACCTGCATCAGTCTCCTGAAGCATAAACAGCATCCCTCGTTGTAACAAACAACTGACTGTAGTGAACAGCTGTTATGGCTTTATGTCATTCGTTTTAGCAAGGGATTACTATTGTGATCTGGAGCTTTACCACGTGCATTGCCAGAAAGCCATGCACCCACATGTACCTTTAAAAAAAAAGAGTGTATCCCCAATTTAAACTATAAAATCTACAACATGAATCAAAAAAATAAATGTCATACCCATTATAGTACCAGTGTTCACACTCAACCTTTTTTTTTTTTGCACTGGTCCAGCCTGGAAAGCGTGACACCCAGTTTGAACTGGTCCTCTGAAATCAGCACTGGCCCAAATCTAAAATGGAAAACTTTGCAAAATTATCATCCTCTGACACAATACAAATCATGGGAGGTGGTGGTGGTGGTGGTGGTGGTGGGGGTCAGACAATTTCGCAGGATGAGCTGCTAAAGCTGATCTCATTAAAAAAAATATTGGCTCAAATTTTTAAGCATCTTATAATTAGTCCGCCTTTCCCGTACCATCACATTAAGGAGGAGACAGATGAGGGGCTTGCTATCCTTTCAGGGGCAGCAGAGCTAAACTTGTAACTGGGAGGGTGCTGTGCTTACTTAGCACACAGACTGTATAAACTATTTTTTTTTATCTAATTTCCCACCAGGTCTGCATCTCTTCCTCTCTCTGTCTTAACTTCACTGACCCTGGGCTAATCATAGTACTCACACTTCAAACCCCAAGAATCCATCTGTATGCTTAAACTATTGCAGTCAGCCTCCTGTGTTGAAGTGCCCCAGAGGAAATGGAATGTATGTAAATGATGGAACCCCTCATTGACTTGTGCCAGTTTCAAACTACTGCGTTTCGAGAAACCCTCAGATTTATTTCTCTGCCTGCCTAGTTTAGACACCTCGGAGAGCTCTCCTCAACATCTATTAATATTAGACAAAGAACCTCTGTGTGCAAACACTGAGGCAAGGGTTACCCCAAAGGGCATTTGGCTGGGAAGCCAAGTTTCAAGAAAATACAAAATCGCACATGCCCCCACAGTGCAAAGCATCATGAGCTACATATGCAAATCACCACAGAATGTTAGGCTGGTCCAACTTTAAGCAGAATTGCATGGTGCCGAAAGGCCTCTCACACAGTTTGCAAAGGGTGCTAACAGAAGACATAGACACGTGTTTCATCCTACCAGGACTCATCAGTATGCCTCGTCTGTTTGACACCCCAGTGGAATGGACCAGCATAACATTCTGTGGTGATTTGCATATGTAGCTCATGATGCTTTGCATTGTGGGGGCATGTGCAATTTTGTATTATCTATTAATATTGTTATTTCCCGTTTGGTAAATGTTTTAATTTTACTGTTTTTCCATTGCTGCCCCTATTCCTGACTTTTTCAGTTTAGTTTAGCATAGTTTAGTTGTTTTTGTAGGTTTTTAGTGGTTCTTCAGTGGTTCCAGGGAACCGAGGGGAACCGTTACCTCAGTGGTCTTTCTTACCACATTTTTACTAGGATTCCAGAAAATTTGATAGCATGGGGAAGAAGGGGTATTTAGTAGCCTCCCTTTTTCTCAGACAAGCTAACTATATGGCCTATACAGCTCAATACCAGAAGGCCTTCTGGTCTACTGTTTTGGCCATGACTGACAAGATCTCTGGGGACATGGCAGTGAACCTGGCTGAGACAGCCAGAACAGCCTTGGATGCCACTAAGTACCAGTTTCATAAGGCTGTGGATACTAATGATACTGCTGCTTGGCTTATGGCCCTTACTGCATCCACGAGATGGTTTGCCTGGCTCAGAGCTATTAATCTGTCCCAGGACACCCAGACTAAAGCCATGGACTTTCCCTGCGAGAATAATTCTCTTTTTGGGGACAAGACGGAGGCTTATATGAAGAAAGTAAAAGAGTACAAGACTACTTACAGAAGCAATTCAGCCCGGGACAAACCCTCCACATCATGTAGGTTCCAGGCAAGGGAAGGCAGGGGTAGGGGATCCTTCACCAGGCCTTTCTTCCAATCCCAAGCATTGCCAGACTACTAGCAATCCAGGGGGTACTTTAGAGGCAGAGGCAGGAGGACTGTGAGAAGGTCTGAGCCAGCACCTCAGGCCAAGTCCCAACCAAAGCAGAACCCCTGATGTGTTTGCCCAGGTCGCCTCCCCCTTTCCTGTAGGAAGCAGGCTGGCTCACTTCCTCCAAACATGGCATGCCATCACCAGAGACAAGTAGGTCTTGGAGGTAGTGAGCCAAGGCCTGTCCCTAAGTTTCAAAATGCTTCCCAGAATGAGAAGAAGGCTTTTCAGTCCAGCAATACCAGCAGAAAGGATTTTGCTGGAGTCAGAAGTTGCCAACTTACCACTCATCAACACCGTGGAGCCTGTCCTCCTATCCCAGAGGGGCAAATATTTTTACTATAGATATTTCCTCACCCAAAAGAAAAATGGGAATTGATGACCCATTCTGGATCTCAAACTTCTGAACAGACACTTAACAAAGCCAAAGTTCAAAATGGTCACTCTGGCTGATTATTCCTGGGACTAGCTGGCATCTCTGCACCTCAAAGATGCCTACTTCCATATCCCCATCAGACCCAGCCACAGAAAGTACCTGAGGTTCAGAATACCTTCAGGTCACTACCAGTTTGCAGCCATGCCCTTTGGCCTAACCTCTGCTCCCAGGGCATTCACCAAGTGCCTAGCTGTGGTGGTAGCACACTTAAGGTGGCAGGGAGTCACAGTGTTCCCTTACCTAGATAACTGGCTAGTCATGAGACAGTATCTGGCTAATCATGAGACAGTCTCCCCCAGCACACCAGGGACTCTTTCACTCTCAACCAGAGCAGTTTGGAGTCTCTAGGAGTTCTGGTAAATGCCCAGAAGTCCCAAGTGGAACCTATTCAGGTCCTGGACTTCATAGGGGCAGAGCTGGACACCCAGCAAGGAAGGACCTTCCTCCCTCAGGACAAGGTAAACAACATCCTGGAGCTGGCAAATTGTTTTCAAAATGAACATTCCCAGGCCAGCAAGGCACTTACTACAGCTCCTGGGCCACATGGCAGCAGCCACAGCTGTGGTACCAGGATCCAGATTTCAAATGAAGGACATCCAGTTCCATTTAAGGTCTCGTTGGTCCCAAAAGAGAGACCCTGTCTCCAAGCTAGTGCCTGTAACAAAATCCCTACTATAGACCCTGCAGTGGTGGCAGGACAAGGAAAGCCTCAGAGTGGGAATCCCTTTCCAGCAGGAAGTTTCCTCAGCCATACTTACCACAGATGCCTCTCTCTTAGGCTGGGGACACACATGGATGACATCACAGCCAGTGGTAAATAGTTTCCTCAGGAGTCACTCCTGCACATCAACATCCTAGAGCTCACTGGGCCATACCAGGCTTTAAATGACAGTACTGTACATCCATAAACACACAAACTCACACAAATACTGTACTTGCCTACACACAGACACATATCCTTACAAACACGTACATTAATTACAGCTTGTAGTCACAGTGCTTTGCCCCAGAAGGGCTTTATCAATATTGCAAGTGGCAGTGGTGGCTCTCTATTCTGAAGGGCTTTCTCGATGTTACTGTCAGCAGCTAATATTTTACCCAGTGTAGCACAGCAAAAAACTACACAGTTTTCATCAACTGCTACACAAATTCATTTATACGAACATACAAAGTAGCCAGCAGAATAAGGCCATTTATTCTAGCTAGTCTGCTTGTATTGCAGGGTCCACAACTTAAGCTACTGACCCTGCCCCCCTCCGCAATCCTCCCATGCTTTCCACTGCCCCCCCATTACCCTTACTTTCCCCTTGTGTCTGTCCCAGTAGCCTCTCTTGAAGCTACCCACCATCTTCAATGAGACTGCCTCTTCCAGGAGCACATTCCAACTGGCCACCATGCTCTCCTTGAAGAAGTGTTTCCTAATCTCCCTCCTAAATCTTCCCCCCCTCCAGCCTAAGACTATGTTCCCTCATACTTCAGCTGGCACTTAGCTTAAAGAGACCCTCTTATCCACTCTGTTTATCCCTTTCAAGTACTTGTAGTCCTCAACCAAATCCCCTCCTCTGCTCCAGGAAGTAAATATTGAGGGTCCCCATGATCATCTTGGTTGCCCTCCTCTGTACCATCTCCAGCAGGTTACTGTCTTTTTTTAAGGTGTGGGCACCAGTACTGGACTCCATACTCTAGATGTGGCTCACCAGTGATCTGTACAAGGGCAGTATAACCTCCTCTCCCCTACTGCTGATCCCTCTGGCTATGCATCCCAACATCTTGTTTGTCCTTGCTGCTGCTTTCTTGCACTGCATGGAGTGCTTTAGGTTGCTAGTGATCATCACTCCCAGATCCTTCTTCTTCTCTGCTGCAGCAACCGCAACCCCTCCCAGGTAGCCCTTCCTGGGGTTCTTGGCTCCAGTGTGCATAACTCTGCATTTCTTAGCACTGAAGCCAAGCTGTCAAATTCTGGACCACTTCTCAAGCTTTTTCAAATCGTCTTGTAGGTCCTTCAGCTGTGTCCACCCTACCACAGAGCTTGGCGTCATCAGTGAAGAGGCACATTTTGCCCTTAATGCCATCCCCAGCAACACCGATGCAAACATTGAACAACACCTGTCCCAGCATCAGTCCCTGCATGACCCCACTGGTGACCTCCCTGGAGCTAAATTACTCTCCCCCACCACCACCCTCTGGGTCCTGTTTCTCGGCCAGTTTTCTACCCATCTGGTCATCTTCTCACCCACCCCAAGATCTGCCAACTTCACAGCTTCCTTTATAATCTATTAGGTTGGACTTCACTAACCACTAGAAGGTACCAGAATGACTCAATCTGGATGTATAGAGCCATCATTAAGAAACTTGCTAACTATATCTCTGACCTGTTCAAATCTATCACCTGTGCCTACCCTTTAAGAAGACACTCTTACATACTTTTCGACGTTCCTAGGGTAAGGTCTTGCTTTGGCACCTTGTGCTTAAGCCATGCCTTACCTACGCTTTGGGACATCCTCCAATGCTCCCTAAAACTAATGTACTTCATTGGGGTGTTCTCCTTCTAATCACTGCTGGGACGCCTATTGAAGGAAGACTATCACTGCTTTTCTTAACCTGTCTTCAACACAATTACCCTACCATACTTACTATCCAGTACTTGCCTTTTTTGCCTTTCCTGTAACTACCCCTCATATAGCTCCACCCCTTTCCGCAGTCTTGTTTGCTCTTCTCCCCTCCCTATTACTTGTATCAGACCCAACCTATTGCCTCTTGCACTTTTCCTTATTTGTTTTTCCTTTCTTTTTTCTCCCCTTCTTCTTCCTTCAGCCTCTTTCTTGCCTGAATTTCCTCTCTCCTTACCCTGGTTCTCTTCTCTATCCATCCATTCATAAGAGTACTCCTCTGCCATTTAATCACTCTGTATTGCCTGTTTTATTATGTACTACTTTTTTTTTTTCTTTTGTTAATGATGTGCCACAGCAGGACCACCTTCTAAATTACTTTTTACTAAATGGTGTTTTTTTCCTGGTAAATAGACTTGAACTTTCATTTTTTATTTATTCATTTTAGTCTTTGGTAACAGGGTAAGGCCCACTAGGCACAATTGCCTGTTTTCAGGGGTGCCCTGGGAGCACTGGGGGGTTAAGTGACTTGCCCAGAGTCACACAGTATGCAAGTGAACAGAGATACTACCTTCCACCTAGACTCTGAACCTCCTTCCCCTCCATCTCTTCTTTTTTCCTCATTTCTCTACTCTGTGCCCTCCCCCACCCCCCATTGCTAATTGCTTTGCTTCCCCTCCACCCTCCAGACCTCTTCAACTGGTATGGGGGAGAGGTCCGTTGACCTCCCGCTTCTGGAGTCTTTAGGCCTGCTGAACCCCCCTCAGTAGTTTAAATGTAGTTTATTGGTTAAGTATCCCCACTTTATTCCTGAGTACTCTCAAGCCCTTTCTAAAGAGGTGTAGCTTGTCCGGTGAAAAGAGTGTTTTATTAGACCAGGTCTCCCCCAGTCCCCAATACAGGTGAACCTTTCCTCCCTGCACCATTTCCTCAGCCAGTCATTGAATTCCTCTGTCCTTCCATATATATGTTTATTTATGGATAGCAGTCACTTACTGCTCATCTGAGTTCACCCAAAAGTGGTTATAGAGCTGTTTATACAAGGCTACCTGCAAACACTACACATATTTTTCCTACAGCTATTCAAGTTTTCTAAAACTGCAATTGCTACACACATGTTTTTTAAATAGAATTTTTGGAAGGCTACAGCCTGTAGTTCAAGGGGTGGTGCAACTGGCCCCCTCCCCCCCTTTGGCCTATTTAATGGCTGTTCTCCTCACTCCACACACAAGCATATTTTCCTTGAAGCTCTCTTCTGGGACTTACTGTGGCTTTGCCCCCTCCCCCATGCCTTGTACTCTGCTTGGTTTGTGCTGGACTTCTGTTTTTCTGTTCTCCTGCTTTTGGTTTGTATTACTGGCCTCCGGCTGCTCTGTGATTCTGTGTGTGCTGGTTCCCTTCCTGCTCCTGTCCTTGTGTTTGCCTTGTTTGTTTCTTTTGGGCTTTCTAGTTTTCTAGTGCCTATGTATACAGTGTTACTTGTGCTTCAGGTTACACTCTGTGTTTCCTTGTCTCAAGCTGCCCTGTGCTTGTACCACCAGGCTGTGTTTCTCACCTGATATTGCAGCCTTCTGTTTCCTGCATTGTTCTCTGTATGCTTTAGCTCAACCTGCTTCTGCCTAACAAGCCTCAATCCCTGCTATTGTCACTGTCTGTTTCAGCTCACACTGCAATCTGCTGCCTTGCTCCCCTTAATTGATTATACCTGGTTCATGGCTTTGCTGCCTAGCTAACTGCTCTCTGTTTTACTCTTCACAATAGCCTAAGTGGCCCAGTCCATGGAGCACAGTCCTGCTGCCTGAACTTATACAAAGCAAATACTGCTGCTATTTTCAGTGCATTGCTTCTCCCTACAGTTCTGTGTTCATTCAGATTGCTACCCCTACAAGCTATAGTTAATTGCTGCTGGATGCTGCTCATTTACTTTTGCACACTGCTTTATTATGCTCTGGAGCTCAGGCTGGCTACTGCTGTTGCTTTAAACTGGTTTTAAAAATCTGCATGTTGGGGGGGCATGGCTTAGCAACTGAGCAGAGAGGTGGCATCCTAACTCGGCTCCCGGGAGAAACTTATATTTTAAAAGTTTTGCTTTTGATTTTTCACCCCTATTTACTTCTTTTTGACTGAATACCCAATTCTTGGACTTATTCTTGTGGAAATGGGCAAACAGAAGAATTCGGCTGCATCTGCAGATTTCTTTGAGCCAAAGCCCTGCCAGCTGAGAGATACGTGGCTCCAGCAGCATAGAGCAGCCTCGGAGAGTGGTGAATCTGGCTCTGGAGAAGTGACACTGCAGACTTTGAATACCAACATTGTGCACCTCATCCTACTGTCCAAGATATAGATAAAAAGTTGGATGGAGTTACCTGAGTCACAACCTTAGAAACCAGGTGGATGGTGCAGAACAAAAGATCCAGCAAGCCGAAGGTTCTTCCAGTAAAGCAGCAGAGGACACAACTAAATTGATCTCCAAAAACACCTTACTGCATGAGTGTCTGGAGCACCTTGAGAATCAGGCAAGGGAGAGAAATATTCAGATGATCGGTCTCCCTGAGGATGCGGAAGGTGAGGACCCCTTGGAATTTGTCATCGTTTTCTTGCCACAGCTTTTGGGTTTGTCAGAAGAGGACCCCAGGATATCAGTTGAGAAGGCCTTTCAGATTACCTCGAGATGAACATTGACTGCCTCTTCCCTTCTGCAAACTTTCTTGATTGTCTGCTCCAGGGTGAGAGACCGAGACAGAGTATTACGATTGGCACAGCGGGCATGACATCTCTCTCAGGTGGTAGCCCTGTATATGCAGAGGGTTTGTCAATTAACGAATGTCTGCTCCTACAGCTGTCCTTTCAACTCGATTCAATCAATCAATCAATCAATCAAAATCTTTATTTAGTCAGGCGAACATCATTGAGCGTAGCTCATTTACAAGATGGACCTGAGTGGTCATACAAATAAGAGTACAAGTATTTTTACATAGACAAGAATAACATAAACAGTAGTACAATGACATAAAGTGATAATATACAACAATTTACATATATACAAGGCACAGTAAAACCATTTAACCTGTAAGAAAAAGGAGACAATGGGTATAGCAGGCATAATATATAAATTATAGGGCCTAATTGGCTTTTATGAGAGTATATCAGGTGACTGGAAAATAGAAGTAGAACTAACATAATGGAACACGGAAAAGGGGGTGGGAGGGTAGGTAGGGTAGTGGATTAGGCCTTATAAAAGCAATTGCAGAGCTCTGGAAATAGGATGGAGAATAATCTTTTGAAGGATGTTAAAGGTAAGAGGCTATTTAGCTTCATGGATTTTTGGAGTGAGTTCCATGCAACTGCTAGTGAGTGGCTGATAGCGGCCCTCCCAAACCGGGTGCAGGCATTGGGGACCTTTAGTATGATGAGTTTACTGATCCTTAAGGTGTATGGCCTAGAAGTAATTCGGGTAAAACAGTCTGTGATATAGGTGGGTAGTTTGCCTGATAAAGCTTTGAATATCCAGATTGCAGCATTCCTATTTCTTCTGTGTTGTAGTGATGTCCAGTTGACTGCCATATAAAGAGAGCAATGATGGGTGCTGGAGGAAGGTCAGTAATAAATCTGATGGATCTATGATACAGGGTGTCCAGCTTGTTTAAGAGGGGAGTGAACAATGGCCATAGAGAAAGTCAGCATAATCAATGAGGGATAGGAATGATGCCTGGATTAATCTTTTTTTGGAGTCTCTGTTAAGGTAGTGTTTTATTCTAAAAAATAGACCAAGCCTTTGTCTCAGTTTTTTTAGTAGCTCTTCAATATGGATAGAATAGTCAAGCCTATTATCAATCCAGACTCCAAGGTATTTGAAGTTATCAACAAATTCCAGCTTCTCTCCAAGTAGGGTGGATAATTGTAGGGTGGTGGGTGATGGGGTAGTGGCAGAGCAACTCTTTGTGGCAAAGAACATAGCTTTTGTTTTTTTGGCATTTAGAAGTAGTTTTTTCCAGTAGATTGTGTTGCAGGATGGAGAATTCAGATTGTAACAGCTCACAGGCTTTAGGTAATGAGGGATTGCTGACATATAATACAGTATTATCAGCAAACGGATGAATGTTAGATTGAGTGAGGTTGGCATCGATATTATTAATATAAATGGCAAAGAGGATGGGGCCAAGAATAGAGCCTTGCGGTACACCTCTTAGCAGTGGTTTTAAGGTGGATAGGTAATTTCCATTTTTTACCAGTTGTGACCTATCTGATAGGTAGCACTTAAACCAGTTGAGTGAGAGAGAATCCAGTCCTAGTGAGCTAAGGAGGTGATTAATGATTCATGATCCACTGTATCAAATGCTTTACTCAAATCCAGGAACACAGCACAGGTACTGTTCTTCTTATCCAAGGCAATCTGCCAATCATTAGTTACTTTGGCTAGGGCAGAAATGGTGCTATGCCTTGATCTAAATCGATTGTGCTGAATTTAGGAGGTTATTGTTATCCAGATAGTCCCTTAATTGTGGGTTTACTAATTTTGAGCATCTTGAATAGTACTGATAGGATGGAAATGGGCCTGTAATTGTTGAGGTCCATGGGATCACCAGATTTAAGTAGTGGAACTACTTGAGCTGTTTTCAAGTGGAGGAATGGATCCAGTAGTTAGGGAAAGATTGAAGAGATGAGTGAGGGGGCAGATAAGACGTGTGATGCAATTTTAAGGAAGTAGGGATCCAGGGTCTGTACCTGCACTCTTAGAAGTATCTAAATTAGAGAGGAGGTCTTCTACTTCTTCAAGGATATTGGGTTGAAGGAAAAGTTGAAGTAGCCTTTTGTCCCACAGTGGATTGAAGGTTCAAGGAAGATCTCAGGAGATTTGCAGGTGATGAGTCAAATGCTAGGCCAGCTGTGGTGAAGTGGTCATTGAAGGTATTTAGGATTTCTTGTTTGCTCATAATTTCTGTATCATTTAGTAGCAGTTTGGAGGTTAAGGCAGGAGTAGAGTTTTGGCCCAGAATTCCTTTTATAGTACCCCAGAGTCTGGTTGGTTATTTGTAGGAGGCATCCAATTCAGCTCTATAGTAGGCAGCTTTGGCAGTTCTTATTTGTTTTGTACATGAATTCCTTGCTTTTCTGAAATTTAGCCAGTCTCTGGTATCCTTTGTTTTCTTGCCTTTTTCCACAGTTTGTCTCTGGTTACCAAGGCTGCTTTAAGATCAGTAGTGAACCAAGGGCAGGATCTTGCTTTAGTTCTGATACTGGTGATTGGTGCATGAATATTGAGAGCATTAGTGATAATGTCCTTTAAGGTCTGGAGAGCTGTTTCAACTGAGGTTGTAAGGTAGAAATCTTGCCAATATATTGTATTACTCAAGTCATGGAGGTATCCTGAAGTTGAATTTCTTTTGGCCTTTTGAGGACAAATTCTGCAGGATTGGGTGGTTTGAGTGTAGATCTTATGCCAGCTATAGGACAATGATCCTTACATCACCGTAGTACTCCTGCATGTGAATATAAGTGAGGCTTGTTTACCAACATAATATCCAGGAGTGAGCTGTTGCTAGTGTTTTTTAGGTTAACCCTGGTTGGGTCTTTAATTAGTTGTGTAAATCCATAGGTGTCACAAAAGGTTACCAATGGTGCAGATACATTAGATAGCCAGTTTAAATTCAAATCACCAAGGATGATGGTATCTTCAGGGCCTAGATTGAGTATTGACCCTAGGTGAGATAGTAGTTTGAGGCCCGCAGAGGGGGGCCTATAGCAGCCAATCAATTTAAATGAAGACAAGTTAAGAAGGGATATTTTGATTGACAAACATTCAAATTCCTTTGGTTCGGATGTATTGATGAGGCAGGTTGCAGAGATGGTGTCCTTAATGTATATGGCCACCCCACCACCCTGGAAGGGCGTCTGCTCTGAAGAGCTGATAGTTGGGAAGGTTTACAACACTGTCTTTTGTTGTAGGTCTGAGCCAAGATTCAGAGATGACCAGGAAGTCAGGTAGAGTATGTGCCACCCAAGCCTGTATTAAGGAGAACTTTTTTAAGAGGCTGCAAGCATTGAAATGTAGGAAGCTTAGGCCATTTATAGAGGATAGATCAGCAGGGGAAAAGAAACTTTCAATGGGGCCAGGATTTATTTCAGTAGTACCAATGCAGATCAGAAGGAAGAAGATTAATTTGAGGAGGGCACCAAGGGACAGGGATAGTGAGTGGTCAGAGCGTTTCCTCTTCTTCCTGGGTGCCCGCTGTGTGATGGGAGAAGGTCCTGTTATATAGGTGTGAATTTTATCATAACATAATAATCTGATGGACAGGCATAGTGGGTTAATATAAAGCCAGGATACATGTAAGGTGCTAGGGGAGTGTTGAATTGTTAGAGAGGCTTTATGTGGGATACCCCAGGGGTTGCAGTGTAAAAGTGGTTCGAAATGAATAAGGAATAGGTGGTTGTCCATTGTGGATGGCAGGGGTGGGCAGATCGTATTCACTAACTTATTCATCATGACAGGGGGTATATCATAATTATCATAAGGGATTGGGGGAGAAGAGAGGCTCAGGAGCAAAAGGAAGCAAAGTAGCATTGTGGAGGTTAGGTATGGGTTAAAAGAGGAAGGAAATAGATGTAGGTGGATTAGTGAAATGGCAGGAAAGTGTATAAAAAGAATCAACCGAGAAGAGGGGCGGGCAAAAATTTGCGGCTTTGCCCTCAGACTCTTCTGCCTGCTTTCCTCCGCCTCCTGGATCCCTCGGTCGGTTAGACGGATGCCGCCGGCCCGCTGGCGGCTCGGAGCCCTCGGTCTCTGGATCTCGAGGGCTGTGCTGGCTGCAAGGTAGGGGACAGAGGAGAAGGCAGTGAGCAAGGTACTTTATTGCAGGCAATCTGCAAAAAGGTGCTAAAGATCTGAATCTGCACAACAAAAGACTGGGAGGGTATGGGGGTTAGGCGCCTAAGCGTCTAGCCCACACAGAACACAAAAAAGGCTGTAATCACAAGCTAACAAGATATCAATACAACCCTCAAATCGGGCACATTAAAGAGTAAAACAGCTCTTTTTGGGTGAATTTAAGACTAAAATAAAAATAACAGAAATCCCGGCCAGAATAGTGTTGCAAAAGTCCAGCTAAAGTCTATGGGAAAGGCGCACCAATCGGAAGCAAGGCAGAGTCAGCGGTCGCTTTCTGATTGGTTTGCGGCTTTGCCCGTACCTTCTGCCTGCTTCTCCCGGCCTCCTGGATCCCTCGGTCGGCTAGACGGACGCCGCCGGCCGCTGGCGGCTTTCGAGCCCCTCCGGTCTCTGGATCTCGAGGCTGTGCCAGCTTCTGCCTGCTTCTCCCGGCCTCCTGGATCCCTCGGTCGGCTAGCAGACGCCGCCCGGCCCGCTGGTGGCTCAGGCCCCTCCGGCTCCTGATCTCGAGGGCTGTGCCGCTTCTGCCTGTTTCTCCCGCCTCCTGGATCCTCGGTCGGCTAGACGGACGCCGACGGCCCGCTGGCGGCTTGGAGCCCCTCCATCAACTTGCCATCGAAATATGCCTGAGAAGAGCTGGTTCTTTCCTCGGTCTGGCAATATGGGGAATGATCTATATTTTCATTGTCGCCCTTGGAGATTTTCTTTGTTTCCTCTTCTCTCCCCCTTCACACCCTATTTAAGTGATTCTGGACATTCCTCCAGGTTAAAGCCCTCAATTGTGCTACCATGCTTTGGGTTATTAGCTTATTGCAACTTGTAACGTATACATTTCAGTGATGATATAATGATTTCCCCGGGTAGCTGGGCAGTTATATATGTGGTTTTATTGTGTTTATTGGGGATGATAGGGTTGTATCCCATCATGGTAAGTAGGAATTGTTTTGACTGCACAAGTATTAATTCATCCCTGTTGTAGCTCTGTGTTGTATGCCTGCGATACTCTTTGGGCTATTTTTTTATGTATGGGTGCTGCATACAGTATATTCTGTTCTGACTTTCCTTGGTTAAATGTTAATCTTGATTGTGCTAACCTTCTGTGAAGAATGCTTGTAAGAGTTTCTTGCAAACTGTATAAATAAATAATGCAAATGAAATCTGCATGTGGGTCACAGTGCTTCCCCTTTGCTTGTTTTTCCCATGGTGGGGGACTGTGTTTTTTGTTGAAGAGCCATGGCCCATGTGGCCTAATTACCTTATGTTCGGCTACCACCTCTGCTGCTAAACTCCGAGTATTTGTCACCTTTATTTGGCACTCCTTGATGGACAGGTTGGGTAGCTTTGCACCGCTAAAGACCCAGGTCCCCTTGCACTGAATCTCACTTTAAAACATGTCTGACCTATGTATGGTCTCCAACACTCAACACTTTCATTGTTCCACTGCTTACCATGCTATTCATTGCTGCCTGTACCGTACCTACTGTGTTTCTTTTGCTGCTTAGTACCTGATCCAGTGCCTTGTGTGGCCTGCTGCATTGCTACATGAGATTAGCTGGCCATGCCCATCAATTTGGCTCGAGCTTGCTCGTAGTCAATGGTCCCGCTCTGCACCCTTGTCCACATCCTGAGCGTGTGATGCCTGGTGTGAGGTCCTTCCTTTCTGGCCCTTAGTGGGAATGTCCTCACTCCAGGTGGAGCTTTAGCCATTAAGCAGTACTGAGAAAGGTGTGAAAGTCTGTGCACAGCGCTGTGAAGGGAAGGAATATTGCTATCCTTGGCTGCAGCATCAGCTGCCTAAGGCACCTTCTATGCTATTCTCCCCATGACTGCCTCTGGTTAACTTGGTTTGTTTTTAGATTGGTAAGTTAGCTGAGTGCCTCCGCAGTTGTCGCTCTCCTCTTCCCACCTTGGAGGAGCTGTGTTGCAGAGTTCTCTCGCAGCCCTTCATGGCATTCTCATTAGAGGGGTAGTGTGAGAGCCTTCCTCCAAATTAGAATATGTTCCACTCCCCATTGATTGGGTTTTCAAATTGCAGCAGCAGAACCGTCACTAATTAAAAACATTCCAAGCCTAGCGGAAAGACGACCTAGGCCTCAGATCCCCAGGTATTTCCTCCTCAAACTTTTTTTTTCTCTGCTCCATGCTACAGGTCATAATATTTAGTTAGCTTTAGGCAATAATCCCCTTGTCACTTAGGTAGGTTTCCACTGTTGGATGGAGTGGGTGGCCATCCCATAAGTTCTGTCTCCCCCTTTGGTTGTTCTCTCTCTCCTTAGGAAGCCAAACCTCTATGCCTTATGGTTAGACCGCCAAGTGGGTCACTATTCATCTGTTGTTTCCTGCCTACTCTACTGAAACATACTACCAACTGACCCATGTTGCCACCTGAACTTATGCTACCAACTGACCTACGTACAGGTCCTTGACTCCGATAAGTGTTCACTGTCTTGTATGCTTTGCTTGACACTCTTTTTGGGGTTCTTCCTAAGGTACCTTTAGCCAAGGGAATCACTCCCATGGCACCTCAAGGGGTGGTACCCACCCCTAGGGTTCCTTGCCTTCATACCCCTACAGGGTGATATGTCTCATGGTTAGAGAAGCGAAAACCCAAAGTTTGTCTATGTTACAAAGGCACGAAACCAGTTGCACAGGCACATTGAATTGGAAGGCTATAGCCTGTAGTTCAAGGGGGTGTTGCAACTGGCCACACACCCCTTTTTGGCTTGTTTAAGGGTTGCTTTCTTTACTCCACACACAAGCGTTTTTTCCTTGCCCCTCCATCCATCCCCCTCCTCCAGCGGCACACCTCTCTCTCTCTCCCATGGCCTGGGCTTCTTCCTAAGGTACATTTAGCCAAGAGAATCACTCCCATGGCACCCCAAGGGGTGGAACCCTCCCCTAGGGTTCCTTGCCTTCATACCCGTACATGGTAGAGAGGCGAACAGCCAAAGTTCATGTATGTTACACAAACACAAAACCAGTTGCAGAGGTACATTGAATCCCTGGCTGTGAGTAGCAACGGCTCCCAGCAACAGAGGGTCTTTATCAGTGTTGCCACCAGCTGAGGTGACTACTCTGTCCGACAGTTCTTCCCCCCACCCCACTGGAAATGTATGGCCTGGAACCAACTGTCTGTGCATTGTCACAGTGGGTAAAACACTACCCCTAGAAAGTGACACTGGCCTCAGGAGTGATGGAGAAATAGAGTGTGAGCAGCATGGTAAGCAGCTGAGCATGAGAGATGAAGATATTCCTATCAGGGACTTTTGTGTGTGTTGGACATGCATGCTGGTACCCTGCTATACAAACAGCTATTGCTGTGCAACTGTATAGGATAAAGTCCCAGTCTGTGCTACAGTCCACTGACTGCACAGCTATGCAGACTGTGCAGCTTACACATGGCCAACTCACAAAAAATGTAACATTAATCTTGACACAGTTAATACAAAAGTATGCTTTAAGAGTGGAATAACATAATAAATCAAATCGGTTGCTTTGTCTTTCCTAGTTTTGAAAGCAGCAAAGTAACTGGAAAAAAGTTATTTTTGACAAGTTGTTACTAGGCATCTAATTGTAAGCACATTTCTGCCATTTCTTTCTGGCAACTGCTGGCCATTTTGTAAATCAGCAAAGTGGCATGAAAACATAGAAACCTACAGCAGATAAAGACCACTTGGCCCACCTAGTCTGCCCATTTTTCCTATCTACTGTGATGCCGCAAGCCCTACCTGATCTCCAGCATAGCCCTCCCTCCCCTAACCACTAAGGTTCCCTTATGCCTATCCCATGCATTCTTGAATCCCGTTACAGTTTTTGCCCCACCATCTCCACTGGGAGGCTGTTCCAGGCATCCAGTACTGTTTAGGTGAAGAAGTACTGCCTCATTTTTCCCCTGATTTTACCCCCTCCAGCTTCATAGCATGCTTACTTGTTCTTGAACATCTTTTTTTCTGAAAAATGCTTCCCTCCATTACCTTATTTATACCCATGAGGTACTTGAACGTCTTTATCATATCCGCTCTTTCCCTCCTTTTTTCCAGGGTGTACATATTGAGGTCCTTTGGTCCTTCTCATAGAGTCTCTGATGCAGACCCTGCATCATTTTAGTTGCACTTCTTTGGACCACCTCTACCATGTCTATGTCCTTTCAGAGATGTGGTCTCCAGAACTGGACTCAGTATTCTAGATGAGGCCTCACCGATGATTTATACAGTGGTATCACCATCTCCCTCTTTCTGCTGGTGATACCCCTTCCTATGCATCCTAGCATCCCACTGGCTCTTCCTACTGCCTTATCACACTGTTTGGCCACCTTTAGATCATCAGATGTGATTATCCCCAGGTCTCTTTCCTGTTTGGTGGTCATCAGTACCTCTTCCCCTATCCTGTATTCCACCACTGGGCTTCTGTGCCCCAAGTGTATGATTTTCTACTTCTTTACATTGAAACTTAGTTGCCACACTCTTGATCATTCTTCAAGCTTTTTTAGATCCCTATTCATTTTTTACACACACACACACCCGGAGTGTCGACCTTATTGCATATTTTAGTGTCATCTGCAAAAAGACATACCTTTCCTTCTAGCCCCTCTGCAATGTCTTAAATAAGGACATTAAAGAAAACTGGTCCCAGTACTGATCCTTGTGGCACTCCGCTGGTCACCTTTCCTTCCTCAGAGTGAACTCTGTTTACCACCACCCTCTGTCGCCTATCCCCCAACCAATTCCTTACCCAGTTCACCACTTTTAAAGCCACTCCCAGGCTGCCCAGCATTTATGAGTCTCCTATATGGAACGGTATTGAAGGCCTTACTGAAATCTAGGTAGGCCACATACACTGCTCCACCTTGATTTACTTCCCTGGTCACCCAGTCAAAGAAATCTATCAGAATTGTTTTACATGACCTCCTTCCAGGGAATCTATGCTGCCTCAGATCCTGTAAGTCGCTGGTTACAAGATGTTCCCCAGTCCTTTCCTTCAGCAGTGCTTCCATTATTTTCCTCGTCCCCACCACTGAAGCCAAGCTGCCTGGCCTGCAATTGCCAGTTTCCTCCCTGCTACCAAATCTGTAAAAAGGGACTACATCTACTCTCCTCCAGTTCTCCAGGACCACTCCCATCTCCAGTGAGTGGTTGAATAGGACTGTCAGAGGTGCAGCCAGCTCCTCTCTGAGCTCTTTCAGTAACCTCAGATGTATCCCATCTGGTTCACCCATGACAGTGCACAGGCAATGTGGGTGAAGTCGTTTAGGGTGCCAGAGTTATGTCGCCCAGAATTAGTGTGGGCAGCATTTTGGCACCCTAAACTGACAGTGCCACAGGACCGTCCTGACAAAAACTTAGTTTTTGTGGGGGTAGCTTTGCCCCTGCACATTCCAAAATAAATATAACAACCTTGGGGGGGGGGGGCATGCCATGAAAGGGGCAAAATATTGTGGGACACCCAACAGGGCATGAGTGTGGGATGATCTAAAATACATATTGCCCCTTGCTGTGGCGCCCTAATCACAGCGCTTTAACAATTAGATTCCATCTGGTCTGGCTGCACTGCCTTGTCCACTTTCAGATTTGCAAGTTCCTTCGGGACTGTCTCTGTAAATGGACTAGTGTTCACTCCCCTTACTTCGATGCTCCCGTCACTTACCTGTGGTCCCTCACCTTCCCCTTCCTCCGTGAACACTGAACAAAAACATCTGTTCAGGATGTCTGCTTTTTCCTTGTCCCTTTCCTCGCACTCCCCCCTCCACCTTTGCCTTACAATCCCTCTCTTGGTCTTTCTCCTTTCGGTTACATACCAGAAAAATGTCTTGTCCCCTTTCTTTACTGCCTAGGCTACTTCCTCCTGTTTGTGCCTCTGCGCTCCTGACTGCTTTCCCTTCTTCCCTCTGCTTCTCATTGTACACCTCCCTATCCTCCTCCCTCTGTGTCTCCTTATACCTCCTGAATGCTAATTTTTTTGCCATTTCCTTCCCAGCCACCTCTTTTGAGAACCATATGTTCAATGGAGCAAAGATCTAAATTGCTACCACCCCCAACCCCACCTTTCTCCTTGTATTGGTCTGTAACTGAACCCACAATGCTTCCACTCTCCCCATCTTCTGACTCCTCCCTCGTGCATGTTCTACCCTACCTGATATAACCCACCACCCCCCCTTTCCCTACCACCCTGTCACTCCTGTATAGTTTATAACCAGGGATCAAGAGGCCCCAGTCCCGGTGTGGTGTGGCCAGAGTCTCGGGTACTGCTGCTGTGTCCACCCTCCCTTCTGCTAATAGCACCTGTATGCTGTCCATCCTGTTTCTAAGATTTCTCATGTTCAGAGACACCACCTTCCACCTTGAAT
Source organism: Neoceratodus forsteri (assembly GCA_016271365.2). Classification (NCBI taxonomy): domain Eukaryota; kingdom Metazoa; phylum Chordata; order Ceratodontiformes; family Ceratodontidae; genus Neoceratodus; species Neoceratodus forsteri. Next base: position 1,808,594,903 of record CM057452.1, read on the forward strand.
CTGAGCCTCCTTCCTCGCCATCTCTTCTTTTTTTCTCATTCCTCCCCTCTGTGCCACCCCCCATCGCTAATTGCTCTGCTTCCCCTCCACCCTCTAGACCTCTTCTGACGGTATGGGGTGGGGGCCATTAACCTTCTCCTCCCAGAGTCTTTGGGCCTGCAGCCCCCCCTTAGTAGTTTATATTCAGTTTATTAGTTAAGTACCCCCACCTCAAGTTTATCACTGAGTACCTTCGAGTCCTCTCTATTCAGGTGCAGCCTGTCTGGTGAAAAGAGTGTTTTATTAGAGCAGGTCTCCCCCCAGTCCCCAGTACAGGTGAACCCTTCCCCCTGCATCATTTCCTCAGCCAGTCTTTGAATTCCTCTATCCTTTTATGTGTATGTATATTTATGGATAGTAGTCACTCACTGCTCATCTGAGTTCGCCCAAAAGTGGTTCTGTGGCTGTCTCCCAAAGATAACCTACAAACACTACATGTGTTTTTCCTGCTGCTACTCAAGTTAAGGTTCTAAAGCTGCAGTTGTTACACATACATTTTTCAATAGAATTTTCCCTGGCTGTGAGTAGCAATGGTTCCCAGCAATAGAGAGTCTTTATCAATGTTGAGGTGACTCCTCTGTCTGTCAGTAACTGCCCCATGGATGGGCTGGAACCAGCTGTCTGTACATTTATTTATTTGTACAATTTCGGATTTACAACCTTTGAGCCAGAGGCTCGTTTACAAAGGTACCTCGTCACAGAGAGGACAGACAGAGTTACAAGTTTACAGAGTTCATGACAGTAGTAGACAAATGTTACACAAATGGTTTCATACAGAGAACAGTTTTAAACAATTAGGTTATTACAAGGTTCATCAGATGCAGGTAATAGCAGAGGGCAGGGAAGCAGGGGTGGTGTGGGGGGATGCAGCCCAGTGGGCGTTGTCTGGTGCTATGTGGTTTGTCACGATGGGTAAAACACTACCCCTAGAAAGTGGCACTGGCCTCAGGAGTGATGGAGAAATTGAGTGTGAGCAGCATGGTAAACAGCTGAGCGTGAGAGATGAAGATATTCCTGTCAGGGACTTCTGTGTGTGTTGGACGTGCATGCTGGTAGCCTGCTATACAAACAGCTATTGCTGTGCAACTGTATAGGATAAAATCCCAATCAGTGCTGTAGTCTGCTGACTGCACAAGTATGCAGACTGCACAGCTTACACAGGGCCAACTCACTTACCTTAAAGGTAACATCAGTCTTGACAAAATTAACAAAAACGTATGCTGTAAGAGTGGAACCACATAATAAATCAGTTGCTTTGTCTTTTCTTCAGTTCTGAAAGCAGCAAAGAAACTGGAAAAACATTCTTTTTTACAAGTTGTTACTATTTATTTAGGAAATCGGAATTACAACCCTTTGAGTCATAGACTCGTTTCCAAGGGCTCCACATCAGAATAAAACATAGACATTCATACAGTACATACATAGAATAAATGTGGGTGAGCAGTCATACAGAGTATAAGTACAATGAGCACGGGTTAATGCCTATACATTTGGTAGCTAAAACAGGGCAGAGCTATTGACATATTTACCTAATGAGCGGTTAAGACCTATACAATTGGTAGCTAAAGCAATGCATGATATGAGTTGGTAGTAAGCCACCTCAGGGAGGCCTTGTCTTATACATAATACAATGCATTCATAGTCCAGTGCAACTATATGGTAACCGAGGGAGGTGAGGGCCTTTAGGCTAGAAATAATGAGAGCTCTCCACTGCCTGGCCAAGGGCGGGTGCGTGGCCTAGCAACGTGGTGCAGGATGCACAGGTTACCAGTTACACTGGCATTGATGTGAGGAGAGGATATGGGCCCTTAAGGCAGCTTTAAAAGGACCTAGATTGGTGATTGATGTGACGGCCGGTGGGAGGGCATTGTACCAGGATGGAGCTCTAAGGGGGAAGGATCACTGGGCCAGGGTGGTCCTGACCCTTGGCACCTTCCAGATAGTTTTTGGGGTGGCCCGTGTGGATGCTGAGATGGTGGCTGCCCGAAGAGCAGCCATGGCACCTATTGGGGTTAAACCCAGGTGGATTTTTTTGGTGAAGAGATAGGTCTGGTGTAATAGTCTTTCCTCAAGGGAGAGGATATTGGTGAGCACGTATAGGGTGCAGGTATGTGTATTTCTGTTGGCACTAGAGAGGAGCTGGCAGGCCTTATTGATGGCTACTTGTATTTGTTGAAGTGCCGTAGGGTCGGCGGCAGCATAGATTGTGAGGCCATCGTCCACCAGCGATAAGACTGAGGAGGTAATGGTTAGGTGAAGTGCTTCAGGTGGTAGGCAGTCTTTATGTCTGTAAAGGAGACCAATGTGGGTGTTGGTGGCGGAGGTGAGGATTTTTATATGTTTGTGGAATGAGAGGAAAGAGTCAAAAGTAATACAGTGTAACTCCGTTTATCCGAACATGTAGGGGGACATCCAGAACATTCAGATAAACGGGGTTTCAGATAAGCGGAAATAACCGAAAATACAATACTGCTCACCTAATGTAACATGAGCGAAAGTAAAGTACTGTATATACTTATGACTTTATTGAATACAATACATAACAAAGCGTTAAGCAATCATTTGGTTTGGGTTAAAAAAAGGCTTTAGTTATACATTACATGACAGTCCTTATAGTTTTGTTAAGTAGTCCTAAATCGATCATTGTTTTTTTCTTTTCGTTTCTCCGACACACAGCTCGCAGCCATAACTGCCATAGCAATAGCAGCTGCACTGCATCTGCATCTTGCTGACTGTCCACCCAGGAAATACATTTATCAAAGGAGCCAGCAGCTTCTGCATCTGTGGGTGGTGGTGGGGGCAAAGTCACTTCTTGATCAGCTGTTTCCTCTTCCCCATCCATAATCTCCGCGTCAGTGTCACACTTCACAGCCTGTATGATGTCACTGTCCGACATCTCTCCATATCCACTCTCCAGGTCATCGGTTGCCATCCATTCCTCTACCACATCAACAGTGAATGCCATATCCTCAGCAGCTTTATGAAGTGCTACTGTAGCATCAGCGAGCTGATCAGTTTCTCCTTGATCTGCTTGGTCTGTGGTCATTGGAGGCACAGGAAGCTCGAGCAGCAGTGTTGATTTATGCCAGCATTTTTTAATCGTTTCAGGGCGTACTTCTCTCCAGGCATCTGCCCACATCATGAGGGCAGCCTTGATTGTTATTGATTTATAATGTCTACAAGTGTAGACTGCTCATTCTTCTCGCTCAGTACTGTTGTTAGCAGCTTAGTGCGATAGATCCTTATAACTGTTGCAAGGATTCCTTGATCCATAGGCTGAATCGATGCAGTTGTGTTTGCTGGCAGGAATTCATAGCGTATCCTGCCATCAGCAGTCCACAAACTTTCCGAACTAGGATGCGCACCAGCATTGTCAGTCAATAGAATGGCTCTTATTGGCAATCTCTTTGACCACAAGTGAGACTTTACAGAGGGCACAAATGATTGAAAAAAACATTCCTTGATCAAGTCAGCATTCATCCAAGCACTACGCTGCACTCGATACAGGGCAGGGAGGCTGGATATGTTTGTATGCTTAAAGCACAGAGGATTTTGCGACTTGCCTATGATGAGCAGCGGTAGCTTGTGTGTGCCTGTTGCACTGCTCGCAGCTAGCACAGTAAGCTATCCTGGAGCATTTTTTTCACCAGATGAAGCTAGAGTTTTTTCAGGGAGCATTCACCAGTAACTGCCAGTTTCATCGGTGTTGTGCAGCTGGTCGTCTACTAGCCCTTCACTAGCCATCAAGTCATGCAGCTTTTTCTAAATGGCTCCATGAAGTCAGTGCTTGATGACATGATCTTACCTGCAACTACCAACTGCCTTATGCCATGTCTATTTTTAAAATGATTCAACCACCCCTCGATAGCAGTGAAGGAGTAGTTGGCATTCATCTGGCGATGAAATTGCAGAGCCTTCTCTTTAAGGATTGTGCCCGAAGTCGGAGTGCCCTTTGTTCGATTTTGGACAAACCACATGAAGATGGCTTTGTCCAGCTCCTCGTCATGACAGGATCGCATGATCTTCCTGTTCTCATGACTGAGGCTGCAATCCATTGTTGCTGCAAATTCCTGAAGCTTGTCCTTTGCTTTGCAGATATCGCAGACAATGGCATTTCCAATGCCAAACTGGTGAGCCAACTACTTACTGTCCGCGTTCAAGGCACTCAATGATACGCAACTTGGCAGCTATGTTCAGCACCAAACGTTTCCATTTGGCCATCGCTTTCCTTCACAGAGCACAACGCAGCAAGAAACTGAAGTCTACAATTGTAAGTACCACAGGATGAAAGCTGTTATGCTGATGGGAGTCATTAATAGTGCCTGTCATGTGATAGAGAATAGCAGAACAGTTGAACACAAAGGAACAGTAAACAAAAAGTAAAAGTAAACAAACGTTTAATCGTTCGTGGTGAATTTCAAAGTGACAGGGGAACGGTGGGAGACAGCTGGCAGTTTTGGATAACAGGGAGATTTGGATAAACGGAGTTCGGATAAACGGGGTTACACTTTACCTTGATACTTACACTTTTGAACCTGTTCCAGTGGGATGCGAGAGGCGGAGAGTATTTCCAGGGGAAAATCCTTTGATCTGTTTTGGCGGTGGAAATAGAGCATTGTCTTAGTTTTTTTAATGTTGACCACCAATCTGTGTTCAGCAAACCAGTGTTCAATTTGAGAGAAGGAGTTTTATAAGATACGCTGGAGAGAGAAAGGATCAGGATGTGCGGCATAAAGAACAGCGTTGTCCATATAGAGGAGAAGGTTGCCAGGGCAGAATTTAGGCAGGGCATTGAGGTAGATGCTGAATAGCAGGAAACCCAGGATAGATCCCTGGGGAACTCCTGAGTACACAGGCAGCATAGTAGATATGGTATTATTAATTTTAACACATTGGGTTCTAGATGTAAGATAGTTGGAGAACCATGAGAGTGGACGATGAGAGACCCCAATTTGTTGTAATGTATTAAGAAGGAGAGGGTGAGAAACTGTGTCAAAGGTCTTTGAGAGGTCTATAAACATGGCCCCTGCGAGATGCCCTTTGTCAAGTGTGGAGTGCAGGGAGTTAGCAAATTCTGTGAGGGCGGCGTAGTGCTACGACCAGCTCTGAAACCATGCTGCTCCCTACATAAGAGGTTGTGTAAGAGAAGGGAGTCAGTGAGCTGTTTGGCCATGATCTTTTCAAGGGCTTCAGAGAGTTGGGGGAGAATCGAGATGGGCCGGTAGTTGTTTGGGAGGGTGCTGCCGCCACATTTCAGTATTGGTGTTATCACTGCCATTTTCCATGAGGTTGGGAACTGGCCCAGGCACAGGGACAGATTTAAAAGGTTCGTGAGTGGGGAGATAACTGAGTCTAGCGCAAGGTATAGGATACGCACAACATGTGCAATAATATTTGGGGGCCAGAGAGAGAAAAAACAATCTCATCTAATTTGGTCTTGGACCTTGATATGACTAAGGGTTCATGGTCATGGCAGAAATATGCTTACAGAACAATTAGGTGCCTCTGCACCTAATATATGCATATATGACCCCTTGGGGTAGCCATGCAGGCTTCTTTTACTGCTTTTGATCTGCTGGAATTTTCCTGGGATGGTGGGACTAAGTGGAACCATACAGACTGTATGCAAAGGGGAGAAATAACAAGCATTACACTGTATGCTGGGGGGAGCAAAACTATAAAACCTGTATTCAGGGGGAAAAATAACACACATAATCTGATATACCTATATGCTTAGGGGAACAAATCAGAACCATGTACACTGTATGTGGAGGGAGCACAAAAGATATACATTATCTGTATGTGGGTGGGGGGACACAACAGCACGACAACTGAAAGACAGGTGGGTGTAGAACAAACAGGCACAGCCATCCATGGGACCTGCTGACACAACCATGACTAGACAAGCATAACCCCTTGCATCATCACTGCATGCAGAGGAGACCAAAACCGGATTGGAACCAGAAGAACAACACATTGTGGGGTGGGAACTGTACAAGTGACTCCTGGAGATAAACTACTGGGGTGATGGTAAAACAGGAAGATATAGGAATCTTACACTTGGGGTGTGAAGAGGAACTGCACTCTGAGTACAAGCTGCTGAGTGTGGTTCAGAGTATCACTCTGCCAGGCTATGGGGGCCTGGGGTGTCTTCGGTGTGTGTCTCTCGACCATCCCATACACAGACAAATGTCTGTGGGGAAGACGCAGCACTGGCAGGTGAGTGCACAAAGGGGTTCTCCCCACGAACGCACCCACTGTGCACAAAACCTTTATGAATACACCCATGCTGTGTATGCAGGTGTGTTGGCTGACCCCTACCCCTGTCATGTGATGTTGTACCAAGAAATACCAGGAGCAAGCCATAGCCTGGTTTCCTGGGTATACATGGTGTCCGAGAGCCACCACTACTCAGTGTGTAACCAGCCTATGGTGTTCCCACCATCAGGGGCATGAACAGGCCTGCATGCTGCTATGGTGCTAACTGACTGGTTGCCTGGGCTGCCTGTGCAGACTTCCTGATGGTGCAGATCAGCCTCTTGAGTGTCTATGACACCAGAAAAGCCCCTTTGGTGATGGCCTGCACTAGCACCACTGTGCTTCTGGGCAGATGCAGCATCATATCCCATGTTCCTCTGGGCTGCAGTGTTCTCCTAGTTCCAGAGCTGGACATGGATCCCACGCAGCTGTGCTGTGAAAGCTTCTTGTGCTTCCAGAGATGTCATCAGGATGTGCCAGTCCTCTGTTGTACCCATGTGCCCTGTGCCTAATACAATACCTGTGTGGCAACATGGAAAACATTTCATGTGAGGTAGCACACGTGTGCAGTGACACACACCATTGTCACAGAGTTTGTAACATGTGAACCAGGACCATCACAAAACCAGTGCTGCATACAGTCAGGGACGCTACAACAGCCAACGCACAGCCACTCAAACATGGGACTCAAACATGGATAGGATAATATCAATGTGCAGGACACAGTACAGTGGAACACACTATAGTAAATCCCAGTTCAGTACACCAGACATAGATGTGTGTGTGTACACTCATGTTTTCCAAGTGTGCACATCTCCTCTGTACCAGGCATGCCCTCAGTGGCTTCCCACCTCATGGCGGAGACTGTCAGCTTTTCCACAGGTGTGAGGGCCTTAGCGGTTTTTGACCCATCCCCACGGTGCTCTGGCTATGGAGTAATGCAACCACTCATTCTTTAGTGTGTGCACAGAGTTCATGAACCAGGCCTGTTCTTGTACAGTGGCAGTGGCCATGTTGCGGCCAAGGACCTCTTCTTTCTTCACATTCCCTGCTGAGTATGTTCAGATTAGCCTCTGAGAACTTTGTCAACATAGTCTCTAAGCCATGGTGGTTGATGCAGTGTCTGTTACTTATGGTTCTGTAACAACAGAATGTCACCATCTGTGTAGCCTATATTTTTCATCCTGTCCCTGCCTGCAGTCTCAACATAACCATTGGTTTATTGTCACATGTTGCATGCACTCTCATGCCACCCCCAACCACTCTCTGGCTCCCCTCTGCCACACTTAGTGCCCCACCCCAACCTCAGTCCATTGCCCCCCCCAGCCAACCCCCTACCCTGTTGCCCATCATGACACTCACAGATGTCAGACGGCCCATAGGAACACAACACAGGATGCATCAATATCTACATCACATAGTGCATCTGTGGATATTGTTGTGACAACAGCAAATGGCCACACTGCCCAGTATACTATCAGGAGCTTATGTACACAGTGTCAAACTGATACATGTTGCACGTAGGAGGTACTGAACAGCATCACACACTTGCACAGTACAGGCTGCATATGCACAAACCTGTGTGACCCATATACTGCACCTGCTTCCTGACCTACTGGTCTTGTAAGAAACCTTTACTAAGTATGCGCACACATGGCATTCACTTACCAGACTCTGCTGCAGTACCAACAGATGCTGATGATGATGGTGGCACTGTGCTGTCCCCTTTTATGTGTGCTGTGTTTGAGATCCTGATGATGTGTTTGTGCAATGCTGTGTAATTAGTGCATTTACATACCATCACTGAATATTGTGTGCAGTTGCGCAGTGGGCTGATACAAGAGCAATGCCCTATCCATGAGTCCCAACATGTTACCTGTGAGTTTTGCATGTAATGTCATCACTGGGCATCTTCGACTGTGCTGTGATGCTGGGCTGCTGCACTGCACATGTGCAGGAGACATGCACTGCGCACAAGATTCACACAATCACACGCACCCTCAGTGATGATGGTATATCACTGCGCTATACAGATCCATTGCACAATGTAATCTGCAATGTACACACTGCTGGACAGCACCATAATGCGAAACAGCCTAGTAGCATCCCTCCCCGTTACAATCGACAGGCGAATGAGTGCAAAATGTCAGGCACATGCTGCAAGAGGTCTGTCTGACAGCTTAGGCACCGCTTCTCTGATAAGGAGCTTTTGACAGCTTAGGCACCACTTGTCTGATAAGGAGCTTGTGCACCTTGTCACCCTGGTGCAGACAAGGAATGCACTGCTGTGTGCGCCCCCCCCCCCCCATCATTGAGTGGGCCAGTTCCGATGAGGGCAAAGGTGTGGGAGTCTGTGGTCCAGAGACCCGCAGGATGCATTAGCATCACCCACACTGGTGTGCAGTGCTGCCACTACTGGGATGACCTCTGTAGAAGGGAAGAGTTCCGACTGACCTGGCTGCACAAGAAGGTAGAAGCTGGGGAAGTCACATATGACAGTAGGTGTCTGTGCAGCATGTTTGACCTGAAGGCCCACACAGTGGTCACACGTGTGTCACTGTACATGCTGTGAAGGTGGTATGTGCTGCAGGGTTTGTGTGCATTGCTGGTATGAGTGTGTCAATGGTTGTGTGTACATGGCAGTACATGTCTGGGCATATGTGGGCATGCTGGGGGGCACCAGTTCCTGGCATTTCAGAAACACGTATTGTCATGTACTCAACATGGCCAAATTTACTTATTTTATATACGTAGTTAGTTAATTATTGAAAACTTCAGAGATTACCATTGAACACAAGTACCCATTTACAAAGATTCCACATCAAGTGCATAGCCACAAAAAATATTACAAATACAATAAGCAGTTCCAGAGGAAATGCAGTCAAGTCAGGTGCAAAACACTTAAAAAGAAGCCGGCTGCTCCAGCACTCACCCGGGAGCCAAAATATAAATGTGCAGCACGACAGAGGCAAAGGAGGTATTTCGGCTCACCAGTGGAACAGACCACCTTTGTGGGGGAGTGCACTTGCTTGTTGAGTAGTTCGTACTGTATGTCCATTTTTATAAATGCCATGTGAATGAAATGCTTTTTTTCAGGACCTAACATGGTAGTCAGTCTGTTCCATTGGTGAGCCGAAATACCTCCTTTGCCTCTGTCGCAAAACACTTAAGACAGAACAATTACGTATATGTTTGAAAAACTCCACACAGATCTTTGTATAAAAAGTCATAGTATAAGTGTGCAAAGGGTGCAACTATGAATGCAGTTGTCTGCACCAAGTAAGTAAGTAAGTAAGTAAAAATGTATTAATATGAGGCGCCCTTCCAAAACTCAGGGTGCCTTTATAAAATTTCACATACTATATTAAAATCCACAGCAATTTAAAACACAATTTACATTTCAGAAAATGCTTGTTTAAATAAAAAGGCCTTAAGAACTTTTTTAAACCCTCCTACAGTCAGGCTATTGTGTATCTGGCAAGGTAGAGAATTCCACAGGGTAGGTGTCATAAAGGCTAAAGTTCTTCCACCAGATGTTTTCAGGGTTACCCTGGGAATCTCTAGCAATCCCTCACCAGAGGATCGGAGGGAGCGGGAGGGGCAGTAAGGAATCAGGAGCTCTTTCAGGTAGTGGGGTCCCAAACCATGTAGGGCCTTATAGTTTGTCAATGTGACCTTGAAAGTGATCCACCACTGTACAGGCAGCCAGTGCAATTCATGCAGCACAGGTGTTATATGGTTGGATCTCGGGCTTCCAGTCAACAACCTAGCTGCTGCATTTTGCACCAGCTGCAAGCGGCGGATATCCACTCCTGGCAGCCCTAGATAAAGGGCGTTCCAGTAATCAAGACGACTGGCAACTAAGGCACGTACCAGGGTAGGACGATCATCCGATGGAACCAAGTGTTTCACCCATGCTATGTTCCTTAGATGGAAAAAGGACGATTTGACTATTGCCGACACCTGTGCCCTCAGGGTCAGGCCTCATCAAACACAACACCAAGGTTATGCACCTGGCCGAATGCCATTAGCGGGGTCTCCCCCAGAAATAAACCTGTGGGTTTTCCCACCCATGAGCTTGACATCCTTACCCCTGGCTCCACTACCAATACCTCTGTTTTTCCTGGGTTCAACTTCAGCCAGTTGGTACTCATCCGGTTCTGTATCTCCAGCAGGCAATTGTTAAACACTGCACTTGAATCAGACTCCTGCTCTGGCACAAAAGACATGTAGAGCCGAGAGTCATCAGCATTGCAATGAAAACTCAACCCATACTGTCTTACAATGTCCCCCAATGGGAGCATATACACCGCAAATAACATGGGGGACAACACCGAACCTTGTGGCACCCCACAGCGCAGGCAGTGAGAGGCCGAGGAATAAATCCCCGACACTACTCTCTGAGTCCTACCCTGCAGGAAAAATTGAAACCAACTGTGGACCACCCCCCTTAGTCCACAGAGAAACCACAGGTGTTTGAGCAATATCCCATGATCTATGGTGTCAAATGCTGCTGAGAGATCAAGGAGAACCAAGATAGAACGAGCTCTCTGATCTCTCGCCATCAGGAGATCATTCAGTACCCATACAAGAGCTGTCTCAGTGCTATACTGCTTCCTGAAGCCAGACTGGAGAGGGTCATAGATACTGTGGCTGGTTAAATTATCCTCCAGCTGCAGAGCGACCACCTTCTCAATAACCTTCCCCAAAAAGGGGAAGTTTGAGACCGGACTGTAGTTTTCTGGGCAGTCGGGATCAAGGGAGGGCTTTTTCAAAAGGGGGCGCACCACTGCCTCCTTTAAGGGATCTGGAAAGATCCCTCTCTCCAATGATATCACCACTATCCCAGTAAGGATTGGGCGGATAACCTCTACACACCCCACCAGTAGTGAGTAGGGCCTGGATCCAAACTACAGTAGGTTGGACGCAAAGTCTGGATGATCCTCACTATATCCATGACTACCGGCTGACTAAAGGTGAACCAAGTTAGTTGGGTATTAGTACCACTCGGCTGATCAGTGCAAGACCCAATGGGGAGGTGCTGGCTGATCTCATCCCTGATGGTGGACACCTTATCAGCGAAGAACATTGCAAACTCCTCACACTGTTACTGTGACAAAGCTCGACCGGCTTGAAGACAGGCTGGATTGCACAGTCTGTCCACAGTCCGGAAGAGCTGGGCCGGTCTTTTCCTCACTGTAGCAATTTCCCTGGACAGGAACTCTGCCTTCTTATGGGAAATTGCTAACTGATAGATCTTATAATGATCCAGCAGTCTAAGCCTGTTCATCTCTAGGAGAGTTTTCCGTCAGTGTCTCTCTAATCTTTGACCCTGTCTCTTCAACCCACGGATCTCCCTGGTAAACCATGGAGCCCCTAGATGAAGAGTACAGGGGCGAACACGGGATGGAGCAATGACATCCAGGGCCCCCATAACTGCCCTATTATAGGCTAGCACTAGGGGCCCTGGGTCAGTGCTATCCATTGGCAATCCTGAGTAGTCCAGCTCCGTCATCAGGCCTTCTGAGGTAACGTCTCTTAAAGGACAGAACTGTACTATCTCCTTTGGGGCAGGCCTCTTTCGGGGGGCCGCGAAACTAAACCTTAGGGCATGATGGTCAGACCAACCGATAGGCTCCACCTCCACATTGGAGACTTCCATCCCCAGATGGAATATCAAGTCCAATGAGTGTCACCCCTTGTGAGTTGCAGAGGTAATAACCCGTGTCAGGCCCAATGAATCCATCAATTGGAGGAGGTTTTGTCCAAAAAGCGCGAGTTCATCATCGACCCAGGCATTGAAGTCCCCCAGAATTAACCATCGGGGGGGACTCCAATACCCTCTCGGCGATGAAGTCTGCAACCTCCCTCAGGAATTCCCTCCCATCACCTGGAGGACGATAAAAGAGAAGGACCTTGAAACCTGCACCTGCACCCACAATACACACAAAGGAATTGGTACATCCAACTGGCACCTCCCTAAGGTCAAGTTCTTGTCTGAAACAGACTGCAACTCCCCCTTCCCTATGGTCCACTCTCGGGTGGTGAATCACCAAGAACCCAGCTGGAATCGCGGACCCCAAAATAGGGCCCGAATGTTCATCTAGCCAGGTCTCGGTGATGCAGGCCAAGTCCACAGATGCAACAAGATCCGCCACCACTGCGGTCTTGTTTCTAATGGGGCTAGCATTGCTTAACTGTGCCTGAAAGGGAAGAGATTCCAAGGATGACTCCACCTCCTGCCTGACCAAGTCAGTGCCCTTGGGTATGGGTACAAGGCAAGGCGGACCTTGCTCCTTTATCCATTTCGGCCCAGGATATCTCCTGGTTCTGACTGTCCCTATCCATCCCATCCTTTCCCATCCCCCACAAGAGTTCCAGGATCTCCTATTCCTCGCACTCCTTCATCTCGCAATGCCAAGAACTCGGCAGTTTTTATAAACTACCAAAGGTAGTGCAGGATATTCAAAAGAACAGAGATCCTTCAGTCTTGAGGGGGAGTACCGCCTGACTGTGTTCTTACCACCCCAACACATATTTCAGACTCTAAAATACTATTATATCAATTAAAATAAAACTACAAAAAACAACACTTTATTTACCCCTAATACACCCACCCGCTTAATAATAACCCCCCACTCCCCAAATAATAATTAAATCAAAAGACCTAAAAGTGACAAAATATCTATTAACAAATCTCCTCACAGATATATCATTTAACAATCTAAACACTTAAACATTTCCAAGAGTACTGTAATAATTCAGTACAAACACAAAGTCTCAGATGAAGGAGAATTAGTCTGAATGAGAGGTACAAGTCCAAGGGAGGAGATGATATACCACGACAGGGAACTCCCACTTTAAGAACTTCGGATAACAGAAAAGAAAATCAAACTATATAAACTGAACTTAAAACCATTAAATGCAAAAATAAAAATTAAGTACCCCCCTCTCACTGAGGTGTACAGAAAATAATATAAACAGTGTCAAATGAAGTTCCGACCCCCAGGCCCTCTCACTACCTGGGGGGGTCCGAAATAAAACAAAGGCACTCTCACTGCCCAAATAAAGAAAAAAGTTTGAAGACTGACCATGAGTTTCCTTGTAAGTACAATTCCTTAAGACAAGAACCTCCCGATAATAATCCAGATCTTGCTTGACGATGCCAGAAGCCCAAAAGCCTTATCTATGGGGGGGCCGCCACCAGAGATATCTGCCCCATAACCTCGACAAATCATTCAAGCCAACCCACCAACTGGCCCAGTGAGTGGCCTTGGAAAACCGCAGACCCGCTGGCCAGCTTCCTGGCCAGTCCAGGCCTGGTCCTCCCAAATGGAAACAGATTCCAGTGGCTAAGCCACCTACAAATATAGGGTCACACTGTCCAGAACAGGCAGGAATCCAAATTAATCTGAAGTACAAAAAGCAGCACGCCTTATTACAGATCAGCTTTACTCTGTTTAGCACTGTGTCATAGGCAGCTGTGTACTGTAGACAGGGAGCCCATAATCTATAAGTGACTGAATGGAGCTGAGCGCAGTAAGGTCTGTAGCATGCCCTGTGAGATTGTTCTGATTATGGTACAGGGCACCCAGTCTTCTGTTAACTGCAGCCACCAGATCGTCAACACTGGGAGCAAAAAATAGGGCCAAGAGTCACAAAGCTTTGCCCTGGCGCAAACCCAGTTTGCGCGGGGCAAACTGGGCTTTGTAAATAGCTGGTATTCACAAAGCCCATTTTGCCCCTGCAAATTGGATTTGCACCTGGGCAAAGCAGTGAGAGGGGCACAATGCTAATGAGGGGGTGGGGACCTGCATATGCCTGCAATCCCATTCACAAAAGATTTGCTCCATGTAGGGGCCTTTGCGAAGGTCCTTGCATGGAGAAAATTACCGCTGGAAAAAAACTGGCGGTAATCCGCGCAGCCCTAGTGGTGGCAGAGGTACTGCAACTCCCCCTCCCCAATCATCCGAGTGCCCACCCAGTAAGAATGAAACATAGGTATTGCCATAGTGTAGTGGTCCTCCCCATCCTCTAGTGCCCCCCACCCCTGGATCACCTGCCCGTTAATAAAGAAAATTTCAGTAATGGGTGCCCCATCCCGATCACCTGTGCAGTAGTAAAACTAATGGCAGAATACTGTACCCACCCTTCCGATCACCCACTCCAGTAATAAAAATAATGACAGAATCACGTTGCCTGACCACTGAACTCCGATCACCTGCCCAAAATAAGAATAATGACAGGAATACTGTGCCTTCCTCAAATTAATCACCCACACGTAACAATAAAACCTGTCGACGTCGTGCCTGCCTCTGGTTAATTGCCATCGTCAGAGCATTTTTCGTGTGGCTTCCTGTCTCCCCCACCATAGCACACCACCTCTCCTCGCCCTGGCATAGCGTTGAAACAGCAGTAGCACAGCCTTCACACCCCTGTTGTTGCGCGTCGACTGAACCGCCAGTGACAGTGTAGAGTATACAGCACATGCTCATTGGCTGAACTGTCAACCAGTGGGCTTGTACTATTTACGTAAACTGTCACTGACAATTCCAGTCGGCGGGAGTCATGGCGTGTTTGAGGGCTGTGCTGCTCGCTGACCGGGGCCGCAGCAGGAGTGAGGTGGTGTGCCTAACAAAGTGGGTGGGGGTTGAGGGGCCACCACTATAGAAAAAGGGGTTCTATTGATAACGGGTGGGTGATCAGGCCATTGCGGAGCCGGGAGGACCACCGCATTAGAAGAAAGTTTTTATTATTAACGGTGGGTGATCGGAGTTCAGGGGCAGTACAGTACTCCTGTCATTATTTTTATTACCAAGTGGGTGATCGAATTCAGGGGTGGGCACAGTATTTCGCCGTTATTTTTACCACCGGGCGGGTGATCGGGAGAGGGGGCCGGAACTGAATTCCTCATATTTTTATTACTACCAGGTGGGTGAGCTGGGTTGGGGGGGGCACTACATAACTGGCAGCTTATCTGTTTTACTGGGTGGGCGATTGGGATGGGGAGGGACCACTACATTACGTGATCAGGGATTTGGGGTGGAACCCTACGCTATGACAACATAGTTTATCCTCTATCACGTTTGCGATCATGGTGGGGAAGGGCATCACTACGCTATGGGGACTGCGGCTGCATGGGGCTTGGTCTGGGGGGACGGTGGTGCACACCACACACTAATCCAATGCAAATGAGTCCATATTGGGCATGCTAATGGACTCTAGCACCTTGCATGCCCAATGGGCTCATTTACATGCCTCTGTTTGTAAATTGCTAACATGTATTGCACTGCTTTTTCTGTCATCAAGCACTCAACTGGCCCCCTATTCACAGCTGGATAGCCCACCAGCTATCCAACTTTGAATAGCTCCGTTGCCTACCAGCATAACTTGGGAGTGCAGTGCAAATGTTTGCACTACCTTTGTGAATCCTGCCCCAGATGGCATCTAGAGTTACTCCAAGTATTTGAAGGTTTCCACCTGTTGAAAGTTTTGCCCTTGGCCGTTTTGGATGACAAAGGGTGGAATCTTCCTCTTCTGGGAAAGGCTAGAGCAGAGCATTGTCTTTATTTTTATTTTTTTGTAACTGAGGACCAGTTTGTTGTTGAAGAACCCGCTTTCTAGTGACCTAGAGTTACTCTGAAGAGTGGTGGTAAGGCTGTCAAGGTCAGGGTTTCTGGAATGAATGACTGCATCAATGGCATAGAGGGATACGTTGGTTGTCTGACAGGCATTGGGCAGTTGATTTATCAAGAGGTCAAATAGAACTGTGCAGTAGATGTGCGCATGTGTGACCTGCACCATAGTGTGCTACTCTTGCACAGAGGGTTGTGTGAGTACCCTGCATGGTGAAAACATGTGCCTGTGGGGCTGACTGTGCCTGCCACAGCAATGCAATGCATACTGCAATGACATGTATGTGGATTGTGTGTACCATGTGCACCATACACTGTGTAGTACTATACGTGGTGCCACTCGGGATGCACACAATTCCTCTGGGACACACACACCTGCTGCAGTACATTGTTTCCCAGTAGTTCCGGATGGTACTGTGTGCATGGGGACATGCCCATACTGTCAAACATCCTGTGCAACAGTGGCAAGGAAACAGCATACTTGGGACATGCCTCTCACATGTGACATTGGTCAAACACACATGTTGTTATCCCAGGTGCTGTGCATGTGTAACCACCAGCATCTCAGGTAGGCACTGCGTACTGCTCCACAGTGTGCCAGTGTGTTGTTCTACTGTGCATGTGCCACCATGAAGTCCGTGTACAGCTGTCCTTTGTCACATTCTACAGGTGCAGGGACCAGGTGAACCAGCAGAGGAACGTGGGGGGGGTGAGACCACCAGCATCTGAGGTAGGCACTGCATACTGCTCCACAGTGTGCCAGTGTGTTGTTCTACTGTGCATGTGCCCCATGAAGTCCGCGTACAGCTGTCCTTTGTCACATTCTACAGGTGCAGGGACCAGGTGAACCAGCAGAGGAACACGGAGGGGGGGTGAGACCACCAGCATCTGAGGTAGGCACTGCACACTGCTCCACAGTGTGCCAGTGTGTTGTTCTACTGTGCATGTGCCACCATGAAGTCCGCGTACAGCTGTCCTTTGTCACATTCTACAGGTGCAGGGACCAGGTGAACCAGCAGAGGAACTCTGGAGGGGGGGAGACCACCAGGGTCAGTAGGAGGGCTTAATGACCATGACACTGGCCCAGCACAGTGAAGAGCAAGTGCAGGAGCTGCAGAGGGACAGGTCCCACTCCAGGGCCAGGAGGGGGCTGAGCAGCCAGCAGCAGGGCCATGAAGAGGTAGCGGCAAAGCCAGCCTGCACTAGTTCTGGTGAGTATGTTTTACATGCCCTCTAATGTGTTGGCAGCCATAGGCAACGTGCACACATGTAAAGTGTATTAGGCAAGGACCCTGACAGCTGAGCTGTGGCTGGCTGGTGTGTAATATAACTAGTGGACATGGTCCTACTGTGTGTTTGTGTGTTTTTAAAAATCTGAAAACACCTACAGAAAAAAGATCTCTCCTGTGTTGTGTCCTCTTTCTCTCTCTGTCTCTCTCTCTCTCTCTGGGGCTCTGTGTACTTCCTCCCATTGCACTCTGGAATAGTGGTGGGGTAAGCTGCCTCCATCATAGGCAAAATCGAGGGGACACTACTCCAAGGCAATCCAGCTCAATCCTTGGAGTCTGCAGTACAAAATCTCAAAATAAATACCTAGCCTGGTATAATTCCCAAAGGGAAACTTTGCAAAAGTTATATTTTTAATTCTCCTGAAACCAGAAGTCCCACAGCGCAGCACTTCTGGTCCATCTGAATTTATGACCCCCCCTTCCCCGTTCACGAGCACTGGTAAGCATGCGTCTGCCTGCATCCGCTGAGGGAGATGAGGGAATGAGTCCCCTTCCCCTTCATCTTGTAATTTCTAGTGAGTGTTGTTGCTCTACTTGTATTAAGTATTTCTGACATACTTTCCATAGTGTATACCTTATATACAATTTAAATACAACTAGCCTGACACAGACCTAACTGGAGACCTACTCACCTTCGATGTGTAATCAAGTCACCGTGCCTTTAGTTGGAAAGCTGTGGTTACAACCCCTGCTTTACACACACACGCAGACCTACAAGGTTGAGGAACCTGGGTTCTTTGAAACTCCTTGGCGGGGGGATCGTATCCAGAAAAAAAAACAAAATAGCACAGTGTCTCCACCCAAAGAACAGATCAGTGGGCTTGGTGATAAGTGTAGTACAACCCTCTTGGATGCAGAACCTGCCTGCCTTCCCACTGGCACAAACACCACACTGAATCCCACCTGTGAAGCAAACCTGAATAGACAATGCAATGCAGTACCAATAGTAGACAGTGCAAAATAACATGCACTCACACAATATATAAGAACCTGACGACAGGACTTCATTTACTGGTCCTGTAGGGAAAAGGTGAGATAACAACAATATGTACAATTGGGCTGTGCCCAGCATTAGCCCACCCCCAAGACACCATCTCCCTCTGCCTTCAAGTACACTTTAGGTGGCCCATGCCAGTAGACCTGGGTGTTATTAGGTTTAAAACTAACCAGTTAACTGGGTACCACAGTTTAAAGTTATTGTTGCAGGTCTGATCTTGTGTTGCCTGAGGTCTGTAGAGGTGGTGAACAATTTGAATTAATTCAAACCCCAAACCCAAGTGTCTTTTTGTTACTGTCCTAGCACTCACAGCTCAAAGATTTGTATTCCAAAAACGGTATTCCAAGGGTAATTCCACAAAAAAGGAGAACACTGCCCAGCCCAGGAAAGTATTCACAGATCATGAAACCCAAGAGATGGACAAGATAGAGCTCCACAGTTCTAAAGGGGGATGAGCAGCAGGTGTGTAGCTTCTCACATGATCCTCCAGGTAGCACTGGCTGATGGTCACCTCAGGCTGAATAGGATGATGCTGAAGTCTTCTCACAGGAGCATGAATGAACAAATCTTGAACAATGACAAATATTTAAGGAGCACCAGAAAGCTTTTGGTAACTTTGACTATATTACGGCTAAACTGGGGTTGCTACAAATTCCACAAATAGGAGGAGTGGGCTGACATGCACTCCTTGGAAGTGGAAACTATATCTGAAACTTGACTCAAGCCCTTGGTGCTCCTCCATGAGGTCAAGCTTCCTGGGTTTACTGTCTTCAAACAGGACAGTCCCTGAAAAGAAGGTAGGGAGGTTCTCATCTATGTCAGTCCGCCCTAAAGGCCTCATTGGCGACCATCCATGCACTGGATAACTCTGAGTGTGGGGCCATAACTGTAAAGCTACTACTAGGTGATACAAAGCCCCTCCATGTGGATTGCATCTATAACTCTCCCCAAGTTGCATCAGCTGCCCTAGACAGCCTTACGAAGGTGCTGTCTGACCTAACCCTGGGGGAAATAATATTCCTTGGCGACTTCATTATAAATTGGACACCTGAAACTGGTTGGGAGCACCAAGGCCACCTTATTCAAAGCCCAACTCACCCAAATTATTAGTAAGCCCATCAGACAAAACAATAAAACTGGAAATCATACCCTCCATCACTGGATTCTTGTCTTTAAACCAGACAGAATCAGAGCTACTGGTTATCTTTGCAGACTCCCTTAGTGACCATACCCCTATCTTCTGTATATGCAGAAATAACTTTCCTAAGCCACTTCCTAGGATATTTTGGGCTTAAGATTCCTCCTGTTTCGACACTAACTCCTTCCTCTCCACATTGTCAGAGGTTCATCAGGCCACAATCAAGAACCTTCCTAACACTGACTCAGTCCTTGACTTCTTTATAAATTACTTCCCCTCTGCTGCTAACAAGCATGCCTTCTTTAAACAACTCAGAGTCAAGGGGCAGCACTCCAAATGTATTGGCAATGGGCTAATGAAGCTCATGAAGCAGGGGGTACAGGAAGTGGGGTTCTTCAAAACCTCTGGCCTTATGGCTGACTGGTATGAGTACAGAGAATTGAGAAATGCCTGCAAAAAAATACCTCGAAGCTCCAAAAAGAAGTACCTCAGAACTCTCCACGACAAGAATCTCTCCAACCTGAAAAAAATTCTGTGCACAAATTAATGCTCTCCCAAAGGGTTGCAACAGCTCCATTAAGGGTGACATACTGGAGGATGATCAGGGCTACTGTGACCCACTTGCCTCTGCCAATGTATTAAATGCTTTTTTTACTGACTGAAACAGATTCAAGAAAAATCCTCATGGGTCCCCAAAACACCCCCTTGCCCGGTCTGCCACAATGAACCAAGCCCCCGAATTCCATTTTCAGGCCAGTGACTCAAAAAGCGGTGCTTAAGCTCCTAAGGTAAATTAAAGGAGTAGTACACCCTCATGTCTTGTAAATGTTATTTGTTTCCTTGCCAACCGACAACTCTTTCCCTGTAGCTGTTGGGGAGATATGTGTTTGCCTTTGTTTGTTTTCACTAGGCCCTTTTACATGGAGCCCTTACTCAAAGTGTTGCGGTTTCCAACAACTCACTCTGCTCTGTCAGCTCTGCTGCATTTCGATTATACATAAAGCAGCCCTGCAGTGGTCTTGTCTCTCTTTTAGCATTTCTGCCAGCTTTCCAGTTGGCAAAGAGCCCGAGACTTGCTTGTGAAGCTGCGTCAATGTGAGTGCTGTGATTATACAACAGTAGGATACAGCGCAAAACAGAAAACCACAGTGGAGAACCCTGGAAAACAAGATACGCCAGGACAGCAAACACAACTCTTCAATGTGTTGTGGCTTTGCTTTACACGGCAAGCAAGGTAATATTCTAGTTGTTCTGCACTGCTCGCAGTGGTGCAGAGCAGATTGTATAAAAGGACCTACTGTTCATACCAGGCCCTGTAACTATCCTGGGGATCTCCATTTTATGGTTGTTGAAATCTCATTGTGTCTGAGAACTACATTAGCACATAAGAACATGATGTGTCAGCACCCTTTAGACTCCACAGTATGCCTGTATGCTTAATTACAGTTCAACAAAACAAGTTGCACGAATGTATGAAACGCCACATTTAGTTTTAATTAGCTTTGCAGTCTGTCTTAGATGCAATGCAGTTTTTTTTTCCCCTTTAAATTGCATTCAATCTGTAAGCTCATTCTCACTGCCAATTGTGTGGTGTTGTTGCAGTTGCACAGCAGCGAGATTGTTGCTGCTGTGAATGTCTGAATGCTGCAATTTGGCCATTTTGGGTTTTGTTTCGTTGTGGCTGTGATCCCACTTTTTATGGGATCACATGGTGGAGCGGGCATTTTGCAGCGTTTTACTTTGCCGTGTGAACCACCCACACCACCCACACAACTGTGACAGGCTTTTCCCAGCCTGTACTTGTGGCTGGCAATGGCAGCAGTTAGACTAACTTTTCATACCCGAGTTCAGCTAAATGTTGTTTTGGGCTCTGTTAACAAAGCGTAACTCAGGGAAGTGTTTTTTATTGTAAATTGAGGGCTAAAAATGGAAGAAAACCCGGGCTCAGAGTCCAGCCGTGACACTGGGCATGCATATATGCATATGCATAAGCGCATGCCACGTGTGAAGGCGCAACTCTGAGGCAGTTTTTCCTGAAATTTTTAGCCCTCGGTTTACAACAAAAAACACTTTCCCAAGTTCAGCTTTGTTAACCGAAACAATGTTTAGCTGAATTCAGGTCGGTAGACCAATTGTCGAGCACTGGCGTGACTATATGGTAGTCTGACCCACTCCATTATCCCCTTCCGATCTGGATCACTCCTCGAATCGCCGGAACTTTGATGGGAGCATCTACAGCACTCCGCTGGCCTTGCCATCTCAATGCTGATTCACAGCATTTCAGCTAGCATGGCCACGCTGATCGATATGGTGCCAATGCCATGTGAATGAGCCTTGTGTGTTTCTAGTTGAGGGTCTTTCAGGATATGTGTACTTTCAGCATAGATATACATGGTGTAAATGGGTTCTCATATCTTGCTAATGCAGCTTTCAGGGTCAATGAGATTTCAACAACCAGAAAATGGAGACCCCCCCCCCCCAAAGGCTAGCTACAGGGACTAGTATACACAGTGAAAATAAACTAAAGCTAACACATATATCCCCAACAGCTACACGAAAAGAACTATCTGTTGACAAGGAAACAAATAACATTTACAAGAATTGAGCGTGTACTACTCATTTAAAGTGGAAGGCTCAGCTGGATTTGACAAACTAGAACCAAAGCTGCTAAAGCTGGCTGCTCCTGCTATTGCATCTCCTACTGCCATACTGTTTAACAGATTCCTTAGGGAAGGGAGTATCCCCGCTAGAAGGAAGGTGGTCCTTGCGGTGCCTGTACACAGAGGTTGGCCCTAAAGAGTCTGTGGAAAACTATCACTCCATCTCACTCCTTTGCTCCCTGGCCAAAATACAGAAAGATACAGAGAATACTGGATGGGCAACTATGCACAGCCAGTGTGTTCAGTCACAAAGGGGTTCTGACTCCCTCTGACCTCAAGGGCAAAGCTTGAGTAGTCCATGGGAATCAGAAGCCCAGGTGGCCGAACACACTGGTTGTGCATAAAGTTGCTCATCCAGTATTGTTTTTATAGTGTATGGTAAAAAAAAAATCCAGACATTTTCGGCTGTTTGGTTAAAAAAAGAACTGTTTCGTCTTTAATCCCTCCCACTTTCTGTCACTCCCTGCTCCAGTCATTAATTATATATTTTTTTACCTTAGCCATGCTTAAAAAGTATTTTCTTCTGCTGTTGTTTACCACCCCCCCCCCCCCGACTTGCAGCTTTGGCTTTTGTCTGTTCATACTGCCGTGCTGTCAAGTCAAATGTGCACATGGTAGTTCTTTCCTTTCAAAATATAAATGATAAGTTTCTAGAGGTTTCAGAATGCTGTTGTACTACAGAAGGGTACAGTCACATTCCATGACCTTTGAACTGTGGTACAGGACCATGGACATGTTAGGCACAGTGTACAAAGGGCAGCTGACTGGTATGATCTTTGTAGACCTTACTAAAGCCTTTGGCCTGGTCAATCTGGCCTTGACAGTTTCTCTCTCTGGTGGTTCTATGATTATCTTTCTAACAGGATGCAACTGATTAAAATATAAGGGTGTCTAGTCAGGGCAATGATCGATTACTGTTGGCATCCCACAAGGGTCCTTCCTAAGCCCCCTTCTCTTCTCCCTCTTTGTGAACAACATGCTGGGCAACTCTGGTGGGGCTAACATGTTGCCTTGGGCTGACAATTTTGTACTTTACAGATGTTCCAAAGACATCAACCAGATAAACTGTCACCTCACAAATGATTTTCAAAAACTGGAACAATGGGTCATGGCCAGAAAACTTGTTCTAAATGCTAAAAAGACCAAGGCCTTCCTGTTTGGCCCTAGGCACTTGGGTTCAATAAGAGAGCACATGTTATCCCTCTTCATGCTGCTTGGATCTCGTATTGAGGTAGTTGAGTTTATTAAATACCTGGGGGTTATGTAGATCAAGAAGTAACTTTCAGAATACATGTATAGTAATCACTCACAACTTTATTTATTTATTTATTCATAGTATAGGAATTGCAACCCTTTGAGTCATAGACTCATTTCCAAAGGCTCCACATCAAGTACAAGGTTTACACGTGACAAGAACAACAGGTAATTACAGTTAACAACGGGGAAGGGTCAAGAGTCATACAAGTGAGGGAGCAAAAACAGGTAATACAAAATAAAGGCAGCGTTACATGCATACAGAATATACAGATGTGCACTGAACATACTTAGCGGATTGCCTATACATGAGATAGCTAAAGATGAAAACACAGGTTACAGTTACAGTAGGCATCATTGAGGCTGCTTTGCAAGGTGCAGCCTCGCAGGAGGTATTTGTTATGGTCCTAAAAAAGTAGTGTGCTAGAAATTGGACAGGACAGGGCCCCCAAGGCAGTGGAAATGCGTGCAGCTTCGTTCGAGACATTGTCAGTGCCAGGTGCAGCATTTAGTGATAGGGCAGCGCATAAGGTAAGATTAGCAGTCGCACTAGCAGCTATGCTCTGATAGAATATGGGCTTTAAGGGCCACCTTAAAAGGACCTAGTTTGGAGGTTGTGGTGATGGCAGGGGGCAGGGCATTGTATGAAAAAGCATTCTTAATGGACCTTACCAGCATCAGCTGGTCCCTGCCGTATGAATGTCCAGACATTCATACAGCTTGGGATTTCTTTAAGACATCCCTCCTGGAGGTTATACAAATGTAAGCCCCTCTCTGTAAAAAGATGGTCAGGTCCATGCCTACACCTGGCTCAACCATTATCTAAGCAGACTTCTTTTGGAGAAAGACCATCTCTGGGCTAAATCAAGGGCCACAAAAGACCCTCAAGATTTACTGGCTTTTAGATTACTTAGAAACAGGTGCACCTCCAAAATTCGCGAGGCCAAAACCAGATACTGTAATAAACAGTTCTTCAAGGCCCCAAATAATGTAACGAAAGTCTGGTCGGGTATCAAAACCCTCCAAGGCAAGGTCAGTCAGCTAACTCTACCTCTAGTCTTAAACTATAAAAACTCCCCCATTCATAATGCTAAGGACCAAGTAACTGCATTCAACTATTTCTTTGCTGAGGCTGGATTGGCATATGAAAAAGAAAATCCCAACCTGGAGCATATCCACTTGGATACAGACTTTTCAGGTGACTTACACCACCCCTTGTTTGCCTTCAGCAGTATTGGAGCTCAGGCTGTTCAACGAGAGCTCACAACACTGAATGCTAAATAGGGAGTCGGTTCTGATAGAATAGGGCCCATTTTCTATAAAACAGCAGCTCCTCTGCTGGCAAGCCACATAGCCCAGCTATTCCACCTATCCATCTCAACCTCTCAACCGCTTGATGACTGGAAAACAGCATTCATCATACCCATCTTTTTTTTTTTTCACTTACTGGTACTCTTTTCTCCCCCCTGTCCCGGTCAGCCGATGTTCTCGCAGGTTCTCCCAGCCCTGTCACCCCAGCATCTCCCAGGTCTTACCTCTCTCTCTCCTGGAGTCCTCCAATGTGCTGTTCAATGGTAGGGGTGGCGGAGAGTCCCTCTTCCCACCAGGACTTCAATTCCAGAGTCCAGGGGCACCTGAGTCATCGGGTGCAGAGCCTGTGGAGGTCAGCAGTCATCCAGCATGACCAGGACTGTTTTTTTCCAGTTTTCCTCCTTGGGGATGTGGCATGCGCTAGGAGCCAGTACAGTGCCGAACTCATCCACAACCTCTCCCCAGAGAAGGAGAGCAGTCCTCAGGATGCTCAATTCATCCCCCCCCCAGTTGACCCTCTGACTGCCGAGGTTGGTCTCGACCCCGGGTCGTTGGTGCTGCAAGCAGTAGCGCTACCACTGTGCTGGCAGGCCGGCCTTATCATACTCATCTTCAAAGGGGGAGGTCATGCTGATCCTGGGTGCTACGGGCCCATATCCATCCTCTCTCCCATGGTACAAATTCTTGAGAAACTAGTGCAAAAGCAGCTTATCTCATACCTCACCAAGTTTAAGGTTCTGACCCAATATCAGGTGGGCTTCAGAAAAGGGCACAACAAAATGAATGTAGTGTCCAGGGTAACCAACGACATACTCAATGCTTTTGAGAACAGTCAAGCTTCCCCTGCAATCTTTCTTGACTTGTCAAAAGCTTTTGACACTGTTGACCATGCCATACTACTAAACAGACTCAGAAGCTCCAGCCTGGGCATGAGTGCACTGCTATGGTTCGCAGCCTACCTGAACTCTAGAAAACAGTGTGTAAGGGCTGGTGATTACTGTTCTGACCTGGCAACTATCAACAAAGGTGTCCCCCAGGGATCTGTACATGGGCCTCTTCTGTTCCTACTTTACATCAATGACCTACCACAGCCACAACTCTAAAGACACAAAGTTATTTCTATACATAGATGACACTATTCTCTACACACACAATAAGGATATCAACATAGCAATGCGCACACTCCAGGACAATTTCTTCAGAAACCAGAAGACTCTAGCTGAACTGAGACTTCTCCTTATTGTAAAGAAAATGCAGTGGATGCTGTTCTCCAGAAAGGGCGTAAATGCTTCCATGCTCTCACTAAAAGTCTTAGCAGGTGTATAAATTACTAGAGTCAAATCCTACAAAAACCTAGGTATTCACCTAGATGAGCTCTTAAAATTCGGCCCTCACATCCTACATTTGTCCAACAAACTGAAAGGTCTATGTGCCTTTTTGTTTTACAGAAACAAAGGATTATTTACCCTCACCATTAGAAAAAATCTGGTCAGCTCCTTATTTTTAACCAAACTGGATTATGGGGACTGCATATATAAAAATGCATCTGACTCACTCCTGGAAATGCTCGACCCTCTCTACCACTGCGCTCTTAGATTCATATCAGGTCTACCTTGGAGCACTCATCACTGTTATTTATATGAAGCAGTGGGCTGGACTTCTCTGGCACTCTGTAGGCAGCAACACTGGATTCATAACTAATACGCTCCCATCCTTCCTGCTATGCACACTAACTCCCAAAACCCTTCTCACATACAACCTCAGATCCTCCAACCTGCCTGCGTATAATCAACCAAATATCTGCACCAAATCTGGGGCACGCACCCTCATGGCTGCTGTCCTTCGTACTCCAGTGCAGTTCTTGGCTCAATGGCTACTTAAGTTCTCGGCTCCTGATTGGCACACCTGATTTCCACCCGCAAATGACTCAAAACAAAAAATATTTTTGAACTAAACATTGCAGGCAAGTGATGTCATCCAGTAAACAGCCAAGAGGTATAAACAAATACTTAATTTTAAAACAAGAAGGTACGAAGTCGGCAACAGACCTCTTCGATTCCGAGGCTTCTGTCACCTCTCAGCACTTGTTTCGGCAGGCAGAACAGAGATTCTCCAGGAAGAAACAAAGGGAAAAAAGCCAACATGAACACCAAATTGGCCCTAATATTAGTGGAGATAAAGGGAGTGAAAGAGGAGATAGCACAGTATAAATTAGCCCAAGATGCTATACGGACTGATCTAAATAATCTGGACACCAAGGTCTCGGGCCTAGAAACCACTACGATGGAACAAACCCAACAAATATTACAAATCCAGACGATGGTTTCACAAGTCATACAGTTATGTCAGCTTACAATAGAGAGACAGGAAGATGCAGAAAATTGAAATTGTCACCAAAACATTAGATTATATGGGATTCCTGAAAATTAAGAGTGGGGCCTGAGATCATGGATTTTATCAAGACACTTCTGCGTAACTCGCTGTCCCTTGAAGACTCACTGCTGCTGGATATAGAACTGGCTCACTGGGCTCTTGGCTCTAAACCATCCGATTCCAAAATGAGGCCTTGATCAGTTATAGTATGCTTTGCCAGATATGCAGTAAAGGAGCAAACTTGAGAAAAGCCTGGTCCATCGGTAAATTATTTTGTGGCTAAATCCAGATCTTTGTGGACTATGACTATGCTACTAATACAATGCAATGCCGCTGGGCCTATATCACACTGTTTCAAGTTCTTAGGCAGAAAAAAATTAAAATTTTGTACCCCCATACCCTGCTCGACACGTGGTTCAGTACCCTATTGGTCAGTAAAAATATGATTCAGCAGTAGAGGCGCATGAAGATCTTCAGCAGAGAGGATATGAGATTCTGGCCACTTCCCAGGAGAGATCTGATAAAAAGGTTAAATAGGCATACTTACGAAAGGAACCCAGAGGCCCAAATATAAAAGCCCTGCAGGAGCTAAAATGCTGGAGCTCCACAGCGCCCTCGACCCACCCATGATATACCAAAAACTGAAGGTCCAGTAACATTTAATGTTTGGTTTTAGATTTTTCCTCCTGCAGTAATCCCAGTGAGATGGTGACTTTTGTTGGAGCTCCTAGCTCACCATTCTATTACCTTGGGGGGAGGACTCCCTGACAGGGCTGGGACTGATCCTGGGAGGACCTCACTGCCTGACCGAGCCAGGCCTAGCTCTGATTCCTCCACAGTAAATAAAAAATGTGGGTACGTGCTCAGGTACTGTGATGCATACACAAAGTTTCTTTGGGGGCTTGGGGTTGGGGTTTCCAAGGGATCCCCATGAAAGCCCAAATTAAAGATTATTAAAGATTCTCATGCCTCAGAGAAAGTGGGGGAATGACAGTACCCCAATATGACACAGGCTCGTTCAAATAAGACACCCTAACTAGAGGGACCTGATCTTCCAGAGGGAGTGAGGTAATACCAAGGAGGGATGAAGGGAGACTGGGTCTTTGGGCACAGGGACCCACTCTATGGTTTACTCATGGGTGAAGCCAGCTAAATAGGGCTTAAATGATAACACCCTCTTGGGAGACTAGGCCTTAATACGAGGTGGGCTGGGTGAGCCTAGGCCTAATTGCCTCGTAGTTCCAGTAGATTCTTGGAGGCATGGATGAACCATATTGAATAGAGAACTCTTCAATTGGATGTGGTGTTAACCAAAATAAAGCAAGCATTAAATTAAAGAGGGCTCTCAATGGGGGTCTCCTGCCGGGCCACCCCCTGGGCTCAGATTGGAAACTAGCTGGGACCACCTTCCCCCATGGCCCTGTGCCGTTTGGGGGGGCGAGGAGAACTTTTTTTTTTTTTAGGTTTTTTTTTAGTTGTTTAACCAGGAGTAGCACACTAAGCTGAAAGCTTTTTTACAGGTACGACCTGGGAGTACAGGGAAGTTAAGTGACTTGCTCAGGATCACACAGTATGCAAGTGGAAGCTGTGGGATTCAAACCCAGGTCTGGTCTGCTGGATGTCACCAGATTTGCAGCTCAGAGCCTTAAACCACTGTGCTATACTGCCTCCCTAGTGGCAGTATATGTAACAAAGTGGCAGCAGGGAATGGCAGACAGAGGGTGCTTCCCAAAACAACTGTGGAGGAGGACCTGGATGGGCCCGGCTGTTTGTCCCCCTTAGAGGGGCAGAGGTTCTGGGGCTCCTGGAGACCCTAAAAGGTTACCTTGGTTCCATGGGGGATTAAGATTGCGGGGAGAGGAGGCAGGATGGGGTGCAGATGGGGGTTCCCCGGGGCGATCCTGGCAGCAGTTGGGGATCTTCCCTGGCCTCCCCCACAGGGGGAGGTGGGAGCAGGAGCCAGAAGAGGAGGATATTTACATTGGAAGTCATGACAGATCTTGCAGGAGGAGAGTAACCCCGGACACAACATTACAACAGAAGGCATCGGAGGATTATTTACTTGGGAAGGCTTTGCCTGGGGTTCAGTGGCCAAGCAGCTAGCCACTCCCACTTCCTGAGCCATATAACCAGTTCCTCTCAGCCTCATTGTGAAGCATTTTTTCTTTGCAGCCAAAGGCTCTGTCTGTTTGTCCTCTGAGCTGCTTGGGCTTCCCTGGCTGGCTGGGGCCTGCCCCCCCCCTTGCTACTCCTGCTTTTCTCTGCTGGGCTTCTGCATTTATTTTCCTGCTTCTGGTTTGTATTTTTGCCTTCAGCTGTGTGTGCTTCCTTCCCTTTTTGGGGGGGGGGCTTTATTTCTAAGCTCCTAGCATACTGCTACTCAGAGCTCCTGCTCCTGCTTTCAGTTACATATAACTGTAGCCTCTGCTGCTGTTTACTTTAATTACTATTGTACCCAGTGCTTGTGTTTTAACACTGTGCTCACCACGTTCAAACTACTGCAATGCAACTGCAATCATTATCTGTGTGTTTCTGCTCAGCCATAGCTGCTCCATGTTGCATACTCAATTCTTTTCACCTGACACAGTTTACTCTGACCCTAGCTGCACTGCTCATTCCTGCTCTCATTCCACTTGCAGCTTCATTGCACTGCCTAGCTGCACCTGCTTTCAAGCATTGTCTCCCTGTTTTATTGCAGTTACAACTCTGAGGTCAGCCAACTAAGCTCCTGTTGAAGCTGTTAATATAGCGTTGATATTAAAATTGCCTCACCACCAAAAAATCCTCGGAGTATTTGTCACCTTGATTTGGCTATTCGTGTCTGGCTGGCTTGCCCCCAATTCAGTGCTGTTAATGCTATACAGTATGGTATGCAGATCTTCGTGCAGGTCCAACTATCACTACTAGTGCTTACTGACCTACGTGCAGGTCCACACTTGCTTATGCAACCGTTGCTCCTTGTTTACGCAAACCATTGCTTCATGCCTACTGCCATCCCTCAGCTTCATCCTCTGGGATTCTGCTGCACTCAATCTTCCTGTTCCTCGTTCTGGATTTACAGGGCTCACAATATTATTTTCACTTTTAAGATTTTTAAAATGGTTTACAACATAAATTGCATCAAGATTAAGGCAACACACCACCTAACAGTGATGACCAGCGTATTATCACATACGGCAATGAGATGGCCATGTATATCTTATAATCCGAGTTTAGAATGGATATAGGCCGATACGAAGATGGGTCCATTGTGTTCCCATTTGGCTTGGGAATAGCCGCTATGGTGACGTAGTTCCACGAGATGGGGGGGTAGCCCTCAGCTATCTTTCTGTACAACTGGAGATCTTGAATTATGATTCTCTATATGGACAAATTAAGGATGATCTACAAAGGTGGACCCCACTCCCTATAACCCTGATAGAGCAGGTACAAACTATACAGATGATAGTTCTCCCCAAAATCTTTTATTACTTAAATAATATTCCTTTCTTCCCACAATGCAGAGAATTCTCTCGTTGGAATCGTTCCATCTCTCACTTCCTCTGGCAGGAGAGGCCTCCAAGTGTAGCACAAGCTAAATTACAACTACCAAAGGATAAGGGGGACTAGCATTACCAAATTTATATAATAATGCAATAGCAGCACTATCCTCTCACATTCTTAACTGGACTTCGTATAGGAGTGGGAGTCAGGCTTGGGTAAAAACTGAGAGGACTTTGTTGTCCATAGATCTAAAAGATGATTTGCCGTTTTAACCAGATAGACATACTAGGTTTTTTTCTTAATCTTTATACACTTCCAGATTACAAAAAGTGTGGTCACGCTTTCTCCAGTGCCCGGAAAACAAAACTGGGAAATGTTGGATGAGCATTCCCACACTAGATAAAGCATTCAAGCCGGCTAAATTAGATGCCACATTTTCTAGATGGCTGCCTGGGGGTCTGAAACATGCTCACCAATTTACCACAATGGGATATTAAAGTTCTTCTCTAAACTTCAAGAAGAATTCAACCTCCCCAGTAGAGACTTATGTACATATTTTCAATTACGACATTATCTTTCAACAACTCGGGTATGGATAGCTCTGATCTGACAGTCCCCCCTTTATTTTCTTTATTCACCAATTTGCAAATGAGGGAGCACCGAAACACTTGATTTCCCACATGTATAAAACTCTAGCACAATCCCCATCAACCTTGATGGGCATAGTGCAGGAAAACTGGGAAGCTGACTTGGTGACCACTATTCCCCAGGCAGACTGGTTTTATATATATGGTGCCGTCAACATAAAATAACTTTTTCATCGACCTGGAGGGAGTATGGCTAAAAGGTAGTAATACATTTTTTCTGTACATCCCAGATTATGCTAAATACAACCGAACTGGGGACTCATCCTGCTGGAGGGGCTGCTGGTCTGAAGTAGCAAC
Organism: Neoceratodus forsteri; assembly: GCA_016271365.2. Lineage (NCBI taxonomy): Eukaryota > Metazoa > Chordata > Ceratodontiformes > Ceratodontidae > Neoceratodus > Neoceratodus forsteri. Next base: position 1,808,626,284 of record CM057452.1, read on the forward strand.
ACATGCACATATAATGTGGCACTGTCCTATGCTGTCTCAGTTCTGGGAGGAGATAGGAAAGACACTGTGAAACCTTTTCCCGGAGCTGGGAGATTTAACTCCCGAGATAGCCCTTCTACTGCATCTTCCTACACACTTCAAATAGAAACATAAAATACTATTACTAGATATTCTACTGGTAGCTGCAAAAAAAGTTATAACAAGATTGTGGCTACAGCCCATAGCCCCCGAAATTAGCTGGTGGGAAAACATAATATATGACATTTATAAAATGGAGAGCCTCACAACCAGAATACAAAATGCCACTCCACAACAAATGAATATATGGACCATTTGGTTTCTATATATAGAGGCCTATATACCCAATATGATCCCCTAGGCTGAAGCTGACTATGCCCTGACCTCTTACTTAACCTAAATTTACCCTGCAGCTGACATGAAGGGAGATTGTTGTCCAAGGGGAAATAAGTATCTGGAAAATGCTCCTGAACACACAAGGACACACAAGACCGTGGGGCGATGTGAGCCAATCCACAGAGAGCCATCACCAGCCCTCCCTCCTAGAATGATTTTTGAATGTCGTGACAGAACTGATTATGTATCTTTCATGCAACCTTTGAATATTAGATGAGCTTCATGTTAATATGAGTAGAATGATAATATTATTCCACCTGTATGTCAATTATCTGTATCAAATATGTCTTGCAGATGTACTCCCCCTTTCCCTTAAAATAAATAAAAATTGAAAGTTTAAAAAAAAAATTTAAAACCCCATGTATTGGTTCAGAAATTAAAGAAAATAAAAAGAAAAATGCATATTTAGATGTTTTTTGACAGATAACTAACAAATACTGCTACTTTAAAGTAGCAGTGTACGTGCTAGTTGGAGGAAGAGATTTTTAGTTAGTGTTTGGAACACTTTGAGACTTGTCTGTAAAATCTGTAAAAGGTACTATGGAGAACCTAGCTCAGGAAATTAATCTTTGGGGGGGTGAGTAGATTTAGGAAGTCATGTGACTCAGATGTGTGATTGGGGGGTGAGGGTGGAGCTGCTAGAGTCTTAGTGCCTTCTAACAAGTGACAGCAGACTTAAGGGACAGTTAATTGGGGTTCTGTGCTGAAATGGAATTGATGACAGAGAGGAGAGAAAGCACCCAGCTTCAACCTAGAGATGTATACAGTATATACATATATATGTATATATATATATATATGATATATATGTATATACACATATATATATATATATATATATATATATATATATATATATATATAATGCATTGTGTTGTACCACAGTGACAAAGGTGAGAAATTCGGTGTTGGGTTGAGCCCTTGGAGCCTCCACACCCCTCAACCGGCATTGAGGATGATTGGGTTTGCCAGCCCCTACACTCACCCCATCAGATGTGTGAAGAAGCAGAGGTCTAGGAGAATGGGGTGACAGTTAGGACCGACAACCCCAATGCGCACCCCGATGCCGGTTGTGGGTGTGGGTGGGGGTGTCCAAGGGGGGGGCTTTCAACCCTAACACCGAATTTCCTCTGTCGCTGTGGAACAACCCTAACTAATGCATTAAGCAGAGTTTTTTGGTCTCTAATTTCCCTTCTTTTTGAGAATGATGATGAGAAATAGTGAATGTAATACAGCGGCGGGAGCCGTGCTCCCGCCACGTGATGTCTTGTCACCTAGTAACACAGTGCCCGCAAACGCAAATGGTAATGCGCATGGTGACGCAAAGTGAAACACAAGGATAAACACTACTGTAGACACAAATGGTTAAAATAACACAAACGCAAGCGCAAATGAAAACGCAAAGCGTAACGCACATGGTGGCATAGACAGGAACAGTGAGTGAAACAGGTACGGAACCGCAAGCAGAAGCGGTAAGGGTAACAGTAATGTAAGCGCACAGGATTTTTTCCCCCCAAAAGCTGCATAGAGAAAGACAGTGAGTACAAAGAATGTATACATAATGATGGGTCTTGGAGCAGAAAATGAGGATTTGGAATACTAAATTGCAGGAACCGTACGATGTAGGAAAAAAATGTAAAAGTCATATGAGTTAAGACTTTCCTGGCTAGTTTTGTACTTAGCCTTCATTAGGGGGCTAAGCATTTTTCTGACGAAAAGTCCATATCTCGCACTGTTTCCGAGATACGGGCCCTGAAAGGTGCGGCGAACGCTGTAATGTTATCCTATGGGAAAAAAAGAGACTTCGGAGTGCCATAACTTTTCCTCCCTGTAATATCTTTTCACCAAAAGGCGCATCTGTGGGATGTTGGCTTTCTTCCCTCCAAATTTAGGTCTAAAACACCAAACCGTTATTTTGCAACAGGGTGGCAAAGAATTCCTGTCATGCAGCGGACGCCGCAATGTTAGTCTATGGGAAAAAGTGTCAACTTCGGAGTACTGTAACTTTCCATACATGCAGTATTTTGTCACCAAACCACCAAAAGGCACATCTGTGAGATGTTGGCTGCCTTCCCTCCAAATTTCAGCCCAAAAGACCAAACCGTTCATTTGCAGCAGGGTGGCAAAGAATATCTGTTATTTTGGGCATAGTGTCGCAAAGTAGTGTCGTGATTTGCGAAAGATTTCACAAAAATTTGTGACACTTTCATGAGTGCGACACTACTTTGCGACACTACTTTTTCCAGAAATTGGAAAAACATATTTCTAGGGTGTTTAACCTCAAAATAAAGACATGCCTAGCATCCTCAGGTTCCGACTAGGTAAACACAAAAAGAATTGTGTTGCTTGAGGGTCCCAAATTTAAATGCCAAGCATTTTTCTGATCATCAACTGAAAACAAAATGGCGGATTTGCAACACTACTAGGGCCATTTGCGACACTAATAAGTACACCTGCGACACTGTCAAACTTTTTGTTAACTTTTCCCCTTGACTTATAATAGGAAATTGTTTTTTGAATAACTTTTGAACCGTTTAATATTTTTTCACGAAATCTTCAAAAGGCACATCGGGGACCCTGGCCGCATGCTCTCTGACGTTTTCAGGCAGGTCGCGTAAACCGTGAGACCTGTAGGGACGAGCAAAGATTTTAAAAAAGCGTAAATGTGTGCGCAGATCATGCTTAATAACTCCACAGCCTTATATCTGAACAGTACGAAAGTTGGCAGATCCCAAGTTGTATGGTTCTTGATAGTGTATTCCAAATTTCAGGCAAATCCGTTGAACAGTTGCAAAGTTATTAAGGTACAAACTTTTAGGTTTAACATGTAAATGGCTCCTCAACCCTAATTATGGTAGCACTACCGTGCTACCGTAATATATATATATATATATATATATATATATATATATATATATATATTTATGTATATATATATATATATATATGTATATTTATTTATCACATAATCGGAATTACAACCTCTGAGTCATAGACTCATTTGCAAAGGATCCACATCAGTATTACAGATATAGAATATGTACACAACAGTATAATAAAGTACACAACAGTACAAAAAAATCTAGGGCCTGGAAGACCCAGTGTACAACAGTAGATGGATACATAAAAATACAATCTAAGTTAAGTAGTTTAACCTAACGTCAAGCAAAGTCATATTCCTTCTACAGTGACACAATGACATAAGGAGCCCTGGGAGGATTCCAGGATTGGAAGTCAGTGGGTAGGAGGAGGGCTAGGGCAGTCACAGGATGAGAGCTCAAGAAGATGGTTTTTAAGGTTAATTTTAAAGAGGCCGAGCTTTGGTTCTGTAGAGATGGAGGCCGGGAGGCCATTTAGCAAAAGGGGGCTCGGTGGAGGAAAGTCCTTTGGCACAAGAAGGTCCTGCAGCAGGGCACAGTGAGGGAGGACCTGGTGGAGCTTCTAGACGCTCTGCCTGGCAGGGCTGGCAGTATAAGCGAGTGGAGTCCTGGTAGGGCTTGCTTGAGAAGTATTTTCTTGGCAAGGAGACAAGAGTGATATTTAAGTCGGCCATTGAAATTTAGATAATTTGTAATACTGTAGAGATCACAGGTATGCGTGAGTCTGTCACATACCAACACCACATGACAGGCTTTATCTAAAGCAGTTTTAACACAGCAAAGGGCAGTACAGTAAGCAGTGTCATATATTACTATGCAGTAGTCCAGCAGGGAGAGGACCGAGGAGGATACGGTAAGGCGGATAGCGTCAGGGGTAAGGCAGTGCTTGAGGCGGTAGAGGAGACCTGGCCTGGAGTTGAGGACAGAGGAGAGATGCTGAATGTGAGAGTGATAAGTGAGGGATGTGTCCAGGGTTATACCCAGATACTTGAAGGTTGAGACTTGCTCTAGTGGGGTACCTAGTGGATTATGGATGTTTAGGCTGTAGTCACAGTACTGATTCTGGCAGTGAGTGAAGATCATCGTTTTGGTTTTCTTGTACTTAAGGATTAGTCTGTGGGCCACAAACCAGGATTCAACTTCAGTAAACAGGTCCTGGAGGGTATGTTGGAGCATGGGGGGTGTGGGGTGGCTCCCGAAGATTACGGCAGCATCCACGAGAGTAGTTAACTGGAACAGGAGTCGGGAAGGAGTTGAGAAACAGACTAAAGAGGAGGGAGCCAAGTATGGAGCCTTGAGGGACTCCAGAGAGAACAGTGCGGCTAGAGGAAACTATGGTGCCGATCTTAACTTGTTGGGTTCTACCCGAGAGGCAGTTCTCGAACCAGGATACGGACTCCCGGGCGAGGCCCAATGAGGGGAGCAAGTTGAGGAGTAAGGCATGGTTAACAATGTCGAACTCCTTGGTTAGGTCAATGTAGACTGATCCAACCAAATGTCTGCAATCGAGGGAGTGATGTATGTAGGATGTGTACTCAAGAAGAGCTGTAGTGGTGCTATGGCCCCTACAGAAACCGTGTTGTGTGGGGCACAGCAGGTTGTGTTTAGAGAGGGAGTCGGTATGCTGATCTGATACAATTTTTCCAGTGCCTTAGAGAGTGGGGGGGGGATTGAAATGGGGCGATAGTTGTTGAGTGAGGAGCGGTCACCACCTTTCAGAATGGGGGTAATTATGCATGTTTCCAGAGAGTCAGGAACTGACCAAGGCAGAGGAATATGTTAAGTATTTTAGTTACTGGGGAAAGAACCTTGTCAAGGGTAAGGCGAAGGAGTTTTACATCCAGAGAGTCACGAACCTTGTCAAGGGTAAGGCGAAGGAGTTTTACATCCAGAGAGTCACCAGTGTGGTGCGACTTGCCCAGGACTTTGGATAGATATCTCCTGGCAGTATGGGTAGTGATGATCCAGAGACGAAAAGGAGGGATATTTTCCCATCTGATGCGCACAGGTGGGGAAGCCGGGGGCAGGAGATCAAAACCGTTGGGAGGAAGGACACTACCAAGGTCAGAGAAGGTAATGCTGAGGGCGTTCAAAATGGCCAGAATGTCTCAGATAATGGACCCATCGACAGTGAGCTGGGCGGGGGGGGATACCACTTTCCTGCTGAGTTCCTTAATATTTTTCCAGAAATCACAACCCGTGCCCCACGTGGAGGTGAGGGCTTGTTGATTATAGGTAGCCTTGGCTTGGTGGATAGCCCAGGTGCATTTGTTCCCAGCCTCTCTATACAGCTGCCTGTCTCGAGGGAGTTGAGAGTCAAGAGCATTGTGCCACAGATTGCATCATGTCGAGCAGTGCTTGGGAGATCAAGGGGGTATCCTTATTTTTTGTAAGCTGTTTTGAGAGGGGAGCAAAGATGTCGCAGGCAACATTTAAAGTGGCAATGAAATAATTTAGTGCAGTATCGAGGCACTGGGCAGTGTCAATGGGAGACCAGTCATAGGCCATGAGGTAGGATTTGAGCTGGGGAAGGAGCCTTTTTTTAGCCATCTTTGAAAGGAGGTTTTGGGGGTGTGGTAGAGGCCTTGCTAGACCACAGGCAGGTGATGGGGGAGTAGTCGCTCAGTGTGTCAAGGAGGACCTTGACCCAAGAAAGATTTTTGGGTCGATTTGTGAAGATGAGGTCAAGTAGCATGGAAGTTCCTGTCTATCATTAAGCCGGATGGGGGACTGGACAACTTGGGTGAGGTCCAGAGCTGAGGCTGAGTTTTTGTAGTGAGAGAAGGAGGGAGATATCCAGTTAATATTGAAATCCCCTACAATGATGATTTCACTGTTGGAGAGAAGCTGCATGATGGAGGACATGAGTTCTGCGAAAGCAGGTTTTTGATTGCATGGTGGAATGTAGGTGATCATGAAATAGAGCATTTTGCCTGGGTTTCCCAACAGCAATTTGATAGTGAAGACTTGGGCACCATGGGCAGAGGCAGGGAGGGAGACTGGGAGGGCTTGTAAGGAGTCCTTTATGTAGAACACACAGCCGCCTCCCTTTTTCCCATGCCAATCAGCCTGGAAAATGGAGTAGCCATTTATTGCTACCCCTGCATCGGGGGTGTCCTTGGAGAGCCATCTTTCAGTCAGGGCCAGATTATCAGGAGAATGTTGGGCTAGCCAGCCATGGAGGAAGGTAAATTTTTTCAGCAGACTGCAGATGTTTAGGGAGGCAATTAACAGCCCTTTCTGCTTACCACAGTAGGGGGGCCAGTTGAGGGTGGACCAGGGTTGGGGTGTACATTACCTGATAGGAGTAGGAGGAGGATGGCATGGTGGAAGAAGGCAGCCTTTAGCAGTTTAAGTTTAGTATGGTTGGAGTAGAAGGTTGTGAGGGGCAGGAAGGGAGTGTAAAGAATATGCCAGTAGCCTATTGGAGAAGGGATGATGCGGAATGGGGGCAGAGGGATTAGCGGGGAGAGAGGGATGAAGAACATGTTGGGTCAGGCAAGAGATACCATGAGTTACATGAGCTGAGGGGAGGGCATGGGGGGGTTACCAGTTGGCAGGGGTGCAAGGCATAAGGAAGTGAGATAAGGGGTGGCAAGCAGCCAAAAACGAGCAAGGAGCCCTATAGGAGGGCCATTGTGTAATGGGTTTGAGATCTCAGTGAAGAGGTAAGCTGGTGAGAGGGGAAGAAAAAATGAGCAGACAAAGTAGCATGGTGGACAGTTTGCCGCTTCTGGAGAGAGAGGTACAGGGTTCAAGACCCGAGCAGTGCAGGAGGCAGGGAGCGTGACAAACAGAGTAGGGCTGTGGGAGAATTAATGGGCAGAGGGAAAAAAGCTAGCAAGGTGGAGGGGAGAGCAGGTTAGAGAATAGGAGAGAGAGAGAAAGGGTGCAGGGCTGACTTCTAACAGCCAGTAGTGATAGTCTCCTAATGGGAATTCAGACACTTAAAAAAGGGGGGGTCACATGACATATCAGTTCACCTCATGATGTTAATTACTGTGGACTGCCGTACAGGTTTCTTCTTATTTGCAGTGGGGCAAAGGGGTTTACTCTAAGGCTCTAAAACTAATATTTCTCAACCAGTTCATGTAGTTTGTTTCTACACTTTAGTTGTTAATTTAATCCCTGAACTCCAAGACATGTTATCAATATTACCTACTGGATGTTTGTTCTGTTTTTATAACCTGTTAAGATGGGTTTAACAAGTATATATGTGTGTGGTTTGATGTTTAAAAGAAAGCTGTATTTTATTTTACTAATTTGCCAAGACATGATCCTAACGTTATTTTAATGGTCCCATTTTGAAATCAGTGGCATTCTGGGGAGCATGCTCAGTCCTCTATCCTGTCATAGGTAGTAGCATATTGTTATGCTTTTACTCTTGGTGAAGCACGGTGGACTTTTTCAGCGCTCTTTTGTAGAGCGAAAACTTAGGACTTTAATGCAGAGATTTAATGGGACAATATCATGCAGCTTCTGGGCTCATTCTACAGCCAGAGATTAATATATATTTATTTATGCCATTTTGATAACTGGGTGAGCCCACCGATGCTGCCCCATTTGTACTCATCTCTCTGGGTTGAAGGCAGAGGTTGTTGGACTCTTGGCCAAACTGGCAGGGGTAAACAAAACCTTATACCCCACCCAGAGACCACCAAGTTTGCCATTGCTCCCCCCTCAGAGAATTCCCAGGCAGAAGCAAAGAGTTTGGACCTAGGTAGACTCTGGGAGGGTGGAGATAACAAGAGGGGTACATACCCCTCAGTCTGTGCCACTACAGATTTCCTTCACTGTACTGGTGGGATGGGGCAGCTGGCAGGAGGTACCCATAGTCGTGGGAAGAGAGGAAGTTGGGGGTCCATCAGAAGGGAGAGGTCTCAAGAAGGGAGAAAGAGCTGCTGGTGGTGGACTTTAAGGAGATAGACTTGGGAGTTTTGGGAGAAACATAGAGGTTGTCGGCAGATGGGGACCGTATCATCCATCAAGTCTGCTCTTAGCTTCCTACCCCACTTAGCTGCCTGCTTGTGTATCCCACAGTGTTTATCCCATGCCCGCTTGAATTCCCCCACTGTCTTGGCTCCCACCACCCCCTCTGGCAGGCTATTACATTGTTCCACAACACGCTCTGTGAAGAAGAATTGCCTCATATTGCTTCTGAACTTTGTTCCCTTAAGTCGAAGGTTGTGCCCTCTAGTCCTGCTGTAGTCCTTTGCCTGAAAAAGGTTCTGCACGTGCACCCTGTTGTTGCCTTTAAGGTATTTGAATGGAATTTTATATTTATGCATTGTATGTTTATTGTATTCTTCTGTGAGGTGCCCAGAGCCTTCAGGAATGGGCGCCATACAAATAAAACTTTCCATGCCTTCTATCATGTCCCCACAATTCCTGCATTGTTCGAGGGAGTATAATTTGAAGTCATCCAGTCTTGCCTCTTATGGTTTCTGATGCAAGCCCTGCACCATCCTTGTTGCTCTTCTCTGTACTGTCTCCAGCCTATCTATGTCCTTCCTGAGGGTGTGGCCTCCAGAGTTGGACACAGTACTCCAGGTGAGGCCTGACCAGAGAACAACACAGGGGCATGATTACTTCATGCCTTCTGCTCATGATGCCCCTCCCTATGCATCCCATGATACCACTGGCCTTTAGTGCTGCCTTTTCACATTGTCTACTGACCTTGAGGTCATTTGATATGATCACCCCTAGGTCTCACTCCTGCCTGGTAGTCACCAGCTGCTCCCCTCCCGTTGAGTACAGTTTCCCTGGGTTACACTTCCTAGGTGCATGACCATGCATTGTTTAGCATTGAATTTCAATTGGCAGGTCTTGGACCACTTCTTCAGTTTTTGGAGATCAGCTTCCATGCTTTGCTGTCCCTCAGTGTGTCTGCCCTGTTGCCAATTTTGGTGTCATCTGCAAACAGGCACACTTTTCCCTCCAGTTCATCCACAATGTCACTGATGAATATGTTGAAGGAAGAGGATCGGCCCCAGAACTGAGCCCTGTGGGCCCCCGCTAGTCATTCTCCACTCCACAGACAGAGTGCCATTTACTAATACTCTCTGAGTTCTCCCATGTAACCAGTTTCTGACCCAGTTTGTAACCTTGGGCCCAATTCCCATGCTTTCCAGTTTTTTGACTAGGAAGGAAGGTGAAGTGCCTGAGAGGTGCTTCAGCTTGGAAGGATGAAGAGCAGATACAGAGGATTGCTAGGGTAGCAGGAGATGGGAGGGAGGGAGCTAAATGCATTGTTCACCTGGGGACAATGTGACAGGGCTGAATAGGGCCCTGTGCCAGCTGTTCTGGAGAAAGAGTTCAAATGCAAGGATCTGTTCTTGTCTCTCCCTTTCTGTCTCTTATGTGTCTGGTTGCGCAACCAGATTTTCTCGTGATACCTAGGACTTGATCACCCCGATGGTCTTGCAATTCTCTGCCTCTCACTATCGCTCTACCTTCTCTTGCTGTTCTGTCTTTTTCTCCCTCCTTGCATATCTGCTGGTATAAAAATATAGGTGAATCATTATGTGGAAATGTAACTGATACTGGGATCCCTTTGTTTAGAAATGTATATAGTTTTACTGTTGAAACGTATATAGTTATACTGTTGAAATGATTGCAAAAGCTGTTTGGAACTCAAGGGGTTAACCTGAGAAGCTAGTTTGCAAACTCTCTAAGACGCTGTAAGCAAGAGGTCAGTTCTGGGTGACAATGTACTTTTTGCTGCATTTGTTGAAATTTACAAGAACACTGTGTGAGAAGCATGCTTTTTTTCTTTACGAGCAGGGGTTGCAAAGACTTAAACACAGAGCTGCAATTTCTTGCAAAAGAGACACAGAAACACGGAGACTGAGACTGGAAATTGAGAAGAAACCCAGATGGACTTTCTCTGTTTATACTGTCTTTGTAAATAGTTATATTAAACAATTTTTTCTTTATTTTACTGTTGTTAATAAATCACTTGTGAATTTTACTACTGCTCCTGGTTTTCCCACACTTCCTGACCTGAGCCTCGACAAACAAGTGATGTGGCATGGAACATGGTAGGGATAATGCAGGAAAATTTCAGTGAGCTGGTGAGTGACCATAAGCAGGTGGCTCGCATGGTGACTTTTGCTGAGGCATTTCCTGTATATAGCTGTGGAGAGGAAAGGACACTCTGCACCAGGGCTTTTAACAATTAATTGAAGGCATGGTGCATGGAGGAGGGCTCTGACTACATTGGGGACAGAGGTGACACGATCAAAACATTTAAGTATGTGAAGGGGCTAAACACAGCTCAGGCAAGTAATCTATTTCAGCACAACACAACAGCATGTACAAGGGGCCATAATCTGAGGTAAGTGGGAGGTAGGTTCAAAAACAACCTCAGGAAGTACTTCTTCACAGAGAGAGTGGTGGAACCATGGAACAGCCTGCTCTAGGAGTTGGTAGCATCAAAGATGATTACAGATTTCAGACTTGCATGGGATAGGCATTGCAGACAAGTTAGGTCTCAGGCAGCATGGGGGTTAGTCTTTTTGGGCACACTAGATGGATCGCGCGGTCCCCATCTGCTGACATTTTTCTTATGTGCTTATGTTCTTAGTAGGAGGTTTAAAATGTTACCTGGATGAACATTTAAACTAGCCATGAGGGAAGGCTATCGAATTAAGGGAGGCAACAACTGCTCTCCCCCCAAATGATGAAACAGCAGGGAGGATGGCCTGAGGGGAGTAAACTCCTCCAGGGCAGGGGCGCAAGAAGACCGGGGTGAGGATAAGGCAGATGACAAGGGGGTATGAATCAAGGAAGCAAGAAGGATAAAGTAAAGGAGGCAGGTAACAGAGGAGGTAACAAGGGAAGAGATGGATCAGGGAGCACATCAGGGAACAATACAGGTGGGGAAGGAAGCAGGCAGGGAGGGAGTAAGGTATGGAGAGCCATGTGCGCCAATGCAAGAAGTTTGAGAAATGAAATTCCGGACCTGGAGGCCATCATGGCAGAAGCTATCCTGGATTTTGTGGCCCTAACAGAGTCATGATGCATTGACAGTCACAACTAGGACACCGCCATACCAGACGACTCTTTTGTCAGGAGAGATAGGGAACAGAGGAGAGGCTGTACTGTGTGTAAAAGAGGGAATCTAGGCCACAGACATGCAGGGCACCCAGAGAAAAAGGAAGGGTTGGAGGGGCTGTGTGTCATCCTGGAGACAGGTGCTGGGGCAGCTATCCATACCAGGGTGATATACAGACCTCCAGCACAGGCAGGGGAGTTAGATAAGGCACTCGGGTAAGCCATCATCAGGGTGGCAAGTAAGTGGGAGGTGCTGCTAGTTGGTGACTTCAGTCTGCCAGATTTGGGTAAGATCCTTCCACCTGCAGCTTTGGCAAGAAGCAGGGCCATCTTTGACTCCCTCCAAGAGGCTTATCTCAGGCTGCTAGATAAGGAATCCACTAGTGACAGGGCAGTGCTGAAGGTGGTGTTTACAAACATGGACAGTAATTTAGACATCACAGTGGACAATCCTCTAAGTATCAATGCTCATTGCACAATTTGGTTTAACATTAAAACAGGAGCAGAGGAAAGCAACATGAGGACGAAGTTTCTGGACTTTGGGATGGCAGATTTGAAACAAATGGGAGATTGCCTCAGAAGCTACCTAAGAAAGAAGGATCGCCAGAGAGGGGTTAAGGTACAGTGGGGAAAAATAAGGGAGGTGTAAGAAAGGGAGGCCTGCTGCACTGTAAAACAGTTAGGTTCAATGTCCAAAAGCATTCTAGTAAAACAAAAACAAAAAAAGACATGCGCTCACTTAGGACGTGGAGTGAAGAATTAACCGACGGGATGATAGATGGATGATAGAATCTGTGCAAAATATCTGTCTTTATTTCAATAAAGTGCTACAAGATGTAATTAGCAGTAGGCAGGTACAGGTAGCCAGGCAACTCCATATCCTCAGTGAGTGCATGTTTCTATTTGTTTAACAAAAATAAGGGAGGACTTAATTAAGGCAAACAGCCTCTTTGTTAAGGAAGGGAGTAAAAGCAGAAGCAAATCCAGACCATTATGGCTCTCTAGAGAAGGGGCCAAGGGGGTAAAGAAAAATAGGGTAGTGTTCAGGAGGTATAAGTCAATGCAGAGGGAGGAAGCCAGGGAGGTATATCAAATAAACAGAGGGAATCAGGGAAGGCAGTGAGGTGAGCAAAGGCACAGAGGAAAGGATAGTCAGGAGGTTAGCTAAAGAGGATTAGACACTCTTCAGGCACATTAAGTGAGAAGAGGAAGGCAAAGAGAGTGACAGGATAAGGAGGGTGGCCCGGGGGAAGGGGGGCACTGTGCAGAAGAGGACCTAGAAAGAGAAGACATCATGAACAGGTACTTCTGCTCAGTCTTTACGGAGGGTGGGGGCAGACCAGCAGGAACAAACAGGAGGAGGGGGACACAAGTCTATTTTCAAAAGAAAGAATCCTGAAGGGACTTCAAGCTCTGAGAGTGGACATGGCTGTGGAACCAGATGGGATACACCCAAGGATACTAAAGGAGTTCAGAGAGGTGCTAGCAGCCCCACTGACAGCCTTATTCAGCAGCTCTCTGGAAACATGCATGGTGCCAGAGGACTGAAGTAGAGCAGACATGGTCTCTCTACATAAAAGCGGCAGCAGGGAGGAGGCTAGCAACTATAGGCCAGTCAGTCTCACCTCAGTGGTGGGGAAAGTAATGGAAACCCTGTTAAAAGAAAGGTTGGAAAAGTATCTTGAGTCCAATGGACAAGAACACCATAGGCAGCATTGATTCACAGGTGTGTGTGGTCATCTCAGATTAATCTGATTGATTTCTTTGACTGTGTGACTGGGAAACTAGATCAGGCGAGGGCAGTGGTTATGGCCTATCTAGACTTCAGAATGGTCTTCGACACTGTACTGCGAAGGAGACAGATAAAAAAAAATTGAGCAGCCTAGGGGTCTGATCCAAAGTGGTAAACTGGGTCAGAAACTGGTTAATGGATAGAGTCAGAGGGTGGTGGTTAATGGCACTCACTCTAATGGTGGGAAGAGTGACCAGCAGGGTGCCAAAGGGCTTGGTACTGGGACAGGTCCTCTTTTATGTCTTCATAAGCAACACTGCAGAAGAACTGGAAGGGAAGGTACGCCTTTTTTCGGATGACACCAAAATCTATGATAGAGTGGACACTCAGGAGGGGTGAAGAAAATGCGTAGGGATATGGTGAAACTTGTGGAGTGGTCAAGAGTATGGCAGTTGGAGTTCAGTGCCAAAAAGTGTAAAATCATGCACCTAGGGCATTGAAACCCAGAAGCCGAGTATAGGATGGGGGGAAGGTACAGACAATCACTAATCAGGAAAGAGACCTTGGGGGCTATCATATCTGATGATCCCAAAGTGGCAGAGCAGTGTGACAAAGCAGTGAGTAGGGCCTGTGGGATGCATAGGGAGGAGTATCTCCAGCAAGAGGAGGGTGCTGGTTTTGCCACTATATTGCTGACTGATAAGGCCACACCTGGAGTATTGTGTTTGGTTCTGGTGGCTGCACTCAGACAGGACATAGGGTAGAAGAAGTCCAGAGGAATGCAACTAAAATGGTGCAGAGGTTGCACCAAAAGCCCTACAAGGAGAGACTAAGGGATCTCAACATGTAAACCCTGGAAGAGAGAACAATGAGGGGACATAATAGAGACCTACATGCACTTCAGATGGTTAAACATGGTGCAAAAGGGTCTCTTTCAAATGAGAAAGAGCACCAGGACCACAGGCTTTGCGATGGAGCTGGGGGGAGGGTTTAAGAGGGATGTGAGGAAGTGCTACTTCACTGAAACAATTGTAGATACCTGGAACCCAACTGCCTGCGGAAGAGGTGGAAGAGTAAACAATAGGGAACTTCAAGTATGCATGGGATAAACAGAGAGAGAATATAAATATATAGGCAGAGTGGAGGGAAGGTTGCCAGAAGCCGTTTAGGGTCTGTAGAGTCAGACTAGGTGGGAACCAGCAGGGCAGACTGTGTGGGCCACGCGGTCCTTTTCTGCCAACAAATTCTATGTTTTGATGATATTTCTAAAAATGGGGAAAGAAAATCCACTATATAGAAAGTGCAAGTCAACAGATTTTCAGACACTTTTTAATTAAATTGAGACATCAATAACATTTCAGATACTTTTTAATTAAATCGAGACATCAATAACAATCATAATCCATTTAGTCAAAAGACGGCTATTCAAAATTCATATTCAGTTCTGGAAAACTTGCATGAAGCTGATGTGAGAACACAGAAACCACAGATTTCATGCAGTTGTGAGGATTTAAACTTTCAACTTAACATAAATTGTGAAGATCCTTAATGACTCCATGAAGATGTACTTCTGAAAACGAAGAAATCAAATTAATAAAGAGAAGGTGATTGTTACAATTTGTCCACACTCAGGACTTAGTCTACAATAGGTTGCCAAGTTTCTCAACTCTCAACACCTGTAAGGGTTTCTCAGTAGCTGCCACCTCTCAGAAGTAATTCTCTTACCTGGGGATTTTCTTGACCTGAATCCCACAAGAGCCACTGCCCGAACAGTACAGTTCTCCTTTGGCTAAGGGCAAATAGTCTTCCCCTGTCACTCACTCCTGAAAAAACACTTTATTTCCTATGGTATGCTAGCCATGGCTGCTGCCTCTCTGCGAAGACGGATCGTGGATTTGTCAGTACCAACAGTTATCTGTTCCCCCAAAAGATTCAGTCACAGAGGCATGAAGTATATAAAAAATTGTTATTACTTCACAATATTTACACATTCGACAGGATATCACACATACACAATACTATGGGAATTACAGGGTTGCTACAGAAATTAAAAAGAAATGAGTTGCACACAACAAAAGAAACACATAGAAAAAAACCTCACTATAGCTTCTTAACTCTAGCTGAGTAGAAAGACTCATACCACATAAGATACCTTAGTGAGCCATGGCAGAATCCAACTCTTAGATGGTGTACGTATGGAGTCCTAGCACAGACTGACTTAGACTTCTGACATTCAAACTTAAGCTTGCTTGCAAGTCTGGCTCTGCTCACCCTTGTCATTCCTTCTCGGTTGCATCATCTCCAGGAACAGTGCTTTGTTCCATTGGAACAGTCTCTCTCTAAAGTAACTAGCTGAAACTAGACCCATGAATCTTGTGCACTCAAGGACACCTCTCATTGTTTAACTTGCTGTCTGTTCTAAAGAGAATCATCTGAGTGCCCAGAACAGTTTCCTGACATGAAAGAGACTTCAGTACTGTAATGTTCTCTCATTAACTAACCAGGGGGTCCTGTTGTTTAAAGGACAAAAGGACTAAAATTACCCTCAGAGAGAGCCAGTCCAGCTTCTGTTAGAAATATTGCTTTTATTTTCAGGAAGCCCACATTTTCCCTTCAGCTGATTAGAGTCTAACTGATATCAGTGCAGACAGAATTAATTAAAAAATGACAAAAAAAGTATAAAAGTATTGTTACAGTGATAAATCCCTGATTTCATTCAAACTTTTTGGTAGTAAGGACCCTATACTGCAAATAAGTTTGGCCTCATTCAGAAAGAGAATATTGGTGTCATCCACACACCTGGGGTTTGATTTCACCATCTCCAATCCCATGAATCAAAAAGTACTTGTGTCTGCATTATGACAGACCTGCCAATGAGTGCCAACTGGGATATCATATCTGCCACTCAATTATGGTCCTGATAAGTCACTGAAGTTGAACTTTAAGGGGATGTATGGTTCAGCCAATATAAAGAGAGGGGCAGTCACACCAAATGGCATACACAATGTATGAGGTCTGACAGTTACAATCAGCTGTCTTACCTCAAACTGTTTATCACCAACGGGGTTAGGAAATATTTTTCCTTGTACAGAGTACTTGCAAGCATTGTAATTTGTACACCTGTAAAAACCTGTATCTGGGTACATGTCCAGGCCATAATGCTCATTCCACTGGGGGGGGGGGGGCCAAAAATGACTATGAAACAGGTAATCTTTAATGAACTAGGTCTAAGATCATTCAAGGTCCAATTCTTATCATGTAGACTACTGTCAGTTGACAAAATGGGTCAGTATTTATCTGACTTATTCTAGTGGTCACATGGTTATAGTCAGTGAAAAGGCTTATTACTGCATTTGGGATAGGATTCAATGCATATGTTGGGTGCCACCAAAGAGGTAGATTTCCTCATGTTTGTATTGCTATAAGCTGAATTGATGTTCTCCTTATACCCCCTATATAAGAGACACTGTCATAAATCTCTGGCAAGCTTTTCAAATGCTTCATCAGTCAAATATTGTGACATAGCCCAAGAACCTGGCCATATGGGAAACTGCTGTTAAGATACTCAGGATGAGCACTGTTGGCTCACAAAAGTGTATTGCCAGATGTTGTCTTGGGTTATGGGGTAGTAATAAGGGTGTCAACAAGAAAACTGATACAGTCAACATTTACCAAGTATGTGAACTTCAGATTGACATCATTTTGATTCAAATAAAGTAATTCACAAATTCTGCTGTTTCTAGTACATTATTTTCCCACATTTACAGTATATCATCCATGTATCTGCCCCAGTACCTGATCCTGTCCAAAAATTGGTTGCTGCTGGGGTCATAAATGGCACCATCCTCCCACCAACCAAGAAAAATGTTAGTGTAGGAGGGTGCGACTGTCACACCTATAGCAGTGCCACAAACCAATAAACAGTAAGTTTTAAAAAAAAAAAACGTTTTGTTTATTGAGTATTTATTTAGTTTTTGTTTACTGGGTAGGTGCTAGGTGCAATGGATAAAAACATTGCCTATTTTCATGCCTGGCCTGGGAGACTTACAGATGAAACGAACAGTAATTACAGGTGATACAACAATACAATAACATCAACAATGGTCTGTCATAATACACGAGTAAGACAATACAATGCACAATACAACAAAATTCAAGAAAGCAATTTTAATAAGTGCAAAATTGATAAGTGGAAGAAAGATAATGCCAGGTTAAGTATGGGTATGCTGGATCAGTCACACAAGCACTTCTGTACTCTTCATGATGAACTTTTATTTGTATGTCAAAAAAAACATATACAATAGCTATACCAAACTTCAAAGGCATAGAAATAACAACCAAAACATATTTTACCAAGGATCAATTTTCTTTTCACCCATTATTACACATTGGAGAAGTAATCCAATAAGTTGATAATTGAATCAATCCTATAAATTGATAACTGAATAAATATTCACTATGGTCCGGTAAGAGTCTGAAATAGTTATATAGCACCAAGACCAAGGTTTTTAAATTGAAAATAGTTATATCTGATGAGTCCCTGAGTGATATTAAGGGGACATGTGGTGGCCTGGCCTGTGATACTGTTTGTATCACAACGAGTGGACAGTGACCTTGGCTCATGGGTGGCAGACAATAGCAGAGCCATGAGTGAGGTTTCCGAGGTCACTGTCCACAAGTTGTGATACATAGGTATCATACAATGGGACATTGCGTGTCCATTTTATACAATAGGGCTCTGGTTTTTGTTACTTTTCTTTTTTTGATTGGTTTAGCGGCGTGAGGAGAGGGGAAGTGACGTGCACACTGTGCTGATAACCAGTGATGACGTGTACACTGTGGTTTAGATCTTCATGGTGTACATGTCATGATCTGGTTATCACACTGCGGTTGTGATAGCAATTTTTATGTGATGCCATATCACTTCACCCCTATTGTATAAACACTCTTTGATTTGGTCTACTAGAGACCTTCAAAAAGTCAAAGTATATGAAAATGAACACCAAAAATAGCTGGAAGTTTCCTCTAAGGGTGCTCCACAGGCTCTGACTCACAAACACATTAACAGGGTGGTCCTCATCCAGGCGGAGGGAGGTGATCTTGCCTCTCTACAGGTCACTGGTCAGGCCACACTTGGAGTACTGTGTGCAGTTCTGGAGACCATACCTGAGGCGGGATATCAAGCTACTGGAGGGAAGTGCAGCAGAGGACAATGAAGATGATACAGGGAATGGAGGGGAGAGACTATGAGAACAGGCTGGGGGAACTGAATATGTACACCCTGGAGGAGAGGAGGGATAGGAGGGACATGACCAGAACTTTCAAGTATCTGAGGGGAATCAACAAGGATGGAGCCGATGGAGTTTTTAAACTGTGGAAGGGAAGGGACACTAGAGGGTATGGGCTAAGACTAGAAGGGGGAAGATTTAGGAGGGAGATGAAGAGGCATTACTTCACAGAGAGAGTGGTGTCGAAGTGGAATGCCCTACCAGAGAGGGTGATATCATGCAAAACTGTGGCTAGCTTTAAAAGGGCATGGGACAGAGAACAGGGGAGAGTACGGGTGGGTGAGGCTGAGAATGGCCGAAGGCAGACAAAAGGGGAGGGGGTGGGGCAGCTGCAACTTAGGGGAGCTAGCTGCACACTTGAGCAGATGTTGATAGACCAGGAGATCTGTTTCTGCTGGCACATTCGTATGTTCATATGTGTGTTCATAGCGAACAATTTGCACTGAAAGTAAAATTTATACAGGTGAACTGCAAAATGGACTGTATATCCCCAAAGAGTTTCCTACTCCCATTAAATCACCAGCCCCTAATAGCTACAGATTTAATAGATAAGCATTGCATTCAATGTAAGCTAATTTATTTGCAGATTAGATTAAATGATGCCCTGCTTACTTCCATAGGTCATATCTAAGTCAGGGAGGCACAGGCTGGGTACTAACTGCAGTCCGATGGGTCTCCATGCGAAAGCTTCATGTAGGCTGGGATGAAGATGGCACAAATAACACAACAGGACTGTTTGACCACAAGGCCGTAGCCATCTTATGACCATCAGAACAACCAACCATCCCAAGAAGAGCACAATTGCTCCCAAAGTTTAATCAAAATACCTTCACTCTCAAATCCACGTCCAACCTGGGCTCGGTGAAAAACACAGAGCCAATCAGTACTGAAGAAGAATCAGTATTTATATAGCACTTTTCATACATCCAAAGCACTTTACAAGCAATGCTAGACTGGTAGTGAAGTGACTGGATGTGTGGTGGCAGCCATATCGCACATCATCACCCACACACAGCCTGGATAATTGCATGAACCGGTTTATGGGAAGGGGAATGTTGGCCAGGACACCGGGAATGTTCCCTACTCTTTGCGAAGAGTGCCCTGGGTTCTTTTACTTCCACCTGGACACCCACCAGGACAACACCAGGATGGGTAGAAGGGACCTCGGTTTAACGTCTCATCTGAAGGACGGCACACCCCAGCAGTACAGCACCCCCCAATACTGCACTCAGATGCCAGCGATTTTTAGGTGCAAGTCCAATCCCAGTGTGGGACAAGAACCCACGACCTTCTGGTCCAGAGGCAGATGTGCTACCAACTGAGCCACGCTGACACCCAATGCATGAAAGAAAAATTCCCTAAAGAGAGAACATGATGAACTGCCTAAGTATAAGACATGGATGGTAGGACACAACAAGGACTTATAAACAAGATAACACCACCAGACTAATTAAATGTAAACATCAGTCCTCCTCAGCATTTGGATTTGGTTCAGTCTCTCTGCTGGCAAAGTCCTCCTTTAATATCAAAGGTTACTTTCTTGCCTCAGCAGGGAGATTAAACCGATAAGCCTTACTGGGGAGGGCAAGATGGCTGCAGTGCTGCTCTGCTCCCAGCAGCAGGACTTCTGCTTTTTGTTTGCCAATCACTAAAAGTCTTTCACCGTGTTTCTATGAGAGAAACTTATGTTGTTTTTCTGCTGCCAGCTTTGGGATGTGTGCTGCTTCTAGTATTTTGGAGTGGTGTAGTAGTTCTCATCCCTTTCTGGTCGTGCTGACTTAGCATTTAGAGTTCTCAGTGTCACGAACCCACTCCTGGGGGCCAGGTCCACTGAGCTCACAGTGCTCACCCCCAAGTGCAATTCTGATGGGGGGCAGGAATACCCTTCAAGTATCCTTCTAGAGTGCTCGCCAAGTTCACAACTGAACACCTGCCACAAGGTCCCAAGTCACCCTCTCTATTCTGGGTAAGGGCAAAATACAGTTTCAAGTCTGTAGCCAGGTGAAAACTCTCCTCAGTTGCTGTTATGGGGGGGGGAGACCCAGGCATTACGAGCTCTTCAAGATTTTGCCCTCGTAAACCTGATTGTGTTTTCTCCCACGCGGTGTGCAGCACCTAGTTTCCCCATACATACACTTCCTGAGACCTGTGTATCTCCCTTACTTAAGGCACCCAGATCCCCTTTTTCAGGATCCTAGTCTTGGCGGCGAATGGTAGTGCTTTAGCAATTACAGGCTGGTCTCAGAATTGACTAAACCTTTTACTTCTACACACACAAAAATCACTTACAGGCAGTTTTACTAGCAAAATGCTTTTACTAAAATCTAAATGATGATCATACAAACTTTACAAACAAAAGATTTTAGAAATCTGGTCATAGAATAACAAAACAAAGTTGGAAGTATACATCAAAATGCACTGTAAAATTTAACTGTCTAAATTCTACCTCGTTTTTGTTTTTTTCACTTCCTCCTGGTTTTGGCCTAGAGGAACCCTTTCCTCTGGTCTTGTTGGCTGGGCCCCGACATAGCGGGAACCCAGTGTAATGCTGCACAATACTGGGAGATTTTTTGCCTTTGGTTTTTCTCCCGGTTCATCCCTACCCCGAGGGTGCCGATGTGAAGGACTTATGTCCAGACATACGGCATGCTTGTGCATACCACCGTCAAGTGTCCACAACACCCTCCCCACCCCAACTCCCTTAAGGAGCCGTTGTGTCTAGCTGCCCGTGCTTCCACTGGCAGCAACTCTTGCAGGCATCAATGCCTGGTAACCCCCCCCCCAGAGGAGGACAGCATCCATTGGGATGCTCAATCCTTTCTCCCCCAGCCAACCCCCGGTGACCTGGGTCCATTCCAGAACACGGGTCGCCAGCGTAGCGCAAGGTGTGGCATTCAGTGCCTCAACCCTCAGCACCACTGGGCTGGCTTTATTTTTACTTTGTGGAAAATTCAGAAGGTCCAGAACCAAAAGAAGTTGACAAAAGTTTCAGTCCTTCTGTAGCATTCACTGGTTTTTAGTCTGTCTGTGTGTTGTGGCAGTCTTGCTTCTCTTGTGGTCAGCAACAAGTGTCCAAATGCAATGCAATGAGCTTCTGTTTGCAGGGATATATATAGCCCCTCTGGCGTCTGTAAAAAACTCTCTGGTTTATAGTTGGTGACCTTATCTTTTAGACCGGCAGGGGTCTCTCTTGCTCTTTCCTAAACTTTGAGGGAATCATCATGATTAATATTTCAGGTGTCCTCCCACCATACCAACTTCCTGGCACTTACAAAAAAATGTGGTAACTTTCTGACACCTCCTGCTTAAACTATTTTCCTTTTTATCTTAAAGTTTTTATGACAGGGCCACCTTCTCCCATCTCCTGAGTTTTATGACCCTCTTCCTTTTGATTAGCTGACCAGGGAAATCCCCTCTGAAAATGGACTCTTAGCTTCCTGGCTAATCAGCCCATTCTCAGATCATAGAGGAATGTCAAATATTTTGCAAGACAGAAATGGACACCTCCCGGACCCCCTCCAGCCTGCTAGCACACAAGGTAAACTGCTGAACCCTGCCAGCCTGTCAACACTGTGTGTTGACTGCCCCGCCCTGGTCCATCCCTAGCTATGTAGGTCACACGTATCATGTGATCTGGTCACGTGGCCTTTCAGATATTTGTCAAACACCCCTTTTTCCCATTAGTTTTTTATAGAATATCACCACTAGGAGTCACCACTGAGACATCCATTTCTAACTCATTCTTGAAGCCATTTCACCCTGCTGTCTATGACCTACTTCTCTTTTTCCCTACATCCTGACCAACAGTACCTCTGGTGCCCCCTGTTTTCTCCTCCTCTGCCCTTTGCCAGTCTTGAACCTGTAACTTTACTTACTAGAGACTGACACCTTAACCACTACACCACTGTAGCAGCTCTACTTCCTAAGGTTATTTCCTAAACCTTATAGTTTATTTCTTCTCCCCTCTAACCCCTTCCTGTGCATCTGGATCCATGCTCTCCTTGCCTATCCAGATGCCCCTACCTGGTTCACTATTAATTCTCCTCCCTCACTTCCAACATGGTATCCTTGTACTCCTCCAGCACACTCACTCTTATTCTACTCCATCTGCTGCTCACCCTAGTTATAACCCCTTCTGACCCAGTAAACACTGCCCAGTTAGCTATTGACACTCACACATTGGGCACGTTCCCTCTAACTCAGCAGCCAGCTAAGCATGCAGATCTCACCATTTGTCCCTACCTCCACACTTGCCATTCTTGCTCTCCAACATCCCTTTTCCCCCAGCTCCTCGGCCACCCCTCCTATGTAACTCCAAAAATGAAGGCCCTGAGACATGATCTAGAAAGACTCAAGCAACTTTAAGTCTACCTATATAGGATTGCACTTTACTACTGTTAATCTCTAGAAATTTTCATCCAAACCCCTGCCCTATGCATACCCCCCCAACTAGGACATGACGTCCTTAAACTTGTATCCCTTAATATTTGGAGCCTTCTACCAAAATTGGATGACCTACAAGTCTGGGTGACACAACATAACCCTGATGTGATCACACTGACTGAAACCTGGCTCTCAAAGAAAACCCCTGACTCAGCGCTAACTCTTTCCAGCCTTACACCTTACAGGCAAGATAGGGCTGGCAAAAGGGGAAGGGGATTGTGCCTTCTACCTAAAGGACTCCCTGGAGAGTCAAATACTACCCAGTGCCCCCCTAGAAAATCAGTCTCAGTTTCTTGGCATTAAAATTCTCCTCGGTCAGCAAGGCAAGGCCCTATATGTATTTCTGTTTACATCCCCCCCCCCATGAAAACAAGTTAGGTATAAATCTGGTTATGGAGCATCTAAAAAGTCTACTAAACCAATCTGAGGTTGTTGTCATGGGTGATTTTAACATCAACTGGTCGGCACCGGAAGCTGCCCAGTTCAAAGATGTTATTGCAGCACATAACATCATCCAGCAGGTGACCTCCCCCACGAGAGCCAACATGAGAACAGGCAACAGCTCCCTCCTGGACCTGATTCTCACCATGCACCCACAAAGACATATCAGCACCATGGTTCTTCCAGACTCTATGAGTGACCATTCTCCTGTTATTAGCCTCTGGACAAACAAATTCACTAACACCCCCCCCAAAAAAAAATCACATACCAACGGAGGCTGAAAAAAGGGAAACTTGGTCATTTCAAAGCTTTCTAGCGCAGTGCGACTGGTCGCTACTGAGCTCTTACACCAACACTAACCTTGCATTAAACTACCTAATCACACACTTCAACAAAGCATGTGACAACTTTGCCCCATCCCGTAGACTACGTCCCGGGGAATTACAAACCCATGGATCACTGTTGATCTGTTCAACAAAACCAAAACTAGGGACAACCTTTGGCACCATGCTCAGTGCTCTGGTAACCAAGCCAATAAGCAGCACTATAGAGCTGCAAAAAATGCTTGCACCCAGGAAATCTGCAGAGCTAAAAAGACCTGCTATCAAAATGATTTCAAAAACTCCTGAGGAAACAGCAGGAATTTCTGGCAGAAAACAAAGAATCTCACTGGCAATCCTAGCAAGGCGTCACCTACTATGGTGATTGTAAATGCCACCCCTGTTCAGGACCCAGCTTCCATTGCTGAAGTTTTTAACTCGGCCTTTACAGATCTCAGTCAGGTTCTACCATCCAACTTTTTCGATAATACCAGCACCACTGACACTACTGCCCCTCCCACATCCCCCCTTTCTACTTCAGGAGACTCACGTTCACTGAGGCGAAGAAATATTTGCTAAGAGTTCTAGGTAAAACCAGGTACAGCAGTGACACCATTGACATGAAACTACTATACTTATTGCTTGATGTCATGCTACAACCTCTCTCTTCCATTCTCAACCTCTCCTTGTCCCTTTGGCAGTTCCCCAAGCTGTGGAAGGCTGCAGCTGTCATGCCAGTATACAAATGGGGTGACAGATCTCTAGTCTCAAACTATCAGCTTATCTTGATTCTACCACCCCTATCCAAAGTCCTTGAGAGAGTTGTGGCTGACCAACTTTCTGAATTTCTCTCCAAATACAACATCCAATGTGCCCAGCAACACGGATTCCATTCGGAACACAGTACCACCACAACGTTACTGGAATACACAGATTGTATACACATAATATTAGACTGTGGTCTTATAGTCGGGTCAGTTTACATTGACCTGACTAAGGCTTTTGATACTGTGAATCACTCCCTCCTCATTAACTCCTTCCCCTCCCTTGGCTTTTCCCCCCTCAGTAATGAGCTGCGATGAGCTCCTCTTCGGCTTTGGCCTTTATTCCACTCCAACTGGGCTCTTCTTACATGGCTTCCCTTCAGAAGCTGTACCAGTCCCTCTCGACTAAAGGGGAGGGTCCTTCTGGGTCTCACACCCCTCGGTCCCAGAAGAAGGATCTGAAAAAAGGTAAGACCCACCGTCGACGCTCTTGGGAGCAGGAGAGATCTTGTTCTCCAGACCATCGGCTCTTGACTTTGGTCAATGTTGCGGCCTGGGACGCTGGTTTCACGGTGTCCCCATCAGACCAGCTGGCCAAGACGCCTGTTGACACGCCCGATATTTTTCCCAAGCCCACCGACAGGTTGTCGACCGAGGAGGCCGACAACTCTCTCTCTCAGACACCAGTTCTTCTGGTGCCTTCCGAGGACTTGCCTCAGACCATTGAGCCCCGGCCCAGGACCCTGAACTGGAGGTGCAGTGTATTTCCCCTGCTCCTTCCTTGACCCACCGCCAGCACCACTGATGGTCGAGGTCTCAGTCTCGGTCCTCCTCCACTTCGGGGAAATCCCACCGATGTCAGTGGTCTCAGTCCCAAAATCACAGAAAGCAGTGCCACCACTCTTCTACCTCATCCTCCTCAGCTGAGGAGAGGCTCCGGCGCAAGTTGCGTCAGTGCTAAGAGGATCTAATGTGACAACAGCTACTTTTGCCAGCAGCAAACCGACACTGGCTTCCACACCAGCAGTTAAGTGGCTGTCACCTGAACGGCCAAAGCTGACTCCTGCCGCTGGTTCCCCATGGGGGGCCGACTGAGCCACATCCTTTCCATTTGGTCCGCTGTCACCATGGACCACTGTGTGCTGGACGTGGTCGCAGGGGCCTGCCTCTGGAGTGTGAGCAGGTCCCTCCCTTTTGAGCCCGTGCCCCACGGGGGGCTACTGGGTCCGCAACCTCCCAGTCAGCTCTCCGAGATGACATCAACCAGCTCCTTCGCAAGGGGGTAGTCAGCAAGGTTGCAGATCCTCCTCAATGCCCAAGGTTTGTTTCCAGGTACTTCCTGGCTCCAAAATGGATGGGGGGCTGGTGCCCCATTCTCGATCTGCATGACCTGAACAAGTTCCCAAGGCCATGCACCTTTTGGATGGTAACCCTGGCTCAGATAATACCATCCCTGGAGCAGGGCATATGGTTCTGCTCCCTGGACCTCTAGGACGCGTTCTTTCATGTCCCAATCTGTCCGTCTCATCAGCGGTTCCTCCGCCTTCGGGTAGAGGGAACCCTCTATGAGTTCCAGGCCATACCCTTTGGCCTCTCATCAGCTCCCTGGGTCTTCACCAAATGCATCGCAGTGGTGGCAGCATTCCTGCAGCACCGAGGGGTCTGGGTCTACCGTTACCTGGACGACTGGCTGATAGCAGGTCCCTCCAGGTTGGAGGTGGAGCGGTCCAGAGTTCTGGCCCTCCAGGCTTGCTCTCAACTCAGCCTCCTCATCAATGGGGCTAAGTCGGAACTCATGCCCTCCCAGGTGATTCAGTTCATCAGGGCGGAGCTCGACTCTCTCCAAGCCAGAGCCTGGCTCCCAGCAGACAGTGCCGAGGTCCTTTCCTCCTTTGCCCAATCATTTCTGGTTGGGTAATTGCACCCTGCTTGGGACTTTCTGCGCCTTCTGGGTCTCATGGTGGCTTGCACCAGCGTGGTCCATTGGGCCCACTGGCATATGCACCCCCAGCAGTGGGGGCTGGCCCACCAGTGGTCTCAGCGCTCAGGTCATCTAGACCAGCCAGTGTCTGTGACCCAGGAGATGTGGGACAGCCTGCAGTGGTGGCTCATCCAGCTCATCTGCGGGAGGAAATCCCATTCGTCCGCCCTGAGCTGACTGTCATCCTGACGACCAATGCCTCTCTGATGGGTTGGGGTGCCCATCTGGGGGAGCACAGAGCTCAAGGACTCTGGTCCCCTCAGGAGTCCCGATGCCACATCAACCTGCTGGAGCTCCGAGCGGTCCAGCAAGCCCTGACCACCTTCGCTCCGCTTGTTCGGGTTCAAGTGGTCCAGGTCCAGACGGACAGCACCATGACCATGAACTATCTCAACAGACAGGGCAAGACACACTCCTTGCCTCTGTGCAAGGAAGCTCTTCACATTTGGTCTTTGGTGCTCAGCCTGGAGGCAGATCCCTAGCCATTCATGTGGCAGGAGCCTCAAACAGTCTGGCCAATGCCCTCAGCCAGGTAGGCGATGCATCTCACGAGTGATCTCTCCTGCCTGAGATAGTACAAGACCTGTTCTCCCACTGGGGCACCCTTCAGGTGGATCTGTTCACCTCCAGGGAGAACGCCAAGCTGAGGCTGTACCATGCCCACCCCCCCTCAGCAGGGCTTGCTGCAGTGGGATGTCTTCTCCAGGCCATGGACCCTGGGCCTCTTCTACACCTTCCCTCCTCTGCCCTTGATCCACAAGGTGCTCCTCAAGATCAGGAGGGACAAGGTGCAGGTGATCCTGGTAGCCCCAGACTGGCCTCGCCAGTTCTGGTATCCAGATCTCCTCAGCCTCAGCTCCAGGCTCCCGAGGCAGCTTCCGAGGGGAAGATACTCCATCTGGACCTCAATCCCTGCACCTGATGGCCTGGTTCCTGAATGGCTAGAGTTCCAGGCCTTGGGTCTTTCTGACGAGGTCCTCAACGTTGTTGAGGCATCCTGCAAGGAGTCGACCAGAAAATGCTATGCCTTCAATTGGAAGAGATTCTCCATTTGGTGTCAGGGAAATGGGTAGGAACCCTTGTCCTGTCCGCTGGCTAGCATTCTGGATTACTTACCTGTGGTCCCTTTCCCAGCAGGGGCTTCGGTCGATGACCCACAGGGTGTACCTGGCTGCCATTTCTGCTTACCGGGCGTGGGCTGGCAAGCGGTCGGTGGTGCAGGAGAAGGCAGTCTGGTGCTTTTTCAAGGGCCTAGATCACATATCCCCTCCGGTGCATGAACCACCACCTCTGTGGGATTTACTGCTGGAATTGGCCAGGCTCATGGGCAAGTCATTCAAACCAATGCACAGGTGTGACATCTCTCACCTGTCGTGGAAGACCACCTTCTTAGTGGCTATCATGTCAGCCAGAAGGATTGGGGAGCTCCAGGTGCTTTCCTACCTGGCCTTTCACAGGGACAAGGTTGTCCTGCGCCCACACCCGAAATTTCTCCCGAAGGTGGTGTCGGAGTTTCACCTGAACCAGGTGTTGACTCTGCCAGTGTTCTACCCCAATCACACCTCGGAGGCCGAGTACAGGCTCCATACTTTGGACCTGAGAAGAGCGCTCGCTTACTACAAAGAGTGTATGGCAGACGTTTGGGGAGAGGTTCGCCAGCTGTTTGTCACCTATGCTGAAGCCACACCTGGCAGACCTGCAGCAAAGCAGATGATTAGCAGGTGGATCACTTCCTTCATTGATCTCTGCTATAGGTTGGCGGGTAGGGAGCCTCCCATAGGGCTTAGAGCTCATTCCACCCATCATACCGCTGCATTGGTGGCTGCTTCTAGGGACATCCCTATCCAGAAAATCTGCTGGGCTGCTACCTGGAAGTCAGCAAACACCTTCATTTCCCATTACCACATCAACCTTGAGTCATGCCAGGATGCTGGTTTTGGAACCTCAGTTCTCCAGTCCCTGTTCCCTAAGTAGGGGGTGTGCGCCTTGCCTCCCTCCTTCCCTGGAGAACTGCTAGGAGTCTGACAGACAGTGTGGATAGAACAACATATCCACGCCCCTAGAAATACAGGTTACTCACCTGTAACAGGAATTCTAGGAGTGGTATATGTTGTTCATCCACACAGACCCACCTGACCTCCCCGGCTTTGGCGCACAACCTGGCTTCCAGTGGGCTAGATCTGGCATCATGGGGCGGAGCTGATAGTTTCATTCCCGGGTGGATGGGAGGAGCCAGCTTGAAGACTTTCCAGCCCATCTTAAAGCGGCAAGGTACCTGCCAGACAGTGTGGATGAACAACATATATCACTCCTAGAACTCCTGTTACAGGTGAGTAACCTGTATGTCCACATTTCCCTCTGCTGGACCTCTCAAGTGCAACGTACGTTTAGGTACAGAGCCCCAACCTGGTTGAATGACCTGCCCCCCTGAAGTCCTCTTTGAACCCAAACAAACCAGGCACTTTTAAAACCAGGCTCCGGGGTTGCCTTGTTACTCTAAGCCGATGCGACTGCCCACTTTAGTTATCCATATACCTCTCCTGCCTTTCCCACATCCCCTCTTTTGCCTTTTGCCCCTCCCCTGCCACCTCTTTCACTTCAACACCTCCCGCCCCCCAGTTCTACCTCCCCTAGACTCAATATCCCATATGCTTATCCCCTCTTTCCCTGCTTTTATCTCTTTTCAACAAATGTCTGCCATGTATTCCGGACTGCGTACTTTCACTGGTGTACTCTGTTCTGGATTATTTTTGACAAAGTCCTCCATATTACTGGACTGCATACTGTATCATTGGTGTACGCTGGTATTTGTTTATTTCTGCCTACTGTTCTTACTGGTACTGCAACAATTTTGTACTTTATTTTTATTTGCCTTGGCACGTTTGTTTATCCAATCACCTATTTTGTGTATTGTTTCCTCTTTGTCTATAATCCTGTACTCTTTGTATTCACTGACATGGAACCTTTGTAAAAGAACCCCTGGTTCAAAGGTAATTGTAATCCTAGTTATGAATATAATAAAATAAAAAAAAAATTAAAACATTCTCTCTTTCCTGTGACCTTTCAGTGAAACTATGTACCCCTTTTAAAACAAAACACACGGGCATATTTTGGCAACCGTTAGTTCTGATCTGTTTGGAAATTTTATACATAATCAAACTCCTCTGCATGTAGCCCTTTTAAAGCATAAACGGAAAAAATATACAAAGAAAATATTGTCTGCAATATTCCAGCAGTTGGTAAACTCGCCACATCCCTCCCTCCTTAGACTGAATTTATGGGAACATGCCCCTATCATATGGTAGATTTTCCATAATTCTGTTTACTGTTCTAACTGGCAAGATAGGCCATCTGCGTTTGCATTGGCTGACCCAGCCTGGTGCTTGTCATGTCTTAGGCCTGTAGGGCAATACTCCATTGCAGTAGCCATCCATTTGTCTTACCCATCTGATTTAACCATACTAGGGGGTTGTGATCGGTCTGTACCTCGAAGCATCTTCCATAGAGGTACGGCTCTAATTTCTTCAGGGCCCCTACCAGCGCAAGACATTCCTTTTCTACTGTGGAGTGTGCCTGCTCCTGGGGAAGTAACTCCTTGCTAAGGTACACTATTGGGTGGTCTTTGCCCTGATTAGATGTCTGACTGAAGACTGCTCCAATCCCCACATCTGAGGCATCTGTCTGGACTACAAATTGCTTAGTGTAATCTGAACTGGCCAACACAGGAGCACTGCACAGTGCCTCTTTTAGCCGTGCAAAGGCTTGTTCACAGGCTGGCTCCCAGTTTACCCTTTTGGGCTGTCTTTTCTTTAGCAAGCCAGATAGGGGAGCCACCAGGGTACTGTAATTGGGCACAAACTTTCATTAGTACTCTGCGGTCCCTAGGAAGCTCCTAACCTGCTTCTGGGTTTCAGGCATGGACCACACCACTATCGCCTCAATCTTTGCTTGACTGAGATGAAGCTGCCCCCACCCCACTACATGGTCTAGGTATACCACCTCCACAATAGCCACCTGGCACTTTTCAGCCTTGACAGTGAACCCTGCCTTCTGTATCCTGCCCAACACTTCCTTCAGGTGGGACAGGTGTTCCTTCCAGCTGGTACTGAAGATGGCAATATCATCCAGATAAGCCACTGCATACTTTTCAGTACCCTGTAACACCTGGTTGACCAGCCTTTGAAAGGTGGCAGGAGCATTCTTCATTCCAAAAGGCATTATCCGTAACTCAGATAATCCTACTGGAGTGATGAAGCTGACTGCTCTTTAGCTCTGGCAGTCAACTCCACCTGTCAGTACCCTTTCATCAAGTCAGTTGTGGTAAGGTATGTCGCCCTTCCCAACTTGTCCAGTAGTTCATCTGTCCATGGCATTGGGTAAGCGTCAGATTTTGTGACTGCGTTGAGTCCACGATAGTCCACACAAAAGTGAGTACAGCCATCCAGCTTGGGAATGAGGACTACGGCTGAGGGCCCAAGGACTATAAGATTTCTTTTTTTTTTCCCATTTATCCCCCTCTGACCCTGGTGCTGTCACCCAACTAACGACTCTGCACTGCCAACTTGGAGGGAACCCCCCATCATGCCACAGTTTACCCCCCGGGTGGGGACGGAGTGGGAGTGGGCAGCCTTTCACCTTTTAGCCACCCCCCCAGTTCCAGTCTGTCAGGGTCTCTCTCGATCCATGCCTCGTTGGTGGCAAGAGCCGCAAGAGCCTATCAGACCCTCTTGTTGGTGTTGTGCCGGCCAGGTGTTTCTGGTGTACACCCTCCCGGAGACGTGATGTGCGCTGATGCTAAGGCATAAGCAGGTGTCCATCATGTTCCACCCCGGTGTGTGGTGAGGGCATGCCGATCCTCCAGCCTCCGCTAGAGGTCAGTCATGCACTGGACTATGACTCCCCCACGTACTAGAGGAGACAAGTGGTCCCTGGGATACTCAAGCCTCCTCTCTCTGGCCCTCCGACAACCCAAGCCCCGTTCCCAAACTTGGGTCACTGGCGTCATGTGCAGTAGTGCTACTGCTGCACCAGCAGGCTGGCTTGACTGGAGGATTTCTGGATTACCCCTAAATCCTGCATTTCCTCCACCTCCCTCCTAGTATCCTTTAGGATGGCCTCAGACACCCAGTAGGCTGTCCGCCATATGGGCACTTGCGTCTCCATGTCTACATCGTGTGTCGCTAAGGGGGGTTCATTCAGGCTTGGCTGTAAACAAAGGGGCAAAGTCCTCTAAAACCTCCCTCACTTCCTGAGACTATTCCAGGGTTAACTGGGGTGACAGTCTGATTGCCTCCACAGTTGACTCCTGCTTGCTTTCCTCCAGCAAGTCCAGGAGAGGGTCTTCTTCATCCGTCCCCTTCCCAGGACTACACACTGCAAATACCATGTCGGCCCTATTTGCATATGACTTCATCGTGTTGACATGGTACATGCTTTGGGTATCTTTCCTGTCAGGCAGTTCCACAATATAATTTACGTCATTGACCTATCGGACTACCTTATATGGTCCCGCCCATTCGGCCTGCAGCTTGTCCTTCCGGACTGGAACTAGGACCAATACTTCCTGACCTACACTGTACGAGCGAGCTCTGGCTCCACAGTCGTACCAGACTTTTTGCTTCTGTTGGGCAGCCGACAGGTTGCTTTGGGCCGCTCCCATAAGCTCCTTCAGCTTCTCCCTAAACTTAAGGACATACTCCACCATGGGAGTTCCCTGGGTGGCGTGCTTGCCTTCCCAGTTTTCTCTGATCAAGTCTAGGGGCCCATCCACCCTTCGTCCATATAAGAGTTTAAAGGGGGATAATCATGTCGACTCTTGGGGCACCTTTCTGTATGCGAACAACAGGTGGGGAAGGTACAGTATTTCTCCCAGTCCCTCCCATGCTGTTCAGCAAATATTTGGAACATTCGATTTTAGGGTACCATTAAACCTTTCAACAAGCCCATTGGCTTGTGGGTAATGAGGTGTCATGCGTCTCTGCACCACCCCATACTTCTCCCACAAACTCATCAGAGATGACCTCCTGCAGAACCCTGACACAGGAGAAAATCCCTAGCAAGGTGGCTGCCTCTTTGTCCTAAGTGAAGAGAGGGTGACCGCCTCTGGGTACTGGGTGGTGTAATCTACCACTGTCAGGATAAAATTCTTCCTGGAGGAGCTTGGGGTACTCAAAGGTCCCACAATATCCATTCCTACCCTCTGGAATGGCTCCTCCACAATGGGCAAGGTAAATAGGGCAGCTTTGGTTTTTACTACCTGCCTTCCCTATTTGTTGGCACTTGTGACAAGACCTGCAATATTCCTTCACCCGCTGGGTGAAGTTGGGCCTATAGAAATTCTGGTCCAATTGCTGCGTGATGCACGAGATGCCCAGATGTATGGATACGAGGCTATCATGAGCAATCTTGAGCAACCGCTCATGGTACCCATGGTTAATGACAAGCTGCCTGCCCATCACCACTCCCTCTGTCCTCATGTCCTGTGTATACAACAGTCCATTGTCCCCAAAATACTCTATGTCTCATATCACCTCCCTGTGTCCTGTCAGAGTGTGCACAACCCCTAAGTCTCTCCAAACTAGGATCAGTCTTCTGAGTAGTGGCAAATTCCTCACATTTTCCCAAAGCATAGAACATGTCCCCCTCAGTTCCTAAACTGGGGTCCAAAGCTCTAGCACCAGGGCACTCAGAGTCACTGCCATCCCTAACCTTCTGACCACTGGTTACCCCTTCCTCCTCAGAGTAACCTTCTGTAGCTGTTTTTTAACAGCTACTTGGGGAAGTCCTACCTCCCTTTCACTACTCTCCATGTCAGGAGACAGACTGGGGAACCAGCCTCCTATTCTTTTCCACAGGGGCATCTGTGGGGTTCAGGGAACTCCAAGGGGCCTTAGCCGTCTGACTGCGGGTAACCTCACACACCACCCCCTGCTGTAGATTATTCCCTATAATCACATCCAGGGCGAGGGTATCTGCCACTGCAACATTTTGCACCCTCTCTCCTGTTTTACCCCAGTCCAGGAGAATACTACCTAGTGGCAGAGTTTTCTCCTCCCTAGTGAATCCCCTCACCATTACAAACTAATTAGGTATAAGCTGTTCAGGCCCAACCAAATCCCCTTTTACTAAGGTAAGAGATGTCCCTGTCTCCCTTAACCCATGGGTCTGCACCCCATTTACAGTAATCGGGTGTATGTGGTCCCTCATGTTTACAGGCATGCTTTCAGGGATACACAGTGCACCCAACTCTGTTCGAGCACCACTTTGTCCACTCTGTGCCTTTTTTAAAACACTATTTAGCAAGATGCCCTGGCTGTTTACAAAACCAACAGTCATTATTTCTTTTATCCAAGAAATCCCTTTTTGGTAACTTGGGGCTTCCCCCTTTCAGTGGAGGCAGTGAGGGTTTTAGCTGCCCTGAAGGTGTGCTTTTCCCTTTCTGTCCTGCTACACCTGCCCCACTTCCTTTTAGAGCAGGCTTGCTCCTGGCATAGTGATCTGAGAGCTCAGCAGCTTGCTGTGCTGTTTTGGGATCTCAGTCCTCTAGCCAGGTTTTCAACTCTGCTGGGCAAGCCCAAATGAACTGCTCTAAAAGTACAACCTCCTCAATTTTCCCCACAGAGTTTGCTTCCACCCCTCCCACCAATGTTTTAAAAACTGACATTGCTTTGTGGCAAGTTCCTCATATCTTATGTCAGGGCTTTTTTGGAGTTTCCGGAATTTAACCATGTAGGCTTCTGGAATCAGTTCATACTATTTATAGCAAAGCAGCTTTAAGTTTCTCATAATCTTGGCTATCATTATTGTCCATTTGGCCTAGTGCCTCACGTTCCTTACTAGTAAGTAGTGGGAATAGCTGGAAGCTCCAGGACTCCCTGGGTATTTTGGCCTGGATACAGACCTTTTCTAACGAATTCAAAAATGCATCCATTTACTCCCCATCTTTAAATTCAGCTATTAATTTGAAATTTACCTTATACCCCAGCCCTAGAGCTTCAGGATCACCCCTGCCACTTACCTCCTCTGGCCCTGGTCATTGGAGTCTTAGCTTCTCCAGTTCAAACTCTCTCTGGTGCTGCTTTTCTTCAGCCTCTCTCTGAAGCTGATTTTCTTGCATGGCAAGTTCCTTCTGATGCTGTCCTTCTTGCATCTCCAGTTTCCTCATCTCCAGCTGCAGCCTGATCTCTTCCAGCTCCAGCTCTGTGGTGACCTTCCCCTGATGCTGTGGCTCTGGGTTCCCTCTGTTCTCGCTGTCCTCCTCCCTGGGACTGGACACTGTGACATCCTCTGGCATCCCTATACCCAAGGTCTGGTCTCTTTCAGTCAGTTGCCGTGACTCGCAGTTCGGGGCAACCACTTGCTCATTGGCTGCCATGGGAGCCTCCATGAGGTTCCTTTTGATTCGGCCCTCATACTGGACCCTTCTTTCCTGACACAGTTGCCTTAGGTGGTCAGTAGTGTATTCGCTGTAGTTGGAAGCTATCTTCTTCCATAACTACTGCTACACTTACACCAAAAAAAAAAAAAGGGTAGGGAACTTTATACTGTAAACAAATTGTTTTTTCCAAATCTCTGCCATTTTGTGAGTGTATTGTTTTCAGTTTATCAATCTAATACACTGGCTCGAATTCAACCTCTATGCCTGTGCCACCAATATCTCTCGGATCCCACCACTGGGTACCAGATCTGTCATTAACCCACTCCTGGGGGCCAGGTCCTCTGAGCTCACAGTGCCCACCACCTAAGTGCAATCCATTATGGGGGGGACAGGAATATCCTCCAAATGTCCTTCTAGAGTTCACGACAGAACACCCACCATGAGGTCTCAGGGCTCCTTCTCTATTCTGGGTAAGGGCAAAATACAGTCTCAAGTCTGTAGCCAGGTGAGAACTCTCCTCGGTTGCTGTACTGGGGGAAAGACCCAGGTGTTATGAGCTCTTCAGGATTTTGCCCTCATAAACCTGATTGTGTCTTCTCCCAGACGGTGTACAGCACCTAGGTTCCCCTTACAGACTGTCCCCGAGACTTGTGTATCTCATATAGACATACGAATGTGCCAGCAGAAACAAACCTCCTGGTCTATCAACATCTGCTCGAGTGTGCAGCTAGAGCAGGTGCCCCTAAGTTGCTGCTGCCCCCCCCCTTTTGTCCACCCTCGGCCGTTCTCAGCCTCATCCACCCGTATTCTCCCCTGTTCTCTGTCCCATGCCCTTTTAAAGCTACCCACAGTTTTACATGATATCACCCTCTCTGGTAGGGCATTCCACTTCAACACCACTCACTCTGTGAAGTAATGCCTCCTCATCTCCCTCCTAAATCCCCCCCATTCTTAGCCCATGCCCTCTAGTGTCCCTTCCCTTCCTCAGTTCAAAAACCCTGTTGGCTCCATCCTTGTTGATTCCCCTCAGATACTTGAAAGTTACAATCATGACCCCCTATCTGTCCAGGGTGTACATATTAATTTCCCCCAGCCTGTTCTTGTAGTCTCTCCCCTCCATTCCCTGCATCATCCTCATTGCCCTCCACTGCACTCCCTCCAGTAGCTTGATATCCTGCCTCATGTGTGGCCTTCAGAAATGCACACAGTACTCCAAGTGTGGCCTGACCAGTGACCTGTAGAGGGGCAGGATCACCTCCCTCCACCTGGATGAGAACCCCCTCACTATACACCCCAGCACCTTGATTGCCTTCACTGCTGCTTTTCTGCATTAGGCAGAATTGTTCATGCTCCCTGTTACCATCACCCCTAGGTCCTTCTCCTCCTCAGTGATCCCCAGCTTCACCCCCCCCAACCAGTATTCTCTCTTTGGGTTCTTTGACCCAAAGTGCATAACCTTACACTGCTTCACATGGAACCACAGCTGCCACCTCTCTGACCACTCCTCCAGTTTGGTTAGGTCCCCCTGCAGTTGCTTCCATCCCTCCTCCTCACCACTACTGCACCCATTTTGGTATCGTCTGTGAACAGACTTCCTCTGCTCACCACTCTGTGCATGATGTCTGAGATGAAGAGCCCAAATAGCACCTGGCCCAGCACCGAGCCCTGCGGCACCCCGCTCATCACTGGTCTAGGTGTTAAGAATTCCCACCACCACCACCACCCATTGTAACCGCCCTCGCAGCCAGTTTGTAATCCAGTTTGCCATCTTTGCCCCTACTTCCATGCCAGTTAGCTTCCCCCTAAGCAGCCCATGAGGTACTGAATCGAAGGCCTTGCTGAAATCCAAGTAGAGGACATCCACTGCATGGCCCGTATCCAGCTCTCTTGTTGCCCAGTTGTAAAATTGTATTAGGTTAGTTTGACAGGACTTCCCCTATACGAACTCATGCTGCCTCACATCCTGGAGGTAATTGTCCTCTAGAAATGACACCAGCCTCTCCTTTAGTATCGTCTCCATAAGCTTGCTCACTATGGAAGGGAAACTTACCGGCTGATAATTGCCCGGTTCGTCCCTTGGGCCGCTCTTGTGTATCGGCACCACGTGGGCCATCCTGCAGTCCTGAGGCACACATCCCATATCCAGGGAGGTGCTGAACAGATCTGCCAGCACCTCCGCCATCTCCCTCAGCACCCTGGGGTGGATACCATCTGGCTCTGGTGCCTTGTCCACTTTTATTGCCATCAGTCCCTCTAATAATCTACTTCCCTTAATCATTACATCCATCACCTCTCCCCCCCACTCTCCCAGTCCAAGGTGGTAGTGGTCCCCCCTTCTCCTGCACAAACACTGAGCAAAAGTATTCATTTAGTGCTTCCGCTTGTTCATCTCCCTTTTCTGTCTACTTCCCACCCCTCTTTATTCTCACTATGTTATCTCTGCACTTCCTTTTCTCTCTGATGTATCTGAAAGTCTCCCCCCAATTCCCTGTGCTAACCTTAACTCCCTTGAGGCCTTAGCTTCCCTCACCCTCTTGGTCACTTCCTTGGACCATCTTACATATTTCTGTCTCCCCATCCTTCTGAACCTCTGGTACACAATTCTCTTTGCCCTCACCCCTTCCATCACCTTGCTGTTCAACCAGCATGGTTTCCTTGCTCTGTTCTTCTTACTCTGTAATTGGGTGCAAGCTTCCGTCGTCTCTGTAATCCCCCATTTAATAATGTCCCATTTCTGCTCCACTTCCATCCCTGGCCCTATGCCCTCAAGTTTCCCTTTCAGTATCTCCTGCATCCTCCTGAAGTCTGTCCTCCTGAAGTCCACCACCTTTGTTAGTGAGCCCCCTGACTCCCTGTTCATCATGATAGTAAACCACACCATTTGGTGATCGCTATCAACTAGTGGGTCCTCCACCTTTATTTCCCTCACTGCCTCACTGTTCGACAGTATCAGATCAAGCATGTTACTTAGCCTAGAAGGTCCAGTGACCAGCTGAGTCCCTCCTGGATCATGTCCAGCAGCAATTGCTCCCTAGCACTGGAGCTGACTGGAGTGCTCCAGTCAACCTCCGGGCAGATTGAAGCCCACCACAATGACCATGTTCCCCTTTCTACATACTCTCCTCATTTGTTCTAACTCCCTACCCAACTCCTCTGCCTGGGATGGCGGCCTGTACACCACCCCGAACCTCAGCTTCCTACCCTTGGAGTCCAGGAGCTGTATCCAAATTACCTCTCTTCTCCTTTCCTCCCCATCTTCCCTTGTACATCTGATCCCATCCCTCACATAGATTGCACCCCCCCACGGTCCTTTCTGTACAATTTATACACTGGGATTGCCAGATCCCAGTCCCAGTACTCGTCGGTGGCCCACGTTTCTGTGATGGCAGCAATATTCACCCTCCTCACTGCCAAGAGTGCCTGTAATTCAGATGATTTGTTACCTAAGCTTCTCACATTCAGTGAGACCACCCTCCATCCTGTCCCCTTCCATTCCTTTCCGTGCTCCTCCTCCCTCCTATCCCCCCCGTGCAACTTTCCTCCTAGCTTGGGGGTTAAGCTCATTTGGCTCCTCTCTTCGGGATCCCCACCTACCAGCTGTCCACTCGCCATCCCCACACCTAGTTTAAATCCACCTTTGTCACTATATACCCCTCTAACTTCTGTTTTAATACCCCCTTTCCCTCCCCACTCATGTGCCACCTATCCCCTGCATATAGATCATTATTGTCCCAGGTTCTGCCCCATCCAACCACCCACTACCCCATACCCCTTGGATTGTAACCCCACAGGCTGTGTCTGAGAACAATCACCCAAGCAGTTCCCAGGCAATGGCTAGTCCAGCCACACCCACTTATAAACTGCTCCAAGCTAACAGAAATTCAGCCCAAACAAACTGAGTCACAGAAGCCAGAGTCTGGTGAAACCAAACACAAAGCCAGTGAAATTAACTGAAACCTGCCCTTAAATACCTACAGCAACTGAAAATCCAGCCACACCCACTTACAAACTGCTCCAAGCTAACAGAAATTCAGCCCAAACAAAACTGAGTCACAGAGGCCAGAACCTGCTGAAACCAAATACAGAGTCAGTGAAATTAACTGAAATCTGCCCTTAAATGCCTACAGCAACTGAAAATCCAGCTCTTATTTAAGTCACCCAGATCCCGTTTTTCAAGATCCTGGTCTTGACAGCGAATGGTAGCGCTTTAGCAATTACAGACTGGTCTCAGATTTGACTAAACCTTTTACTTCTACACACACAGAAATCACTCACATGTCGTTTTAAAAGCAAAATGCTTTTACTAAAATCTAAATCATTATCATACAAACTTTACAAACAAAAGATTTTAGAAATCTGGTCACAGAATAACAAAAAAGAGTTGGAAGTGTACATCAAAATGCACTGTAAAATTTAACTGTCTAATTTCTACCTTATTTGTGGAAAATTCTGAAAGTCCAAAATTAAAAGAAGTTTGCAAAAGTTTCAGTCCTTCTGTAGCATCCACTGGTTCTTAGTTTGTTTCTGTGTCTGTGTTGGACAGTCTTGATTCTGTTGAGGTCAGGAACAAGTGTACAAATGCAATGCAATTAGTTATTGGTT
Source organism: Neoceratodus forsteri (assembly GCA_016271365.2). Classification (NCBI taxonomy): domain Eukaryota; kingdom Metazoa; phylum Chordata; order Ceratodontiformes; family Ceratodontidae; genus Neoceratodus; species Neoceratodus forsteri. The sequence goes on from CM057452.1 coordinate 1,808,665,580, forward strand.
GCAGGGGTATGTATAGCCCCTCTGGCAGTCTGTAAAACCCCTCTCTGGTTTATAGCTGGTGGCCTAATCTTTTAGGCCAGCAGGGGTCTCTCTCTTGCTCTTTCCCAAACTTTGAGGGAATCATCATGATTAACATCTCAGGTGTCCCCCACAGCCCATCTTCCTGGCACTTTATTAAAAAAATGTGCTAACTTTCTGACACCTCCTACTTAAACTATTTTCCTTTTGATCTTAAAGTTTTTTTATGACAGGGCCAACTTCTCCCATCTCCTGAGTTTTATGATCCTCTTACTTTTGATTAGCTGACCAGGGAAATCCCCTTTGAAAATGGACTCTTAGCTTCCTGGCTAATCAGCCTGTTCCCAGATCACAGAGGAATGTCAACTATTTTGCAAGATATTCTTTCCTGTGACCTTTCAGTGAAACTATATACCCCTTTTAAAAAAAAAAAACACATGGGCATCTTTTGGCAACCCTTAGTTCTGGCTTGTTTAGAAATTTCAAACATAACCAAACTCCTCTCCATGTAACCCTTTTAAAGCATAAACAGAAACAAATACACAAAGAAAATATTGTCTGCAATATTCCAGCAGTTGGCAAACTCACCACACTCAGGACACAAGGCAGTAGGCATCTTGTCCTGTGGGGCTGATGAACCATGTGCTAATTATATCCAGCAGCCCAGATGGCTATTCCAGGGTGCTTTCTCATTAAATATGGATTCAGGATCCCTGAGAAGAGAGGAGGACGGTTGGGACCTTGATAGCACTTTGGTGCTGACAGGCTTGTTTTGCCTGAGTAAAGGTATGCCAATGTTGCCTTGGGGGCTGGGTTATTAGTTTTTGTTTGTCTTGGTGACCCCAAAGTTATTGCACTCAGTGGAGTGACTTTTTGTTGGGTTTTACAGGTGCGTTTGTTCCTGGAGTTGGTGAAGGAAGACTGGTGGAGGTGCGCCCGATATATTGTAAACCATTTTTGGAGGTTGCCTGCCCGGGAGAATCCGCTGGAAGAGATTCACTTGGAGCAAGCAACATTTGTGTGTTTTGGAAATTCCCAAGGTTCCTACAGATCTTATGGACTCCTAAGTTGGGAGCATGGAACTAAGTTGGTTACTTTTGTATCACCTCCCTTTTAAAATCTGTCATTTTATGATCAACGGAAAGCAGTAAGGAAATGTTTAAATGCTTATTTATTCAAAACTACTAAAGGACTCCTAGTTTTGGAGCCTACCACTATATTTTCCTAAATTCCCTGAGTCAAAATATTTGTTTAATTAAATGACAGATGGATGCTCTTGCTATTGCCATTCATGAACTTCGGGCATAATTTTAACTGCTTGCTAAAACCATGGTCTTCACCTGCATATTTCGACTGTTTAAAATTCCTGCTATAGCAGTCACCTTTTGGCTGGTTGTGGGTCAACCCCCTGCCAGCTTATGCAAGGAAGCTGTTCTAAGTGAAGACAGAAGCCGATTTTGGGGTTACTTCCCTCCTCCACCCCTCTCCTAGTAAGTTTGATTGTCTGTTCTCAGCCTTAATTATTAAACGTATGCTAGATCCATGCACTAAAAAAGGCAATCTTTGTGGTTTACAGGACTCCTGGTAATGGAGCCGATTGCCATAGCAACTAATATGGGCCTGGCAGGAAATATTTTTATTTGAGAGCTCTTGTGGCAAAGGGACTCCTGGTAAAGGAGCTGATTGCCGTGCCGTAGTGACTGAAGCGGCCTGGAATGAAACATTTATTTGAGGCCCTTTGTGGCAAGAAAGGTTTTCTGAAATATCAGCTAAATGTATAGATTCAAAACTGTCTGGTTTAAAGGATGTGGCAATCATGGATTACTTAAGACTCCCACCTATATCTTTACAGATCCTGTTTTGCTGCTTGTTGCATAATGTATATATTTACTCTTCAGTATTCTTTGTAGTACATAAGTAAAATGTTTTTATGCACTTCTTTATAAATCATAGCACTATAACGCTTTAGCTAGCTTGAACTTGGACATGGATTTTAGGAAGTTACTGGAAGATAACTTTTAATTAACTTTGTTTAAATTGTAATTTAGATGTATCATGATGTTGGGCATGCTAGTTTGACATGGGAAGCATATCTGGTTATGAGGAAATCCCCAAGTTATAACTGATTTATCACTCTAAAAGTCTGTATTAGAAAGTTTACCTGGGAATTGCAGCTAAAGCCAGATACTGAGTAATTCAGGTTAGTCTATCTTTTAATGTGTGACTCAGTCTATCATGTTCCGAGTTACTTGGGATATCTCTCCTGGTGCATCCTTAAGTCCACTGCTGCTAGATAAACCTCATGTTCAGCCTTCTATGGCAAGATTGAATATAGTAACTATTATTGGCCATTTCAAGCCATATATGGCCTGTTTATGGCTGACTTGTATGTGGGATTAAAGTGACGCACTTATGATTAACCTAAAGAAGATAGCCTTATGAGAAGGATCTGCTTAGGGGATTATAGGACAAGGACTAGGGCACTCCCATTTTGGTTGGACTAAAGAGTATGACTGAATAACCTTGGAAGGTATATAGGAAATTGCTTTGACTGATGTGAGTTACAATCCTGGAAAATAATCGAAACTTGTGAATTAGTTTTAAATATTTGGATTTTATGTTTTAGTAGTCTGGGATGGATTTCATTTTCTCTCATGTACTTATTCTATATATCCTGTTACTTTTTTTTTTTTTAAATGTATTATGCATTGTATTTTATGTTCTTTTTAGATAGTGTTGTAATGGTTTATAACTGATCAACAATAAACTTAAATTTAAGATAAGCCTTACCAGCATATGTCAGTCTCAGTTTTGCCAGATGAAGTAAAAATGTGATTAATCCCAATTTGCTTGCACTCTGATCTGACTAAATCGAATGACTTTCGCCACTGCTTTGTGGCATAGGAAAGCTCAGGAAAACAGAAGATAATGTGTGCTGTCTGTTATCTGGAGTTGCCCTTTTTCTTTAGCAACTGCAAGGATAGCATCCTTCATGTGTGGGCCAGTAGTTACTATCAAGATGGCTTGAGGCCGATCTTCCTGAAGTCATCGTCTCCAAGGATTAATACGATATGCCTTCATGAGGGAGCCTTCCTACATCAGTCCCAACAATGAATGAAACATGCTGGTCACAAATGCCAAAAGATTTTGCTCCTCTTGACACTCTGGTACACCTAGGAGCCTGATAGTTGCTGCTTAAGCACCATTTTCAAGGTGCTGTAGAAGCAGTCATAGGATTCTGTTCTCCAGGACCACTCCAGCTAAAGCAGTTACCACCTTCTCTGCCATAGGCTTAGTTTGCTGCGAGTCCATTGTGATCAAATCTAGTATTGTTTCTACCATAGCAATCCAGCTAGTGAAAGAATCCATATTCTTGTTGCATTCTTTTACAAATTTTTCTAAGTCCTTGACTGCTTTGAGAACCTTACTGCTTGATGATTCTCCTTCAGCTCCCGGAGGGCTTCCTTTAGCAGAATCCTGATTCATGGCTTTACGAGGATTCCTTATACTTCTTGGAGCAAGGAGAGCTGAATTTATCCAGTTCATTAATGCTGAGTTCAATGGTGAGGCATGTGGCTGAATAAGGCCATATTTGTGCTAATCATATTCCATGGTATTTTATGTGAGAAATGCACCAGAGATTCCCATGGTGTCCCAGTGTAACTTACAAGGGATCATGGGTACAAAGAAAAGCCATGGGCCCCCCAAAAATGATGTAATTTCTTGTTACTAGGCAGAGAAACTTTTTGCTGCTAGTCAGGGAGTACAGTTTAATTAAATCATTTAGAAGAAGACAAAAGAATAATTAAACATAGCTGTGAGGCCAGGTAGCCCAATTTGCTTGTGAAAAGCCCAAGCCCTTTAGAGGAGCCAATCTCATTACAGCTGAATTAGCTACCATTTAAGTAAATGGCTGTACTGAGTGTAGCTTAATTACAATCATTTCAAAGGGAGCAAGGGCTAGATGGTTTCCTAAAATTGCGGTGTAGACTAGCTGACCTCTGAGATTTTTTTTCCCTCTCATATTCAGAAATACACATTTGTTGTTTTGTAATAAAATACTAAAAGCTGAAAAGCTGACTGGTTGTGTAGCCATGGAGATGGAATGCTAGCCAATTGCAGAGCAAGTCAATATCCACTGGACCTGCCCTTTGAGAAACCTCATAAAACAAGGGTGCAAGACTATCTGCGCCTTTTGCATTTTGGGACCCTGTCTGCTTAGAGAGCAAGACAATTTCTTCTCAAGACTTCTCTGGGACCAAGAGCCAAGACCTCAGCTACCACTTTTAAGAACACTTTGCACTTCAAATTCAGCAACTAAGGACATGAGGTAGAATTTTCAAACTAGAATTGTCAAAGTTTAGTTTTTTTTTGTATACTTCCATTTTATTTTCCATATCCTGTAACCAATGTCTAAAATTATCGGTCTTTGAAGAGCTGGTGACACGTTCAGGAGAACTTTAACAAAACATAATATTTAGGTATTGTCCAGCTTGTATTACCCATTAGTTCTGTATTCCTCCTCCCCATTATTTAGTAGTGAGGTTATTTGCATGAAAACAGGATCTTTGCTCCGGAAGAGTTCATCTATTCCTACTGCTTTCTTCTTACTTGAAGTCATAGAGCACTGCTTGTGACATCACTGTTACTCCCATAACAACAGATTGTGATGTCACAACAGAGGATTATGATTTAAAATAGGGAGTAAGCTATAGAGGCAGAGTAACTCAGAGTGAACTCTAAAGGACAACAGTCATATAGTCATACACATTTCTTCAGTAATAAATTATGAGAAGAAATATATAAAATATAAATGGAATGCAAGCAGAATTGTACCTAATTATTATGTTTTAAAGTTTTCTAAGAGGCATCAGTGGCTATGTAAGTTATTTGCTACATTTATTAATTAATTAGTAAAGCTTTTTGGCTTACTTTTAAGATAATTCTGCTAGTGTCTTTTGTGTGTGTTGCCTTGGGGAGGCTTGTTCAAATTATACTACGTCTGGGTGACTGTTTTAGGAGTCAAGCAATGCCAAAGTGAAGTACCACTAGACAGCGATGAAAGTGGTTCAAAAGAAGTACAGGAATTCTATTCAAGTCTGAAAAAAAACAGCCTTGCTGGGGGGGTCCAGGGGCAAGCCCCCCAGAAAAATTTTCAAAAAAATGAGTTGATTTGGTGCATTTTAGAGAATTCTGGATCACAATCTGTTTTGTAAACTGAATACTTTCAAGTTATATTTTAGCAATCTGTCTTCCTCAAAAAAAGTTGATATAGGTTAATAACTTAACATATTTAACGTGAAATGGGATGTATGTAGCTGGTTTTAAGATTCACATTTTCAGTCTGCAAGAACATCATATGCACTCCTCCCCACCCACCATTTTTGGTACACACACTGGGTATCCTTACATGGCATAAGACTGATGAATACATAGTACAATTAAGAATAATAGGGAACCAAAGAGATAGATATTAACTAAGATATAACTCACGGCACACCATGTGTAGACTAGGCCTTAATGCGTGCACCTGGTGCGTTGAGAGTCACAAGGGACATGCATTCCTTCCCAGTATATTCATGCCTGGCATACCACTTATTAAATGACATATTTTTCAGCTGGAAAAAAACATACAAAAACATACAATTAATCAGAAATATATTTTATTCATCCACAAAAGAAAGTAAATTGACTTCCAAATATGTTGGGACACAATTTTTTATACCAATTTTTTCACCTCATGGTGCTGGTGACAAACATGAAATTTTCTTACAAATGCAACTAAAATATATTTTTTTATCATATATATCGTTATCCTCCATGCGGAGCTGATCTCTGCGATCCCCCCTTGCTATTGCTTGCTTCTGTAGTGCTACTGGCCTCTGACAGTCACCGATACAATGTGCTGCAGTACCCCAACACATCCCAGAGGAAGGAGAGCTGTCTTGGGATATTCAATCCTTCCTCTTCCCTACCAGCCCCAGTGACCAGAGTCCGTTCCCGAACCCGGGTTGCCGGCATGGTGCGAGGTGTGGCATTCAGCACCTCAACCCTCCGTGCCACCAGGCCTGCCCAATTAATATTTCTCAAAATAAAACATTTAGAAACTGGTATGTATTAATAATGTATATGTTTGTGTTTTTCAGTATAGAATTTCATCCATTTAAAATGATATTGTACATTTCAAAGGTCATGGGATGTGATTCTACCCTACTGTCATAGAACAGCATTCTGCAACCTATACAGACAGCATAAATTAATTTCATGTGAAATCAAAAAGAGTCAAACACACATATATCTCATACAGTATTATACAATTATAGCGTATGGTAGAATGTTGTTATGGACAGAGTTGTTATGCTGCAGTAGCGATGTCATCACAGCTGTTATGCTGCACTAGCTATATCACTACTGCAGCACAACAACTTGGAATGCTGCCACATAGTTGCTTTCCTTAATCCTCTTAAGCTGGAAGTTGCTGTTTTTTTAAACTTGAACTTGCAGAAATTTCTGAAGCACACTGTGTCAGTTAAAAAAAAAAGCTAAATTTCTATTCTCTGTTGCCTTCTCCAGTTGGTTTAGTGTGATTTTCTATGCTGTGGCTTGCCATACACTATAAAAGACTGTGTATGAGCACTCATGCACAAACGAGGAAATTCATGTACTTTGAGGTTCCCTTGGTAACAGACCACCTCTTGATCTATGCTCGCAAGGTTATCTGTTACCATGGAAACCTCTTGATACAAGATATCCTTGTTATGTATGAACGCTCATATACAATCCTCTATGTTTATGAAAATCCTGTATCCTCATTGGCAAGCACATCATATGACAGTGTGAATTTTCTCCAATAACCCACAGATGAGAAATAGCATAAGAAGCATAATTAAACACATTTTAAATTTATTTCACACATGGGTCCATTGTATAATCAAAGTAAGGAATGACAGGGTATGGGTTATTGGGGGATTTACCCACTCCTTGTGTGGTTACGTCACTTGGCTGTGCCTCATGGCACACCACACATGGCATTGGTAAATCCTCCAATAACCCATACCCTGTTGTGCATGACTGTCTAAATACAAGAAGAGCATCTCTATGCACAATCAACGTGCTTTTCCTCCTTGGGCTTCTGATTCCAATGGACCTATCAATCTCTGCTCTCGAGGTCATAAGGAATCAGAACCCTTCTGTGACAGCAAACAATGGGTGTGAATAGTTGCCGATCCAGTATTCTCTGTGTATTGTAGCATATGCCATCAATAAAAAATGCCATAAATCAAGGTTAACCACACAGTAAACCCTTTTTTTTTAAGGCAGCTTTGTGTTGCAAACAATGCCATGCTGTCAAACTTTCACAATCCATTAACTGGAAAAAGTATGTACTGTTAATAGATATGATAATCTAATGTGTCCTCTGCATAATGTTTTCAGATTTTTTTATTTTTATTTTCACTGTACAAACACTGGCAGAATGAGTAGTTTCTGTGATCATAGCATGGTGCATTGTATAGTTAACCACCTGCTGCTTTTCTGGAACTTTTTTTAATTGACAAGTAGAAGTAGCCATTTATAACATTTATAGTATACACATATAAAGAACTGTTGTGATCATACAAGAAACCAAACATTTCTGAAATCATTTTTATTCTTTTTTCTAGGGTGCAGAGGAAAATTGCTGACAATATCAACATTAACAGAACTATAGAATGAATGGTGTGAGATCAGCCCTATATTAGGCCATCACAGGAGGCAGTATAGAGTAGTGTGTTAAGGCTCTGAGTTGAAGACCTGGAGACCTGTGTTTCAGTCTCACAGCTGCCTGTGTACATACTGTGTGATCCTGTGCAAGTCAGTTAAATAAGCTTTGGCTTAGTGTGCTACTCTTGGTCAAACAATGTTAGTCTCATAGTAATATATAGATAAATGTATAGCCTTATTATATGCTGAACAAGGCTTAACACTATAATATGTATGGGGAGCCCTTAATATTAACTGGTATCAAGCAGATTAGAACCTTGTCATGCGATCACTAGAACATCACTAGGTTGTTAACCCTTTCGAAGTTTGTCATATCAATGGTATAACAATAATGGAATGCTCACAACAATCATTGTCCTGTAAGACAGAATCAATCACCATAGAAATATTGCATCTTCCAGTGGAATTTAACTGCACTCTGACTTATGTAGTTAGCCTTCTCAATTGAACTGCCCCGGAGAGAAGAGAGTTAAAGCTTAAATGGTAATAGTGGAACATTAAACAGGCTCAAGCTTGGTTATCAAATCACTGCTGTTTGTACATTCTATGTAACTGCCAGATTATTATGAGCAAATATCATAATAATAAATATTATGTGATGCTAGATAACAATATAGTGCTGCTTAATGCATGTATCAACAGTTTTCCAGCTAGCTACATTATATGTTTTGAGCAGAGGGATATCATAGTGTGGTGAGACCTTCATCCCAGTTATGGTTCCTTACCCAGTTTGTCATAGCAAACTGAAAGCAAGACTTAATACAAAAGACAGTACCTCACGTGTGCAACACTCACCTTCATGCTGCATTGCAGCATCAGTATTGGGATATTAACCCAAATGCCTGGTGTGGGGGTAGAACCCACAGCCTTCTGAACTCCCAGGGTCAGAGTTGGTTCCTTAAAGGGAGGGTTAAGATGTACCAAAGCTTTGAAATATTTACTAAAGACAGTGAAATGCAAAAGTAACCCCCCTGTTACCCGGGGTTACTAGAATCCCAGTAAGACCTAGTGGTAGGCTGGGAAGGCAGCTTGTGAAACTCCAGTTAAATGGATTTCACACTGTCTCACTCTGTTCTCAGTCTCAGCTGAGACTGAGGGATGACATCATTTAGAACTGTCACAGCTGCATAAGCCACACTGGAATGTTGCAGTTAGAGGTTAGAGTAGAACATTGGGGGAATTTGAAGTCAGTCTGTAGAGTGCAGCAGAGGTGCTCTGCTGAGTGTAGGCCCTCAGAGCTCTAAGCTCTATTAAAGAGCTACTTTTGTTTTTAGGTGTGTGTTTCCACCTGAAGAGGAACACAAGAACTGCATATTGAAGTGGTGGAGACCGCTTTCAATGGTTCTGGGCCCCATCCCTGCAGGGATAGGGGGAAGGTATCAGCCTGCTTCCAGGGGCAACCCCCTTGGTCTGGCTAAGGGAAAGAAACTGCCTGTTTAAGTTTGTGCTGAGGCACCAGAAGCTCTGGAAGATAGTTCCTTGAGGAGGAAATGCCTGTGGGGCACCTGCAATGGAAGGGTGAGTTCGCTTCTGCTAAAGGGCCATGTGTTTTCACCTGAATCACAATGAAACTAAGGAGACTGTTACTGTGGGGTCAGGAAAAGACAGCCAAGTACAGTTTGGAAGATGTGGGGATTGGACTGCTTGATTCTGTGAGGGGTCTAGAGTAATGGACAAAGCCACTTAATAAGTATGTTCAAGTCCAGCACAATTGGGAAGTAAAGGCAGTAGATTGAATGTGAAATACATTTAAAAGAATCTACACAGCAACGTGTTTTAAAGGATGAGGTGTTACAGTCCAGAGAAATGGCCGGGTATGAATTGTGGGAGTGAGAGGTGGGAGACCCCCCCCCATCAGTAGTAACCAAATTCACCTGTACGGATTTGCTCTGGGACACCTGTTGCTTTCTCTCAGGTACTTGGCCAGTGCCTGAGGAAAGTACCCAGATGTGGGATTGATGATGAAGATTCCCTTATGGAGCAGATGTGCTCTTAGGTGGTTTAGGGAGCCACCAGTAAATGTTTCCATGCTATATGGAAAGTGTCCAAGTGGCTGGCAAGGGAGTCGAGCCAGGGAAAACCCAGAGCAGTGTACAAGTTCGGGCTGTGTGCCCAGTGTGTTTCAGAGCCTGAATGCTAAATGATGAGGATGTGTTCTGGTCTTCTTTAATCTGCATTTCCAGGAGTGTAGCCCTGTGGGGGGTCCATCTATGCCTTGTTTATTCTGTTGGATGTGAATAAAAGCCACACTTTAGAATCCCACTTCTGGTATTGGACATTATAGTTATTGTTTCCTTTGTCCAGAGTTACTTGGGTGCCCCTGTGCAGAGTAGCCAAACCTAGCCTATGTGCCGAGTGACATATTCCTCCCCGAACCCAGCCCACCTGGTAGAGCTGTCAGATAGAAACGGCATACCTGGGTGGGGGTTATAAAAATGGAGGCAGCGCTGAGGAGTTGAGTTTGGAATTTAGGGAGGAATGTAAGAAAGGTCGCTCGGACAATGGCTAGCTTTGATTATCTGGCAGCGGGTAGCCCAAAACAACTTAAGCAAAGTTTAACTAATGTGCCGCTGTGTGCTGTGCTGCTATTAAAATGCCAGCTGTTTACCAAGGAGCAATAAAGTCTGAGAGTGTATGCCTATGTCCTGCATCAAATTACAGCATTTGCCAACTTTTAAAAGTGTTTGTGACAAAGAAAAGAGTGGAAAACTATGGGTAGCAAAAGGAAAATTGTGCCTTGGATGTTGGATATGCTTTTTGTGTGAACTGAGAGACTTGTTGTGCTTAAGGGCCATGAAAAATGGTTGAAATGGGCTCCCGCCATGGAGTCAGTTGAAGAAAAAAAAATGTGGTTTTGCAGTTTAAATTTGCCTGCTCGACGATCGCTGTGAGGAGAAGAGCATGAGAGGAAAGAGGCTCATTTGCATGGTGTCGAGTGATTGGTGAGACTGCAATCAGTCCCGCCCCAAAGCCAGCTCTAGAGCAACTGCACAGCATTTCAGAGGGAGAGTGAGTGGAGTGTGCGAACTGGCTTACAAGGAGGAGCGTCTTGGTGACTGAAAGCGCTGTAAAAAGTTTAAAAAACTGGCTTTTCTGTTTAAATTCAGGCTCAACCCACATCTCGATCGACTGGACTGTGAGTGTGGTGTTCAGAGGGACAATCGGCAGGACTGCCAACCCGCTTCTTTCCAGAGGCCTTCAAGACTGGCTGCAGGCAGTTTTCCATCACAGCAAACAGCTACTGATAACAGTGAGTAACAACAGAAATAATTGCTCAAACTAAGTGATTTTACCAAAAGCCAGCTGAATCTGTGTGAAGCAGTGTAATCACTTTGCAAATAAGGACTGTGTTAAGTTGTACCAACAAAAGCAAGCACTTTAAGCCATCGACTGTGAGCATAGTTATAGGTTCAGCGTCAGTATAAGTTTCAAAGCCATGAGAGAGACTGTGAGTTGTATCAGATATGCAGAAGAATTACAGGCAGTCCTGTGCTATGAAATACTGAGGCTTTGAGGGACTGTAAGCTACAGCAATGTCTTCAGCAAGTAAAAAGTCTGTGGTAAATCATATAAATGTGCTAGGATAAAGAACAGTGCAAGTTTTGGCAGTTTGAGCAAAGTTATCAGTAGAGTGTGTAAATCAGATGCGCAGTGGCTTGACTCAATTACAGAATGCTGATGCGTAGGAGTGCTGCCGCCGCCATTACAGGGTGGGGTAGTAATGTAAACACAGCAGCAGAGGAGCCATTTTGAAAGAGAAAGAAAGTTTTCAGTGATGTGGGACTTGAAATAACAGTGAGCGTTGTTTGTTTTTCTCTGCAGTCATGCCTTCAGGACCAGCCCACTACCCGGGTCATTCCCGGGCTGTGATAGCAGTAAAAGTTAACAAGTTAAAGGACATTGAGAGATGTTACTACGGGGGATGACTGCCTCCTTATGTGGCGATTCCTGGATATCCAGTGTGAGTATGTTTGATGTGCTTAAATGCTGGAAGGGACGTCTTCATGGTACCTCACTGTTCTAAGTGCCTAGAGAAATATGGTTTGTTTAAAGCGCCCAAGATTCATTTGGCTCCCACATGGACAAAGGTTCAAGAATCTGCAGTTGGCAGCACACAGCACCAGGCGGAGCCTGTTGGAGAAGGCCCGTCAGAGTGTGGCACAAAGCTAGAGGGTGCAGATTTACAGATAGAACAATGTGCTGATGTTTCAGAGTCTGAGTCACAGAGAGACATTTCAGGAAGAGCATCAGTAGACCCTTGGAGAGAGGGGCCTAGCCCAAGTCTCATAGGTGAAGACGAGATGAGGGAGGCCTTTGAATGGGAGGTTTTGACCTCCGCGCCCAGTGAAGAGTGGACAGTCTCAGGAGTGAGGACGACTGCTCACTCCTGGGCACAGGTTCTCAGTGAGGAAGAAGAAGAGGGGGAACCTATGTGGCCTTGTGAAAAAGGAACTGGTACACAGCCTCAAGCTCTTGCCTCAGAAGAACGCATGGAAGAGAGTGGTGATTCCACTGCCCTGGCTGTGCAAGAAGAAGCCAGGGATCTATTTTTTGTGTCATTAAGAATGCATAGCTGGCAAAACCAGGACTGGCTGCCCCCAAGCCAAGCCAGAGGTCTCAGGTTGACCAAAGCTAGTGAAGAGGAAATCCTGGTTCGAAGGAAAGTGAATGAAATCTACGGGATGTCCTTTCCTACCTTTCCTCGGAGAGTCTGGGAAGAGATTGAAAAAAGCAGGAAATCCTGGATTTGGGAAGAAGCAATGAAATGTGTGCGTCCTGGTGCAAACAAGCATGTCAAGAACAGAATGTTTCATGAAAAATACAGCCAGTGGAAAAGAGGCAGGACACAGTTAATGGACACTGTTCAAATTGTGGATGGAGAGGGACATGAAACCTTTCACAGTATGAATTATGAGTGCCCAGATGGGGTGATAATTCAAGCACCTGACCCGTTGTGCTATTGGCCACAATGCAAAGACCTTCCTGCGAATGTACCCTTGCCTACCAAATGTAAAGCAGAGCAGTGGTAGCCAGTGCTGCCACTCCAGCCGTGGCTGTACCTATGTTGTTCCACCAGTCTGGATGTCCAGGACTCAAGTGCCCCACATTCATCAGTTCTACAGTGTATTGGCTTTCCAGAATCCATCGACTGGCCCACCAGGTGACTTCAGATCCAGAGAGGACTCCAGCCCAGCTGTATCCTGATTCATCGCCTGGATATCGGATGACTTCAGACCAGCTGTTTTCCTTTTTGTTCTTGTTCCAAGGTTCCATCTCCAGAGATGACATCAGCCCAGCAGTTTCCAGATGTGCCCTCCTGTCGTTTTCCGGAAGATGTCCTCCCAGCTGTATTGGAAGAATGCTGCCAGGGAGAGTCTTCGGCTGAGGACCAGGTTTGGTGCCATTTTCGTTCTACAAGGGACTGGTAAGTCCAGACTTTCCTATTCTTATGACATTGCAGTACACACCCTACAATAGCAGACTCCAGATGTTTGAACTGTCCTCAAAGACTCTCCCCTTCGGGACTTTGGCCTGCTAGAACTGTGCTTCACCGGGCTCCAGCCCAGGAGAGACTCTTTAATGGACTTGCCTTCAGGCACTGTGGTCACTAGATGGGACTTTTAGGGCACTCCTTCCCCCAAATATGGTGTATTGTAAATAATGTCATTGTTTTCTACTGTTTTCTAATGCTTACACTGTTTTTTCTACTTTTCTAAAAAAAAAATATTTTTGGGATTCTCCAGTGTTTTGATGGTAGGGGTTTAGATAGACTGTGTATGCAGATTAGGAGTGTGTGTTGTCTTTCTTCTTCTTGCAGGTGTTCCTAAAGAAGATAGAAGAGAAGACGAGAAGAGGAGGGGGACTCAGCGGAGTTCCTCAGTAGTACTTTAGAGTGTAGTGTTAAAGTACTGTTGTTGTTGTTACTGTGTGTAACTTTTTCTTCCACAGGTATGGTTGTGGGGGAATGTAGGAGTAATGCATAGTGTATGGTATTAGAACCTGGTGTGTGGTTGCATGGTGTCCAGGGTCGGGGAGGTCCCTGTTTGTTTTGTTTTGGGAATTCTAAGTTAGAGGCAGACAGATTTTCCCTAGAGGGCTAGGGGGGATAGACATGCTGTGGCCCTGACCTACAGTAGGGGTTGCAGTACTGATCTATTAGGGCTATGCTCTGGACAATTCTACCAGAGCCACTAGGTACCCATAGTTAGTGGGTAGAGTAAAGGCTGATGCATCAGCCGAAGGCCTGTAGGCCCTTAGTGTTGTCTGCCTGTGCTGGCACATGGTAGGGGAGAAGGTAGTGCTACCTCCCCTTAGTCAACACATGGGGTGAGATGGCTTAAGCCGGGTGACTAATGACTGCGGACAGTCATTTTCCTGGCCCAGGGTGAGTGTAACCCCCCTGTTACCCGGGGTTACTGGAATCCCAGTAAGACCTAGTGGTAGGCAGGGAAGGCAGCTTGTGAAACTCCAGTTAAATGGATTTCACACTGTCTCACTCTGTTCTCAGTCTCAGCTGAGACTGAGGGATGATATCATTTAGAACTGTCGCAGCTGCATAAGCCACACTGGAATATTACAGTTAGGGGTTAGAGTAGAACATTGAGGAATTTGTAGTCAGTCTGGGAGAGAGTCTGTAGAGTGCAGCAGAGGTGCTCTGCTGAGTAGAAGACTTGGTTTGCTGGCCAAGGCACCTAGCTTCACCTGAGATCTTTCCTTCTAAGATTGCTTGAAAGGCAGAGTAGAGAACCTTACCAGAGCAAGGAAAAGGATTAAGACTTCTTTTGGCTAAGAAGATTTACTGTGTGTTGTTATTTTTATTTTGTACTCACAGGGATTGCTACTGTTTGTTGCTAACATTTCATTGCTTTATTTTTCTCTGATTCAAATTGTTGTTGCTGGTATACCTTCTTCTGCATTATTACAAGGTGTGCCTACAGGTGTGTGCAACAAATTACTGCTGTAATCTTCTGATTCAAATTGTCTTTTGAAAGGTATATCTTCTGTTACTGCTTTATTTTTCTCTGTAGCAAAGTGTTTCTTACAGGGTACTGTATATCTTCTCTGAAATTATTACAGGTGGAGCTTACATTTTTGTGACTTTTTTATCATTGGGCTAAGCAAAATTATACTGTTTGACACTGTTTTATTTTATTTTTTTTTCGTTGAAAAGGTTTGTTGTCTCAGAGGTGTTTCAGTCTCCTTCTCACATTGAAGGAACTAATTGCTTTCCTCCCACAGCTCTTCCAAAGGATTAGGTGTGTATCTGGGGGTGGAGCTGGCAAACTGTCAGTAATTTCCAACAGAAAGAAGGGTTAAAAGGTCAGGTTAGTTGATATCTTGGAGGTAGAAGACTTGGCTTGCTGGCCAAGGCACCTAGCTTCACCTGAGCTCTTTCCTTCTAAGATTGCTTGAAAGGCAGAGTAGAGAACCCTACCACAGCAGGGGAAAAGGATTAAGATTTCTTTTGGCTAAGCAGATTTACTGTGTGTTGTTATTTTTATTTTGTACTCACAGGGATTGCTACTGTTTGTTGCTAACATTTCATTGTTTTATTTTTCTCTGATTCAAATTGTTGTTGCTGGTATACCTTCTTCTGCATTATTACAAGGTGTGCCTACAGGTGTGTGCTAACAGATTACTGCTGTAATCTTCTGATTTAAATTGTCTTTTGAAAGGTATATCTTCTGTTACTGCTTTATTTTTCTCTGTAGCAAAGTGTTTCTTACAGGGTATATCTTCTGTGAAATTATTACAGGTGGTGCTTTACAGGTTTTACAGTTTTATCTAACATTAGGATAAGCTTTCAGGATTACTGCATTTGTTGTTGACCGATTCTTTCTGCTCTTATCTCCTTGTTCTTTCGTCTGTGGTTCTTCTTTTTCGGCAGGGAAAGGGCCCAGCCACCCATCCCCATCCCCAACCACCCCACGCTACACTCCTTTTATAGGGTACCACAGTTGTGACATTTTTACTGTAGCAGAGCAGGAAGGAGCGGATCAGTGGGGCATCCACAAAGTGAGCTCATTTACAGGGGCACTCGTAATTTAATTTGTTATAACAAGTTATACAAAAATAAAACACAAAATCAAACCATTACTTGTGTTTTCTTCCTTCTAATTACTCTGACTAGGTTATAAACCCAGCAACTTATCTGGAATGGATATCATTAACTGCAGGTACTGTGGAACAATTTTCAGAAGGGCGGTCTTACCGGATTTAGGACACTGTCCTACATGCTGGGCAATTGGAGATCTTGGGGCTCAGCTCCGGGCAGCATGGGCAGAGATTGCACGCCTCAAATTTCATATTCAAGAGGAAATACATTATAAGAACCACCCGCCATTTCCCCAACATCCAACAGAAAAACCTCGACCGCAGAGGGTAGTTGGTCCAGGAGGTTGGCTGGTGGTTAGGAGGGGCAAATCCGGTGCCCCATCACTCTCAGCTGTCCAACATATTACCTCCAAAAACCATATAAACACTACAAACAGGTATCTGCCTCTATCTCTGAAATCAAACAAAAGGGCAGAGGACACTGCAGAGCAGGACACTGCAGCACAGGAGCTAGCACAGCAAAACTCACCCAAATCAGGAACCAAAACAGAAAAAACCAAAAGGAAATCCAAAAAACTTCTGATCATAGGAGACTCCATGATTCGGGGTAATGGTCAGATGTCTCCCAGGTACATCGGCATGGAGAGACACTGACCGCATTACTAAAATTGTTCACAAAGCAGGAGAAAACATTGAGGTCCTGGTACACATAGGGACTAATGATCTCACCAGCCGGTCAGTTGTGGAGACCAAGGAACATCTGACCAGGCTGGGTGACAAACTATCATCCATTTCATCTGGCATCTCCTTCTCTGAGATCCTGCCAGTCTGGGAGAGGGGGGCAGATGGACCGAAGGTCAGAGAAGGGGAGATAGGGGAGCTAAACATGTGGCTCAAGGGCTGGTGCCAGGAAAAAGGACACAGATTTGTAGGGAACTGGCAACAGTTCTGGGAGCAAAAGTTCTTTAAATTTGATGGACTGCATCTGACTAAGGAGGGAGTCAGTGCATTGGGTCAGAAGACTGATGTCTTTGCAGAATATTTAAAGTAGCAAATGGGGAGAGAGGTGCAGCACCCCATACGTCGAATGGGAAGAACACCCCTCCCCCCTCAGCTAGTGGTCAAACAGGGATTCAGCATGTTTGCAGTTCATTTGCATCACCAGGTAAGAAAAAAGGTCCGTCTCCCCATATGACGCACAGGGGGAATGCCAAACCACACCCAACAACTAATACACCGAAATCTGGCCAATGGAAAATCATGTACACAAATGCTCACAGAATGGGAAATAAGATCCCAGACCTTCAGGCAATAATGTCAGAGGCTAAACTGGACATGGTAGCAATTAGTGAGATGTGGTTTACCAGTAACCACACTTGGGAGACTTCAGTACCTGGCTATGTATTGTTCAGAAGAGACCGAGGTGCAAGGGGGGGGTGGAGTGGCCCTGTATGTCAATGAAAATATCAAAGCTACAGAAATTCAGAATACAGATATGGAGCCAGAAGAACAGTGGGTCACCCTGGAAACAGGAAATGGGACAGCCATAAGAACCGGGGTTGTCTACAGGCCCCCAGACCAGGGGGAGGACATAGACACATTACTGTTAGAAGATATACAAAACATGACAGCTAAAGGGGAGGTTCTGATAATGGGAGACTTCAACATGCTGGATACAGATTGGTCAATACCAGCAGGAACATCTGCCAGAACTAGACACATGGTGGATTCCCTGCAGGAGGGCCTCAAACAACTGGTACAACAACCCACAAGAGACAGAGCTATCCTAGATCTAGTACTGACTAACAGGGAAGGGATCACAGATCTCCAGGTAGAAGGTCACCTGGGGCCAGTGACCATCACATGGTATGGTTCAATTTGGCCACTACATCTAAATCATCCCATTCAAGGCAAAATATGGGTCTTCAGAGGAGCTGACTTTGATAAGATGGCCAACAGAGTTAAGCTAGCCCTGGCAAAAGAAACACAGGTGAGGGGTCACAGGCAAAGTGGGCAAGCATTAAGGATGCAATACTTGAAGCAACATCCCATTGTGTTAGACAGAAAAGGAACTGCAAAGAAGAAGGAAACCACTTTGGTTCTCAAATAAGTAGCAGAAAGGTCAGCCAAAAGGCTGGCCTTCAGGAAATATAAGGGAACACAGCGGGATGAAGATAGGGAGGCATACCAAACTGCCCTAAGGGAAGCAGGAAGGCAGTAAGGCAGGCAAAGTCCCAAACTGAGGAAACACTAGCATGAACAGTAAAGAAGGTGACAAGACTTTCTATAGATACATTAGTGAAAGGAGAAAGTCCAGAGGGGTATTAGCTAAGCTCAATGGAGAAAAGGGGCATGTGAGGAGGAGGACCCTGTAAAAGCATCTATCCTAAATAGATACTTTTGCTCAGTATTTACTGAAGAGAAGGTAGGGCAGGGCCCACAGCTCAGCACCATGGACACAGGGGGGAGGGAGGTGAGCACTACTCCCTTCACAAAAGAAAGGGTCCTACAAGAGCTTGCTAAGCTCAGGGTGGATAAGGCAATGGGACCTGATGGCATACATCCCAGGGTACTTAAGGAGCTAAGGGTGGAACTAGCAGAGCCATTAGCAGAACTGTTTAGTGAGTCTCTGAGCACAGGAGAGGTCCCAGAAGACTGGAGAAGGGCTCATGTGAGCCCGCCCACAAGAGTGGTAGCAGGGAGGGAGGCAGAGAACTACAGACCAGTCAGTCTTACCTAGTAGTGGGCAAGATTTTGGAGGCACTCCTTAAGGAAAGGATAGTGCAACACCAGGAATCCATAGGGCACAGGATCCAAGACAGCATGGGTTTACAAGGAAGGTCCTGTCAAACTAATCTCATAGATTTCTTTGACTGGGTAACCAGAGTGGTGGACCAAGGGGGAGCAGTTGATGTTGCCTACCTTGACTTCAGCAAAGCTTTTGACACTGTTCCACATAGAAGATTGATAAATAAGCTGGGTAGGCTCCGGGTGGGTCAGAAGTTGGTCAACTGGGTGGCAAACTGGTTGACAGGCAGAAAACAGAGAGTGGTGGTAAAAGGTATACAGTCAGAAGAGATGCAAGTCACAAGTGGGGTACCTCAGGGATCAGTCCTGGGGCCAGTCCTCTTCAATATCTTCATTAGTGACCTTGCAGATGGACTAGAGGGTAAGGCGTGTCTGTTTGCAGATGACACCAAGATCTGCAACAGAGTAGATGATCCAGATGGGGTGGGCAGAATGAGAAGAGATCTGGATAAACTAGAAAAATGGTCAGAAGAGTGGCAACTGGGATTTAATGCAAAGAAGTGCAAGATCATGCACATAGGGAAGAGAAACCTTGAAGCCACCTATAGGCTGGGAGGGGAGTTGCTGGCAATCACAAAGGAAGAAAGAGACTTGGGCATCATCATCACTGATGACCTGAAATCATCCAAGCAGACCTCTAAAGCAGTAGGTAAGGCTAGGGGGATGTTAGGGTGTATTAGTAGGGGTATCACAAGTCGTAAGAGGGAGGTAATAATCCCTCTTTACAAGACACTAGTTAGGCCCCATCTGGAGTACTGCATGCAGTACTGGAGGCCACACCTTCACAAGGACATTAACCAAATTGAGGCAGTCCAGAGAAGGGCAACCAAAATGGTGCAGGGGCTGCATCAGAAGACATATGAAGACAGATTAACGGAGCTCAATATGTATACCCTTGAGCAAAGGAGGAGAGAGAGGTGATATGATCGAGACATTCAAACACCTTAAGGGCATTAACAAGGTGAAAGAGTCTAACATGTTTAAATAAAAGAAAATAGCAGGACAAGAGGACACAGCATGAGAATAGGGAGGCCAATTTAGGGGAATGTGAGGAAATTCTTTTCACAGAAAGGGTGGTGGATGCATGGAACGGCCTGCCTCAGGAAGTGGTGGCTATGAATACAGTGCAGGGCTTCAAACAGGCATGGGATAGGCATAAGGGAGCAATACAGATGAGTATGAATAGATAGGCCACTGACAGAGCAAAGGCCGATGGCACATTTATAAGGTAGAAAAAGAAATGGGCAGACTGGATGGGCCTTGTGGTCCTTATCTGCCATCAACTTCTATGTTTCTATATTTCTATGAGTGCAGGCCCTCAGAGCTCTAAGCTCAGTTCAAGAGCTACTTTTGTTTTTAGGTGTGTGCTTCCACCTGAATAGGAACACAAGAACTGCATATTGAAGTGGTGGAGACCGCTTTCAGTGGTTCAGGGCTGGGGAAGGTATCAGCCTGCTTCCAGGGGCAACCTCCTTGGTCCTGCTAAGGGAAAGAAGCTGCCTGTTTAAGTTCGTGCTGAGGCACCAGAAGCTCTGGAAGATAGTTCCTTGAGGAGGAAATGCCTGTGGGGCACCTGCAAAGGAAGGGCGAGTTCGCTCTGCTAAAGGGCCATGTGTTTTCACCTGAATCACAATGAAACTAAAGGGACTGTTACTGCAGGGTCAGGAAAAGACAGCCAAGTACAGTTAGGAAGATGTGGGGATTGGACTGCTTGACTCTGTGGGGGGTCTAGAGTAATGGACAAAACCACTTAATAAGTATGTTCAAGTCCAGCACAATTGGGAAGTAAAGGCTGTAGATTGAATGTGAAATAAATTTAAAAGAATCTACACAGCAAAGTGTTTTAAAGGATGAGGTGTTACAGTCCAGAGAAATGGCCAGGTATGAATTGTGGGAGCGAGAGATGGGAGACCCCCATCAGTAGTAACCAAATTCACCACTACAGATTTGCTATGGGACACCTGTTGCTTTCTCTCAGGTACTTGACCAGTGCCTGAGGAAAGTACCCGGATGTGGGATTGATGAGGAAGATTCCCATATGGAGCAGATGTGCTTTTAGGTGGTTTAGGGAGCCACCAGTAAATGTTTCCATGCTATATGGAAAGTGTCCAAGTGGCTGGCAAGGGAGCTGAGCCAGGGAAAACCCAGAGCAGTGTACAAGTTCAGGCTGTGTGCCCAGTGTGTTTCAGAGCCTGAGGGCTAAATGATGAGGATGTGTTCTGGTCTCCTTTAATCTGCATTACCAGGAGGGTAGCCCCATATGCTTTGTTTATTCTAAAGCCACACTTTAGAATCCCACTTCTGGAGCTGGACATTACAGTTATTGCTTCCTTTATCCGGAGTTACTTGGGTGCCCCTGTTGCAGAGTAGCCAAACCTAGCCAATGTGCTGAGTGACATATTCCTCCCCGAACCCAGCCCACCAGGTAGAACTGTCAAGATGGAAATGGCATACCTGGGTGGAGGTTACGCAAGGGAAGATTCCTTCCCTACAGAAAGAAAAGTAGATTAGCTGTCAAGTGAACCTTAACAGTGGCAGGCCTAATGCCTAGTATACAAATGTTTCTGAGTTTCCCAAGGTTCCTTTTACAACTTTAAAAGGGGAGATAAGGATGGGAGAATCAGTACATAAACATACAATAAACCTCTCTCAACCCTTATTAAATAATATGGATAGCTCTCTCAAATTATTATATACTTTATTTATATCCAAAACAGTTTTTAAATTTTACTTGTGAAATATCATTTCAGCATCTAATTAGTGCAACATATTTTACTTGTGAAATATCATTTCAGCACCTAATCAGTGCAACATCAACATAACCAATTTTTACATGCTTATAGATTATCATGACCATTTCTGCAAAGACAAAATGTTTTTACAAAGTGACAATGTTCCCTAAACTTATTTATCACAATATAACATTGCTCCCTTATTTGTTTGTTGTAATGTTTCAGAACTATGTTCCTTCATCAGACATGGAGCTTGTATTTCTCTAAAATAAAAAAGAAGAAAAGAGCTAATAAATATACAATATAACATCTAAATATATTAATGTTATAAACTTAATAGGTGGAACAAACCTATCGATATGAGAACTTCTCTCTTCTACGGTATTGTTAATGCTGGCGGCTTATCACTTTAATGATTGGGGGGGGAGTAGCGTCATACACCCACTTTAAATTTCACTTGCTTACGTTCTACAATTCAAAAAAAATGGAATTACTCAGAAAATGTGAACTTGTTTTATGAATTGGATAGTATTCATTTGTAAAAAACTGCTTACTATTCAAATTATCCCAGATAGAGCGCTTGTCATTTTAAACTTGTGAGGTGTTGAATTAGCTATATAAAAGAAATAAGATATTTTACAACTTTCCTTTTTAAATCTTGGACCAAATATAGAAACAATGTGGTCCTTAAATTCAGAAAATATATATATACCTCACAAGAATTATATTTTCGATGGACATGATCCAAACCGTAAGGACTCCTTTCATGTATATAACGCTCGCTGTAATCAAATCACAAATCTTTTAATAAAGTGGTATTCTAAATATTTACTCAGTCTTTTGAAAAGGATAGTTCTCAAATGTCCTTACCAGTTAGGATGCACTCTTTATTAACTCCAAATGCTCTCTATAAAGAAAATGTTTTACCAAGAGGTCAAAAGGAAGCCACCGCCATTAAACAAGACGCCGTGTGTCACCTTGCACCTTACCTATTCAGGTGCTCACTAAAGAAGAAAGGGGTCTGGGTCCCACAGGTATACATGCTAACGTGTATATGTCATTTTCCCAGGGGGTTCGGTCATATACATGAAAACTCTCATGATTCGTGGAGCTCCCCCATTATGAATACTTAGTACTGTATTAAATAGCCGGTTCATTCTGAAAAACCAAACACTTCAGGTCAATACAACATAGTGTTTAAAAAATGTTAATGGCAAAATACAATTAAACATTACAAGGATTGTTCATAGTACAGACAGTTTAAATGAAGAAATTTATTAATCATAAATAGTCCAAGTCAGTGTTTCATTCAGTCCATATCTTGGCAAATGTGTTTTCAGGTTGAAAATCCACCATGCTTCCCTCTTGAGAAGAATTCGTACTCTGTCTCCATCGCGTTGTAATTCAGGTATTTTTTCAATACCGAAAAATTTTATACTTGAAACTTGATCTTGTCTCTCTATAAAGTGCCTTGCAAGTGGAGAATGTAAATCTTGCCTACGAATAGTACTTTTGTGTTCTGAAATCCTTATTTTTAAAGATCTAGTAGTTTCACAACATACTACAATGAACATGGACAGACTATGCAATAAATGACATATTCTGTATTGCAAGTAATGAAATCTTTAATGTGTTAAATACGGTCATCCCATGTACTTTTGATACTTTTATTTTCTATACCATTATTACAATGGATGCAATTTCCACAAGGGAAAAAACCTTTTATGTCACTTTTTAGCCATCCCATTCCTTCGTTCTGTTGTTTCCAATGTTGTGTTTTAATGATTTTATTATGTATTGTTGTTGTTCTCCGAGCAGTCACCCATGTTTTTTGTTCAAAAATCTGTGATCCGATTTCAGAACTCTGTAAGATCTTCCAATTGGACAAAATAATATGTTTTATTTTTCCAAAATGTTCTGAAAACTTGGTGGACATATTAATTTTTTCAGTGGTGGGACTTGAACCTGATACCCTCTCAAGTAATAAATGGCTTTGTTCTTTGGAATCACTTTTTATTCTGGCTTGATCTAAAGTTTCTTTGGAGTAGCCTCTGTTTATGAATCTTTCAATTAGATCATTTATATTTTTTTCATAACTATCGTAATTTGTTGTATTACATTTAACCCTTAACATTTGACCGTAAGGCATGTTTTGTTTTAGATTTTTGGGGTGAAAACTCTTGAAATGTAAGATAGTGTTTTTAGTTATTTATTTTCTATACAGAGCAGTATAAAACTTTCCATTTATTTTTATAATTTTTAAATCCAAATAGGCTATTTCATTGAAATCATGATTTAAAGTACATTTTAAATTATTATTGCATTCTTCCAAATACTGTTGAAATTGATAAATATTTTCTACTGTACCTTTCCAAATAATCAGTATGTCATCAATAAAACACTTATACAAAACAATATTGGATATATATGGGTTTGTATTTGACTCAATGTATTGTTTTTCAAAATATGCCATATACAGTTTGGCATATGTAGGAGCTACTGTTGCACCCATTGCTGTTCCAACCTTCTGTAGGTATTTTTGATCCTCAAATTGAAAATAATTATTCTCTAATATTAATTTGGTCAATTGTAGTAAAAATTGCTTATCTGGTATGTTTTCATTTCTATTTTACAAGAAATAATCTAAAGCTTGTAAGCCTTCTATATGGGGAATACTGGTATAAAGATTTTTTACATCTAAAGTGACCAAAAAACAATCATCAAACATAGTATCTGTTTTATTCAATTCTTCAAGTATTTCGATACAATGTTTAGTATCCTTAAGATGGGACCAGGTGTTTAAAACTAGATAGTTACTGTAATGGTCCACAAAGATAGATAATGGTTCCGTAACTGAACCTATTCCAGAAATAATCAGTCGACCAGGGGGATTTTGTACATCTTTATGTATTTTGGGCAAACAATAAAATAATGGTATCTTGGGTTTTTTATTTAATAATTCTTCCATCACCCATTGTTCTATAATTCCTCTATCATTAGTTTCTGTTAATATTTCTTTAATCTTATTTTTTAGTGTTGTAAAAGGAATTGATTGAATCTTTTCATATGTATTTACATCTGTAAGTTGTCGTAAACATTCATTTCTGTAGTCTTCACTATTCATAATGACTATACCCCCACCCTTGTCGGCTGGTTTAATTATTATTGTTTCATCTCTGCTCAGATTGTTCAATGCCTCATTTTCCTCTTTAGTTAAATTAAATTTCATTTTTTTATTTTTAGAATCTAATAACATCTTGTCAATGTCTAAATTAACCTTATTGATATAATTTACTATGTTTGGTGATACTAGGTTTATGGGATCAAATTTCGATTTAACGCCCAAAGCTTGTTTTAATAAGCGTCTATCATTTTGTGTTGCTACATTTGTGTCTGTTTGAGATGGAGGTTGTAATCCAAAGAAACCTTTTAGTCTGATTTTTCGATAACATTTTTCAAGATCCAATTTAAGTTCAAAAGGGTTAAGTTTTTCTGAGAGACTGAATGAAAGACCATAACTAAGGACTTTAGTTTCTATCAGTGTTAATCCACGTGATGACAGATTAAAAACTGTCTGTTCTAATGGTATCTCGATCTGAGTTTGTGTGTTTTTCCTTGATCTTTTTCTATATTTTCTAAATCTCTTTCTTTTCTGCGTGTGTCTGATGGGCCTGGGTCCTCTGTACCTCTGTGAAAATCCTTGTCTCTATCAACTGATCTAATATTGGCTTGCCAATTAGATCTTCGATCATCATAATATTCTCTATCATTTTGCCACCTTCTAGGAGTATAGAACCTGCCATGAGAGGTATAATAACGTCTATTGCGTCTATTAGTAAATCTTCTATTAGAAAAATCTCTGGATGGTATAGAATCTGAATTCTCTGAATCTGTAGTAACAGGACTGGTGTAAGATGAATTCAAATCATATGTATTAGTATGAATTGATGATTTTTTCCAAGAATATACTGTCCCATTTTTATAGTCATTATGATCTCTTTTAAATTTACCTATTTTGATGTTCTGAATATGTTTATCATATTCCACAAGTGATTTCTCTATTTTCTCCAAAATAATTTTGAGTTCAGATGTTGCTATAGTTTCTCTAATTTTTAATTCTAAATCATTTATTTCACCTAATATTTTACTCTGTTCTGTTGTCAATGTTTCAATCAGTAATAGCATAAAATCAAATGAACATTTAGATCGTATACCATCCCATTTAAATTGAAAGCCAGCAGGGGAGAAACCTAATTGAGATTCAACTAGCACACGCAAGCCTCTGGGTATTCGTTTCTGATTCATATATTCCAGCAATGTAACCGCGTGCCATTCTAACCTTATTTCTCGTTCCTTTAATGATTCTAATTTATTTAACATGGTTTTGGAAACATTGGTTGAATCAATTTGTCCTAAATGTCATTTACTTTTTACCAAACCCATTATTCTAGTGGCTTCATCCTGATTTATGCTAATAGCTGTAGCTCTGTTATCTCTTCTACGGTATTGTTAATGCTGGCGGCTTATCACTTTAATGATTGGGGGGAAAAGTAGCGTCATGCGCCCACTTTAAATTTCACTTGCTTACATTCTACAATTCAAAAAAAAGGAATTAAAGTGATAAGCCGCCATCATTAACAATACCGTAGAAGAGGGAAGTTCTCATATCGATAGGTTTGTTCCACCTATTAAGTTTATAACATTAATATATTTAGATGTTATATTGTATATTTATTAGCTCTTTTCTTCTTTTTAATTTTAGAGAAATACAAGCTCCATGTCTGATGAAGGAACGTAGTTCTGAAACATTACAACAAACAAATAAGGGAGCAATGTTATATTGTGATAAATAAGTTTAGGGAACATTGTCACTTTGTAAAAACATTTTGTCTTTGCTGAAATGGTCATGATAATCTATAAGCATGTAGAAATTGGTTATGTTGATGTTGCACTGATTAGATGCTGAAATGATATTTCACAAGTAAAATATGTTGCACTGATTAGATGCTGAAATGATATTTCACAAGTAAAATTTCAAAACTGTTTTGGATATAAATAAAGTATATAATAATTTGAGAGAGCTATCCATATTATTTAATAAGGGTTGAGAGAGGTTTATTGTATGTTTAGAGCCTAATGCCTAGGCCATAAAAATGGACCAAATAGTCCAGAGTTGTAGATAGGTCAGCAGAATGTGGCTATTCATTTCTCTGATAATACTAAATGCTGAATATGTTCCACTTGGAATCATAAGTCTTTCTGGTGGAAGGATTCCTAGAGACCTTAAAAACATCCAAGACCCGTTGTGAAAGATGCAAGCCTGCATACTCCTACACTTCACGATCCAGGCCTTTAGCCTGAGAGAACTGAGATCTGGACAATGAATCCTCCTCTAAGAGAAGGTTAGGGTGTCGTGCCTCATGGGAAGGCAAAGGGGAATTGTGACTGATAGAGACAGTAATAGAGGATACAAAGGTTGCCTTGCCCAATCTGGTGCCACCAATATAACTGTACAGGTCTGAGACCTGCTTTTTATCAGTACTCTAAAGAGAAGATGAAAGGGAGGAAGGCATACAGGAACCTGTTTGTGCAATCCAACAGTAAAGCATCATCAGGCATAGACACCAGAAGTGGATGTCTGCAGCAGAGCAGGGGGAGCTGATGATTGTCTGAGGCTGCAAAGAGATCCAGCTCTGGAGTACCCCACCTCCTGAAAATAATGTGAAGAATCTGGTGGTTCAGGGACCACTCATGATGACCCTGAGAGATCCTGCTGCGAAAAATGCCCGTACATTGTCCTTCCCTGGAAAATGCACTGCTATGAAGCTATGAAGGGAGTAAGCCATAGTCCATACCTTCATTGCTTCTGTGCACAAGACCATTGACCGAGTGCCTCCTTGCTTGATTATGTAGTACATAATGGTGGTGTTGTCTGTCCTGACCTGAACCACCTTCCCCCTGTGCCATGTTTGAGAAGACCTGAAGGGCCAGACGCTCAGCCTTGAGTTCTAGTAGGGTGATGTGAAGGAGAGACTCCTGCTGTGACCATGTGCCTTGAGCAGTGAGGCTCCCCAAGTAAGCTCCCAAACTCAAAAGGGAGGCATTTATGGTGAGAATCACTGAGAGTGAGTGGTGAAGAAATGGAACACACTTCCTGAGAGTGTCATCCTCCAACCACCATTGGAGAGCCTGGACAAGTGTTCAAGTTACTGGAATCAACTTGGTGAGAGGATCCTTTTTCTGAGAATAGAAGGACCTGAGGTGAAACTGAATGGCCCTCATTTGAAATCTGGTTCCTTGGACCACTGCAGTGGATACTACCATGTGGCCTAGAAGCTGGAGAAAGTTCCTGCCTGCACGAAACACTTGAGGTCTGAAAGAAGCTGCCATATCTGATAGGGCCCTTACTCCTTGAAGGGGAGAAAGGCCTTTACTTGAATAGTGTCCAACTCTGCCCCTATAAAGATGAAAAGCTGGACTTGCTCCATTACTGACTTGGAAAGATTGAGAAGAAATCCTAGTGAACCCAGAAGCCTCTGGGTAATGGCCAGAGCTGACCTTACTTGATCTGGAGACTGGACCACAATGATAGGTATGGGAACACAGAGAATGGGTAACTGTATATGTCAGAATTCAGTATGACTTTCTGTGGTTTGAAAGTAGTTCAGTAAAGTGAAGTTATTCATTATGCAATTAGACAACCTTGGTAGGCCCTTACCCTATAAAGTATAATGTATGTTAAGTTCCAGCATAACCAACACCCTGGATTGCTTTATTAAGCACTACATGTCTTTTCAAAAGAGAGTCCATAAACCACCATTGTCACTGGATGACTCATCTTCACATTTTCTCTTCATGCATGAAGTACTGTGGGCTGGTCACCTTCCATGAAGAAGTCATGACTTAACATATGGTTCTGGATTCCATTGAACAAGAGGAGGACCACAAGTGGAAATGAAAATGAGATCTGAAATGTGACTGACAGACAGGCGATTGCGTACAACAGAAGCAATGATATTCATCCGGCTGAAACCTCTCTTGCACTCAGCATTGCTCATTGGAAGTGTGTTAACAACAAGTTGTAAGGGTTTCAACTTGTCAGGTATGCCGCGGCCAGCACACTCCTTATACTCTATGTACCCAAGTATAGTATCCTTTTCTTGAAGAAAGAACCTGTTTACAAGTTCTTTGATCTCAGACTCTCCATACCTTACATTATCTAAAGTTATGTCATCTAGATTGAGTACCGCTAGTCGATTTATGAGATCTTTATATTGGTCTTCCATAACTGGACCTCCAGCTCTTGTACCAACTGAAGTGAGCAATCGACTTTCTAGATTATCTACTAGACACTGAATGAACTGTGAATGATTTATCTCTGGTGTTTTTCGCAAAGTGCTGAGTTTAACACAATTAAATTCACTACATTCAACAGCCTTTGCAGCTTTTTCAACAGCCTTGCTGGGATACTGCTTCATGCTGTTTATTCTTGCAATATATCTGTGCAAGAGACGATTTGCATGAGGCAATGTCATTGTTCGTTCTTGAAGTAGCTCAGGCAAATCTTTCATTTCCTTAAGTGCATCCATCATGATGGCAGGATTCTTCAGAAAAGCAGTGGAAGAGTTCCAGCTAGACCACTAAATTTCACCTTTTCCCTAGAAGGACGGTTTTCATCCTGAGCTGCAGTTGTGAAGTGAGCATACAGTGCAGAATAACTGCTCCATACTGCATGCACAGTTCGAAAACTGGATGCCACCCATCTTACATCTAGCACCCTGCCAATTTTTTTTACCTCTCCATGAACAGAGGATGCCGCTTCAGCAAGTTCCCTCTCATTTTTGGGAGACTGACTGTACAGTGCATGCAGTGAATCCATGAAGCAATGAAACTGGTTAATACCTGAACAGGCATGTGCAACATCCCCCACAGCAAGCTCCAACTCATGATTTAGACGGTGCCACACTACGGTCAAATCATCCAGAAGTAAACAAGAGCAACACCAGACTTGGCACCCATCATGACACTCGCTCCGTCCTGAACAGAACCCAATCAAAGATGTCTTTAAAAAGAGTCTGTGAAGTCATGCTTTTTAATGTTGCAATGATAATGCCTTTATAGTCAAAGCATTTGTACTAGGTAGTTCAACCAAATCCAGAAAAATAGTTGCAGGTTGAACAGAATCATTAAGTCCTGCTTTTATGAGATAATAAGAGTGCATTTATTACTAACTGTTGTAGACTCATCGACAAACACAGAGATCTTTGACTGTTGTAGTATAATCTGGTGTATAACTGCTTTACGCATTTCGATGCTATATGGGATATAATATCAACACAGCTCAGACGGGATTGCAAAACCCTCCCCATATCAAGACCATTTGCAATCTGAAGATCAATTAAAGCAGAGTGGTCTAAATAAGGCCTTTTTGACTTAGCAATGTAATATGCTGTTCTGAATACCCTGTTTGTTGTTTCCATTGCAGATTTATGTCGCTCACCTATAATATTTTGCATTACGTGACAGTTTGCCTGTTGTAAAATATTGTTTGCAATTTTATGTGCATGCGAATTCCGGTGTTCCCAAATTTTTTTCCTTAATGAATTCTGTTGCTGCTTAGCATCAGTACCATTAGGGCCAATATGTACATTTATCCATGCTTTTGACAATGTCATTACCTGAGATACGTTAGGACCAAGACCACCAACATTCTTACATGTACTACATCCTAAAAAGTCATCTGTTACAACAAGCCAATGGTTGCTGTCCTTAAAGTGATCATATTGTTCTTTTTACCAGCACATAGGAATGGAGCTTGTGGCATTACACTGTCCAGTAGTGGTCATGGAGACATTTGATGTGGTAGCATCAGTCTCATGTGATTCATCACTAATGTTTACTCTTGGATTTTCCTGATCTATACTGTAACATTCAACTATAACTTCTTGTTTTCACTGTTTTTTGGAAATGTGAAATAAAGTTGTTTGCTTCATATTCCAACTGAATGGGTTATTCTTTGCCAGATGTTTCCTGGGGGGAAGGATTGGACAACAGAATAAAGTATGAGCAGGATCAACGTAAGTTAAAGTATCTAAGAAAGTATATCTAAGTTATAATTATAATCTTTGTCTAGATAGCAAAACTGCACTATCTTACTTCAAGAGGAAGCTTTTGAGCTGGTAACACAATTAGGACTGATTCCCAAGCAGTCTAATCTGGGTCGTTGCTCCTGTATGGAAGGGGATATCCACCAGCAAATTTTGAGACAACGTCAAGCACCGTAATTCCCGGCAGATTGGCTCTTACATCTTGATCAAGGTGTCCAAGCTGTCTAGCATCTGATCCCACTGAACTCTTAACGACCACTGGATAGTTCTTATGCGTAGTCATACCACAGGGACCGAAACTATGGCAGCTGCCATATTTCCTAACAGCCTGAGGAGGAGCCTTGCAGGGACTCATGAGGCTGAAGAGATCTGGTAAACCAGGACCTGAATCCAACCCGCTATATTAGAGTGAAGAAACACTTTCCCAATAGTGATATTCAGAAGTGCCCCAATAAACTGGAGGTTCTGGGACAGGAGAAGATAAGACTTGTCCCTGTTGACAGTGATCACTAAGCGCTGAAACAGCATAGATGGAAAAGCAGCCTCCGACCGGCTCTCCTGGTGAAGTGTCTAGGGGAGGAGGGTGACCTGGATAGTCAGACACTGGAAGGGGGAGGGAGGGCAGCAGTGGCTGCCTTGACCTGTCTAGAGGAGTAAGGATCCATTTTAGTCCTGATGCTCCCTGGGCTTGTGGGCGGGAGGGTGGTCAGTTTCTCCTGAGGACGAGGTACATTCCATTGTGGTCAATTTCGACTCTGCTAAAAAGGCAAAAGAGAATTCTGACACCTTATACGTGTTCGGGAGTTGAAGGACTGCCAATGGGAGCAGGCATTGGTGTCATGTTTGGGTACGAGACAGAAGAGATATGCTGAATGCCCATCCTTCGGGGCCATCTGTCACCCAGAGGAGCACTTGTTGATGTGCCTTTTGGATGAAGATGACATAGATGCTGTGAAAACTACAAAGAAAAAGGTGGGAAAAAAAGGAGAGTGATCGGTACTGTGAGTGGTAACCGAAGACGAATTAACCTTGACCATGCAGCTGGAAAGAACTGGAGCACATAGGGAACTACTCACTTAGATAGGGTGACATCGGGGGGGCTGGGAGAGCCGACGATGGTGGGGGGAGGTGGCGTTCCCACGTCGGTACTGCTAGAAAAAAGAATTGCCAGGAGCAGTCACCAGTCGATGTCAGTCCTAATTCTGTTACCTGCTGCAAGAGCTTCCTCTCGAAGTAACATCTGATGATGACTACTATGGAGCTGAATTTATAGAACTGTTGGGTAAGTCTATCAAGAATGTGGAAAGACCACATACGTAAGTCATTTAAGATACCTGAGATTGACACTGACTGTCCCCAATGCTACCACATAGAAGGAAGGTATGAATTGGAGGATATGGGTTATCGGGGGATTTACCATGGCTGGCGAGGAATTAACCACTTGGCTGCGCATCATGGGCAAACCACACCAGCCGGGGTAAATCCTGATACCCCACACCCCCTCGTGGCTTATTACAGACAAACATTCTGCAGTTCCGTGTAATACATACAATATGTACAGCAACTGCTCCAGTGTTATATGTCCTTGTTAGTCATGAATTCTTAAGCAATAAGCCACGTGGGGGCGTAGGTTATCAAGTGATTTGTCACAGCTGGAGTGGTTTGCCCATGAGGCGCAGCTGAGTGGGTAAATCCTTGCCAGCCATGGTAAATCCCCCGATAACCCACATCCTCTGAGTGGCTTATTGCGATTATACCAAGGTTCATTTTATTTACAATAATAAAATACAAATATTAAAGAGTTTTTTTTTTTGTTTTTTTTTTTATTGTATTTATTCCTGTGCTGCAGAGGATATATTGGATATACTCATCAACAGCCGTTGATGATCAGAGGATTTACACAGGTGGTAAATGCTAGTCTGATGATTTCATTGGCTGTTCACTTATGCCCATGGTATAATACTGCTTCTATATTCAAAGATAAATAGGCAGTATAGCCCAGAGGTTAAAGGAACGAGATGTGAACGAGCTTGATACATTCAGCAGACCAGACCCGAGTTTGATTTTCACAACCTCCAGTTGCATACTGTGTCTCTGAGCAAGTCACTTAACCGCCCAATGCTCCCAGGTCGCCCCTGAAAACAGGCACTTGTTCCTAGTGGGTCGTACCCGGTTACCAAAGATTAAAAAAAAAATTACTCACCTTAGTAATTACATTTCTTCTAATGGAGTCTTGCTGTATTCTGATTGAGGGAGGTATTTTGCCTAGCTTTTCATAGCAGAATTGTATACAGGAGACAATCCACCTGGCAATAGTTCTCTTAGTGGCAGGTTTGCCCTTCTCACCTCTCCATAAGTGAAGAACATCTGTAAGGAGTGCCCTTTTAACAACCAAACTGTGTAATCTTCTCTCTCCTGAAGAAGAATAATCAGTGAAGAACACAGGGAAAGACATGG
Organism: Neoceratodus forsteri; assembly: GCA_016271365.2. Classification (NCBI taxonomy): domain Eukaryota; kingdom Metazoa; phylum Chordata; order Ceratodontiformes; family Ceratodontidae; genus Neoceratodus; species Neoceratodus forsteri. Next base: position 1,808,698,518 of record CM057452.1, read on the forward strand.
ATTTGTTCAAATGAAAGTCTGAAACCACTTTAGGTAAGAACTTCCTATTGGTTCTAAGGACCACATGAGATGCCAGTGAGGAGGGCTTTCCCACTGACAAAAAAGCAGAAATAGCTGACAAGTGTACCTTGAGAGTAGATGGTCTGAGGCCTAGACCATTGAGATGAACCATGTAATCCAGAACTGTAGACAATTTAGCAGTGTCTGGGGATATATGCTTCTTGGAACACCAAATACTAAATCTTTTCCATATAGAGTTATAAGCTTTTCTGGTGGCTGGTTTTCGAGAGGCTTTGAGAATATCCAGAACCCCTTGAGACAGATGCAAATCTGCAAACTCTAACTCTTCAAGAGCCATGCCTTGAGATTGAGAGACCGAAGGTGAGATTCCAAATCCTCTCCTGAGAAGAGGTTAACATGTTGTAATTCCTGGGAAGAGACAGGAGAAGATGGACTGCTAGGGACAGCAACAGAGGATACCAAGGCCACCTGACCCAGTCTGGCACAATCAGGATCACTTTGCAGGATTGTGACCTTATTTTGACCAGGATCTTGAACAGTTGGGGATTGTCCGGGGCTGCAAAGGGATCTATCTCTGGAGTGCCCCACCTTGAAAAAAATCACTTTTAACACTGGGGAATCCAGGGACCATTCGTGATGGCCCTGCTCAATGCATCTGCTAGCACATTGTCCTTTCCTGGGAGGTGGACTGCTACCAGAGAGGTCTGTAGAGAATAAGCTAGGGACCATACTTTCATTGCTTCCATGCACACAGCCGTAGACCGAGTGTCTCCCTGCTTGTTGATGTACCTCATGGTGGTGGTGTTGTCTGTCCTGACCTCAACCACCTTGTTCTGTACTAACTGAGAAAAGGTCTGCAGGGCCAGATAAACCACCCAGATCTCCAGGAGGTTGATGTAGAGAAAAGACTCCTGAGAGAACCACACTCCCTGGGCTGTGAGATTCCCCAGGTGGGCACCCCACCCCAGGAGAGAAGCATCTATGGTAAGAACCACAGAATGAGACTGGTGATGAAGGGGACTCCTTGCCTGAGGTTGTCCTGATCCTGCTACCACTGGAAAGCCTGGATCAGGGTCTGGGTCACTGGAATTAGTTTGGCTAGAGGATCTTGTTTCTGAGACCAAAAAGCCCTCGGATGAAACTGAATGTCCCTCATCTGAAATCTGGCTCCTTGGTCCACTGCAGTGGAAGCTGCCATGTGGCCCAGAAGCTGAAGGAAGTGCCTTGCTGGTTGAGAAACCAAAAGGTGGAAGGAGGAAGCCAGCTCTATAATATCCCTTACTCTTTCCAGGGGAAGAAAAGCTCTTGCTTTGACAGTATCCAGCTCTGCCCCTATGAAAGTGAGAAGCTGTACAGGTTCGAGAACTGACTTGGGAAGATTGAGAGGAAATCCTAGAGAAGTGAGCACTTGCTGGGTCACTTGCAGATCTGACTTGACTTGGTCTGGAGACTGACCCACAATGAGCCAGTCATCTAGGTATGGGAATATGGAAATATTCTTTCTTCTTAGAAAGGCCACTACTACTGCTAGGCATTTTGTAAGCACCCTTGGACCTGATGTTAGACCGAAGGGCATTGCTCTGAACTGGTAATGGCCTGAAGGCAATTCGAACCTGAGATACTTTCTGTGGGAGCACCTGATGGGAATGTGAAAGTAGGCATCTTTTAGGTCCAGGGAGGCTAGCCAGTCCCCTGGCCTTAGAGAGGGAAGGATTATTCTCAGAGTCACCATTTTGAATTTTGGTTTTAAAAGGTGTTTGTTCAGGCATCTTAAGTCTAGGATGGGTCGCCACTCCCCTGTTTTTTCCGGGGTAAGGAAGTACCTGGAATACAGACCTTTGCCCCTGTGTAGTGCAGGAACTCTCTCTATGGCCCTTAAGGCCAACAGAGATGAAACCTCTGCCTCTAGGGCAATGGTTTCTGAGTTGCTTGCAGGTGGAAAGGATCTGGTTCTCAGCTCTGGGAATTTTCTGAAGCTGAGAACCAGTCCCTGGCTTACTACCTCCCGGACCCACTTGTCTGAAGTAACAGACATCCAGTCCTGGATGAAGTAAGCCAGCCTGCCCCCTACAGGAATGGGGGAGTTGACCCGGGTTGACACATCAGGGTGTCTGCTTGGCAGGAGCCTTAGGCTGAGGGGTGGATGCAGCCCTGCTCATCCCCCTTCTGCCTCTCCCTCTGAATACCCCCCTCTGAGAAAAGGGAGAAGAGGCCTGTGCTTGGTAGAAAGGCCTATGAAAAGGCCTGCCACTAGCTTGCTGCCTTTGAGGAGTTGCCTGCCTTTCCTTGGCCTGTGCACTCCTGTAGGTGGTCCTATACTTATCCATCTTTTTCATGTAATTCTCTGTCTGCTCCCCAAACAAAGAATTACCCACCACGTTTTTTTTTTATTTTAAACCGATAAGAACCGGTACCACACACTAAATTCCAAGTAGAAAATCTATGAGCTGCTGACCAGATATATAGTTGTTGAAAGCCATTACAACTTAAGGACTGTTCAGTGTATTATGTGAAAAGGTGTGTTGCAGTCTCTCACACCACTTGTCATCTCCCGATTAGCAGGTGTCCACAACACGAAACCATCAATACAATTATCAGTACTGTACCACTCATGCAGATCAATAAGGAATTCAGGTTCCAGGGTCGTAAATCATAACCATGATGTAAACACTTTGAGATGTTATGTTATATTGATGACAACATATTAAGGGTGTAATCTGCTTGACTTAAGTTAATAAAAAAGGCTCCCCATACATTATATAGGGAATACTGGATGAGCAAACTACAGTTACATAAGAACTTAGTGTAATAGTAGATATTACTTTGAGAGGGCTCTTGCCGTAGGTGATTACATATAGGACTGAAGCCGGCTGGCATCAGGAGCCCCCGGAAAAATTTCTAGCTAGCAGTCTTTGCTGGGGGACCACCCTCATGTCAGGTGACCGACGTCATGCGACGTCAGTATAAAAGGCCGGTCCCCCATGCCCGTCTTCCAGTTCTTTCCCACCAAAGGCCAAAAAGGCAAGACGAGAGAGAAGCGGGTTTTTGTAGACCTAAGTAAGGCCTTCGACACTGTCGACCACAGCCTCCTTTTTTCTTCATTAAAAGCTATTGGTCTAGATTCTACCTCCTTGGTTGGTTCCACAACTACCTTTCTGATAGGCACCATCAGGTCAAGGCTGAAGGTGAACTCTCCCCCTCAAATCTATTAAAAAGAGGCGTCCCGCAGGGATCCATCCTGGGACCACTCCTATTTGCCATTTACATCAACAATATAGACTCAGGCATCAATGAGGCAAAAATTCATCTGTTCGCAGATGATACAGTGATCTACCTAAGCCGTACAACTCCTGAAACTGCATGTAGTGACCTGCAAGCTGACTTCAACATACTTCAATACCAGCTGCTTAGTAAAAAATTGCTACTTAACACCAAAAAGACAAAGACAATGCTATTTTCACCTATTAACCGTGCAGCCTACCCTGCTGTACCCCCCATCACCACCCTCCTAGGAGAAACCCTGGAATTTGTGCTGAAATTCAAATACCTGGGGGTCTGGCTAGACTTCAAACTCTCCTTTGCAGACCACCAGGAGAATTTGTTAAAAAAACTGAGGAAGAGACTAGGTCTCTTCTTCAGGTTAAGCCACCTACTAACTACAGAGGCCAAGAGACAGCTAGTTCAATCTACATTCCTTTCCCTAATTGATTACATTGACTTTATATACAGCCAATGTGCTACTTCATACCTCGGTAAATTGGACATACTTTACCACAGTGCCCTGCGCTTCATCACTGGTCTCCCCTTCTCCTCCCATCACTGCTCTTTATATGCAGCCATAGGTTGGACCTCCCTACACTACAGATGAAATAAAAATACAACTCTCTGGACTTACAGAGCTATCACTGGCAAACTTCTGCAGTACAATAGTTGATTGCCTGACTCTCAATATGCCTGGAACCTATGCCCTAAGAAGCTGTTCACTATTTCTCTGAAAGTGCCCAAAGCCCTAACGCGTTTTGGGAGAGCTGCAATAGGACTGGTTCTACCGTCACTCTGGAATGTGCTACAGAAATCACTGAAACTGAGGACTCCTATTAGTATTACTGTGTTTAAGTTCTTATACTCAAAATACATTCAGAAGTCTGCAACTACTTCCAACGATCCTAGCTCTGGAATGTGCTACAGAAATCATTGAAACTGAGGACTCCTGTTAGTCTCACTGTGTTTAAGACCTTATACTCAAAATACTGTACATTACAGAAGCCTGCAACTGCTTCCAATGATCCTAGCTTACTCACGCCCCTTCCACATCCTCCCTGCTTTTCCCATCATCCTTCCTTCTTGTATCAGTGCATAACTTGTCCCTGAGCCACCTACTTATCTGCCGCCCTAAATCTCACCCTCCCTTACCCACCTATTCCTTGTATACCCACAGCATCTCATTCCTTCGCTTTTAGTATTATCTTAGTTCCAGGCCCCCACTGGCTGCCCACTTCTCCCGACACATGTCTCCCCCTTGATATGCCTGGGTCTTTTTAAACAGACTATGTATGTTTCTTCGCTTGTAGCATCCACTTCAACTCATCTCTTCGCTGGACTATAATGCCTTTACCTTACAGGAATACTAAACCATGTATGTTGTTGTATCTGGTATATATTTTTACTTACTTGCTACCCTATTGTTATGTATACCCTTACCGATTGTCTTTTACCTGAACCCAAATGTATTTTTACTTATCCTGTCTACTGCAGGCCTACCTGTACTGTTGTACTTTTGCATCTACTGTCTATTTGTCTGTATATAAATGCAGTGTTACTTGACTTGTGTAATGCAGGTCCACCTTGTAAATGAGTTTGCTCAATGGTGTTTGCCTGGATAAATAAAGAATATGATTGATTGATTGATTGATTGATTGATTTCCCTTCCTGGAAAAGGAGCTGAAAAAGCTAATGGGGATGGAGGGCGGGAAGGCATTACCTACTGCAAAAGCCTCTCTCGAAGAGCTACTGTTACGGTATGTTCTTACGTAACTGTACTATCTTACTTTGAGAGGGCTCTTGCAGTAGGTAATTACATACAAGGATGAGTCCCAAGCAGTCTGGAACTAAGAAAAGCACTCGGGAGGAGGAAAACTACACCAATAGAACCTCCGGCTGTAGGACTCACTCAACAGGGCAACAGAAGGGTTCCAAGCCAAGTGAATACTTGTGGGGATGAGGAAAGGTCAAATGGAAGGGCCTTGAACTGGTAGTGGCCCCCTTGGAATGAAAACCGGAGGAATTTGTGGAGGGAAGGGCAGATGGGGATATGCAGGTAGGCTTGCTGCATATCCAAAGCACATAGCCACCGTCCCTGCCGAAGAAGCGGCAGAAGGCTTTGTAGAGAGAGCATTCAGAAGCGTTTGTACTCCACTTATTTTTATGCAAGTTGGAAGGAGTAAGGGACAACATACATGGCGATTAACCACAAAAAAAGTGAAAAATTGAAGAAAAGTTCGGCTTGTAAGACTGACGAATGACTGATGAGCTGAGGAACTTAACCGCGAGGCGCTGGGAAAGCAGATGGCGATAAAGAACTGGAAGGTGAGTGTGGGGGACCACCCATTTATACTGATGTCACATGACATCGGTCACCTGACGTGGGGGCAGTCCCCCACCACAGACTGCTAGCTAGAAATTTTTCCGTGGGGTCCTGACGCCGGCCAGCTTCAGGCCTCTATGTAATCACCTACTGCAAGAGCCCTCTCAAAGTAATATCAACTGTATGCACAACCAGTGTGTTCTGCCACAGAGAGGTCTATGGGAATCATAACCCCGAGCTGACAGAACACAGTGGTTGTGCATAAAGTTGCTCATTCTTTATTTGTAATAGTGTATAGTAGTATTACAGTATGTGAAATGTACAGTATGTGTGGTTTTTTTTTTCCTTTTCGTGATCAGACTGACTTGTGAACACTCTACATGTTCTACAATACTATCTTAGCACAGAATTAAATAGAGGAAAGCAACAATGTGCCAGCATTCTAAGTGATTCTGCTGCAATACTGACATCAACATAATGATGTCAGCAGTACAGCAGAACAAGCATATTGTATTAACTGAATTTCACGCATAACAGCATTCCACCATACAAAATGTACAATTTTACATTTCTCACGTATTCTTCACCTACATGCTTACTAACCATCCAGTGCCCAAAGTCATACCTTTAAGGCAAGACAAGGCAAAGTAAACTTTAATTTTCTGGCACCCAATCCCAGAGGCACCGTACATACAAATACATAAAATTAAAAAGAACAACATACAATAACACTTAATACAATTTAAACAACATCAGTATGGGACACACTCAACATATACACAGTAACCACCATTAAAAAATTGAAGGGCGAGCCGGCCCGGTGGCGCTGAGGGCTGAGGCGCTGAACGCCACACCTCGTGCCGCGCTGGCGACTCGGGTTCGAGAATGGACTTAGGTCGCCGGGGGCTGGCAGGGGGAAAGAAGGATTGAGTGTCCTGTGACAGCTCTCCTTCCTTCAGGGTGGGTTAGGGATATGCACTACACTGCAGTGACACCCAGCGGAGGCTGGGTGTTCGGCAGGTGCAGGCATCTACATGGGGGAGAGAGCCGTCCGACATCTGCACATCAGTGCGTTGATGTCATTGCGCGTCGGGCTCTGTAGAGGAAAGGAGGAAAAACATCTCCAAATCCTCCTAGATGACAGCCCCCTTTGCCTGCTTCGCCACCTGCCGACTGGGAAGGGGCAGACTCCGATGTGCAGCTTGATCACTCAGGGGATAGAGGAATGGTAAGGGGGTTCCCTCCTCACCCCACCCGGGGGGTAATCTGGGCCATCAAAGGACCCCGAGGATTTGCGAGTGTGGCACTCTAGGAGCAGACTCCGGGGCAGTCAGTAGGGTCGGGGAGCAGAGCACCTTGGAGGCCTGAAGGAGTGGAGGTTAGGAGACAGTAGAGGCGCAGAAAAATAAAAAGTAAAAAAAAAAAATTTAAAGATATCCTTCTGGTTCACTTTCATCACTGCCACTAGGGACTCTGTGGGCAAAAAGGAGGGGAAGAAATACGAAAGGTCTCAGGATGAGTCTGTGGAGGTTTGAACTGGTCTCTGTATTTCTGGGGAAAGACACATAATAGGGTGTATAGCCCCCCCCCCCCGAAGCCTATACACGTCTGTGGCTTTTCTGGTTCGTTGTGCAGTGGCTGAGAGGGTTCTATCCCAGGAACATAGACTCGAGACTGTATTTGCACCCCCTGCACAGAGAGAAGGACTCCTGGGATTCTCTGGCATACATTCAGTTGTGAAACATCGAGCATGCTAAAAGGACAGAGAAGGGGTATCCCTGACCCATGTCACAGAAGGGATTCGTTGTGACGTAGAGAATCCGGCCCCACAGGGGTGGGCTAGTGACAAGGAATATTTTTGGATTTTCAAGCAAGTAAACCTGTAATGTGGTGATTATCAGTAGAGGCAATATAGAGCCCCAGAAGATCACATCCAGCTCCGTCAGTCAGGTCACTAGTAATGCCCCCGAATAGTACCAGTTATTGAACATAAATCATTCTGTGACAGAATCAAGTCTATGGCATGTAGGATAAAATGAAACTCAATAGGAATATTGGGAGGCACTTCATATTATCATAGGCAAGTTTAGCAGCTTCAATACCCGGATGATATAGTATAGAAGCATATATGTGGGTGGGGTGTGCTGCTAAAATGCAGTCACATCCCCAGTCAGTACTGCAGGGCAACCACCACTGTACCTCCCCAAGATGCATCCACTGGCATGGCCACAGCCTTGATGCCCCAGGCCTATCTTACTGGGCCGGTCACATTCAGCCTGCAGCACCCACAGCAAACCACAACATCTACTATGGTGCAGTCCCAGCCCATACAACAGCCAAGGATGCAGCTTGACCTTGTCCCAGTGGACAGTCCCCAATGACAGCAGGATGCGGCTGACAACTGGCAGCTGCTGCAGTCTGCCATGGAGGAATAGAATGTTACATAGCAGGAACTGACATGCTCTGGCACATGATGCATGAGGATATGCAGAGTGCTGAGCAGCAGGAGGTGGAACGTGACCTGTGCCAGGCTCTGGATGCTGGCATGACCACCTGCATGGATTGCCTGTATGCCACTGAGCTGGAAGCTGCAGCCATGGTGGCAGGCACTGTGAGGGCCGGACATTGCCCTGGACTATCCTGTGGGAGTAGTGCCACCCCACAATGGACACCACAGCATACACCCATGCCATGCAGTGTCGGGACTAGAATGCCAAGCGCAAACGGGACTCCCAGCTCACCAAGCACACTGCACACACCAGGCCATGACCTGCTCCTCCCTAGGGGCAGTATCCTGTGGGGCCACTGCCAGGTAACACCATCCCCACGTTCATCCCCCATACCATGGATAAGGGTCCCCTCAACCATACAGGATACAGTGCAGACATACTATCTGTAGCTGGGGCAGTGGGAGAGGACACAGGGAGGCTGTGCATGATTACCCCTCGCCAACATGTTCTCCTTCCCTCCCCCGCAGTACCACTGTGACACCACCATCATCTGCCCCTGTGACCTAGCCCAGGCAGTCCTATTCCTGCCATGGATGGCCTGTACTAGAGTTCCCCCGTTGGTGGGTATCTATGGTACAATCCTGTGAGCCACCCCCTACATGGCCTGTCTTCATGTGTAATCCATTTGCTACCCCCTGCTTGATGGACCTGTAATTCATGCACCACCCCATCCCCCACCTTGATGGCATGTATCTCTGTTGACATCCCTTTAGGATCCCCTGCTATCATGGACTTTGTGTGTGTACCCTATTTGTGTCCCCCTGTCTGGTGGTAATGCATTTCTGTATCCCCCTTTTGTTATTGAGATTTTAAATGTCTGAAACTTGTAAGCTGAATTTAATGTGTATAAATTTAATTTTTTTTTTATATTTTCATACACCATTTGAAGGCATGATGTAAGGGCGACCGGAGCAATGGAAGAGTGTGTTGTAAAACAAAAGTTTTACTTACTTACTTTGTTATCCCCTTGCCTAGCATGGTGCTCTGTATGCACTGTTCTTGTTGTTTGATAATACATTGCTGAACCCTACAATCTCCTGTGTGATCTGTACTCGCCCAAACTGTGGCCTGCAGTATCTCCACCTGTCTCTGGGATTTGCCTCAGTTTAAGACAGCCTTTTTATAGGCAGTAATTGCGCAGCACTATGTGACCTGGGCAAACTCATTTGCACAGTGCTGACATGCTGAATATCACACTGCACCGATATGCATGGTCCCACTTTGCCCTTGCATGCTGCATACAATATCGCTGCACAGGGGTGCAAATGATTTTAATGCACACAATGGTACCCTTTGACTATAGGAGTTTGGTACAAACCAATGTGGAAAGCAGACATAATCACGTTGCGCTGGTGCAGAGTTTTCAATATCTGGGCCCCACTTTCTGTTCCTGTCCTACCACTAGCTCCAGCACCAAACAATATAGAATTGTACAGAACAATTCACTCCCTCACACAGCTCGATGGGAGACAGGAGCAGAAAGTGCTTGCAGCTCATCCTGTCACCTGAACTGCAGCTAAACAGCTTTGTAGTCCTGTTTCAACAGTGACATCTCCTCTGTGACTCACCCCATCCACCACCACATGATGGTGAGCGACAATGGATGCATCTGGAAATGTGAAGGCCCTTTTTTTAGTTTCATCCTCATGCAACTTATGTATTGCACTGAGTAAATCATCATGAAATGCCTGCAAACTCTCAGGCAACGGAGGTGCTGCACTGATGGAAAATTAACTGGGGGAGGGGAAACAAAAGGAACAACAACCTATCCCCATGTGTACTGGCTAACTGGCACCAGCAAAGTCAGTCGACTTAAAAACAAAAGTCTAATAAGGTGTGCGTGTTGGGGGGGGGGGATAGTATGGCCCACCCTGATTTCATGATGGGGGGGCCATTGGCTGGTCTGAGTGCCCTCACCTTTAGCCACCCCCAAGACAATGACATCCACCAAACAAAGTAACAACTACCCGAAGCTGGCCAACCAGAGGAGAAAGTTATGGGACTGCAGTGGCAACCATAAAACAGGTGAGCCTTACTTCAGAGCATGTGCAAGTAAGGTGGTATACTGTTACCAGGCAAGAGTGGAGAGCCTGCAAACCAACCTCTTGGTAGTAGATCCCATAAAGGAGGCAGCAGACCATTTTGCAAAAGATTTGGGGGGAAGGGTAGCACGACCATATCATATGAGAAGTTATTTAGTGGGTTGTTAGGTGAGAAAAAACTCCCAAGTGGAGCAAGATAACTCTAAGGCCCTGTCCAGACTGCACGGCTTAAAACAGTTTAATTAAGTTAAGCCGTTTTAAGTCAGTGTAACACAGATCACATCTGCATCATAGACAGGTTCAAACACTGAATCAAAAACAGTGTTGAAACCTTGATAAGACCTTTGACATGTTTTTTTTTTTTGTTGTTTAAATAAAAACTGTTACCTGGCAGTCTGGATTCACAAGCACAGTTTCGTTGATGCATAATAAATAATTAAAAAATATAATAAAATAACATATTGTATCCCCTCAGCCTAGAGCTGGACCCGTACTTTGTTACTGTACTGGGCACCACCTTGCAGGCATTGTCAAAAATGTGTATGTATGCTGGGGTTACATCTTTCAATAATAAGATTAACAACGAGAATAAATGGTGCAATGTTTAGAAATTGAAGCTCTGAGCACTGTTGTATTGTACTGCAATTGGAAATTGCCATCAAAAGCCCTGGTTCCCACTTGCATGTGCCTATTTTGACAGCCTTCTTCCTGGTGGTGGCCCTTTGTTGACTGTAAGGTACACATCTGCCTCTGAAAAATCAAAGAAAAGGGATGGTTTACACCATGCAGAGCGCAGATGTATGCTTCAGTGCTTCTTTTAATTAAAGATGAATTTTCTACTGTTTTTTTGTTGCACAATCCTCAATTTATTGGAAAAAGGGGGTGGGTCAAAGGGCAGGGTGGTCGTCTGTCTCCAGATCCTGTCTACTACCGCTCTCTCTACAGGGGCTGGATGTGGACCCGATTATGTATTCTTTCTTTTTGGGGGGATTTTCTTTCCTTTTCTCTAGAAGAAACTCCCAGTTCCCAGTTCTTACTTCTAGTCTGAATATATCCCCATCCCTAAACCTGCCTGTCACTTGCTACAGCACTGTCAGCAATACCTCGCTCCTCCTGCTGCCGGGCTCCATGGGTCTGGTAATGAGTGCCGTTCCTCTGACCACAATGGCCATGTCCTCTATGAACAAGCAGTCCAGGAATGTCTCATCCAGCGGTAGCTCCCACATTTGCTGTTTGAGTATTGCAATGTACAAATCCCGCTCCTGGGTCATGCTGTCACCTAGCATTCAGCAAGTCTGTCTCGTCCTGGTCCTCTATCAGTGTTCACAGTTCCAAAAAGTCAGCAGCGCCAGAGGAAATATTGGGGGTGCTTCTGAGGGGTTGGTTACCCTGACAGTACACTGGATCCAGAAAAAATAGGAGCACACCTACCCACAGCAGAATAAGCTTTATTTTTATTATTTCTATATTACCATACAGGACGAAGCCTGGTTCATGGACAAAGAGCTGAGGTGCTACTGCTTCATTGTATGGTGATTGGAACTGATTCAGTTAAAATAAAGCTCATTCTGCTTGGAACATTGCATCTTCTGAGTTTGTTGCTTACATTGGGCCCGATTCACGAAGGGGCGTGGGTACGTGTGAAATACGCGTACCCTGCCCATGGAGCTGCACAACTGTGGACAGGTGTGCCGGTACCAGCATTCACAAATACCAGTCACCTGTCTGTGGCTCCACCCCCCTTGCGCGCAGATCCATGCTGGGTGGGTGCGGGCACAGTCATGGACGCAACCTGGCATCCAGTCGGATGCCCAGCATGGGTCCACTAGTGGATCTCTTGCACGGCGGGATGCGCATTGGCAGTGTGCCCCATGGATGTCTGAGGGCTGGCGGCTGTTATGGGTGGCAGGGGTGCAATGCCACCGGCCCTTGCTATCAGCACTGATGTGGTGCCCTGTCCTGGAGGGGAGGGGGGGCATGCCTGCCGACATGGAGTGGAGGGACACATCCTCCGGTGGTGGGGAGGGGAGATGGCATGCGGTGCTGCTGGGGTGGTCAGGTGACAGATGTGTTCCGGTGCCCCTGTGAGGGTGTTGGGGTGCTCCACACACACCACTGCATGCAGGGGTGGGTGGCTGGTGTCAGGCATCCGTGACCTGTGGCCCTGGTGCTCTGGTGGGCTGCTTGCCCAGTCTTGCAGGGTGTGCACAGGGTGCATAGGGGGTTTACAGCTGGGTCTCCCTGGCATAGCCCGTGACCCCCATGCACCCCTGTGGCCAGCACTACGTGCCGCAGTATATGGATAGTAGTGCCAGCCCACCCCTCACCCACCCCCGGCACATTGCTCATCGTGCGACCGGGGGATAGGGAGAGTATTCCCTGTGCATCCCCCCCTTTGTGCACAGTTGGTGTGGGGTGGACTCACCCCTGATACATGCGCATAGCCACTCTGCACTATTTGTGCTTAGGGCCCATTGTTTATGGGTAGGTGTGCTCCTGTTTTTCTGGATCCTCTATCAGTGTCAATGCTGGTAGTGATGCCAGGATCCCCTGCAACACCATGTGACTGCATACTGGCCAAATGCACTGGGTATTACTCCAGGACATCACTCCTGCCCCTGCCATTGCTGCCTGCTTTTGCTTAGTCTTACTGTTAGGACTAGGATAATCCCCATGGATCCCCAGCCTGCACTGAGTTAGCTACTTTAGCACGGAAGCTACTGTAGCACAACACCTATAGAGATCCACACAGAGCATGCTGCATCTGGATGCTGCAGTAGGGGCTGCATCCCGGCTACACCTGGACCAGACCTGAGTTGGACATCTGACTCTGAAGAGCAGAAGGTAGGCAGCCTGTTAGACAGCAAGGGGTGGGTATGCATTAAGAAACATATGGCCAGCCCGATGGAGTGGAATGCTGGCAACCCAGGTTTGGGAATGAGCCTGGGCTGCTCGGAGGTCGACCGGGGGGAGGAGGATTGAGAGTCCTGGCAGACATTCTCCTCCTCTAGGAAGGGTGGGCAGACTGCTCTGTCACATCACAGTGCCCCCTAGGTGACTGTAAGTGATGGTGTGGCTCAGGCAGCAGTTGTGGATAGGGGACTCTCCTGGCTGTCCTCCAACATTTATTTACTTATTTATTGAAAATGTTTCTCCAGGAAAGGCACACTGAGCAAAAAGATGCTCGTCTCACGGTGCGACCTGGGGGGAGGGGTTACAGTGGAGGCAGGTATACATACAAAAGTTGAATTTAGAAGTAGAGCAATACAGATAATGTACATAGTTGGGTGGGATTACATTTGAACTTGTTACATAAGGAGAACAGTACAGAACATGATCTTCAAGGACAGGGTATTTGCGAGCATCAGACCGCTGCCCCCACAGAGCATCCATGGGTTGGGATCCCGAATAGTGGAAAACACTGCTGATGGCAGGATGACACCCTGTGGTACCTCGCAGACCTCACACCACCTACTGGGCACAGGGACTGATGATCGAGCATGGCTTCCAGAGGGGGCTCTGGGGACACAGATGGCCCTGCCACAGGGGGGAATCTGTGGAGGAATGGCAACCCCTCAGGTAAGTTCCAGGGACAGCGGATGATGGGGTGGGGTGCCACAAGGGCTAAAGGGGGACTTTCAGTGAGGAGGGGGATAAAAATAAAAGTAAGAAAAAAAAAAACAGGGCTAAAGTGGGGAATAGAAAATCTGCTCCCCAGCTGCTCCATATGTTCATCAGTCCCCCAGTTGGTGCAGAGGTGTAAAAAACATATGTAAACCAGCGTGGTGGCACTGAGGATTGAGGCACTAGATGCCACACCGTGCCACATTGGCAACCTGGGGTTCGGGAATGGACTCGGGTCGCCAGGGGTCGGCTGGGATTGAGCATCTGGAGGACTGCTCTCCCTTCCCAGGGAGGGTTCCAGGGGACGCGCTGCTCCTGGGTGGCCTCTGATTGTTGTCGGAGGCATTGCAAGGAACACGAGGGGTCAGCAGATGCAGGGGGTGGAGCTGTGTCGGACGTCGGAGGACGTCATTGCACATCCGAGCTCCGGGGGGAACCAAGTACAGAAAATCCCTGGTCTCGGGGATAGGCAAAGGCTCCCCCAGGGCTGAAGACCACACTCCCATGGTCAGGCTCCTCAACCAGGGTGCCCCTCCTGACCCCGGACTGGCGAATTAGATTGTAGACAGAGCACCAGGGTGACAGTGGCCCCACCTCGGGGTTTTCAGAGCCGGGGGATTCACTGGGTTGGGGCAGGCCTGGGAAGGAGCTTTGGACAGGGAGGTAGAGTCAACAGTGTGCAGGGCAGCTAGAGAGAGTTCCTCGAGCCTAGGAGCAGAAACAGAATTTGAAAAAACAAAACAAAAAATAACCATATGTAGCTATAAAACACAGCCTCCAGTTAGAAAGAAGTAACCACTATTCCTTATATTATTCAAATAGGTGACATATTTTATTGTGTATCCACATTAATAAAACTGATTTTTTTTTTTTTTAACCCAGTGTTTTATGTGGATCCACAATAAAATATGTCACCTATTTGAATCACATATGGAACAGTGGTACCTTCTTCCTATCCAGAGGTTGGGTGCTGGGTTTCATTGACACCTGGTGTAGCTACATTACAACTTTAGAAAATGGGTAGAAATTGTCCCGGCCTCTGATTGGTTGACACCCTGGCAAGGGGTGCAGTTATGTGCCAACGGAGACTGGGAAAAAACTAGTACCGGTGCCAGCCTACCCTTCCAGCAAAAATATCAGTGTGCCAGCAGAATTTTGAAAAATATTTGGCCACCATTTCTTTCTCTCACTTAGCGAGTGACCAGCACCCCAGCACTCTGTACACAAATGCGACAAACTGTGCCATGCTGATACTGCCTCTGTTTCTCCTCAACACAGAGGAAAAAAAATTAATTATTACTTGCAGTGCTAGCAGAGATCATGTTTATCTGTTATCACTACACACTCCAGACTGCATCAACTCAACCATTTGTCCACTGGTGCCCAAACCGTGGTCACAGAATCATCCTGCTAACCACTGGGGAAAAGAAAAAAAAATACCTGCAATTCCTCTTCTATTTCCATGGCAGCAGGTGAAGGAGGAAAACATTTCACTCAGAGGTTCCCTCATGCTGCCATCTCACTCCAGTTTACACACTCCCGCTTACCCTTATCAACTGCAGATGATGCTGCAGTCCCAGTCACCCTCAGGAGGAGCCGCTAACAGCAGTCACTATTTTAGAAAATGCCAATAAAAGAAAACAGTCCAGTATTTAAATCAGACTTTCACTTGTTGCTCAGAACTGCAATACTATTTTTGGGGTGGGGTGGGGTGGGGAGAAGAGCTCATAACTTACAACAAGCAGCAACATATGTAACAGCACTCTCTACTGCCAGCTTCAGCAGTGGAGGGACTACTTTGCAGATGAAGGTTTTTGAAAGTTTCTTTTTTTTTATTATTCTTGTCTGTTTTTCACTATTTTATATTTTGAAACATTAAAAAAAAATCTAAGCGCAATAATACCCTCCAGGGTGAGCGGTATGGGCTATATCAGACCTTCCAGGGGATATAAGGCCCTCTGCCTGTGGCGTTGGGCCTCATTACACCCCTGGGGCAGCCCGGTATAGCCCAATACCACCCACCCTATTGGGTATTATTGCTTGCGTAATTCCTGTGCATCGCCTCAGAAAGAGCCATAACAAGTATTTCCTAGTTCACAAAGCTACTTCAGGGTCCAATTCCTTCTCTCTGACTTTACCCATTACCTGGGCCCATTCATTCCTCAACCCCCCCCCCCCGGTTCATTTCAGGTATTTATCTGTGTGGGACACTGACCCAATGGGTATAAAAAGTAAGGGTCAAATGAAAAAAACAATGGGTCATATTGTTTAGTCGAGCCTAGATTCATAAAACAGCTATTTAAAACCTCTATAACAGTGAGCAGGTTGTCCCCAATGTAGAAAAAAAGGTGGGTCAAAATTAAAAACTGTGTTCCAATTGTCCCAATCCCCCACCCAAAAATGAACCATGCCTCCAAATTCTATCAACACTGGGCTTATGCCCCAACTTCAGAAAATGCTATAATTCTGGGCTGGGAGCAGATTCTAAGATCTGTGCCAAACAAACAGGATGAGCTGATGAGTAAGCAACCAGAGAAAGCGCTTCAAGTTGAACTCGTTGTAGAACCCCATTGATTAGGCTGCTTGTCCCTCATTATCTACTCCCACCTGACCTTTCACCTGCAGCCTGCTCAGTCACCCCCTGGGTCACAAGTGATTCAGTGAGTCCTGGGGGAAGTGCTGCAGATGGAGCAGGTAGTGAGTCCTGCTAGTGGCTGTGGCACAGCACTGGTCTCTCCACTATATATTCCATTCCTGCCCTAGACCATGTGTGGAACCATGTGCCTCTCTGTGGTAGCAGCACCTCTGATTTCAGAAACAAGCCCTGCCAGGAAGCCCTGTGACTCCTCTACAAACCTGGCCTGAGGCTGGTACCTGACCAAGAATCTGACAGAACAGTGGACAGGGCCTGGGATAAGGACTGACTTGGATACTTCCTCTGTCCTAGCACCGCTACTACCAAAAGCAGCTCTCTGCTGATCATAATGCCAGTTTTGTTACTCACACTCTGCCCTGGGATTCCTCTTACCTGGACACTCTGCCTGGCAAAACTGGCATCAGTTCCCTCTGAGGTCACACATGTCTGCCACCAGTACATAGTGGTTAAATTGGGTAGGATGAGATGGGAGAACTCTCACATCTAGATTTTTAGGTGGTGGAACTGCCATCTCTAGGTGGCGAATTCTCCTATAATAGTCAGTAGAGAAAGATAACAGAGATGATGCAACCGTAATAGAATTTTTTAAGAGGTGGTGGAACCGAGTTCCTATGGGTTCCTGCCCATTTAACCCCTGCCAGTACATTTGTGGGAAACAAAAACTAAAAAAAAAAAACTTCCTTATCAGTTTTGCTCTAAAAGATTGTCCTCTGGGACTTCTTTGAGTATGTACTGGGCAAGACTTTTCACTGTGCAACCCATTAAATATTGTAAAGGGTTAAAGAAAATTTACTGTGCTGTGTGGCATCTAGGTCAAGTGGGACATTCTTTGTTTTTTACTGACTTTAGATCCTGATAGTGAGAAATAAGCAACTTAAATATATATAGCATGAGAATAAGTGTGCAACCTGCTAGATTATGCTAAGGATTATAGTAACCTGGGGAGGTAACTGGCTAAAGGGGAGGCAGCAAAGGGTTGTAGTCAATGGGATCAAGTCAGCAGAGAGGGAGGTCACGAGTGGGGTACCACAGGGATCAGTTCAGGGACCGGTCCTCTTCAATATTTTCATTAGTGACATTGGTGAGGGTCTCCAGGACAGGCTGTCTCTTCACAGATGACCCAAAGCTCTGTTGGAGGGTGGATAGTGACAAGGGAATCAGGGACATGCTGAGTGACGTATGAAAGCCAGAGAGTTGGTCTAAGGTTTGAACCTCAATGCCAGAAAGTGCAAAGTAATGCACCTAGGGAACAAGAACCCCAGGACAGAGTACTGGATGGGTGGGGTGAGACTTACCACTACAGCTGAGGAACGGGACTAGAGCTATCATCAGTGTTCCATCAATCAAGTCAGTGCAACAAAGCATACAGCAAAGCGAGCAGGATGCTGGGATGTATTAGCAGGGGCATTGATAGCAGAAGGGAAGAGGTAATACTTCCCCTATGTAGATCCTTAGTGAGGTCACACCTGTAGTACTACACCCAGTTCTGAAGTCCTCACCTCAGGAAGGACAGAAATAGGCTGGAGATTGTGCACTGAATTGTAACAAAAATGATTCAGGACCAACAGGGCAGGTCCTATGAGGAGTGCCTCAAAGCACTGAAAGTACAGTTACACAAGAATTTATCATAACAGTAGATCTTTGAGAGGAGGTCTTGCAGCAGGCAACACCGGTAGGACTGAAGCTGCCAGGTGCCAGGATCAGAGTGAAAACTTCTAGCTAGCAGTCTATCATGGGGGACCGCTGACGTCTGCCTATCCTATATAGGGGGCAGTTCCCCAGATCTACCTTAGTTCTCCCGCTGGAGACCCCGGTGCATAAAGTAAAATGGAGAATCAAGGCAGTTACTCAGAGCCGAGAAAAGGTATAACAAATGCAAAGGAGCAGCTATTAGGGGGAAGGAGGGAGAGAAAGCAGCACCTGCTGCGAGAGCACCTCTTAAATATCTACTGTTATGAACATACAAAATTGCCAGCAGAAATAAGCCTCTTGGTCTATCAAGTCTGCTCGAGTGTGCAGCTAGCTCCCTTTACTTAGTAGCTGCCACAACCCCCTTCACAATTAACCCCCACCCTGTCCCATCCCCTCTTGAAACTACCCACTGTCCTACAGGATACCACCTCCTGCGGCAGAGCGTTCCATTCTGCCACCACCCCCTCCATGAAAAAGTGCCTCCTCACTTACTCTGCTGTTACGGTAAGCTCTTATGTAACTGTACTACCTTACTTTGAGGGGTTCTTGCAGCAGGCAACACCAGTAGGACTGAGTCCCAAGCAATATCAGAACTGACTGAGAGTCAGCCTGGAGGAGGCAGAAAGCAAGAGCAGGCAGCTGAGGAATGAAGGCCCTGAAGGAAAGCTAATCTGAAGTTGGTCCTACGCCTGGAAGTGATGTCCAGGCTGTAATGACGGACAAAGGTATGCACCCAACTCCAAGTGGCAGCCACACAGATATCCACAGCAGACACTTTTTTGAAAGAGGCACTAGAGGCGGCCATACTCCTAGTGGAGTGACTCTTGACTGCCCCAGGCAAGGGTTTGTTGTACTTAGGTAGTAGTACACAATGCAATTTGATTTGAACAAACACTGTTTTGAAGCAGGTGCCCCTTTTCTTTTAGGGGTGAATGAAACAAGCAACTGATCAGTTTTTCAAACCAGTTGGGTGAGAGTTGTATAATAACGGAGCACCATGTGAACATCCAAAGTGTGCAGTAAGGCCTCTCCCTGACTGAAATGCTCAGAGAAATAAACAGGCAGGTGGATGGTTTGGTTGAGCGTGAGCTCGGACACCACCTTAGGCAGAAACTTAGGATTAGTTCGTAAAGACACCCTGTCTTTGTGAAAAACTAAATAACGCTCTTTACACATTAGAGCCTGAAGCTCAGAAATCCTATGAACGGAAGTGACAGCAACTAAAAATAATGCTTTCCACAACAGAATGCGAAGCTCACAACTTGCGGCCGGTTCAAAGGGACACAGAGTAAGCTTTTCCAAAATAAAAAGAAGGTCCCATAGAGGGACAGGTCCCGAATGGGAGGTTTCAGATGCAGGATACCCTGCAAGAATGTGCAGGATGTCATGATGCTTCGCATTATTGGGGTGTTTGCAACTTGTGTTTTCTTTAAAATTTGGCTGTATGGCCAATATCCTCCGGGATAACCCTTGCCCCAGTGTATTTGCTCTGTGGTTCTTTTAAGCAGTATACCACAAGAGGGCGTGGGTGATGACAGGCTTTACCCATGCCTGGTGTGTTTTTCGGTCATGAGGCCATCAGCCGAGTGAGTGAACCACACCAGAAGTGGGCAAATCCTACCATCACCCACTCCCTCGAGTGGCATACTACGATTATACAATATCCCACTTCATTTTTTGTATGAAAAGAATACAGAAAAATGTAGTTTTTGTGCCATTTTAAATGAAATTTATGTAATGTAGTCTTTCCCCACAAAAAACACTCCAGTTCGCTTCTGAGATTTGTGGGTTCAGATTCAGTTTGTGAATGTAGCTCCAACAATGCCCTATTATGCGACCACATTTATTTATGTTTAACTACTATACTTTGCCTGTTACTTCTCCTGAAAAAGTGTGTCCCGAGGAATGACAGCAACCCTCATTAATATATATAGGGGCTCATCTTTTATTTATTAGCCCTGAACTGTGCCTCACTACAGTGCTTTTTGGCACTCCTTATTTACATTGAAAGAGGCCTCCCTGTGGCCTTGTACTGGTCCCTGGTGCCTAAATAACTGACTACAGGCACTGGGACCAGGGACTCCTCTGTTTTGACCGCAATGGCGCTCGCTAACTTGCCAGCTTCAGGAAATGCTGGCAGCTCGCATTTCCACTCTGTGAGCCCAGCCGGGCTATAAACAAATATAAAACTGCACAGGGGCCCTGGGGGAAATTTATGGACTTGGGCCGGGCATTGAACATACTGGGGATGCCAGGAGAATGAGTGATACATGGGAGGAGATTAAGGTAAGCCTCATAAGGGGATGTACAGGCAGGGAGAGAGTCGTGAGTCAGTGGATCGGGAAAGGGCATCGTGGTGATTCTTCTGATGTTCAAGGGGTCAGAGTGTTACTGACTTGGCATTAAATGAGGCTGTCTGGCACTCAGTCCCATTGGTCCATTGCACGATTTATATGTTGTAAATTGTGCGATTTATACATTGTAAATTGTGCGATCTAGCCAATCAGGAATGAGGATTTTTGTATCCATTTGGTGCCCATTGTATAACTGTTGTTCTCTTCTCTCTACTTTGGGCTATCCACGACCCAAACCAATAAGATTCCCTATAGGGTGGCTGCCTATCTCTCCCTGGGCCGAGGTACAGATATGGCACACTGCTGAGTGCAAATGAGGATGAAACATGTGTCTGTGTCTGCTGTTCTCAGCCTTTGCTGATTGTATTTTGAGGCCTTCTGACACCATGCAGTTCTGCTTAAAGCTGATCCAGTCCTAATTAATTCATGTGTATTTGCATATGCTTTCCATGAAGCTTTGCATTACTGGGATGTGTGCAATCTGTGTTTTCTTTAAAATATGTCTATATGGCCAATATACTCCAGGATAACCCTTACCCCAGTGCATTTGGTCTGGGTTCTTTTGTTCTCTTCTGTCTCTCTACTTTGGGCTGCCTAAGACCCAATCCAATAAGATCCCCCATTGGGTGGCTGGCTATCTCTCCCTGGGCTGAGGTACATATATGGCACATTGATGAGTCCAAATGAGGATGAAACATGTGTCTGTGTTTGCTGTTCTCAGTCTTTGCTGATTGTATGGTGAGGCCTTCTGGCACCATGCAATTCTGTTTAAAGTTGAGCCAGTCCTAATTAATTCATGGGTATTTGCATATGCTTCCAAGACTGATTCTAGACATGATTGAGACCTTCAAATACATGAAAGGGATAATCAAAACAGACACACAGGGTCTATTCAGAAGGAGGGTGGGGTGAGACACTAGGGGCCATGACATAAGATTGGAGGGGGGTAGATTCAGGAGGGAGGTGAGGAGGCATTTCTTTACAGAGAGGGTGGTGGCAAAGTGGAACGTACTACCAGCTGAGGTGGTGGCATGTAACACAATGGAGTGCTTCAAGATGGGGTGGGACAGGGCAAAGGGGAGGGTAAAGTGAGGTAAGGGGAGGGGGAGTGGAGCAGCTGCTGAATAGGGAGATAGCTGCAATCTCGAACAGCCTAGCTAGACCATGATGGCCTTTTGCTGCTGGCAATTTTTATGTTCGTATGTTCCCATGATGCTTTGCATTATTGGGGTATGTGTAATATGTGTTTTCTTTAAAAGGGTTTTATCAATTTGGTCACAGAATAACACAAATAAAAAGAGGGCATGTACCAGAAAAACGCACTATACTTTTATCTAATTCTACCTGAAGTTTGTAGTGAATTGAAGTCCAGAAAAAATAAATGAAAGTTTTTGTGTGTCAGAAGAGGGTCCATTTAAATGCTCCAGGAAAAAGACAGAGAATGTCTCTCTGGCTCATCACTTATATAGTGGGTCAAAATCCTTTGTCTGATCATAATTTAAAGGCCAGTAGATGTCACTCTTTCGCTTTCCCCACAACCCAATTTTCCTGGCTGCCTTGTGATGTCTCACTGTCTTACTGGTAATATAATTGACACCAGCTTGTTGATACTGGTTACTTCCTAGATCCTGGTTTTCCCAAGTTTGAGGGGATTAATGTTTATATTTATCCTACTGCACAACTTCCTGGTGGCCTTTGATGTCTTACTTCCCTGACAATTATGACACCTGTAAGAGAATTCACAATAGCCTGCCAGAATGGATATTTCCCAAATCCTGTTTCCAAAGCATCCTGCTTTGAAGTGAAAATTTATGACAGGTGAGAGTTTTCTGGCACATCATTGTGAGCAGTCACTGACAGGTAATTTAGCTTTCTGTCAAGTAAGCCTTTCTGAGATCACAGAGGAATGTCAAATATTTTGTAAGGACCAACCCTCCTTCCATTGTGACCTTTTTATTAATACTGGCATTCTTGTGACATTTATACTTACACAATATCACATAAAAATATAACAAAATATTTCTGCAAATATTACTGGTATTGCCCAAGCAAGCCACACAGGATACCTCCAGCTGGGCAACAGCCTTGCCCTCAACAGGGGTGCATGGTGTGCAGAGATGGCAGAAAGATGCACTTTAAGCGAATAGAATACCCCAGACCAGAGTCTGAAAGGGATAGGGGTACTCCAGAATCAGATTCACTGGGCAGGTGAAGGGATTCAGGTGACGAGTGGTGGCCCATATGAAGAAGTGCTTCCACTTCATGGCATAGGTGGCTCTCATGGATGGTTTCCTGGCAGCCACCAAGACATCAGCAACCCTAGAAGAAAATCCAAAGTGGGTAATCGCTATGTCTGCAGGAGCCACGCATGGTGATGCAGAGACTTGAGCTCTGGATGGACCAGGGCGCCCTGCTCCAGGGACAGCAAGCTGGAGCACAGTGGCAAGGGAACTGGAGGCTCCACTGCCAGCTGCTGCAGCAGCAGGAACTAAATCTGATGCAGCCAGTAGGGAGCTATGAGGATCATCTCCACCCCCTCTTACTGATGCTTGAGGAAAACCCTCTGCAGAAGCAGGAAGGCATACAGAAACCTCCCTTTCCAGGAGAGGGACAATGCGTTGCACCAGAAAACTCCAGGCCCTGGATCAAGTGAGCAGAAAAGCAGCAGTTTTGCATTTAGTGGGGATGCAAAAAGGTCTGGATGTCCCCACCTGTTGAAAAGGTCTTCAACCACCAAGGACAGGAGTTCCCACTCATGCATCCTCAACCTGGACCGGCTTAAGACTGTCGGCCAGGACATTTTGGATGGCTGGAAGATGGACGGCTGGAAGTTCCAGGTCGTTCTCGATGGCCCAGTACCAGACCCTCATGGCTTCCTGACAAAGGGGATATGAATGAGTGCCCCCCTGTTTGTTGATAAAGAAGACTATGGACATGTTGTCCATCTGCAGAAGTAGTGGGCTGGGAAGAATGTGGGTCTGGAAGGCCTGCAGGGCATACAGAACTGCCTGCATCTCCAGCACACTGGTGTGGAGATGCTGCTCCGTCTTGGACCAAGTGCCCTGGGTCTGATGGTTGCCTAGATGGGCTCCCCAGCCCAGGCCCGAGGCATCCGTGGTGAGAAGCTGCTGAGGAGATACAACACAGAGGGGGAATCCCCTTCAGGAGATTGGCGGGGTTCTACCACCATTCCAAGGTCCTTTTCATTGGGGTGGAAATCAGCACCGGTTGATCCAGGTCATCGTGGCTATTCTATTAGATATGGAGTCCACTGGGAACCCTTATGGAGGCAGGTAAGGGGAACTGTAGCCATAGCCACTGCCATGTACCCCAGCAGAAGAAGAAACACTCTGGCTGGTACCTGACAACTGGTGGATACCAGCTGAGCCTGCACTATCAGACACTCTGTTCCGTCCTCCGTCAGGAAAGCTCTGCCCTTGGACAAGTCCAGAACTGCTCCTATATACCGGAGGTGCTGGCACGGAGAGAGAGACAAGACTTTTGTAGGTTGACCGTGATCCCTAGGGTCTGGAAGAGCCAAAAAGTGCCTTCCAGGGTTTGCAGCAAGAGACCTCTGAAGGGTGCTGCGAGCAGCCAATTGTCCAAGCATAGGAACACATAAAAGCCTTGCCTCCTCAGAACCACAGCTACCACCCTAGGCACTTGGTGAAAACCCAAGGTGCCGAGGAAAGGCCAAAACAGACGGCCCAGAACTGAAAGTGGTTCCCTTGGAAACAGAAGCAGAGAAAGTGCTGGTGAGCCTGGAAAACCTGGATATGGACGTAGGCATCCTGCATATCCAGGGAACAGAGCCAGTTCCCCTGGTGAAGAAGGGGCAATAGTCCTTTAAGAATCACCATCCTGAGTCATGTGTACTCTATGTAGAGGTTCAGGTGGCTGAGGTCCAGGTGTGGTCTCAGGTCCCCTGTCTTCTTGGGGATGAGGAAAAAGTGGGAGTAGAACCCTTTCCTTCTTTGATTCGGGGGGGGGGTGGGCTATATGGCCTTTTTGAGCAGGAGAGCCTGGATCTCTTCTTGGATGAGGGTGGATGTGGTCCAGAGGATAATGGGAGGGCGAGGGAGGGTTTTCTGGAGGGGGGTCCAGAAATCTGAGTGTGTGACTCCTTTCGATTATTTATTTATTTATTTTTTATTGACTGGGTAAGTGCACTAGACAGATTCTGCCTGTTTTCAGGTATGACCCGGGGGAAGGGGATACAGATGAATTCCAACTGACTTTGAACCAGATTAAGCAGTTGTTGGTATTTTTAGTGAATGGGGGGAAATTTGGCCAGGGCACCAGCGAAATTCCCCTACTCTCCTGTAGGGGTCCCCTTGTCGATCAGACCATGGATCCTGGCATTCGACTGCAGGAGGTGCATGGAGAAGGAGGTGATAGTGCTCTGAGTGATGCATGGAGATCAGATGTCTTACCTGTTGTGGAAAATACTGCTTTCATTCCAGTTATGGAAGCTGTTGACATGGCTACTGCTGTTTGTGGTACTCTGGGGCACTCTCCGGAGGTTGTAGTTCCTTTCCCTGTGCTGGATTTGCTCAGTGGTGCTCCTCTCGATTCTGCTCTAAGTCTTACTGAGGATGAGAAGAAAAGGAAACGGCATGATTTAAGCCCTAATGTGGTTTGTTCCAAGAAAAGTATGCTGGAAGCTGCTGACCCTTGTTCTACTTTATCCGATGGTTCACTGCAGTCTGACTCTTTTCCCTTTCCCCTTTCAGCTACTCCTGATGCTTGGACGCCGGAAGAGGCACTTGAAAGTGCTGGTTGGATCTTGCATGAGGACACTTGAATTCCCGATCCTGCAATCCCTTTACCTGGATCGCTGGTACCTGACTCCCGGTCTTTACCTTCTCGATCCCTGGATCATACCGGACTTGTTGAATCGGTGGACTTATGGCATGCACCGCCATTTTCTCTGGTTGGACCTCAATGTGTGGTTCTGAGTTGTGCTGCACTGATGTCAGACACCAAGTTAGAGGCCTCTCAACAGTTGGGTGCTACACCGCGGGACTGGTCTTCTGCTCCATCTGGGGGTGATTCTAGTTCTTCTGTACAGTGCGATCAGCCTGTGCCTCCTGAAGGTACATCCTTTACGTTTTACACTGACAGTGGGGATGGGGGACGGTCTGTACCTCAGCCTCAGCAGGCGAGTTATGCCAGTCTTTTTCGTAAACCTGAGGAGGCTGCCAGATGCCGGTTTGTGGCTCGTATTTCTTATAAGGGGGGGACTGGACTTACTTCCTGACCGTCATTATGTCAGTAAAGTGTTGCTTATTGACTCTTTGAAGTTCTTCCATTTGGAAGTGTACGCCTTGATTCATGCAGCTGGCGACCATATTTTTGATGTCAGCTTCAGGAATGCGGGGTTGCTCGATAAATTCTGGGCCGCTTACTATGAGGTTAAGGCTGCTCCTGAATAGACACCCTTCATGGCTATTCCTATTACCCAGCCTACGGCTAAACTGGTCGCAATATTATTCAGAACGGAGGGGGTGAATGTGCTTGACATTGTTTATTGGCTGGAAAAGAGATGTGAAGTGAATGGGGTTCCACGGGCTATTATTGACAATGGTTTTTGGACTGTTGGTTAGAAATTTGCTGTTCAGCTCAGGCTCACTGAGGATGGTATCCAACACTTGCCCAGTTGCTTCTATATTGGCCGTGATCGAGGTATTTTGTTTTACCAGGGACAACGCCAAGCTTGCTATCGTTGTGGTTCAACTTCTCACCTTAATTCCGACTGTGACCAAATGAAGTGTTCCGTTTGTGGGGTACTTGGACACTCGGCCACGACCTGTACGGTCCCCCTTCCTGTAATTTATGTGAGTCTCTGAATCATGTCTTTTCCTCATGCCCTTGGGCTGCTCACAACTCTGCTGATTTTGTAGAACATGATTTCTACTTAAATAAGTCTCTTCATGGCCACTACTCCATCTCCCGTATGGCCGGATGATCCATCCCCACCTGCTAGGGATTCTATTGGTCCCAAGCAGCGTTCTCCTGGACCAGAGGCACAGCTGTTTGCTATAGATCAGCGATCTTTTGTCCTACATCCTCACCCATCTTGCTGCCCTCCTCTGTACCTATGGGTCCATCCCCCCCTCCTTCTTTGCCCAGTACTGATTTGTCCATTCCTCCACCTTTGGTTATGGCACCCGAGGGGTTTCAGTTGGTTCAGAGGAAGAGAGCGGCCAAGAAGAGTGGTACTTCAGCTACGCCTCTGTTGGTGGTTCAGTTTCTAACCATTGTGATCTTTTACAGAGTTGGGGAGACTTGATGGACACAGTGGATTCTGATGTGTCTACACAGTCCACCCCTAGTGAGGTGGTGGCAGGTCCTTCTACACTTGACCCTGTCCCGGGTAAAGTGGTGGTTAAGAGGGTGGCTAGATCTCACAAGAAAAAGTTGTCTTGATTCCTTTTTCCCTTTTTTCATGGGATTTTCCACGCCCAGTATTGCCAGCCTGAATGTGAACAGTATTCGCTCAGATTTCAGGAGGAAGGCTACTTATGCTATTCTGCATTTGCTTCCTTATTCTATTTTTCTTTTGCTGGACACAAGACTTTATTCTCCTCAGGATGTGACTGTGGCTTCCTCTGATTGGCATTTTGGGGACTCTTTGTGGTCACTGGATTTGGATCCATGTCTGGGTTGGGCTTTTGTTTTACTACTTCTGATTTTACTTTACAGAAAGTAGTGGAAATTGAGATGGGTCGGGCTGTGTTTATTGGTAGTCTTTTGGGTGCTGTTTATTACAGAATCATTAATATTTATGCTCCCCAGCAGAAAGCTGCCCATGTTGAATTATTTAGGAAAATTTTGCCTTTTCTTTTTACTAGCTGGGCTGTGTTATGGGTGGGGGTTTCAATACACCTTTGGATGTCAAATCGAAGGGTAAGACGTATTGTGACTCAAATGAACTAAGGCATGTGATTTCCTCCTCGGGGCTGATAGATGTTTTCGGGTCTCAATCTGTTTTTACCTTTTTTAAGGGGTCCTTACGTACTAGGATTGATCATTGGTTGGTTTCTAAAGTTTTGCATGTTCAACATGTTACTCCATTTCCTGTGGAATCCTCTGATCATGCTGTGGTTGCTATCCATGTTTCCATGTCCCCCTTATCACTCCACGGGAAAGGTCTGTGGAAACCTAATATCAGGTTGCTGCACAATTCTCTTTTTCTTCCATGTCTTAAGGAGGTGGTGGAAGATAGGGTATCGATGCTTTTTCTTTATGACTCTCCGACTGACTGGTGGACTGACACGAATTGGTGTCTTATTAATTTTTGTAAATGCTTTTCTTGGTTTCTGGCCGATTCTACCCATTGAGAATATTTTTTATTAAGGGAGAAATTTTATGCCCTGGTCTCCTGTCCTCCAGGGGCTGGACCGGAGGAATTGGCTTCTCTCAAATAGAATTTGATGCAGCTCCAGTATGATCATTTTTGTTCCTTGGAAATGGAACAGAAATTTGGGACCCAAGGAAAACGCACTGTGATTAACCCATTTGAAGATTGTAAACGGTTGCATACAAAACAGATGGGGGAGATTTGGGATTCTGCTGGTAGGTTGGTCACTGGGTCTAGGGCTCTCCTTTCTGTGCTTGAAGCTTCTATATGAGATCAGTTTGATACTTCTTTTGGGATTCAGGATGATATGCTCCCTATACTTCAGGCGGCTGACCTTCCTAAGCTTACTGACCTGGATAAAGTTGCTCTGTGTGTGGATTTTTCTCTTCAGGAGCTAGAGGTGGTGATTCATGCTTTGAAAGATATGACGGCTCCTGGTGCGGACGGCTTGCCCCCTGAATTTTACAAAACGCCTTTTCTTCTTATGCCCCATAGTTTACTTTCTGTGTTCAATGCTTTTTTGAAGGAGGATAGAATCACGGAGTCCATGTATGAAGGCATTATGATATTTTTGTTTAAAAAGGGGATAGGGCAGACTTGTTTAACTGGAGACCTATCACTTTACTTAATAATGGTTTTTAAAAAATTTCGAAATTATTGGGCAACAGACTGCATAAGGTGTTAAATGGTTTATTGCAGCCTTCACAATTTTGTTCTGTACCAGGTCATTCTATTCAGGATGCTTTGTTATTGCCTCAGGAATTGTTCACTCAGGGCCATCATTGGGTTTTGTCTGACTAGCTGTTTAGTCTGATTTGGCCAAGGCGTTTGACCAATTGGCACAGGAATTTATTTGGCTTACTCTTCAGGAATTTGATTTCCTTTTCCAATTTGTCAACTGGCTCCAGATTTATTTTCTTTCTTATGTGAAGCCTTCTTTTAATGGCTGGGTTGGGAACTGTTGTTACATCCGTAGAGGGGTCCGTCAAGGCTGTTCCCTCAGCCCGCTTATATTTGTCTTAGCTTTGGATCCGATCATTAGAATTCTTCATCTGTCTCCACTTCTTCCGGGATTTTTTTTGTCCTGATTGGGGTATGTTGAAGACTGTAGTATATGCGGATAATTTTTGTGTTGTGGTCCCTGATGTTGTTTGTGGGGCTTTGCTTTGTGCAGTATTACCATCTTTCTTTCGTTGTCTGGGTTTCCAGATTAATTTCTGTAAAAGTGTGTGTTTTAATTTGGATGGAAGTTTATTGCCTGAAGTGGAGATTGGGAGTGTTCGGATCTCTACCACTCCGTTAAAGATTTTGGAGATTTATTTTGGTGCTGGGTTCCTCACGGTTTATAATTGGGAATTCTGTATTGCTAAGGGGAAAGCCCGGGTTAGTAGATGGATGGCCTGGCAGATGGATAAAAAGAAAAGAGTTTATTGAATTATTTTTTGTTGCCTTTATTTTTATATGTTAGTCATATTTTTCCTTTGCTCAAGTCCTTGGTTACGCAGGTTTTTAGTATTTTTTTTTTTTCGTGATTTTGGGGTAGCAGACTTAACCCAATTCCCCGTAATGTTTTATACTTACCTCTATTGGCTGGTGGGGTCTGTATGATTAATCATTTAGTGTTTTTTTTTCACAATTTTTATTTTTACAAATTTTAAACCGCTAATCAGCGGCACGACAAGACCTTGGGCTGCTTGTGTATTTGCTTACATTCGGGCAGTTTGGTTGGAATGGGAACAGGGGGTGTTTCTCCATAAGAACAAGAGACGTTATAAATTATTGCCTGATTGGGGTGGGACTTTTGATCTAATTTGCCATTGGTCTGTTTCCTTTAAGGATTTTCACAGTATGTCATGTAAGACTTTATATGTTGCTATTTTAGATAGTAATTTTTCTGCTGCTCCTTTTCATAATTTTATTTCGACTGAGCAGACATGTATCAGAGATAGGTTGTTAAATCCCAGAATTCCAGCTTCTATGTGGGATATTATGTGGTTGGGAGTTCATAGCCGTATTAACACTCAAGGCAACCATAAGCACAAACAGCTTTCAGACAGATTCTGCTTTCGCTCTACTTGTTCGACGCAAATTGAATCGGTGGTAAGTTTATATTTTGAATGTCCTTTTATACTGGAATTCTGGGATTTTGGGGCTGCTTTCTGGAACGGCTACCCTTGATCCAGTTGGTCTGCTAAACAACTGTTTTTTGGGTGTTTTCCCTCTTCTTGGGCTGCCTATTGCCCGAGTACGTTGAACGTTATCTCCATATTTATTCTTTTTCGGGTTTGGCAGGTTAGATGTGGGTTTCTTTTTCAGCAAAAACAGGATACTCCATTACAATTGTTTTTTCTTATTAAAGATTGGATTTTTTGTTTAAGGGAGCATGAATTTAAGACACTGAAACAGGGAATTTGGGAATGTTATTGGAAAAATATTTCATGACTGTGTTTGTATATTTTTGAGCTTTCCATGTCTTTTTTCCCTTTGTGATTCCTGTATAATGTTCTATTTTTTTTTCTCTCTTTCTGAGTTTTGGATTTGTTTAATGTACTTCTGTTTTGTTTATGTTTTAATTTTTAATTTTAATAAAAATTCCCCTACTCTTTTTGAGAAGTGCCATGGGATCTTTAACATCCACCTGAACTACCACTGGACCAAGCAAATAGGACCTCGGTTTGACATCTCATCCGAAAGACGGCACCTCAGAAGTGCAGCACCCCCCTCAAGCTGCACTATAGTGTCAGTATTGGGATATTAACCCAAATGTTTAGGGTTGGGATAGAACCCACACCCTTCTGATCTCCCGGCATCAGAGGTGAGTGTGCTACCTGCTGAGCCACTGACACTGATTATCTGAAGTGTACCCACTGGTCTGCAGTTACAGGGTGCCACCCATCCAAGTATAGAGAGAACTGACCCCCTGACCACCTCCCCCAAGGCCTCTGGTTGGGGGGGCGTGGGCAAGGAGTCAGGCAATGGAGCCAGGGGGTATGCTGACCGCACGTCGACATTGCTACAGTGAAGACCATCACAGCGACAGAATTCACCTGAAAGTATCGGGTCACTGTGATAGTCCAAGCTGACACCAGCGGTTCATCTCCCAGTGTTTTGCCCCCTCCCTGAGATAACTCAGACTTGGAGTTGTATATTTAGAGACTGGGGGGTATGGGGGGCAGAGCCCCCTGAAGAAAACATGCCAACATCCCTGACAGTGCAATGCTGACACACAGCACTGTGTCTGTCGCTGTCAGGGATGTTGGCACAGTGCATGTCGACTTGCAATTGATAAACTGAGCTGGGGTGAGCAGAGTGGCCGAGGGCACTCTGGGGGCCCTGAGGGGGTCCACCAGCTGGTGGGGTGTGGGCCTTTCGCTTAAAAGAGCCTTTCAACTGCTGACCTTTGGAGGGTTGTTGGGAGGGCCATCAAAAGGACTAACATTGGGAAGGCCTTGGTTGAGACCGGTATATGGAATGTACCAACCTCAGGGCATTGCTGATTCCTGAAAGCAGGAGATGATATCCTGGACATCTCCCCTGAACAAAACAGAACCCTGGAAGGGGGCATCCATGATTTTGGCCTGAACATCAGGTGCAAAGCCAGATACCCTGAGCCATGAATGGTGGTGTATACAGATCCCTGCTGTTGCCCCATGCCCAGAAGCATCTACCGTGTCATATGTTGCCCTCAGCACATGGTTGCCTACATCTGAACTGGATTTTAAGAGTTGGGCCAACTGCATTTTAGTGGAATCTTCAGGGAGGGCTTGAACCCAGATCCCTCACCTGCTCCCGTGTGGCATTCTGATACTGCACAATATGGGCCAGATTGCCCAATTGGTCCAGCTGGCAGGATTCCTTCTCTGGAGGGTGGGTGCTAAGTAGTTTTCATTTCTTAGTGTGGTCATGAGCCGCGTTCATGACCACTGAGTGCACCAGGGGATGATCATCAAAGAAGTCTTTGCCCACTGGCACATGGTAAAGATGATCCCCCTTCTTGGCCAAGACTGAGGTGGTCAGGGGATGATTCCATGCCACCTTAGTCACATCATATGAATCAATGAGGCGGTACCACCAAAGGGAGGGTCTCCTTCTTCCAGAGGTAAATGGCCAGATGATGGCACTCTGAGTCAAACTCCTCTGTCTCCCACCACATGAGGGATTGTATATGGTGCATCACATCCAGGAAAGAGGGATCATCAGGGGGACACTCAAGGGTCCCCTTGGGAGTCTCCTGCCCATCAGAGGAGCCTCTTGAATCCTCTGACGACTTCAAGTAGGAATCGTCCCCCGACTGACTGCTGTCCAGGACTGATGTCTGATGGTAACGGTCGTCCCTATGCTGGTCCAAGGACCCCTTGTGACCTCCAGAATACCCTGTGGTGTGGGGGTTGCTAGGTCCTGCCTGGTCTGGATATCAAGGAGGGAGGTTTCCGGGGAGGAGGAGGAAGAGAAGGCCACCTGAGTGTGTCCTTGTCCTTCATAAAGGTCCCCCAAGCCATGATTAAAGCATTATAATCCACTGGTGGGGGTGGACTGTAAGGTGGATAAGTAAACATAATATTGTAGAGGACTAGGAAGGTAAGCTACACTTTCTACAGAAAGTTTAATTATTTTCTTATTGGCATTAAGAATTGCAGGATTCCCTTAAAGTGTAGTAATTTTATAACCAGAGGGGTTAAAATACAACTGAAGTTGCTTGATTTCTGTGTTAGACACATAGGATTTGGAAGGATATTTGTGCAACATTTTAGAAGTGTCCTGCTGGCTAAGCAGTGTGTTTATCCCTGGTTTCAGATAAAGGGTTTGTGTGTGTATTAGAAGCAGACATAGCAAATTGTCTTCACTGAAAGGCCTGCTTACATCACAGGTGTCACTAGTCAATCAATTGATTCTGGGTGGGGCTTTTATCACTGCTGTCTTAAGCAAACTACATAGAGAAAAGCCAGTCAGAAAAGACTTGCCTGCTCCTGTTGGAAGCTGAGAAACTTGCTATACTGCAGAGAACAAACTAGAATGCATTTAAGGAACTGGGAACTTGGTAAAACATAATATTGTAGGGGACTAGGAAGGTAAGCTACACTGTCTACAGAAAGTTTCATTATTTTCTTATTGGCATTAAGAATTGCAGGATTCCATTAAAGTGTAGTAATTTTATAACCAGAGGGGTTAAAATACAACTGAAGTTGCTTGATTTCTGTGCTAGACACATAGGATTTGGAAGGATATTTGTGCAATATTTTAGAAGTGTCCTGCTGGCTGAACAGTGAGTTCGTTTTTATCCCTGGACTCAGTAGAGTGGTTTGTGTAGGAGCAGTGGTCTAGTACATTTGTGTCGTTGGTTGACTTACTATAAAGGGCAGTACTCACCAGAGTGGTGGAGTAGTGGTGTATTTGATTGTTTCTAACAGTCACCAGTGGTTGTGGCCTACCCACCCACCTTCCCCTCACCCTGCCCACCCCAGGCGTGGCATTTCCTTTATAGCCATGGTTCTGACATCACTTCCTCAACAGGTCTTGGAGCAGAACTGTCATATTCCTAATTACCCAGCACAGTGCATATAGGGTAAGTACACACACACACACACACACACACACACACAAAAAATTACATATTACTCATTGTATATTATAAGGAAGAGGGACATGTGGGGAATGGTGCAATGCACTGGCTGTGGGGCAGCAATTTTCCAGGAGACATTCTGGAACCTGCGTTGCTGCCCTATTTGCAGGCAACTGTCAGCTCTGAGGGAGGAGGTTGCCCACCTCCAGGCTGAACTGGAAAGGACTAAGGAGGCCTCCCCCACCCAAAGAGCACCAGTTCCACAACCACTGCCTCAGAGGTTGCCATGTGTGAAGAGCAGATGGACCACAGTAGGTTCGGGGAGGGAGGGGTGGTGGAACAGAGGCGTATCCCCCGAGTTGCACCTCTATACAAATCATATGTCAGCCTGGCAAATCAAGGTTCCTCTATGATGACACCCTCATTGGAGACCAAGAAAAATGCTGGGGACATCCACAAGGGAGACCCACAAAAGAGTGGCAAGGGACACCACAGGGGAAAGAAACAGCTTCTGATAGGGGACTCAATTGTTAGGGGTGTAGACCTGGGGAAGGGAGAGGAGAGGGAAGTAAGGTGCCTGCCTGGTGCCACGGCTTGGAGGGATAGGAAGCGAATCCTCAGGATTGCAGAAGCAGCATCACAGGAGAGGAAACTAGATATCATTGTCCACCTTGGGACAAATGACCTAGCTAGGCATAAGATCAGTGCAGTGCAGGATGAATTTGTGGAGTTGGGGAGGGCCTCAGACAGGTAGCAAGCATGGTAACCTCTCAGAGGTGCTGCCATCTATGAGGTGAGGCTAGGGTACTGCACACCATGCAGTTTCATGAATGGTTGCAAAACTGGTGCAGAGCACAGGGCTTTGGCTTCATTGGGGACTGGAGGTCCACCTGGAGAGATGAAGGTCTATACTGGCATGATGGACTGCATCTGTCCAGGAAGGAAACACGTTCCTAGGTGACAGGTTTAAAGGCTTCCTTGGCAAGCTTTTAAACTAGCCAAGGGGGGAGGTGCTGATAGGAAACAGGAAAGTTCAAGCCTCCCCCCACAAAACATGGCAGGTATTAGGGTAAACACTGAGGTACAGAACTTGACAGAGGGTAGGACAGGGGCAAATGGAAAAATGGACAAGGGCAATAAGAGCAGGGATGGGGTAAAAAAGGATAAAGCCAACATTAAATGGAGGGCAATGAGTACCAATGCCCGCAGTCTTGGAAACAAGCTTCCAGAGCTAGTAGCCCTGATGGAAGAGGAACACTTGGATATTGTGCAGTCACAGAAACATGGTACACAGAGAACCATGACTGGGATGTCAACATACCAGGGTACACAATCTACAGAAGGGACAGGAGGGTAAAAAGGAGGTGGAGTAGCTCTCTACATAAGGGAAGGGATCAAAGCTACAGAACTAAAAAGTAAAGGGGGAGGACAAGAGGAACTCTGGGTCACCTTGGAGACAGGGAATGGCATCACAATCCGCACAGGGGTTGTATACAGACCCCCATCTCAAGGGGAGGAAATGGACAAGAAAATGATAGAGGGCATTCTCAAAATGGCTGAAAAAGGGGAGATACTGTTGATGGGGGACCTGAATATACTAGATGTTAACTGGGTGACATGGACTGCAGCCACATCCAAGAGCAGGCTCATTCTCGATGCCATACAGGGAGCATGCCTTAGACAGCTAGTGGTGGAACCCACTCGGGAGGGAGCAATACTAGACCTGGTACTCTCAAATGCAGAGAGGATCACAAACTTAGAAGTCAGTAGACATCTGGGAACAAGCGACCATTGTACAGTGTGCTTCACAATAAACACAACCATGGAGACAAGCCATACAAAGACAAGGATACTGGACTTTAGAAGGGCTGACTTTGGCATAATGGGTGAATACCTGAGGCATGCATTAGCAAATGGCCAGAAAGGAGGGGTGGAAGAACAATGGAGAAAAATCAAAACTGCCATCATGGAGACTATAAGCCTTTGTGTGAAACAAATAAAGAAAACAAAGCGGAATAAAAAACCACTATGGCTCTCAAAAGAGGTGTCAGGGAAGGTTAAGGAGAAAAAGGCTGCATTCAGAAAGTATAAGGAATCACAGACGGAGTACGATAGGAACTGTATCATTAAAGCAGAAAGAAGTGGGGAAGGCAGTCAGAAAAGCAAAGGCCCAAACCGAGGAAAAGATAGCCAACTCAGTTAAGAAGGGGGATAAAACCTTTCATAGGTACATTAGGGAGCATAGAAAGGTTAAGGGAGGGATAGTGAAGATTAATAAAGGAGAGGGGAGGTGGGCAGAGGGAGACAGTGAAAAGGCAGAGATACTGAATGAATACTTTTGCACAGTATTCACAAAAGAAGAAGAGGAGGAGTTACCTAAACCAAACAGTAGAAGCACTCTGGATAGTGGGGTTGACACCAGTCCATTTACAGAAGAAAGATTACTGACAGAACTCCTAAAACTCAAGGTGGACAAAGCAATGGGGCCTGACGGGATTCACCCTAGAATCCTAAAAGAGCTAAGGGAGGACCTAGTGACACCACTAACCACACTTTTTAACAAATCATAGGAAGATGGGGTGGTACCTGAGGACTGGAGGAGGGCAGATGTAATTCCCCTTCACAAAAGTGGGAGCAAGGCAGAAGCAGGAAACTACAGACCTGTTAGCTTGACCTCAGTGGTGGGGAAAATGATGGAATCACTTCTGAAAGAAAGAATTGTTGAGTACCTAGAGGCCAGTGGGGCACAGGACCCAAAGCAGCATGGATTCACAGCAGGAAGGTCATGTCAGACGAATCTAATCGATTTCTTTGACTGGGTGACCAAAGTAATAGACCAGGGAGGGGCTGTGGATATGGCCTACCTAGACTTTAGCAAGGCATTTGACACAGTCCCGCACAAAAGATTAATAATCAAGTTAGCCAGCCTGGGAGTGGGTCCCAGGGTGGTAGCCTGGTAGCAAACTGGCTGCACAACAGGACACAGAAGGTAATAGTGAATGGAACACATTCTGAAGAAAGGGGGTTACTAGTGGAGTACCTCAGGGCTCAGTACTGGGTCCAGTCCTCTTTAACGCCTTTATAGGTGACATTATGGAGGGTCTGGAAGGAAAGGATGCCTCTTTGTGGATGACACAAAGATCTGTAACAGAGTTGATACACAAGGGGGTAGAAAGGATGAGAAGGACTTGGCAAGGTTGGAGGAATGGTCAGACATATGGCAACTTAGATTCAATGCAAAGAAGTGCAAAGTAATGCATCTGGGAAATAAAAATCCAGGGGAAGAGTACACAATAGCAGGGAAGGTACTAACGACAACAATAATGGAAAGGGATCTGGGTGTAGTCATATCAGATGACCTAAAGGTGGGTAAGCAATGTGAGAAGTCAGTAAGGAGAGCCAGGGGGATACTGGGATGCATAGGGAAGGGCATCATAAGTAGAAAAAGGGAAGTGGTTATCCCTCTGCACAGACAGTTGGTGAGATCCCATCTGGAGTACTGCATGCAGTTTTGGAGACCTCATCTACACAAGGACATAGACAGGATGGAAGCAGTCCAGAGGAGGGCAACTAAAATGGTGCAGGGTCTACATCAGAAACCATATGAAGAGAGACTGAGAGAGCTTAATATGTATACCCTTGATGAAAGGAGGGACAGGGGGACATGATAGAAACTTTAAAGTACCTCAAAGGAATCAACAAAGTCCAGGAGGGTAGCATCTTTCAGAAAAAGAGATGTGTAAGAACAAGGGGACACAATTTAAAGTTAGAGGGGGGATGGCTCAGGGGTAATGTGAGGAAAGTCTTTTTCACGGAGAGAGTGGTGGACGCATGGAACCGCCTTCCTGGAGAGGTTGTGGGGTCTAAAACAGTGGGGGAATTCAAACATGCATGGGACAGACATAATGCAATTATAGTGGGGGGTTGCAGGAAGTAGGCTGTTGGTTAACTAGAATCTGCAGCTTATCCAATAGGTAGGGAAATGGGCAGACTGGGTGGGCCAAGTGGTCCTTATCTGCTATCAAACTCTATGTTTCTAGTATTTTTTTCATTGGAATTTATTAAATTTTAGTCGTCCACACTCTGTGTTATGGGTGATTTATGCGTATGGTTGGTTACCTAAATTGTCCTCAGAGTGGCCACGTTTGAGCCAGAAAAATTTATGCACTTCTAGTTACCCGATTTATGTCAGACCTGTGATATTGAAACTTAATAGATGGAAGTTACTTCCGGCCCATGTGTATTGCAAATTGCGCAAATATATTTATGATGTCCTACAATCTAAAGCACATTCCATAGTCCCCGTTTTTAAGGATGTACCGGGTGGTCATGTTGATAACCTCCTTAAAAGTTTGGTAGATAAATGGATTCCACCTAGATTATGGGATGTTTTATGGCATAGTTGTCATGAGCGACTCAGTGTTAGGGGGAATTTAAAGCATAAAATGGTTACTGAACGTACTTGTCCGAGGGATACTTGCATTAATCAGAAGGAAACAATGTCCCATTTTTTTGTTTCCTGCCCCTTTGTGCAAGAATTCTGGATGACCCTTTCTGCCCATTGGAGCCAACCTTTCTGGCGGGCTGTTACATATCTGGAAGTTGTGGGAGTTTTTTTGCTACATTCTACTTTGTTGGATGCAGGTGTAGTACGGCTGCTGTTCGCTATGTTCAAGTTTCATTTATGGCATGCCAGATGTCACCTTACTCTACAAGAGTTATACCACTCACTACTTGAAGTTCTTCAACATGTTGAACATGATTTGTTGTTACAATGTGATTCTGAACGCAAATGTTTGTCCAAAAATGTATGGCTTATGAGGTGGAAAGAGGTTCCTTTTTTGAAAGAAAAAATAGGTTGAATCATTATGCTGCCAGAGAATTGAGTATTGCTGATATTCTTTTTGTTATGTTTTTTTTTCTTATTTTCCATGAATTGTATTACTGTTTTTCTGATTTATTGTTCTGTTTATTAATAAAAACCCTCCCCTACTCTTTTCGATAAGTGCCATGGGATCTTTAACATCCACCTGAACTACCACCAGTCCAGGAAGATGGGACCTCGGTTTAACGTTTCATCCGAAAGACGGCACCTCAGAAGTGCAGCACCACTCTCATGCTGCACTACAGTGTCAGTATTGGGATATTAACCTAAGTGCCAGGTGTGGGAACTGAACCCATGGCCCTCTGATCTCCTGGCCTCAGAGGCGAGTGTGCTACATACTGAGCCACTGACACTGACTCCTACCATGGCATACCTTGGGCAAGTGGTAGGCAGGGGACAGCTCTGTCCTAACCAAATAAAGATAGAGGTGATCCAGGCGTGGCCCAGACCAGAAACCCAGAAGCAGGTAAGGAGCTTTCTAGGGACAGCAGGGTACTACAGGAAATTTGTATCCCATTACAGGGCCCTGGCTGCTCCCCTATCTGACCTGACAAAGAAAAAGATGCCAAAGAAAATTACCTGGGGTCCAGCCTGTGAAGAAGCCTTTCCCAGACTAGATGAGGCACTGTGCAGTGCTCCTGTTTTGACAAGCCCTGACTATAGCAAAACCTTTATAGTTCAGACGGACACCTCAGACGTGGGTATTGGGGCAGTACTGAGCCAGACGTCCAGATCAACCAGTAGTGTACCTGAGCAGGAAGCTGCTTCCACGGAAGCAAGTGTACTGCACGGTGGAAAAGGAGTGTCTTGCCATAGCGTGGGCCCTAAAGAAATTAGAGCCATACTTGTATGGGCAGCATTTTGTGGTGCAGACTGACCACAACCCCCTGGTTTGGCTGATGCAGATGGGAAAGAACAATGGCAGACTACTAAGATGGAGTCTTGCTTTACAAGGGTATGATCTAAAAATCGTACATAGGGCTGGAGCAAAGAACCAGAACTCAGATGGGCTGTCTAGGTTCTATGAGGAGTGAACTGATTTGGGAAGCTCATCCCATGTAGAGGATAGATCCCCCAAATTCAGTCTAGGTGGGGAGGAGTGTGACGTAGACAGCCAGCTCTGAGTGCTGTATAATTTTTTTTATATAAAATGTGTGACTGACTCTCTCTGCTAAATAAAATCTGATGCTCTTAGAATGACCTCACTCATCACCCCCCTCACCAGGTTTCAGCTGAAAGATGCAAGCCATAAGAAAAATGCTGACAGCATGTGAGTTCACACACACTCAGTTTTTAGAGACCATGTGTTACATGTAAGGCCTTAATTAAGGATCCTGTCTGTCTGAGTTAATTACAACCATAGTTACTATAACATATCCATTTTATGATGTTGGAAGGAAAACCCAGGTTGTTGCATAGAAGTGCTAGATCATGGGGATGCTTTCATGTCCTGGAGGGAGGAAGCTTATTATGAAATCAAAAGAAGTGTTATTTGAAGGACATGAATTATGCTGAAGTTGCAAAATGTAACACTTTTGTATAAGATATATATTTGTTTACACATAATCTGACAAAGGAGAAGCTAGCTGACCTCACACAAAAATGGGTTGTCCCATACAGTTAAGGAATACTCTGTTTTACTTATACACTTTCACCTAGACTCTGACTGAGGAAAGATCTTTGGAGCACTTGTAAACAGATATTTAGAAAGATTTCAAATCTAAGTACTGTAAGTAGGAATTTGCACTGTTTAAACCTTGTTTCTTTTAAAAGATGTGTATGTCTGGGGATATGAGTTCTGTATTTTGCGTTTTACATACCGTATTTTTAACTATTTTAGTAAAATTCTTTTTAGAACTTACTTGGTCTGTCTTTGACTTCTTTTTAGTTGTAAGAAAAGTATATGGTTATTGCAGATACTAAACATAAGCTTGAATGGTGGTACCAAACTGGAAAGAGGAGCGTTTTAAATCGGAGGTCTTTATTAAAGTTTTTAAGGGTTCATCCCTGTATACCTGGTTAGGTGCCCGTAGGCAAAGATATCTGGCCCCCCGAAGACAGAAATATCTGAGCCTGTGCATTGGGTATGCTAGCAAGAGGTTCACAGTTTGAATATCTCCAGAACTTGAGACCAAAAGGTTGATCCAAACTCACAAAAACAGACAAGAGGGTTACCTTGTCTGTTACACTGTTCACAAGACTGTGCTCAGAGGTTGGCACTTTGGGAGTAGAGGGCCTGATCTGCTGAGTGGGTTTGCGACAGGGTACCCTGGCGTTGATTCAGCAGGCGCCGGCTAGGAATCCATGGTATGGCCAGCAGGCGTTGGTTGAGGTGGAGGTGACAATGGTAGAAGAGTTGTAGGTGTAGGTGTCAAAGAACTGAGGTAGGTCTGAGGGACCTATAGGATAGGTGGACGTCAATGTGCTAACATCAGTGTGGTGGTCCCCCCTTGATAGACTGCTAGCTAGAAGTCTTCCGTGTGGTCCTGGCGCCTGGTGGCTTCAGTCCTACTGGAGTTGCCTGCTGAAAGAGGCCCCTCAAAGTAAGATCATGCACTTGCTGCAGATTAGAAGGTAGAGGGGAGATATGATAGAGACCTTCAAGTTCTTAAAAGTAATTAATAAGATGAA
This sequence comes from Neoceratodus forsteri, assembly GCA_016271365.2. Classification (NCBI taxonomy): domain Eukaryota; kingdom Metazoa; phylum Chordata; order Ceratodontiformes; family Ceratodontidae; genus Neoceratodus; species Neoceratodus forsteri. The sequence continues at coordinate 1,808,739,440 of CM057452.1, forward strand.
CTGTGGGGAAATAGGTTGCTTGAATGCTAGTTCACAGTCACATGGACAAGAGTGGAAACTGACAGGAGGGAGGCACAGAAGGGACATGAGGAAGTATTATTTTGCAGAAAGGGTGGTGGAGCCATGGAACAGTCTGCCTCCCAAAGTGGTGGGTGCTGAAACTGTTGTTGGGTTCAAGCACGGTTGGGATAGAATGAAGGGTATAGTGGTTGCTTGGGGAAGCAGAAGCTGGGAGGGGAATGGGGGGAAGGATGGGGAGGGCTAAGACCCTGGGGGAACAGTATGTCCCAGGGCTAAATAGGGAGCTCAGTCAGACTGGATGGACCATGGGTCCTTTTCTGCCACACACAAAAGATTAATAAACAAGTTAGCCAGCCCCGAAGTGGGTCCCAGGGTGGTATCCAGGGTAAAAAACTGTCTGGACAACAGGACGCAGAAGGTAATAGTAAACGGAGTCCACTCTGAAGAAAGGGGGGTTACTAGCGGGGTACTGCAGGGTTCAGTACTGGGACCGGTCCTCTTTAATGTCTTTTTAAGTGACATTGCGGAGGAACTAGAAAGAAAACTATGTCTCTTTTCAAACGACACAAAGATCTGCAACAGGGTTGATACACAAAGTGGGGTGGGGTGGGGTGGAAAGGATGAGAAGGGACTTGGCAAGGTTGGAGGAATGGTCAAATATATGGCAGCTTAGATTAACTGCAAAGAAGTGCAAAGTAATGCACCTGGGAAACAAAAACCCAGGAGAAGAGTACACAGCAGGGGGTGAGATACTAACAACAACAAAAATGGAAAGGGACCTGGAGGTAGTCATATCACAGGACCTAAAGGTTGGTAAGCAATGTGAGAAGGCAGTAAGGAGGGCTGGCGGGATAAAGGGATGCATAAGTAGAGGCATCACCAGTAGAAAACAGGAAGTTATCTCTCTGTACATACAGTTGGTGAGATCCCCATCTTGAGTACTGCGTGCAGTTCTGGAGACCCCATCTTCACAAGGACATAGACAGGATGGAGGCTGTCCAGAGGAGCTCAACTAAAATGGTGCAGGGTCTGCACCAAAAGCCATACGAGCAGAGACTAAAGGAACTTGATATGTATAGCTACAAGGAAAGGAGAGACGGAGGACATGATAGAAACTTTCAAGTACTTCAAGGGAATCAACGAAGTCCAAGAGGGTAGCATCTTTGAGAAAAAGAGATGTGCAAGAACAAGGGGGCACAATTTGAAGATAGAGGGGGGATGGCTCAAAGGTAATGTGAGGAAGTATTTTTTCAGGGAGAGGGTTGTGGATGCATGGAACGGCCTTCCTGAGGAGGTCTTGGAGTCAAAAACAGTGGGGGAATTCAAGAATACATGGGACAGACATAAAGCAATTCTAGTGGGGTGTAGGAGGAAGTAGGCTGTTGGTTAACTAGGATCTGCAGCTTATCCATTAGTTAGGGAAATGGGCAGACCAGGTGGGCCAAGCAGTCCTTATCTGCTGTCAAATTCTATGTTCCTGTGTATTGTCTATGTTTCTATGGTAAGATTTAAGCAATAAGGCATGACAAGGGGTTATGTTAATTGCACCTTAATCACTTTCTAGGGGTGTTATGTTTTATGTTGCATGAGGCATAGCTGAGTGCCATATGCCGCTAGAGGGTGATTAACTGATCATTAATATAATCCCTGGGAGTGCCTTATTACTATTATGAGAAAAAAAGTGCTTCCAGCCAATAAGAAAGCTCTATTTCTCAGACCCTTATTAAAATAGTGAGTGACTTATTTTTTTTTGTTTTGCCTATTGGTTTTTTTTTGCCTTTTGATGTGATTGTTATTGTGGGTACAGTTACTGTTTAGGAGGTTTGACTACCTTAATTAAGGAGTCCACCAGGGTTGCAACTTTTTCCAGTGGTTTGTGAGATTTCTCACTTGCATGCAAAATGGGGTGGATGTACCATGAAGTGTCTCTTTGTTTTAGTATTTAAACTGGGGGGGGGTGCATTTTTTGGATGTAAACAAGGAAAGGTTTTTTTTTACTAAAAAATAAAGGCAAGCATGTGTTTCAGTTTTCATACGGTTACCACCTGTCCTGATTTTCACTGGACAGTCCTGATTCAGGCAGCTATATCTAGGCTACCTTTGGATGAGGCAAAAACCGGAAGCTAAGCCCCACCCCTTTTCATTACTTGTCATGCACTCCAATAATAGACAACACTTAAAGCAACAGTTACATAATGATAAAATAAATAATAATAAAGCTTTATTTATTGAGTGCCTTTCAAATGCAAAGGTGCTTTACAGTATTTAAGAACAAATGCCCCAAAAATATAACAGTTAAAATTAAACCATTAAAGTCATGACGGTTCATAAAAAGCTTGACTCCACAAAAAAAGTGTTAAGATACTGTACTGTGCATGTTTAAGTTACTTTCCTAGGTTCTTCCTAATTATTTATTTATTAACATTGGTTAACCAGATAAACATACAGAGATAAAAGAAATCTCATTTACAGATATGATCTGGGGGAGACAAGGGAAATACTGTAAATAGCATACAACAGTATACATACTTTATATATTTTTCTGCCTCCATTTCCTGTTCTTGACCACAGTACTATTTCAAAACCAAAGAACTGACCATACTTTTTTTCTTGAGGAAAAAAATAATTTCAAACATTTAAAAATGCCTAAATGAAAATGTTTACCAGCAAATGAAAGTGGAGGACAACTGGCTCTGTTACAAAAGGCGGGGGCAGCAGTGCTGCTATGCCACTTTAAAATGAAGTGGAAAGATTAGGTTAAGTAAGTGCTGATGGTGTTAATGGCCATACTTTACACCTCCCAGGCTGACTGCTTTCACAAACAAAAGGCTACATTGACAACAGAACTTGTTTGTAACCTGGACATGTAGCTGAAACAATGAGTAATAATATGACAAAAATGTGTTTCAAAAGTATGTGTGCACTCAACAGGGCTCAAAAACCTGACCAGCACAGAACAAAACCGGATTACCTGATAGGTACCCTGAAAATCTGATCACCAGGTAAAAAAAACTGACAGGTGGCAACCCTAGCGGGTGTGCTGAACAAAAAAGAAAACAACATGCAAAATACTACTTTCTGACGTTCTTCTAAATGTTGCAGAAAACTATAATACCTTAAAGTGATAAGAAACAATCAGAAAAACTACAACCACTCTTAATTCTGATTACAGTAAACCAATCTGTTGCATCGATCGAGGTTACTTACGGCCTCGATCGATGCAACAGATTGGATTACTATAATCAGAATTACTGCAGAAAATCAGGTTTCAGTAAGAAATATTCTACTTTGGGCTGCTAAAAGGTGTCAACACTAGCTGGTACCACCGAGCCCTCCTTCCTTTCCTTAGCAAGCTTTTCATTTACCCTGGACTCTCCAGGTCGCGTGCCAGAGGCGGGCTCGAGACTGCCCGAATCGCGAGTATCCAATTGCAAAGTTCCAACCGCGTCCATTGCCTATATTCCATCCAATCGCTGCGAGCTTTGGTGTCTCTGTCGGTAGCCCGCCCACTTCGAGCTGCGGCGGTCGCGCGCAGACCCCCGTTAGTATTTTTCGGTCATATGACTGCGATGAAGCTGGCGTTCCATGGACTGGGTTTTCTTTATTCCCCGACAATGGCCAGGCTACTGCTGGGTGCAAGACACCATGGATCACGGGCTGTGAGGGCATAGAGCGGTGCAGCGGTAGCAGTATGGCACCGACTCTGCTGCAGAAGCTGTTTAGCAAGAGAGCAAACCCGGTTTCGCCTGGTAGAGGCTCTAGAGAGGGAATCGATTTCAGGTAAGAAACTGTTGCCGCAGGCACACTGACGGCGGGGGTCCACGCAGATCCTTGAGCGTGCTGTATTTCGAGTGAGTGCGGTGGTGGGGGGTGAGTGCCGGAGGAGGATATAGGAACCAGGCGCAGCCATGTCGAGCTGCCAGCTACGTGTGAAGTCACCAACTGGCCAGACAGTTTGGGGTTAAATAGTAAGCGCTGAAGAAGGAAAAAAGGAAAACGTGTGGACTTTTGTTTACTTAACTGAAAACAGCCTCTCCTACACCCTTTTGTGGTGAGTGTCGGAGTGCAGGCTAGTAGTATTCTACCAATATGTACGGATTACTTTATTATTGACGTTTATTATAGGGTCCAAGCGGCGAATATCCGTGGTCATTTTGGGTCGCTATCGACTGCAGTTGTGACTCGGTATAGGCAGAAGCCTTGCAGTGCTGTATAGGTGCAAAGGCTAGTTTAAATGAGTATACACACTGGTGCCTCGCACTACTAATTACAAGCATGTAGAAATCGTGTTGACCGAGACGATGGTTTATTTATACACATTTTTGAGGTTGCATGATTTCCTTTATGGGCTTATTCTGACACTGCTGTATGTATTCGTTTTCGGATGTGCAGGGGTTCCTGTGTTTTACTGGGAAATGGTACTGGAAAGTGGAACAGTTTACAGGGAAATTGTTCCCATACACTGAAACTATTACTGTAATCTACATGAAAATTGCCCAAGAGCTACAGGGAAAACGTCTGACTGATCTGAAAGCCCTGCTTTGTAACAATACACTAATAGTGTTCAGTTTTATTTTGTCTTTGACTCTTAAATTAATTGCATTTCTGTCTGTGTATGCTTTTGGGGATGTCCCTGTGTTTTTTGCAAGTTCCGATACCCTCCCCTTACATGTTGCATTTCCGGTACTGAAAAGTACGGATTTTAGGCATGACATGATGCCAGGCAGCTTTAGTGTTACAGTCTTTCTTGTGTATTATTTAAAATGTGGTTACTGGGATAGGTACAGTGAGTCGGAGCTTGTTTCCATGTACGATCTGGGGAAGGGGGTACAGCAGAGCGAAACAGTAATAAAGTTGATGATAACTGGTACATGTACATGTACATAAACCATAAAGGCAAAGTACAAGTAATGAGTTCTAGATAAAGGGGGAGAATAGTATAAAAAGTGTACAAAGTACATTGGGTTATAAAGGTGACAAGGTTGACCTAGATCTTTTCGAGGCAATCTCTTGCAGCAGGTCATAACACATGGGAATTCAGCCGCAGGCATCATTTCCTCTGAATGACTTTTCTCAGCAGTCGACCCTGGGACCTCCCCCTAACATAGAAACATAGAATTTGACGGCAGATAAGGACTGCTTGGCCTACCTAATCTGTCCATTTCCCTACCGAACGGATAAGCTGCAGATCCTAGTTAACCAACAGCCTACATCCTCCTACCCCTACTAGAATTGCCTTATGTTTGTCCCATGCATTCTTGAATTCCTCCACTGTTTTTGACTCTACAATCTCCTCAGGAAGGCTGTTCCATGTATCCACAACCCTCTCTGTGAAAAAATACTTCCTCACATTACTCCTGAGCCGTCCCCCCTCTATCTTCAAATTGTGCCCTCTTGTTTTTGCACATCTTTTTTCTGAAAGATGCTACCCTCTTGAACTTTGTTGATACCTTTGAGGTATTTGAAAGTTTCTATCATGTACCCCCTCTCTCTCCTTTCCTCAAGGCTGTACATCTCTAGTTCCTTTAGTCTTTCTTCATATGTCTTCTGATGCAGACCCTGCATCATTTTGGTTGCCCTCCTCTGGACAGCCTCCACCCTGTCTTTATCTTTGCTGAGATGGGGTCTCCAGAACTGTACACTGTACTCCAGATGTGGTCTTAACAACTGCCGGTACAGAGGGCCAACAACTTCCTGTTTTCTACTGGTGATGCCTCTCCCTATGCATCCCAGTATCCCTCCCAGCCCTCCTTACCGCCTTCTCACATTGCTGGCCCACCTTTAAGTCATCTGATATGACTACCCCAGGTCCCTTTCCATTTTTGTTGTCAGTATCTCACCCCCCATTGTGTAGTCTTCCCCTGGGTTTTTGTTTCCCAGGTGCATTACTTTGCACTTCTTTGCGTTGCATCTAAGCTGCCATACATTTGACCATTCCTCCAGCCTTGCCAAGTCCCTTTTCACCCCACCTTGTGTATCAACCCTGTTGCAGATCTTTGTGTCATCTGCAAAGAGACATACTTTCCCTTCCAGTCCCTCTGCAATGTCACTTATAAAGACATTAAAAAGGACCGTCCCCAGTACTGAACCCTGCGGTACCCCACTAGTAACACTCTTTTCTTCACTGTGGACTCCATTTACTATTACACGCTGTGTCCTGTTGTCCAGCCAGTGTTTTACCCAGGCTACCACTCTGGGACCCACTCCCAGGCTGGTGAATTTGTTTATTCTCTCTCCTAAGCTGGTCTCCGGGCTTCCTTACTCCTGGGCTGTACCTCCTGACACCAATAGGCAGGCAGGAATCGGACCTCTGCAGGAGGGAACATCCAGCCCTCCACTTCCTGTCTCCCTCAATTTATTTCCTGCCTGCCATAAGGCAGAGCTGAAGACACCAAACTGTAAGTTCAGTCTATTTTTATTTAAGAAGAGGATTGGCAAGGGGGAGCTTCAATTCTGCATTGCCTCATAGTTTTCTGGAGAGTCCCCAGTCTCAGCCATGCACGCTGCACAGACTGGACCCCTTCTCTCCTACTCTTTCCCGCGCCTTGACTCATGCACCCCCCAACGGTTCAGTGGGAGACACAGTCTTCACCGGAGGGCTGGATGTCCAGGATTACTACTGTTTGGCCATCATGCCTCCTCCAACACTGCAACGCGGGACATTCTGGCAGTATTCCTGCTTCATAGTCCCACCAACACCCGCATCCACCAGGTAGCAGGCGGCAGGGCCCCTTGCGCTGCACTTTTATTTTCAGCTCCAGAGAGCTACGCTTCTCTTCCTCGCTGGCGGCCTTACAGCTCAGACCGCCGATGCAGCAGGGTCGTCAAATTATTTTCGGCTCCGGAGAGCCGTGCTTCATTTCCTCGCCGGTGGCCCTACTGCTCAGGCTGCTGAGACAGCAGGCTCATCGCCGCGCAGGAGGGAAGCCACCAGGAGGATCTCACCTCACCACAGTAGCAGGGGCTTCATTTGCAGCAGGAGCTTAATTTCAGCTCTAGAGGAGCTATGCCACAGCCCCCAAAATAGCAGGCAGGAGCTTTAAGTCGGCTCAGGAGGAGTCATTCTCTGCCCCTCGGGAAGCAGTCGCGCTTCACAACAGCAGGCACCCTATTTTGGCTCAGAGTGCTCGCTCTCTTTGTCAGGCGCCTAGGCGGGAACGCCCATAGTAGCAGGGGTTTCATTAGCAGGAGTGCTTATCTGTGTAGTGACTTCATTTACGGCAAAGCTCTGCAGTAGCAGGGGTTCACTTTGGCTCAGGAGGAGCCACGCTACAGCCCCTCATCGTTGGCACCCTTGGAGCGGTCCGCTACACAGTAGCAGGGGCTTCTTTACGGCACACAAAGAGCCTCATCGGGGGGTACTGTTGGAGCTTAGGAGGAGCCGAGCCGTGCTACAGTCCTTCCGCTGGTCAGGACAGCTGAGGTAGTCAACTCCATATCCGAGCTGGCTGTGTGTTGTTGTGGCTTGAACCATTGCTTCGGGAGTCCGTGGTGCTGGGTTCAGATCCTGGTGTAGTCAATACTTTTAAATTTCAAAGTCTCCCACCCATCAGGCCCCGGGATGCACGAGGAGGGGAACCGACCAGACCGATTGCGCCCTTCCCCCCCCTTACTATCCAGCTTGTTGGGGTACTTAAAACAGGGGCTCATGCACCCTCCTGTTCAAAGGTCTGAAGGGCTATTGGGAGCAAAGCACGAATCTTTACAGGGCGGACACTGCCACAGACACAATCCCCCGTCCCATTCTTCGGCTCACTATGCCTAACGGACACAGCTGCAAGGGCAGAGGAGGTCCGGAGACATCCACCCTGCTGTCACAGGAACCAATCCCAGGCAGCGCAGACCCATCAGCCTTGAAGCCTAACAGGACTTTCGCCCTCAACTCATCATGCCCTGGCCATCATATCTCAATCTACTTAATAGATCGGATGGTCCTCGGGATGCCCACCCCTATGCCTACGTCCAGTCGTCTCACCGGAGGGACATCGCTACTCTTGACATACTAGTAGCACAAGTCCCCCAGAGGTCAGTTAGGCCCCCCAGAGGCGGGGGGGGCTACTGAGTGGCGTTTCTATCTCGGACGGCTCTCCACCCATAATCTTAGCTGTGGATAATCTAGACTACTTCATGGGTGAGTGAGGAATCTCACTTGAGGTCTCCCTCGGCAACTCCTAAACTTCCAACCAGCACTCTGACTGGCATCAGCTACCAAGCAACAGGGAGAACTTATATTTACCTTGGGGTGGGGCTTCTCTTTGGGACCCAGGGGACATGAAGGGGGAGGCATTCCTCGAAGAGATGCTTCTAGTCCTCCACTCCTCCCTTAAAGCAGCTGTGAACAACCTATTCTCAATACCACTAACGTGGCATTCCAGCGTGCTGATGAGCCACATATAAGCAAGCCCAACCAACCTGTTTTCCGCATGAGCTGCAATACCTTGGGCCACTATCCTGGCATTCCATCATGCTGACGAGCCAGATGTAGATAAGCCCACCCCGCAACAGCCTCAGAGCGGGACTATTCTAGGCATTATCAGCAGATATCTCAAAGGAGGCTGCCAGTTGCGCAGCAAGGGCCATGCTTTAACTCGCCTCGACATACTTAAGGCTGCAGGCGGCCAGGTCACCAAAGCTCACTTGGTGAATGCCCCCGACAAGGGAGAGCTCCTGTATGGATAGTCTGTAAAGGGGGTGGTAAAAGATTCCAGAGAACTGCCGAAAACCTAACTACCACAATTCAGGAGCATGTACAGACCCTGGACGTAGGGATCCAGACAGAGTACTCAAGCCCATGCATACTCGGAGGACAAATTAAATCTGTCTTGGCAGACGATACTGGGTCATCTCTATCACCCAGCAGACGCAAAAAGGCTTTTTTCTGGCATCCGTAGGTCTGCAAGGTGCCTATTTACCCTTTCCACTCAGTAACATCACGCACACGATCTCGGGTTCAGAGTGGCACAGCAGTGTTCTCTACCATTGGGGTCTTCCTCAAACCCACGGACAGAATTGAAAGTGCCAGTACTGGGCATAATCCACATAAAGGCCCCACATCTCAACCAAACATTACAAGCAGTGGCAGAGGTGGTCTGGTACCTGCTGGCACATTGTTTTCTCATCAACCGGAGGAAGAGGTCCTTAATTTCAAACCATACCTTGATCCTTCTAGGGGGACATTATGATACAAGGATTTATCCCCCTGAAAACTAAATTTCAGATTCTGCTACAGCTCATCAAGGAGTTTAGCTCATCATTTATTTATTTATTCATACAGCTTATTGAGACAGTGAACCCCCTCCCCCCCCCCGTGACGGTCTTGGAGGACAGAAGTCATGAAGGGTCGCAAGTTAGACCATCCTCAGCAAATCCGATTTGCAACTGATGCAAGCCTCGTGAGCTGGGGTTCGGCTCACCTGCTTCAGCTGTTGGCATCAGGCAGGTGGTTGCTGTTAGAGGCACAAGGTACAGCATAAACGTTCCCGACATGAACAGTAGGCCATGTCCTGAGGCACTCTGAGCAGCATTTCCCCAATCAGGATGGTCTGGTTCCAACCGACAATCTATCAGAGTTGACATGTACCAACCATTAAGGTGGCACAAGAAGCTCAAAATGCTAAGGGAATTCCTTCTCTTTCAGTGGGCCTTGCACCACTGTGCGAGGTATTTGCCAGGGCAGGTAAACTATACGGCAGGCTAGCTTAGTCGCAGGTTGGTCGACCATGGGAATGGGAGCTGAAGGATAGTGCCTCCTACATCTTGACAAATCAGTGGGGCAATCCTCGGACAGATCTTTTCGCCTGCTGGCGGAACTCCAAGGTAAGCAGTTCTGCTTCCTGGCCAAGAATGAACCAGCGGTGGCTCAGGGCACCTTTTTCCCCTAAACTGGGATGAGTTTGGTCTCCTGTATGCCTTTTCCTCCAATACTGCCTCTATCAAGAGTCCTTCACAAAGTGGTTAGGGACAGGACAGTCATGATTCTAATTTGCTCCTTATGTCTCTTCTGCACATAGTTCCCGATTTATCATTCATCTGTCAAGGCGTTCTTGTCTAACATTCAAGTTTGGCCTGGACATTCTCCATCAAGGTCTGGCCCGGCATCCCATTTAAACAACTTCTCTATCTAGGCCTGGAGGTTGAGAGGGAAAAACGTTTAAGGAGCTCGGCTACACAGCTCCTGTTTCTGACATGATGGAGAACTTGTCTCTCTTCTTCCTCCAAAGTGTATTATCGAATCCAGAAAACATTTTTTGGGTCTGGCTTCATTTAAAACGCCTATAGAACTATCCAATATAATTGCCTGTTCTACCACAGTTCCTTCAGATGGATGGACAAAGAACTGCAACCAGCCACCTTACAAGTTCAGGTTCTGGCACCGGGGGCACTCTTGTGTACGGATTCAGGGGAATCGTTGGATGCATGTACTCATGTCTGTAGCTTGCTAAAGACAGCAGCATTAGGTTGCCTTCCAACCCACCAAAGCTACCACCTTGGAGTCTTAATCTGGTTCTCAAGGCTGTGGCCAAGGCCCCCTTAGAGCCTATCAAGATGGTATCCATCACACGTTTTAACATAAAGGTCACCTTTTTTTTTTTTCATAGTTTTTGCTTCAGCCAGGAGAAGCAGCAAACTACAAGCATTGCTTACCCAAGCACTATACACTGTTTTTCATCAGGCTCGAACAGTTCAAGGTTTTTTCGCCAAAGTGGTGCTTCCCCTCCATTACAATCAAGGGTTTATTCTTCCATCCTTGGGCCCACTCTCCAAAAGCAATAAGAAAGGGGAATTGCATCCTCTAGATCTGGGAGGTGTGGTAGCAACATAGAGACATGGAGGTTGAGGGCAGAGGGGGGACCTCGTGGCCCATCCAGTCTGCCCCTGGCAAAAATGTATATGGAGAGAGGAAGCTATTCGCAAAACTTCAAATTTGTTCATGCCAGCTCTGGGCCAAAATTATGGGCAGCAAGGATTCAAGAGGCTCTTTAGCCAGACGAGTTCTATCAGCCACTTCCATGGCTTGTCATCAGGCCGGAGTAACTTGCCTGGCCCAGGGAGAGCCCATTCCAGCAGAGCGATGGCCTCTTCGTGGGCGTACAGTACTTCAGAGAAGCTTTGACAGCACACTTATGCAAAGCGGCCACTTGATAATTCATTCACACAGCTTCAAAATTTTAATTGTTGGTAGTGCTGCCCTCGGATGAGGCATCCTTGGCTGCAGAGTGCTTCAAGTGGTGGTGGATCCTTAAGGGTTTCTGACATTCTTCCCACCCGGGACATCTGGAGACGTACTGCTTTTGTATATCCCAGGAGTAAGGAAGCCTGGAGACCAGCTTAGGAGAGAGAATTTGAAATTTAAATACCTTTAAATGTTCTTTCTCCGACGGCTGGTCTCCGGGTTTCGGTTTCCCTCCCAGAATGTATATAGTTGGCTGGTCTCTAGGCCATATATGCCTTAAAATTTGTATTCTTGTTTTCTGTCTCCAAGTTCTAGTAGTATTGCCACATTGGACTGCTTTAGGAAGAACTGAGGGAGACAGGAAGTGGAGGGCTGGATGTTCCCTCCTGCAGAGGTTTGATTCCTGCCTGCCCATCGGTGTCAGGAGGTACAGTCCAGAGACCAACTGTCGGAGAAAGAAAATTTTACAGGTATTTAAATTCCAATTTAATCTTTTGTGCGGGACTGTTGTCAAATGCCTAACACTACCAAGTGTTGTCTGCCTGGCAGGTATAAAAGGGTGAGGTCACAGCTACTCCTCGGTTCTTTTCAGCCATGATCTGCATGCAACAAATCCCCCTTTGGAGCTCTGCTTACCAGTTGTCGACCAGAAAACATCTGTTCAGGGCCTTGGCTCTGTACATGGCACCCGGGATTATGTCTCTGAAAACTGTTCAACATAGATCCTCCATCGGGGTCTCACTGCTCTGGAAAAACTACCAAAAAAGATAAGTATCTGAGAGGTAGCCACTGTTATGTCGTCTTCTACACCGTCGTGACTGCTAGCTCCTCTCTTACCTCTGTCGACACTCCTCTGGAGAGTTTGGGGATGAAATTACAGCTTCCAATAGCTTCCTCATCCAGCGCTGTCTAGACATTGTCCGTCGATGATGGACAGCTTCAGGCCCGTCAACGAGTCTGTCATCGTCGACCTTGCCTTATGGCCTGTCGATGATTCTTTGGCACTCCAATGATTCTGTCGTCGACAACAGGGGCTTCAGGCCCGTCGATGATCCCGTCTACGATCCTGGGGTCCTATATACACCCCACATCGACAGCTACACGTTTGGGTTCACTGCCTACTTCTATTCTGTCAGTGGTTCTAGTACACCCAGTCCAGTCAGCCATGACTACTTCCACTGGACAGATGGCCAAGATCACTGTCCAGGCTCTGGTAAATACCATCCTGGACCTGATTCTGACCCCGCGCCCCGCTAGGGAGGGTCGATTCTGGTCTCTGCTCCCTCTAGGCCTCCGGCCCATCGGATGGCTAGCTCTTCTCCTGTCTCCCGGGCCTGTATGCCCAGGACATAGAGGACCCTTTCCTGCAGGACTGGGATCTGGCTGACCTGGAGGATGTGGATGGTATGGACCACAGGGAATCCCTGTGTCCCTCTGCTGCCTCCTCTATTCAAGGGGAACCTACCTCTGAACTCCCTTGTTCTCCACCAGATGACCCAACGTTTTTGGACATTGTGATCCACACCCAGAAGATGTTTGGATTCCAGGGCACTGAGCACAATGCTTTGAGGAAAGACATTGGCTCAGTACCTGGGTGTGCTGGAATGCCCCACTTTGGTCATCCTGTCTCCCCCCGGTGGACGCCTGGCTGCATGGAAGCAGCCTTTCATGATTCCCTCCAATCCGCGGAAGGCAGATGGGGGAAATCCTATTTCATGTCTCTGCCTCAGGCGGACCTGGTGGTGATCCATGCCGCATGTGATGGGTCCTCTAGGCCTCAACACATGAGTGCTCAGCTCCCAGATACGGAATCCAAGAAATTGGATGTCATGGGGAAAGGGTTTCTTACCTTGGCCACCTTGTCTCAGCATACTTAATTACATGGGACTCCTCCTGAAATATCAGGAGGAAATCCAAAAGGCTTCCTAGGAGACAGTCCAGTCCCTTCTAGCGGGTTCTGTCCAGGAGGAACCAACGGTGAAAATGTCTACTGCAGCGGCAGTATGCCGCCACCTGCTCAGGGCCACTTATGATGGTGTTGATACTACGGCTCGTACGTCCTCTGCAGGAGTCTGTCTCAGGTGACACGCCTGTCTCAGGTTGCCAGGATTTTCATAGGACGTACAGCAATCTATCCTGAATGCTCCCTTTAAAGGAGTTCAGCTGTTCAGTCCACAGACCCAAGACATCTTGACCGATTTACAGGCCTCCGGTCATACCCTTCAATTGGTGCGGACCCTTTACTGTCCAAAAGCCAAAACAGCCTTCAGAGGCTCCTTGAAGGGCCACCCCTACAGGGCCCGTCCCACAGCTCAAAGGCAACCTGCCAATAAGAGTAAAACCTCAACTACAATTGCTGGGTCCTGGAAACTGGAGACCTTACCCATGGGGGGGGGGGGTTCCCTGCACCTGCTGGGGTGGCAAGCTGTCTCCTTGGACCAGTGGCTCCTGCAACTGATCAAGATGGGACACACACTAGAGTTCATGGAGATACCTCTTCCTTTGCCACCCAGGGTCTCTCACTAACCCCCAGACCAGGCACTGGTCCTACAGACTGAGATTGATGCTTTGCTTTCAAAACGGGTAATGAAACCAGTTTCCCTTCCTCAGAAGTGTGTGGGATTTTACTTCTACTTTTTCCTGGTTCCCAAATGGACTGGAGATTTATGCCCCATTTTGGATTTGAGGTGTCTCAATCTCTACATCACATACCAAAAGTTCCGCATTGTGTGTCTTCCGACACTTCTCCCTTTGCTGAACATATGGGATTGGCTCTGCTTCCTGGATATGAAGGATGCATACCTCCATATCATGATGCACCCGACTCACAGACAGCTTCTCCGTTTTATGTTCCAGGGTCATCATTACCAGTTCAGGGCCCTCCCCTTTGGACTTTCCTCGGCCCGAGGGTTTTTACAAAATGTCTAGCAGTGGTCACATCAGCCCTCCACAGGGAAGACCCCTGTCTCTCCCCTACGTGGACGACTGGCTCCTGAAAGTGACCTCCAACCACCAGCTGTCTCAAACCCTACAGTTGTTCGCCCAAGTGGGGATTGCGGAAAACTATCCGAAGTCCAAGACAGACCTTACACAACACCTCCATATATTGGAACAGTGCTGGACACCTCCATGGGGAAGGCATATCTGCCCATAGTGTGGGCGGACACCCTGATTGCTTTGGCATGCAGATAGTCCAGCGGATTGGTCTTTGCCTGAGACTACCTCTGCCTCCTAGGACATTTGGCGTCCACAATACAGACAAACCCCAATGCCAGTTTAAATATGAGGGTTCCTCAGAGTCCAGTGGAACCAGAAACTGGAAGATTTCGATGCTCAAGGTCCTGATGTCTTGCCCGGCTCTTCGAGTTCTACAATGGTGGAAGACCAGAGACAATCTAATGCAAGGCATGCCATTCCAATCTCCTGTCCCGAGTCTCTTTCTGACTACAGATACCTCTTTGACAGGGTGGGGTGCTCATTTGCTACACGTCGGATCGCAAGGATCTTGGACCTAAATGGAGGCCTGCCTCCACATCAATACCTTTGTCCCAGTTACCTTTGATTCAAACCTTTTTAAAAGGTATTCTGCATCTGTATCCCCCTTTCCGGGATCCAGTCCCTGTTTGTGATTTGAACTTTGTGCTTGAAAAACTGACTGAGCCCGTATGAGCCTGCAGAATCCAGCGACCTCCATTATCTTTCTTGGAAAACTGTTTTTGTTGCCATTATGTCTGGCAGACGTGTCTTGGAGTTACACACATTAATGTGAACTCCTCAGATGATCGGGTATCTTTACGCACGAGCCCAGCGTTCTTATCCAGTGTTGTTTCTGAATTTATTTTAAATCGGACCATTCAATTACCAGTGTATTTTGTGGAGCCTCAGAATCCAGGGGAAGCCCTGCTGCCTACTCTCGCTGTGCATAGAACCTTGAGCATTTACCTTCTCCACACTTCACAGTTGCATACAACTGCACAACGTTTTGTTTCTTTCACCCCCTTGAAACCAGGGAGTTAGTTTCACAGCAGTACTTATCCACCTGGTTGGTCAACTGCTTTGCCTTTTATCTATGCAAAATATGAAAAAAACTCTCACAAGAGTTTTAACAACATTCTGCAAGAGGCATGGCTGCCTCTCTGGTGTGTTTTCCGGGGTGTTTCTGCCTTGGATATTTGCAAAGCTGCCACGTGGTATTTTGTACATGCCTTCACCAAGCACTACAGTCTAGACTTCACTTCTAAGAAGCGGACCGATTTTGGACTGGCCGTCCTACACGGCCTCCTGCCATATGTCCTGATGGTTCACTTCCTCCTCCCACTTGGCAGTATAATTGCTTGGGGAATCTTCACGTGTTATGGACCTGCAGCAAGAGATTGCCTCGAACAAGATAGTACAGTTGCGTAAGAATTTACCATTAACAGTAGATCTTCGGGAGTATCTCTTGCAGCAGGTCATGCAGCTCCTTCTTCCTTCTCCCTTGCTGTTACTTCAGAAGGGTTCCTTGCTTCTGTCTTTTATGAGTTTACGAGCAGCTGCTTTAATTTCCCTTCTCTGTTCCCATCGGAGGCCTTGGAAATATTTTCACATTCGATCACCAGGATGAAAAAGAATTGAGGAGTAGCTGGGACCTCCCCCTTTTATACCTGCCAGGCAGACACCACGTGGTAGTGTTAGGGGGAGGTCCCAGGGTCGACTGCTGAGATTTCCATCTGGAGGAAATGACGTCTGCGGCTGAATTCCCATGTGTTATGACCTGCTGCAAGAGATGCTCTCGAAGATCTACTGCTACGGTAAGTACTTATGCAACTGTACTTTCTCCTTGTGAGGATTTCCCTAGTTATGTACCTCCCCTTGTTTTCTCTTAGGGACAGTTTTCAGAGGCCCCTGCAGAGAATCAGGGTACTTGTAATATTATTGTGTAGTTTGTATTGCTAGGTGGACCTGTGGGATATACTACGAGAGACCAACAGGCTCGACCGTGTACCCAGACACCCGTAACTCCGAAGCCAAAATCCCGACAGCGAGTTTTGCCCGTAATGATTTTCTTTTTCATGTTTCCGCAGGGGGCAGGTCTTAGCCCCCCATCCCCACCTTAATTATTATAACAAACTCCGCCGCAGCAAAATCCCGCTGTCAGGATTTTCGGTGTCTGGATCTTGGCATTGGGATTACAGGTGTTGGGGAAAGCCTTTCAGTCTCATGTAAGTATACCGACCTGTGTGTTTAATCTACAAGAGTTAGGATCAGTGCAGGGTACAGCAGTGGTGTGAAGGGGCGAGTTTGGGGGGATAAGGGGATCAGATTACAATTTTAATAGGTAGTGCAAAATTCTGTTTATACTCATTAAATGTAAATGAGCTTATTAACCCTTTGAAGCGGTCCAGAGTTTTAACAGAAATTAAGCAAGCCAGATCTGATCTACATGCAGGAGATCCATCCCTCCAGACAGGAACATGGAAAACTGGCAACTTTTGGGATGGCAGCAGTTTACTGTTCCTCATAAGGAGGGCAGAAGAGAGGTTGTTGTCCTCATCCCCCAACCTACGGCATTCCAGGAACGTCTGTATGTGGACCCAGCGGGACGCCTAGTGATTTATTCAGGGCCTTTTACATGGGGCAGAAGTTGCAATGGCGAGTAATGTACGTCCCACCGGACTCTGATACACCGGTCAAGAAACTCTTCGACCGAATTGTAACCTGCACTTTGGGTATTTTGTTCTCAGTAGGATATTTAAATGTAGTACCACATCCCAGGTGGGATACCGCTAACCCCAAGCCCTGCAGACAGTCCCCACCACACAAGGTGTTTCACCACTTTTTATACAAGAAGTTGGCTGGACAGATAATTGGAGGTTCTTTATCTGACACACCACAACTTACTTGCACTATTCGGCAACGCATAGCACCTACAGCAGAACTGACCACTATTACATCCAAACAGAAAATCTGTCGGTACTGGCAGGCTGTAAAATTGGTGATCTAGTGCACTCGGACCATGCCCTGGTGCAAAACTTCTGGTACCTAGGTGTGGAAAGGTGAAATACCAGTTGGTGCCTAACCCCTTGTTATCTAAAGAATCAGGAGTTCTGCAGGTTCCTGCAGGAAGCGGTGGCCGATGTCCTACTTCACAACGAGTGGAAGTGATTTGCTGGGACACTGATAGGACAGTCCTGAGAGGCCACATCATACAGTATACGGCTAAACAGAAAAGACTTCAGAGAGACAGACGACAGCAGTTACAGGATATTCTCTCCAAATGGCAGAGTAGCAAGGGGACACCTTGGTGACAGCTCCCCAATGAAGCAGGTGAAAGAGCTGGACACCCTGCATCTCCAACAAAAGAAATAGCACTAATTTTTCTGAGACAGAAGTAGCACTGAGTTGCATCATGCCTGCTTGCCTGCCAATTAAGGAAACAGAAGCTTTCCACTATTGCTGCGGTTTAGCACCCTATCACTTGGGAACAATGCACCATAGTTGCAAGATATCATAGGCCTGCACTGCTTATAGTCAAAGCTCATAGAGTAGGCCACTCAGGATGAGGTGGAAGACTTCCTTGCGCCACGAACACTGCCAGGCCTGACCCAGGAATAGGGTGAATAGTTGCTCACCTGAATAAAAACGGAGGCGTTGGAGGTGGTGATTCGACACACAGACATACAAAGCTGCAGGCTCAGATGGCTGTGGGGTACAATATTACAAAAGTGGCAGAGACCAAGTGATGGGACCACTGCTGCTTGTCCATGAATGAGGTCTTGTGGGGGGAGGGGGGTTTCCGTTTCCCTCCCGGGCCTGTGCTATAATCTCTGATTCTGAAACGGAGCAAAAATCCCATGCTGTGCCCATTTTACAGGCTGATCTCGGTACTCGGTGTAGATTATAAATCATTTTATGTTGGTACTGGCAAAACGGGTGGATAAACTCATCCTGAGGGTTATAGGATAGGACCAAACAAGTTTTGTCAAAGCATGCACCGCTACAGATGGTATAAGGAGAATCCTCCACATCGTTCATGAGATGGAAAGCACCCACGCCCCCTCCATCTGCCTCAATCTGGATGCCAAGAAGGAATTTCCATGACCGTTGGCACCAGGCAAAAACTCTCTAGGCTTAATGCTCTCCCCTCCTTCCACACCCTGGATGAGTCCACTATTGAGGGTGTGCCATCCTTCAAGTACCTCTGGGTCTGGCTTGATAGCCACCTCGACTTTTCTGAACATGTAGATGCCATCCACGAAAAAGTGCACCCCAGACTAGGTGCGCTGTACTGAAACCGTGGCTGTATCCCCTAGCCGGCCCGCAGAGCCATCGCTCAGAAAATTATTCTTCCTATATTCAGCACTAGTGAAAGTCTACAGTGCTGCTCCCAAATCCACCCTATCCAGACTGGATGCCCTCTTTTACTCCTCCTGTTGATTTGCTCTGGACAGCCCGGCCCGCTTCTACCACTGCTCTCTCTGCACCACCCTCTCCCTATCTCTGCACCACCCTCTCCCTATCTTGAAGTGAGACGTAACCCACAGCTCCTCCCTTTGTAGCCAAATACTGGCTTGGCTCTCTCCCACTTCTCTCCTTTCCCCACTACCTCTTACATCCTTTGTAGGTCTAACTTTGCTCTACCCCCACCCCGAGGCCAGCCTGCTTTCTCCTACCACTTCCCTAAACTCTGAACTCACTCCCTTACTAGTCAGTTCTGCCCCCTCTTTTCACTCTCTATCCTCTCTTCTGGTTAACTTCTCTCCCTCATGTAAATGTAGCTGATCCCCACACCTTCTCTGCTTCTCTCTACCCACTTACTCACCTCCCTGTCTTCCTCCTGCCTCGCCTTTTCTCCTCCATCCCACCTGCTTACTCACGCCCTTGTTCTTTTATTCATTTGCATCCCCCTGTGTCCTCATTCTCGTTTGTTTATTTCATTTCACCTTTTCACCCTATCTCCAAACTATTGCTCCAGCACCATTCCCGGGTCAAATCACACCATGCACTTTAAAGGAAAGCTGTCCTAATTGTAACCCTCCCACCTACTTACCCCCCGATTAAGCTTTTTGCACAGAAAAGCCCCTTTTTCATGAGCTGCTATTTACTTTTATTTTGTAAAGTTTGTGGACGGTGCGCGCTTCCATTTGCTTTAAAAGTGTGGCTCCGCATTGCTCTCTTCTTTTACAGCAAATGGAGCCACGCACTGTTTGTCATATTCGGTTAGCGGACTTTCAAAATAAAAATAAAAGTAAGTGGCAGCTCGTGAAAAGGGGCTTTTCTGTACAAAAGCTTAATTGGGGTGTTTTTGTTGGGGGGATTTGCAGTTAGGACAGCTTTCCTTTAAACTTGAGTTGTATTGTTCCGCTGCTGCTTCCATTCTTGGCTCGTATAATCACTGTTGGGCCTAATCATTACTGCTTGTTATACTTCATTTTAATTTGTGCCTGTACCACTTGTAAATTATTTTTGTCACCTAGTTTTCTCCCTCTGCTCCCCCAAGATGCACTTGGAAACGAGCTGTACACTACTCGCTGTGTATTTCCTGATGAAACTTTTGAAATAAATAAACTTTTGACTGGGTCTCCTCTCCATTCTAATATGCTCTAATGGGCCGGTGCTGGGATTCCCAGCCTCTTATCTAGTTCATCCAGATAAAATGCACCACATGCAGCAGTAAAAGTGAATGGCCATCATTCCTTGGACTTCTGCCTGCATAGAGGGACTAGGAAGGGGTGCCTGCTGTTGCCCCTCTTGTTTTCAATTGATGTAGATGGTCAAACAATAAAGGTGGCCAAAAAATGTGTCACGGCTCTGAGGAGAGCTGGTGGGGTGCTGGGGTGCATAGGGAGAGATATCACCGGCAGAAGAAAGGAGGTGGTGATACCACTGTACAGATTATTGGTGAGGCCTCATTTGGAATATGGTGTCCAGTTCTGGAGGCCACATCTCCGGAAGGTCGTAGACAGGGTGGAGGCAGTTCAAAGATGGGCAACGAAGATGGTGCAGGGTCTGCACCAAAAGTCATATGACGAGAGACGGGCAGACCTCAGTATGTACCCTGGAGAAGAGGAGAGACAGGGGAGATGGGATGGAAACCTACAGATATCTAAAAGGCATAAATAGCAGGGGTTGAAATTTGGCACCAGCCCGCTAGCCAAATGCTGGTAGATTTAGTATCGGGCTGATAAGATTTTCATTTAACTAGCCCTGTGGGCTTGTACTGGAGAAGGCAACACTTCAGTATATACACCACTTGGGCCAGTGAAAACGTCTGTGAGGCAAGAGGATTTCCCTAGACACTAGCCCTGCTGGCTAGTGGCTGCAAAACTTAATTTCAACCCCTGAATAGGATACCGGAGGGTAGCATCTTTTAGAAAAGGAGATGTCCAGGAATGAGGGGGCATGACATGAATTTGGAATGGGGTAGACTAAGGGGTAGCATGAGGAAGTAGTTTTTCACAGAAGGGTGGTGAATGCATGAAATAAGACTCCCAGCAGAGGTGGTGGGGGTAAACACAGTGGGGGAATTCAAGCTTACATAGAACAGGCATAGGGGAACCCTAGCAATAGGAATGAGGAGGTAAAGCTGGAGATCAAGTAGGGTCTGCGGCTTTTATGGTAGGCAGGGAAAATGCACAGACTAGACTGGCCCAATCTGCCATCTATTTCTGTGTTTCTGGATGATCTGGCACAGGTGATTTGGGAATCCTACGACATTGTGGACATTCAGATAGTCTCTGAGGAACAGAGAGTGGCTTTATATGCAGGTGATTATCTGCTTTGTGTGTGGGACCTGGAACATGCCCTCTCGACTGTCTTTAGGATACTTGACTCATTTGGCAGAGTATCAGGGTCCTGGCTGAATACTGGTAAAACTGAATTGTTGTCCTTTAACTACTCCCCTTCCCAAAGGACCTGATAACGGTTCCCACTCCGTTGGGTTTTAAGTAAACTCAAATATTTGGGAATTTATCTAGCCAGATCCCACACAGCAGCTTATGGTAATAACTGTCAACCTTTTAGAACACAACTTTCAGGCCCTGGCCTCAGTAGGATTCCACCTGGTTATATAAAATTAACCTGATTTTTTTGGGGTGGGGGAGAGATGGGTGACTGGATTTGCTTACTCCAGAAGATTCCCAATGATTGAAAGTCTCCTTTTTGGTTGTCATCTGTGTAGACCTGGAGTCTGGTGTAGTAGGTGGCTCGGCAGGGATATAATCTGTTGAAAGAGGTGGAGCATATGGCCATGAATGATTTATCAGCTCAACCGAGACCAGTCTGGTTTCATCTTAAACTGGTTTCTATCACACCATACAGTATGCTGGAATGATACAGGTAGTGTGAGCATTTTTGTTTCTGTGATGTTTAGTGAGGTGCTGCTGGGGAACTTAAGTCCTATCTACTGCCATATGAGAGCTTGACTTCAGTTAAGCACTCTCTGCACTAACCATTGAAATGTTTTGCTTGCTTGATTATATAGTACCTCTTAATCTTTAATTTGCCACCAACATAGAGTACCTTACCATACAATGGAGGTGGAAAATAAAGTTGTACATATCCCCATAATGTAGAGCATCATGGGAAGTATATGCAAATCACCATGGAAGAGTTTTGACAACTTCTGCTTTAAGCAAGAGTGTATGGTGCCAGATGGTCTCGCATACTTTTCAAAGGCTGAAAATGGAAGACACAGACACCTGTTTTAGCCTACACAGGATTCATCAGTGTGCTTGGGTGAACCAGCGTAGTTTGGTCTTACTGATTTGTGTCATGGTGGAGCAGAAGCCCATAATAGGAAAGTAATCTAAAAGTCGGAGAGCCTCAGCATGAAAGCACGGAGGCCAAGGTTACCAGGATAGGGTATTGGCAGTAAAGCCAAGTTTCAAGGAAATGTAAAACTACACACATACCCATAATGCAAAGCATCATGGGAAGTATATGCAGTTCAACATTAAAGTTTAGATTGGTTCCCCTTTAAGCAAGAAGTGTGTGGTACCAAATGGCATCTCGCATAGCCTTCAGAGGCTGAAAACAGTAGACACTGATGCATGTTTTGTCCTTCGCAGAACTCGTCTGCGTGCCTTGTCTGTAACAATCCAGTGGACTATTACAGATGAGGCACACTGAGTCTTGTGTAGGACAAAACACATGTCCATGTTTTTTGTTTTCAGCCTTTGAAGTGTGTGTGAGAGGCCATTTGGAACCATACACTTTTGCTTAAGGACAATGATACAGTGTTGAGGTCTTTCAGTCTCTCTTCGCAGAGCTTCTGAAGCAGACCCTGCACCATTTTAGTTGTCCTCCACTGAACTGCCTCCACTCTGTCCTTTCTGAGATGTGGTCTTCAGAAATGGACACAGTATTCCAGGTGGGGGTCTTACTAGCGATCTATACAGAGGCAGCACCAGCCCCCCATTTCTGCTGGTGATACCCGTTCTTCTACACCAAACATCCCACTGGCCCTACACACTTGCCTTGTCACACTGCCTCAACATCAGATATGATTACTCCTATGTCCCTTTCCTATACTGGTGACTGTCAGTACCTCTCCTCCCACGTTGTAGCCACTTTTTGGCTTTCTGTGCCTTAAGTGCATCATTTTGCCCATTTTCACAATGAACCCCCAGCTGCCATGCCTTTGACTAGTCAAGTTTTCTCAGTTCTCTGCACTTTCTTTCCACCCACTCTGGAGCATCTAACATATTGCAGATTTTGATGTCCTCAGCAAAAAAGAAGCCATCTCCTTCTAGCTCATCTGAAATGTCACTTGTAAAGATATTTAAAGAGGGCTGATAGCAGCACTGAGCCCTTTGGCACCTTGCTGGTCACCCTCCCTTCCTTGATGTGAACTCTGTTTGCAGAGCTGCACCCCCCCACACACACACACACACATCCCAAGCCCAGGAGGCCACATACATCCATGTGTACAAGGTAAGATCTAGGGGGAAGATAATTTTTCAGGTAATGAAATGTATTTATTAACTTCAGTACAGAGGGGGGACCATGTGCGCTTAGAGCTCTTTACATAGGTTCCACGTCAGGACATTTCAGTGCAACAGATAGGTGAAAATTATACAAAGGGTTGCAGAAATACAAAGGTAGACAAACAGAATTATATATCAAACACTGTACAGGTCACGGTTAAACAGACAATTTACAGTGCCCAGCGGTGAAACCAGTCAGTTGTCGGCAAATGAGGTTGTTTGGAGCGTTGCTGAGTGCTAAAGAAAAAAGGGGATGAAGGGGGGGAGCCCAAGGGGAGTGTAATATCAGTATAGCAGTAGGGATCGGAGGGAGATGGCTAGATTGGAGGCAGAGGGTGCTAGGTGTGTGAGGGGAACAGGAGGGCCTACTCCGGAGAGAGAGGGAAAGTTTGAGGTGCAGGGGATGGAAGTAGTGATATGGGAGGGTGGAAAGGTAGTGCTAGCGATGGCAGGCATATCGAGATTCGTGTATCATAAGGAGCTTCAGGTTCATTTTGAAATAACCATTATTCCCCCTCTATCATGTCCCCATCACCTTCAGACTTTTAATCCCACATTCTAGGAGACCTTGGCACACAGATACTGTGTATCCTGGGCTCCTTTTAAAGACTTCAGTGAGTACTGCTCTTGGGGAGGGTGATGCCCATTGATTTTATGTATTGGTGTACCTTACTACAGGGGTCAAAATTGGCACCAGTCCACTAGCCAAATGCTGGTAGATTTTGTATTGGGCTACTAAAAAGGTTCCTTCAACTAGCCCTGCGGGCTTGAACTGCAGAAGGCAACATTTCAATAAGCACACTGGCTGGGCCAGTGGAAAAGTCTGTGGGGCTAGTGGGTTTTCCCAGTGACTAGCCCTGCTGGCTGCAAAACTTAATTTTGACCCGTTACTATATGCTCACTGTGACCCGTGTGAAAGAGTTCTTGATGGCTCTCCTGTAGCAGCTCCCTTGGCATGGATTTAGCACATAGACTAGAATTGAATCCACTTCCACCTGCTCCTCTAATCTTACCCATGAGGGTTTATTATTTATGTCCTCCTTACCGAAAAATGGTGAGTTGAGCCACCCTGTAGTGCTGTTGCATATTGGAGAATGCCATTTCCCCCTTCCGTGTATGTACCCTGCAAGGTGGACTTTCTGATCCTTGCCAGTTTCTCTCTCCATGGAAACTTGTGCAGTACACTAACTACTCTAGAAAAGCCTTGGGGCATTTTGATGGGTAGATACACCTGCAGCAAATACAGTAATTTGGGGAACACTGTCATTTTAATTGTATACCCCCGTCCAGTGGAATGTTAGTGACAGGGAATGCCCATTTTTCCAAATCTTTTTTTTTTTTTTTTTTTTGTTTGTTTGTTTTACCAGCGGAGGAAAGTTGTATTCGTATATTTTTGCCACATTTGCTGGAACATTTGTCCCCAGGAATTTTAATTTATCAGCCAACCTTGAGCTTTAATCCTCCTGTCTGGGATGCGTGTGCATTCTTGCCCCTATAAACAAAATGTCACTCTTTTCTCCATACCCTGATAGGGCTCCATATTCCTTCAAGACCTGTGCTACCGTAGGTAATGGCACTCTCTGTCTTCTAACATTTAGTAGCAGGTCGTCTGAAGAGGGAGACGTTATGCGCTCCCTCCCCTTTACACATGAGGCCACAGTTTCCTCTTGCACTCTCAGCAGGGCAGCCAGGGGCTCTAAAGTCATGACATACAGCAGGGGCAAAAGGGGGCACCCTTGCCTAGTTTGCATCTGAAGGTTGATGGGTTGTGTAAGGCCTCCTTTGACCAACACCCTTGCCATGGGGTAGAAATTCAGTGTTTGACCCATTTCTTGAACTGCTCCCCAGTACCAACCCATTCAAGCATTTTGTGGAGAACCCCCCACTCCATGTGATTAAAGGCCTTCTCTCTCTTATTTTTTTTTTTGTATTTGCTCTTTATGCACCCTTCTCTCCCCACCAGTCGCCACTCTTTGGGGAACCCTAGGCAGGGTTCATTTCAGATACTCATCTGTGTGGGACAGTGACCCACTGGGTATAAAAAGTAAGGGTCAAATGAAAAAAATAATGCGTCATAATGTTCATCCGAGCCCAGATTCATAAAACAGTTATTTAAAAGCTGTAGTACAGTGAGTCACTTGTCCCCAAGGTACAAGAAAAGGTGGGCCACAATTAAAAACTGTGTGCCAGTTGTCCCAATTCCCCCACCCAAAAATGAACCTTGCCTAGGCTGTGTCCTTCCTAGCTCCACCCCAGGTAACTCCTCAGGAAACTGGCAGACCCACCCCCATCCTGCCTCGGTTTACCCTCCCCCCCCCCAACAGTCCGTAAGTGTGTGTTGGGCAGTATGACTGGCCCCTGGGGACCCTGGTTATGGAGTCTTGGGTAGCCGGGTCCTATTTACCAGCGACCAGTGCGGGGTATTTCCTGCTTTTCTGGTCCTCCCGTAGGCACCAGCACTCGGGGATCCAAGGAGGCGGGGCAAATTGAGACGTGCCGCCGCTCCGGCTCCTGGCCAATGTTCTCCATCCTGAGTTTCTGCAGATCCATTGCACTTCCATCCATGGTCACCCAGGTGGTGGAAAAGCAGCGGGACTCGCAGCCCACCCTCCCCAGCCGGCCCTCCAGCAACCCAAGATTGCTTCCGACCCTGGGTTGCTGGCCTTTATAAAGTCCAAGGTTGGGATGTGCCCAGACTTCCCTCCTCCCCCACATTCCTCCATCTCTAAACCACATTAAAGGTTCTCCTGATGCTATATTTTCCTTGCTTCCCTTCACAAAACCAGATTGGTCTGAGTGTATTACTCTTGGCTGTACCACTTCCAACCTAGTGGCCATCAGCTTGGCTAAACATTTGTAATCTGTAGGGAAATGGGGTGGTACAAGGAGCACTGCATGTGATCCTTCTCTGGTTTAGGCAGAACCACCATTGTAGCTGACCACATGGAGGGGGGTGGCCCAGCAGCCCTCAAGCTAGACATGAGATTTGTGAGTGGCAAAATGAGGTACATCCCTCAGTGTGGGCAGTTTAGTGAAGACAGACATATTGTCTTGGTGCAAACCTAGGCCCAGTGTTTTCCTGTTTTTAACAGAAAATATCATTTAAAAAAACAAACGGAATTTGTAATTTTTAAATCAGCACTTGGGAGTAAATATTTCATGAAAAATCCGGCTTTGCACCAGTTTTATTTATTTATTTTTTTTGACAAACCTTTCCATTGGAAGCTGTATTTGCACCAGTTTTTTTTTTTTTTGACAGATCTTTCTGTTACAAGCCATATTTTTGTACAAAACATGCCTATTTGCCCTCATTTTTTTGGTGGAAAAAAAAAACAGATTTTGCCAAATTGAAGAGGCCATTTTTGAAAATGGAAAATCCTTGGCTCTACAAACCTAGGCTGATTTCTAAACCATTAAGACTCTTGATAGATGGGGGGGGGGGGTGCTGTGGAGCCCGAGCTGAGAAGTTGAGGTTCAGTTCGGCTCTGCGACTCAACAGTTTTCAGCTTTTAAAAATGTACCACTTCTAACTCGCTGAACTAGTAAATCTTTGCCATTATAGAAAGAAGAATAAGTGCAGAATAAGAGGGGAAAGACTCACAGAAATCTACAGATAGGAGAGAGCAAAAAAGACTGAGGAAAAGGACCACTATTAGGTTCAAGGACTCGCTCAATGCACGGAGGAACAAATGAAGGGGGTGAGCCAGAAAAGATGCTCCAATCCCTTGGCTGAAAAATGCAACAGCTCCTGGCTTCATTGGCCTCCACAAACTCAAAGCTGGATACTGTAGCAGGGAGAATTACCACAGTAGAACGAGCTGTGGACACACTTCAAGGAGATGTGGAGGAAGCAAAAAGGCACACCACAGTGTGCCAAACCACAACATTACAGACATCTAAAGAGCAACAGCACATAAGCAACAGGCTTGAGATACTCTCAGATCCGATCCGAAGCCAGAATTTGAGGATCGTGGGCCTGCCAGAAGGCTCTGAGGGAGATTCGACTCAACTTTTTGTAAAAGACTGGCTGGTTGATCAATTTCATTCGCATCTACTAGATGAGGACTTTTCCATCGTTAAAGCCTATCGTTTGCCTCACCGCTCTAAACCACCAGCTGAACTACCGAGGACATTGATGGTGGTTTTAGATAGCATGGCTACCAGGGATCGATTGTTGAATCTGGCAAAGAGGTATGGGCCTCTAACATTTGAAAGCACATCAGTACACTTGTTCCCTGACATCTTATGCTACCCGACTCGGAAGGAAACGATTTGACTGAGTCCGGGCGAAACTTAGGGAACTGGATGTACCTCACACTATACAATTTCTTGCAAAATTATGAATTATCCAGGACTGTAAAATATATATTTTTATGGACCCATCTCATGCGGGGAAATGGGCAGCAAAGATGGCGGCTGCCATGACCGCCACAAGGGACTCTACGACGCAAGACGGAGAAGAAGCTACCTAAAAAAAAAAAAAAACTTTTGGTTCTCTGTATTGTCTTTCCCCATGGGCAGCTGCTTAGCTGACGGGACATAAATACACTATTAAGGCAGTGATTAAGGCACAGCTGACCAGGATCCCCGAGGAGTGGAGGTCGCGAGGGTGCTCCATAGCCCTCCACCCCCCGGCCAGTCCACGCCGAGCCGGACTCTCCCCCGAGCAGCGGAGGTTGCGAGGGTGCTCCATAGCCCTCCCCCAACCCACCAGAGGACCTGCAGTGAGAAGGACAAGCTGACCAGGATCCCCGAGGAGCGGAGGTCGCGAGGGTGCTCCATAGCCCTCCCCCAACCCACCAGAGGACCTGCAGTGAGAAGGACAAGGTAAACAGCGTTTTGCAGAGACGGCAGAGTTCCCTTTGTGTTAAGCGCTTTGGCGCCTTTTTTCAAACGCTTGGAATCCAAATTGAAAAGCACAAGAAAACTCCTACTCCCTTGCATACGAACAGTACTTTGTGAAAGCCCCACTATTTAAGGCAGCTGCTGATTGCTTTCAGCCCATCAGCCTAGTTTTCCATCTGCAGGTTATCTTTTTCTGCCACTAGGGGCAGACCTAATAATTTCAGCTACCACAACTTCCTAGCTGACTGAATACACTGCTGTTCTAACAAGACACATCTTGCTGCAGGTCTTTGTTACATTACAGAGCACAGATACAGGCTGGAAAGATTCCCTAGATCACTGAATACATTGCTGTATTTAACAAGACATACCTTACTGCAGGTCTTGTTACATTACTGTGCACAGTTACTGGCTGTAACAATCCCAGTCGCTGTTATCCCTCCTTGTAGCCCCTATACTCACTACCGTCATGGCTGTTCCCTCCACCACCACCCCGATGGACACCCCAGGTGTGGACTAACATTCCATCCAGGCTGGCCCTCCTCAACCCCCATGGCAATCCACCAGGGGCAAAGATTGCCCATCTAAGCGTCCGCAGCATCCTTCACAACCTTGTTGGAGCTTACTGCCTGGGTTGCCCTCTGAGCGGATATCCTGGGTATCATGGAAGCGTGGCTAAAGCCACACACTACCCGATGCAATGTGCACCCTGCCAGAGTACAGCCATATCAGGACGTGATCGTGGGGAGCAAACGAGGCGGTGGGTACTGCTGTACTATAAGGCACACCTCAATGTGACTGTCATTGATCACCCGCCTAACCCCCTCCCGACATGCGAGCTCCTGCACTCTCTCCTCCTACTTGGACACACACAAAAATCCACCTGATCTGCTGCTACAACCCTCCTAGAGGTGGACTACCTGGACTGTCCTCACTTCTCCACAGCGTCAGTGCGAGAGTGGGCACAAATGAAGTCCTTATCATAGGAGACCTCAACCTTGACTGGGCACTAACTCTAAATCTTACAAGCACCTGCTTTCGGGCCTTGCCCTGAGCCAAATTATATCCGAACCAACAAGGCCCTCCCCCCAAGGGGACAAGGGTTCGCTGATTGACTGGATCCTGACCAACAGACCTGACAGGATCACATCCTCAGGTATCCTACCTGATGCCATCTCGGACCACTCTCCTGTCTTCTGCACTTGGGGCACCTCTCAGGCAAAGATTCCTAGTAAAGTAATACAAATGAGGGACTACTCAAAGTTCTGTTTACCAGACTTCCTCACTGACCTCGGTACAATTGTCTGGTCAGGGGTTACCGCCTCCTTGGACCCGGACCAAGCACTGGATGAATTCTTAATCAAGTACATCCCGGTGCAGAACAAACATGCCCCCCTTATAAGGAGGAGGGTATGGGGCACCATCACCAAATGGCTTCACGGGGGCCTATTCTCCCTAATGAAACTTTGAGACAAATGCTAGGAAACCTACAGGGCCTCCCAAAGCATCAGTAATCTCACTGCTTACAGGTGCCGCAGAAACTCCTGTAAAAAAGCCATCCGGGCAGCAAAAAGTGAGTTCTGCCGATCCGCCCTACTCTCCTCAGCCAGCAATCCTAGGAGCTTCTGGCAGAACATTAGAAGTGCGGTTGGGGGCTCTGCAAGATCGCAAGTCACGGACTTGCTCATTGACGGGGCTAGCTGCAATAACCCACACACAATTGCTAATACCCTCAACACTATGTTCTCAGAGCAGCCCCCCCTTCCCAGCTTACTCCCCCCCAAGTCCCCAAACTCTCAACCACCCAAGCCCAAGTCCCCTATCACCCCTCGACTTGGCCTTGAGACCCGACCCTCCTTCTTCCTACAGCAGGTATCTACCACACAGTCCCAGAGGCTGCTTGCTAGCCTCTCCCCTCATACTGGAGCAGGGCACGACAGCCTCGAGCCAAAGCTGCTCAAGCTAGGAGCTCACCTTCTCGCCAGGCCCATTACGCATATATTCAATTCTTCTCTAACCACTGGTGTCATCCCAGATGTCTGGAAAGTGACCAAGGTTACCCCTGTTATTAAACAAGGAAACCCCAAAGACCCCCTGAACTACCGACCTATAGCTATCCTGTCGGCCGCCTCCAAAATTCTGGAGAAAGTTGTGGCCTCTCAGCTAACTGAGTACCTACAGGAACACAACCCCCTCTCTCCGGCCCAACACAGGTTCAGGAAGGGACACAGCACGACTACTGCCCTCGCTGTAGTCATCTCGCAGATCAGAACTGCAACTGACCAGGGCTACCTCACTAGAGCGATCTTCATGGATCTGTCCAAAGCCTTCGACAGGGTAGATCACTCCCTCCTTAGCTCCACTCTTCTCTCCCTCGGACTCTCAAACTCCGCCCATGCCTGGTTTCTCAATTACCTTACTGGTAGGAAGCAGTACACCAACTTTAACCGGACTATCTCCAACCCCACCACCGTGCAATGTGGAGTCCCACAGGGATCCGTCCTCGGTCCAACGCTCTTCTCCCTTTTCATCAATGAGCTACCCTCTGTCACCGCCCATGGGCTTACCACCCTGTATGCCGATGACCTTGTCATTCTGGACAGTGCACGCGACATTGACACCATCAATTCCCAAATAAACTCCGACTTCAAGCGGTTCCAATCATGGCTGGTGGAACACAAGCTTACCACCAATCTTAAGAAAACCCAGGCTATGCTCCCAGGCTCCCTGAACAGAACAAAATCCAGCTCTGCCCCCCTACTAATCTACGGGGCTGATGGCGCGCCCCTGCAGACGGTGGCCGCTGTCAAATACCTGGGCGTCACTCTGGACCCTCAGCTGGATCTCTCCTTGCACATCCGTAACATCTGCAAGTCTACAAGCATCAAACTTGGTCTCACCTACAGAGCCAAAAACTGCCTGACCCGGGCTGCTCGGGTAGCCCCTCTCTCTGCTATGGGCTAGTGACCTTTGCCCCCCTGCCAAAATTCAGCCTCTCGAAATGGGACACGGCCTACAACAGCATCTGCCACTTTGAGCTATCTGCCCCACCCCTGACTCACCGCTGCAACCAGAAACACCGCACCTTTGTAGTAGGGAACTTCATTGACAGCATTGTAAGATCAGCCACCCCTGCCGCCCTCTCCCTTCCCCTCAACCCTGACACCTCTTCCTACCACCTTAGGT
The DNA here is from genome assembly GCA_016271365.2 of Neoceratodus forsteri. Classification (NCBI taxonomy): domain Eukaryota; kingdom Metazoa; phylum Chordata; order Ceratodontiformes; family Ceratodontidae; genus Neoceratodus; species Neoceratodus forsteri. The sequence continues at coordinate 1,808,770,631 of CM057452.1, forward strand.
CAAGCACGACACTCAACTGTCCAGTTCCTAGGACACGCACCCAAGCGGGTGATCGGGCCTTCGCCAACTATGCTCCTAAACTATGGAATTCATTCCCAGCCCTTACTCGGTCCACCCTCCCATCCAAGCTTTAAACTTCCCTTTGGAACTTCCTGAAGGGCTCCTCCACCTGTCTATGCACCTCGTAGCTCCCTGCACTATGAAGGCATGGGGGTCTCTGCACCCCTGGGGTCTACCGCCTTATTCTCCGTCCACTGATCAAGTAACTGCCTCCCCCATCCTACCTCCCAAACAAGGTCACCAGGCCCTCACCCCCAGCTCTTCCCTAGGTCCCCCCTCCACATGCAGGCACTTACGACAACATGTTGAACCTGTGTGCACTTGGCCCAACCCTTTTGAGACTGTCCACCACCTACCCAAATCTTTCTAAGCGTACCATCTCCTCCTTGAGTGCCATATTGGTTTAGCTTGCTCTCCTGTTATATGTAAGTCTTGACTCACTCATTGTTTTGTGTATGCTCTAGCTTATAACTCTCCCGGGTCACTTGTAACCCCCCCGGGTTCGTGACTTGTTACTGGTTGTCATTCTTTTCCATCACCTGTTATCCCACTGTATGTAAGACTGATTTGTCACTGTACCTTCCTACTTAAGTTTGTAACTCTCCCGGGTCGCACCTGAAAATAGGCACTTGGCTGTCTAGTGTGACTTACCCGGTCAACAAAAGCAAATCAATCAATAAATAAATTGTGAAATCTCTCCTAATATCCTCGGTTTCATGTTTTTTAATAAGATTTGCTAGACTGAGGTTTTCTTCAGTTTTAAATAAGTTGAAAATTGAAGGTATCTGCGTAAGAGGAGTAAGTAAGTGTACTTTCCTCATGAGAATAAGGGGGAGGTTTATGTTTAGTGTTTGTTACTCTCAAGAGCACACCCTCTATTTGATGCAGTATTAATTTGTCAGCTGTACTAACTTTATTTCTTCTTTAAGGGATAATAATATCTAAAATATGTTTAGTCAGATCTAATGTTGAATTATTTGAGTTGCCAGAGCCGAGATTGTACCTGACGACTGTAACTTATACTGTTACTATTGCATATAGGGAACTGCACGGCACCAAGTAACCATTTTGGGTCTAGGGAATCTGTTTCACATGCTAAGTTCTGACATTAAAAGTTAATGGCCATGAGCTCTTGGGCTAGTCACACACAGCAATTAGAAATATGTACTCCTGGTAAATGTACATTTGGTTAGTTCTCATTAGGAAATAAGAAAGGGATGCTAACTCCTGTATAAACTGTTTCTCTTCTTTTTAAGAGAATGTATAACTTGCTGTTCCTTGCAAGGGATGCTTGTATTGGTGTACAGTATATTCTTCAAAATGAGTAAAATATAAGTATAAAAAATAGTCTCTTGATGACCTTGATCTTATTAAAGTGATTTTGTGAGCTTTCACAGATGCCTTTTTCACGTAGTATGCCACTGCCACCCATGCTTCAGATGCTGAAGCTGCAGTTTGTTTTGTCATTGTTTTTATTTTACCAGCACTGTCCTCCAGTTTTCTGTGTGCGATCACACCCCCCAGAATGATGTCATGCAAGGGAACTGTCAGTGTTTTTACATAGAGCACCAAGGAATTCTGGGTAAATTATGTTGATATACGTGTTCGTTACTCAGCGATACAGTTTCTAATTTTGGTGCTGGCGACTGCATTTAAATATGTAGATGTCCCTAGCAAGGCATTGTAGGTACAATAAGATGTTGTTTTCCAGTTCCCTTACTGTGAAGTGCAGTCTCAAATCTCTAGTGGCTTCAATAGTAAAAGCTCTCATGTGTTTACTTTCCAAACAAGGCATTGTGCATATAGTATTTGGCTGACGAAATTTCTTTACTAAGAGATATAGATGTTTTCTATATTGGTAGTGTAGATGTCTGCAATACCAAGACTGACCAACAGAGGTCTCTGTTTAAAAACGGTGCTTATAAACTTTGTTTCTCTCTCCTCCTAAGCTGTTCTCCGGGCTTCCATACAAATGGGCTGTACCTCCTGATGCAGATATGCGGTCAGGTACTAAGCTCTGCAATTGGGGATATCCAGCCCTCCACTTCCTGTTTCAATCAGTTTATTTACTGCCTTCAGACTAGCAGGTACTCTGCAGCAGAGCTTTGTCACCATGGCAGAGCTGAAGACATCAGACTTTAAGTCACAAAATTTTATTTCATATTGGGATTGTTGAAGAAATGCAGCACTTTAGAGCACTCCTGCGTAGGCCCCAGTCTCAGCCTTGCAAACTGCACAGACCGGCCTCACTTTACTGCAAAAGTTTTTCCCAGCGATTCTGGGCTCAACTCAGTGTTCATTTTAGCCTTGGAGTACGTCAACTGGTGGATTTCGTTCACGGGTGCCGTTTTCTCGGCGATTGGACATTTATAGCACCTCAGTGCTCTGAGAGGATTCTCTCCTGATCGACTGCAGTAACGCTTTTTTCCTCCCGTCAACAGCTGGCTCCCTGGCTCTTTCAGCCACTCGTTGATGGTGGGCCTGCAGCTGTAATTCAGCTGCTTGTCGATGGTCCAGCACTCTCTTGTCGACGAGCGCGGCAGTTCATCAGAAGTGCTGCTCAGGACATAACATAGCTTCTCACCGGTGCTGCAGATTCTCCCCCACATTAAGGGAGCAAGAATTAATTAACTAATTTGGAACAAGGCAGCAGTATAAACAGCTCAGCTTTTTGTCCTTAAAGGGCTAGCAGCAGTGTTCCATCGGAGCTTCAGCATTCTTCCAGACAGCCTCCCGTTTTATCAGGAATCATCCAGGGGGGTGGGAAGAGGAGAGATGCTGAATCTCAGGGGATTGGAGCTATTTTCAGTCATGGCCTCAGACAAGCTTGCCAGGGGCAGAAAATGCCAGAATTGCAAATCCCCTCTTCTAATCACCTTTGCAGGTTCGCTGTGCCTAAAATGTGAGAAGGCAGCATCTGCAGCTGGGGAGGATATGGCAGAGACCTCCCATGCCTCGGCTCGGACTGATACCCAGCAGACAGTCCAGTCAGGGAGAGCAGCAGTCACTAGGGAGACCCAACAGTCCGCAACCCCCTCTCTGGCCCCAAACTTCATAGACAAGTTAAATAGGGCCTTGGCACTGGACCCTACATGCTTCGACTGGCAACCAGGGGTCGACCTTGACACTTTTTTTTTTTTTTTTTTTGCAGTAGCCAGCCGGACAAGTTGATTAAAAATTGCACTAGCCCACCGATGGTTGCACTAGCCCTCAGTAATAATGGTCAGTTTTGATCGGTTATGCAGGAAAAATGCAAGCCAAAAAATACTCTTGATTATTGCATATTTATCCTGCTCCCACTTTACTTCCTGCCCCAGACAAAAAAAAAAAAAAAAGACTGCAGTACAATCACATGCAGTGTGTACCCCAACTGTTTTTTACCATGTGTCCCTTGCTTCCTCTTTCTTTATCCCCTTCCCGCCAAACCAGAGAATGCCATAATAGCAAATGTTCAGTCAGGCAGTTCTAGCTCTGCACACACAATAGCCACATCATGATGTACGTTACCACAGTCCCACCCTGACCTGCAGGGCAATGTACAGAATCAGGCAGAGAAAGACAGTCTCATTCTCCACCCTGTGATTAACCAGACCTGCACTTCTGGAAGATTTCTTACACTGCGAAGTGAGCCAGGGGAAGTTCTAGGATTTCTTTGGAGAGAGTTAACCAAACACAGGGGGCTTGGGATGTAGGAAACTTTGACATATCTGTTTTATCTATACCAGGCACAAAAATATTGATTTAACATGCTCTGCCCTGACAAAAACAGATTTTTCATAATGGTGTCCTTTATCAGTCAGAGGGGAGCATTGTGCAGACATGATGCTGTACTACCTCTCTTTCTATATAGGATGATCTATGCACACCAGGAATACTTTTTTTAATCTTTCATATTATATATTTTACCGGGGGTGCTAGAGAGCCGATCTTCCAGCAGTACGTCTTCTAGATCAGCTCTACATTATAGCATGAAAAGAACCCTATTTTATTATTTTTAGATTCAAAACGAACGAAAGGCGTAAAATTGTATTCTGGAACTCCTCAGCTTTCTAACAAGCCATTACATGAGATGAGGAAAACAAGACCAACGGGTGCTGGAGCGTCTAAAACAGTTGGAGCTAAACAGGGGCAGGCCCGAGAAGAAACAGCAACCCACGAGGTAGGACTGGCAGTAGACACCTCACAAGCTCTTCTGTGGCAGCAGATCTTAGCAACAGTAAAATCTATGGATAGCAAAATGGAGCGCACTCTGTCAAAATTAGAGATGCACGATGTTGCCATAAAAGAGATTATTGGAACTGTTGCTGAAGCTGATAAACGCTCCATTTCTACACAGGCAGCTGTCTCCTTCCTAACTAAAGAGAACACGCAATTACGGGGTCAGCTAGAGGCCCTAGTGAACGAGACTCTTACTGGCAATCTGAGATTAGTTGGAGTCCCAGAGGGGGTCGAGGGTGCTAATCTTTTGCCCTTTCTGACTGCTTGGATGAAGGACACTATTCTGGTCTTGGAGAATTTTGATTGGGGCACCTTTGCAAGAGCATATAGAGTTAACCCCCGAGTGAGGCCTACAACTACAGACCAACCATGCACAGTGTTAGTGCATACAATGGGAGTGGAGATTCAAGACCAACTACTTAAAGCGGCTAGATCGGTCTACCCGATCGATATTGAAGGGCATGATATAAAAATGTTCCCAGATCTTTCATACCAAACAAGAGCTCATCGTAAACAGTTCAATAGTATTCGACAAAGGCTTCGTGTCCTGGGAATTGTGCACTCTTTTCTTTTGCCAGCACACCTGTGGATAATCTATGGGGGGGGGGGGGGAGTTGGCAGTTCAACGATTACAAGGATGCCGAGTGTTGGATGGAGAAAATCGAGAAGGAGTTCTCAACAAAAACAGACTGAGTGATAGAGGAAGAGGATTCGGACAATGACTGAATTTGTTCACTAAAGTTGGAGATTCTACTATATCTTACTCTATATATTAATGTTTGAGCATTCAGGGCTTTTGGGTATTAGTTCCTCCCTTTAAAAATGGAGGGACATTTATTTTCTGGCTATGTTTGATTCTTATGCATACGGCAGTCCACTAATTTATAGAGATTGGGAACCTACTAATTATGGTGCATTTTTTCTTTTTCTGTGCTGGGAATATAGTGGACCTAATTACAGCCTTTCATGATGAGAGGGAAAGTGGGATGAGTATAGTCCTATATGCTCAGTTAGATAAAGGATCTTCTGATAGTAAATGAGGATACTGTTGAGCCTGCCTTTATTATTATTTGGTTTAGCTAAGAAATATGAGGGTATTTTTTTTCATGTATTTTTAATGTGGTGCAATTTCTATGAGGCATATCATCTTTGTTTTATTCCACGCTCATCTGGATAAATAGCAATCCTTTAGGATTGCAGTTTATCTTCCTGATGCTACTACCTAAGTTGGACATTCCATTGTTATGGCGATGGTTAGCACTATGAGATTTTAATCGTGGACACTTTTGGCAACCCCCATATCCTGCTGTAAAAGATTACAAGGGAAGATAACTATATATCAGATGTAATGGAAATGTATATCTTTTGAGTGCCTTGTATGAGGAAACCTATGTATTGTTTTATTCCTAGAACAATAGACATACTATAGTTAAAAAAAAAAAAAAAAAAAAAAAAAAATTATATTTTACTACGGTTTTGCTGTGTACCATACATGCTCCAAAACATTGTTTTTAGAACTAAATGACATGCTGGGTGGTACTGATTTGATGGCATTGACTGGTGTGATCCTTTAAGAGTTGCTGTGAACCCTACACCAGTCAGTAATGGCAGCTATGGGTCCGTGGATGGCCACTTCAGAGCCTAGTCTGCAGTGGTATCCAGAGAAAGTATACAGTGGACAGGCCACCTGGATGGGCAGACCGTTTATACATCATAGCATTCAGTCACTGCAGTGTTGGATACAGGCACTCAAACGGTTGGGAAATGAGGTACACTGGTCTTAATATTGTGGGACAAATCAAAGACAAGTTCAGCAAATTGGAAGCTAGTGACTTAACCACTCTGCCGTTGATCACAGCATGCACACTAGTTGAATGTCCTAACAACTGAGTGATAATGACTCGCACTGAGTCTTTTGTTGGATCACCCTCTTGAACTGCCATATAATTGCAGCTCTTAATGAGCTGCTAATCACACCAGGCCACCTGGAACACTGAGGGAGATTAGCAAAAGGACTACAGCCTGCTAAAGCAGGAACTTTTTCAACTTCATTAACAGCCATGAAAAACCTGCACTCGTCAAGACGGAAAAGTAGAGGGTTAGCTGCACTAGCCCTGGCCAATTTGCACTAGGTTCAGGGCTAGTAAAACAATGTTACGGTCGAATCCTGCCTCCGTGGTCACCAGATGTGCGCCCTCACAAGAAGGCGAAAAGAAAGAGGACCCCGTCCCCATCCCTGTCCTGATCTGAAGAGGGACAGATGTCCTCACATCACTTTGATAAGAGAACAAACTCCTGATACACGAGCAGATCCTCGAACGAGGAGGATCAGAATTCCTAATGCCACAAGAGGAAGAAAAGATCTCTGAGCAGATCTAGGAGCACCCACAAGGGAAAGCACCCCAGGGACAATTCCCTGGGCTCCTCAGACTCCAGTTCTTCTTCTCCAGAAGAGGGGGAGCTGGTGGACTCAACCTCTGACTCTGATAAATCCCTGTCCAGAAACTTTGACCTGGAGGACCTAGAGTTTTTCATTAAGACGGTCATAGCTGAAATTCATCTTGATTCTTCCCCAGTGGCTCCAACACAGCCGAAACGGGCCTTTCGCCTGGCATCTGCCACCAAACCCGTCACAGCCTTCCCTATTTCTCCAGTCATAGAGGACTTGCTAAAGGAGGAATGGCAGCGTCCAGAATGCACATATTCAGTGCCCTGGTGGATCTTTAAGCTTCTCAAGTTTGACAAGAAACAATCTGAAAAGTTCACTCAGGGACCCAGTGGACAGGAAAGTGGATGCCTCACTCAAGAAGGCCTTCCAAGCATCAGCAGCGTCTCTCAAGGTGGCAACTGTCAATCTTTTTTTCGGCCCGAGCTGCTCTGTCTTGGGCTTCAGAATTAGGTTTTCAATTCACTGAGGACCCAGAGGAACAAGGCTATTATTCATCAGCTGCAATTAATGGGTTTGGCATTGGCTTATGCAGCAGATGTATCTGAGGAGGTGGTCAGGCGCGCCACTCGGACCATGTTTTATCAAACTTCGGCTCGCCATAACCTCTGGCTTTGGGCCTGGCAAGCAAACGCCTCTTTGAAGAACCATTTGGTAAATGCCCCCTATGAAGGTAATCTCCTGTTTGGCTCGGCTCTGAAGGAGTCGGTGAAGGAATCCAGGGAGATCGCTAAGGTGCTTATGCCCCAGTCATGTGGCGGGGGCAAATCATGGTCTTCAGGCCCCAGACTCAATTTTCATGACTGAGGTTACAAGGAGGGTCAAAACTATAATTTCTCTGGAAAGAGAACATAGTTCTTCTCCTTGCGTAACCAGCGTAACTTCAGAAGAGGCAGCTTCGGTGGCGGTGGTGGCAACAAGAAGTCACAATGAAGCTATCTGGAGCAGACTTTAATTTTTTTTCTCGAGGAATGGGTCCAAACCACATTGGACAGATCACTCCTAGACATCATCAGCAAGGGTTACCTAATAGAATTTGAATCCAAGCCCCCACTACTTCATGTGGTGCCCTTTTTTATCTCGGACAACCCATCCGAAAGACAGGCTGTGTTACAGGCCATTACAGACCACCTTCAAGCTGGGGCTATTAAGCAAGTTCCCCCCCACAGAGATCAGTCAGGGGGAAGGAGTCTACTTCCTATTGTTCATCGTCCCAAAATGCACAGGGGGATTTAGGCCAGTCCTAGACCACAAATTCCTGAATCATTTTGTCCGCAGCAGACCCTACAAGATAGCAACCTTGTCATCAATCATCAGGGAGTTGCAACAAGGGGATTTTCTGGCATCCATTGATCTGCAAGATGCCGGTTTGCATAGTCCTATCCAGTAACTACATAGGCAATATCTCTGGTTCAAGATGGGGGAGCAGCACTTCCAATTCAAAACTCTGCCATTCGGGCTTTTTTTCAGCCTCAAGGACATTCACCAAGTAGCTAGTAGCTGTCATAGCTCACCTTCAGAACCGAGGGATACAACTTTTCCCTTACTTGAACAATATTCTCATCAAGACCCTGCAGCTCAAGGCTCCTCAGCTTAACCAAGCCGTACAAGCAGTGGCAGAGGTAGTCTGGTGCCTGTCGGTACGCGAATTTGTCCTGAACTCCAAGCCAGACCTTGAACCACCTGGAGGTGGACTTAATGACACAAGCCAACAAGGTCTTTTTCCCCCGGAAGTGAAATTGAGGGACCTGCTGAAGCTCATCAAGAAGTTTTATACAGCTCCTCCACTGCTGGCTTACTCCTTCATGCAGCTAATTGGGACTCTAGTATCACTGGCGGATTCAGTGCCTTGGGCCCCAGTACACATGTGACCCATTCAGGCACACTTGCCCAAGCTGAGGTCCCAGTCCAGACACAGCCAGCACCAACTGATCCCAATTTCTCAACAGATGAAAATTTCCCTCCAGTGGTGAACTCCTGAGGTCAAATGTCATGAGGGGTTGCAAGTTGTGCCATCCACACCAAATCCGAATCGTGACCGATGCCAGCCTCGGGTTGGGGGGGGGTTAACTTGCATCAGCTGTCAGCTCAGGGCAAGTGGTCGCTGTTAGAAACAAAGTACAGCATAAACGTCCTCAAGATGAGAGCTGTACGCCTCACCCTGATACACTTCGAACAGCAAGTCCTCAGTCAGGACGTACTGATTCTAACAGACAATTTAACAACGGGGGCATACATCAACCATCAGGGTGGAACAAGAAGCTCAAAAATGCTATGGGAGTCCCTTCCTGTCTTTCAGTGTGCCAAGCACCACCTGGCAAACATAAGGGCAGTGTACATTCCAGGACAGGAAGATGTCATGGCAGACTGGCTCCGTCGCCAAGATGTTCTACCAGGGGAATGGGAGCTGAAGGACAGTGCCTTCCACATCCTAACAGAACAGTGGGGCAATCCTCTTATCTTTTCGCCTGCCGGCCAAACTCCCAAGGTAAAGCAGTTCTGCTCCCTGGCCAAGGACGAACTAGTGGTGGGTCAGGGCACCTTTTTCCTAGACTGGGGTCAGTTCAGTCTCCTGTATGCCTTTCCTCAAATATCGCTTCTATCCAGAGTCCTACACAAAGTGGCTCTGGATTGGGCAGAACTGATTCTAGTCTGACCCCGTTGGCCTTGTTGCCCATGGTTCCCGCTTCTCATTCATCTTTCAAGGCGACCACCTCTATCCTTCCAGATCAGCCCAGACCTTCTCCATCAGGGAGCGGTGCTGCACCCCAGTATGAGCAACCTCTCCCTCTCGGCATGGAGATTGAGCAGGAAACTTTCAAAGAGCTAGGCTGCACAGCTCCTGTTATTGAAATGATGGTGAAATCACGTTGCCCCTTTTCCTATAAAATGTATTGGAGAATTTGGAGAAAATTCTTGTTCTGGCTCCAGTCCAAACACATACAGAGCCAGCCAATATCATTGCCTGTACTACTGCAGTTTCTACAGGATGGATTTGGCAAAGAACTGCAACCAGCCACTTTACGAGTTCAGGTTTCCATGCTGGGGGTGCTCTTGTTGGTGGATTCTGGAGACTCACTGGGCTCACATCCTCATGTCAGGAGGTTTCTAAGGGCAGCAACATTAAAGCGCCCTCCAATCAAACCAACGGTACCACCTTGGAGGCTTAATTTGGTTCATAAAGCTTTGACTAAGGCTCCATTTGAGCCTCTCAAGGAGACATCCCTTATGCTTCTTACAGTGAAGGTTACTTTTCTCGTAGCTATTACTTCAGCCAGGAGAATCAGCAAGCTAGGAGCCTTATCCACCAAAGAGCCTTATACTATTCATCAAGACTTTGTGGTGCTCCAAACGGATCCAGATTTTTTTACCAAAAGCTATGTCTCCATTCTGTTGCAACCAGGAGCTGATTCTGCCTTCCTTCTGCCCACACCCAAAAAATGAAAAGGAAAGGAATTTCACACGTTGGATCCAAGAAGAGCGGTGAAAATGTATATTAAATGAATGGATTTCTATTCAAAAAACTTTGTTTGTTCATTCTAACTACAGGTCAAAATATGGGTAAAAAAAACTTTGAAGGAGACTCTAGCCAGATGGATCCCTTCTGTCATCACCACTGCTTATGATCAGGCTGGAGTAACCTTGCCTGGCCCAGTGAGGGCCCATTCTACCTGGGCTATGGCCACTGCGTGGGTGGACTTCAGAAAAGCATCTCCAGCAGACCTGTGCAAGGCGGCCACTTGGTCAGCAGCCTCAGCAAAGGTGTCTTTTGGCTGCAGAGTTCTTCAGGCAGTGGTGGACCCTTAAGGGCACTTACATTTTTCCACCTGGGATATCTGGGGATGTACTGCTTTTGTGTATCTCATTTGAATGGAAGCCTGGAGACCAGCTTAGGAGAGGGAAAACTAAATTTAAATACCTGTAAATTTTCTTTCTGAGACTGCTGGTTTGCAGGCTTCAGCTTCCCTCCCAGAATGTATAAAGTTGGCCACTTGGCCATGAATGGCTTAATTTTCTTATTTTTTGTTTACAAGTTCATGCAGTATTGCCATATTTGGACTGCTTTTGGAAGAACTGATTGAAACAGGAAGTAGAGGGCTGGATATCCCCAGCTGCAGAACTTCATTCCTGCCTACATATCTACATCAGGAGGTACAGCCCATTTGTATGGAAGCCAGCCATCGGAGAAAATTTACAGGTATTTAAATTTCATTTTCCTTGCATGATGTCACGCTTGGGGAGTTGCAGCACTGAGAAAACAAGCATTTGTCAATGCTGAATATTTGCTTGCTGGCATTGGTAGTGCAAGAGTTAAGAGAGATGTATAATGGGAATGGCAGTGAAGTACTGAACTAATGCCAACCCCCACCCTGCAGAGACTGGCAGACGTTGGGGGTGTGCCGTTGTCATTGGCCATAACCACATGACCACAAAATCTTCTTTTGGGACCGAGTAACAAAATGACTGACATGTTTACCAGGTGGGATTCCAAGAACCCCATGTTGAAAATTTGGGGCCATAATTCCTAAACATGGCTGGATATCAACTAAGTTGAACCCCCCATTGACTCCCATTATACAGTGCTTGCCCGATTCCTCAATTCACAGTTCGGCTTTGAAGAGTGCAAACATATCCGTCCAGAGAAAGATCGTTGCTCCCGACCTCTGGGTAAGTATGGGTGGGGAGGTGGGTGCTTGGTGGGGAGGGGACTGGGAGACAATGGTGGACAGTTTTTCTTTTTCACAGGTTTAAAAAATAAAATAAAAAAAAAAAAAGAAGAAAAAAACATTTTGGCACACTGGGGTGAGTTCCCAGTGTGCCACAATGGTGGTGGTGGTGGTGGTGCATGGTGACATGGGAATTGGGCATCCCGATGTCAGCAGATTACAGATGGTATACAAAAAAATGTCCATAAAACAACATGGACATAGTGGGTCTCAAGACAGAAAAGTGCACATAATACCCCAGGAGCTGAAAAAATGCAAACATGGATAACTATTGATGGGGTCAGCACAAAAAACTTTCGATTTTAGGTCACATGAAACCTTTTATTATATAAATAAGCATCACCAATAAAAAAGCATCACATATAAATTAAATATGGTACGGTCTCACCAAAAAGATTGCACACATCTCATTGTGAATGCTCTTCAGAGCTTGAACTGCTGCAAAAAAGGAGACCAACATGAAATAACAATGTGAGCAACTTGGCAAAACTACCAGCAGCACATGTCGAAAGGTGCTATTCAACTGGAATCAAAAGCGAATAGGCGTATAGTAAATGCACAGTTAACAAAAGGCAGCATGGAAAAACTGAGATTAGAACCATACCACATGCCGCATACAAACTCCAAGGCACACAACGCCAAACTCATTCGCCATGAACGCCTCAAGCTGCTGGTTACACACGGAAGAGACACTGAACGTCGAGCTATAACGTGCTTACGTAACGACCAGTAGTCTTCATCAGAGCATGACGTGTAGATGCATCTCCTCCACTTAAATGCGGTCCAACACTTAAAGGGACAGGAAGATACAATATGTATATAACATTCTACCAACATTGCATTGTTGAATATCTACAATTAACGAAAAAAGGAAATATCAAAAAATAGTACTCCAATAGCTCATCCAACATTATTAATGAGAACAGAGCCGGACAACTCATGTTCTCAAGTCTCGTTGCCAGAGCACGAAAAGTCATGGCCATGAATACTATAAAAGTGCCACCAGTAAACCCAAAACTAAATACTGTGTATAGACAGCAATGAAAAGGTAAAAAACTTTTTAGAAACACAATGAAAACATAAAATAATTACAAAAAACACCAAAAGGAAACAGAGCCGGAAAGTCTTGTTTCCTTATTGTGGACAGAGCACGACAAGTCATATCCACAAATACTAAACTTTACATGCAAAATCAATTGCAGATAACTATATATAGGGTTGTCATCATTCAGGCCAAACGGAACCATATTGCCCACAATAAGGAAACAAGACTTTTCGTCTCTGTTTCCTTTTGGTGTTTTTTGAAATTATTTTATGTTTTCATTGTGTTTCTAAAAATGTTTTACCTTTTCATTGCTGTCTATACACAGTATTTAGTTTTGGGTTTAGTGGTGGCACTTTTATAGTATTCATGGCCATGACTTTTCGTGCTCTGGCAACGAGACTTGAGAACATGAGTTGTCCGGCTCTGTTCTCATTAATAATGTTGGATGAGCTATTGGAGAACTATTTTTTGATATTTCCTTTTTTCGTTAATTGTAGATATTCAACAATGCAATGTTGGTAGAATGTTATATACATATTGTATCTTCCTGTGCCCAACTTGAGCACTAGGCGCTTACTTGCGCATGACTGTGCTTGAGCTCCAACTTTAAGAACAATTTTAAATACCTTACACTGTCTGCTTTAACTGGGAATTACTTCTAGAGGTTCAGTTAATAGACCTCTACATGGCACAGTGTTTCTTTTTATCCACTGTAAATGTGCCTCGCTCGTCATTTTTACGAGCATTCCGGCACAGGACCGGATGTCTGGGTCACACTCTGTTTTCCGGTGCGGCGGCAGTTTCAAAATGGTGCATCCAGGAGCAACTGTACAACAATAAATAACTAATAAAAGGTTAGCGCTATTCATTTTAAACTATATTGGTTGTTTTAATCGGGCGTTTTTGCAGCCCTGGTGATTGCCCCCACAGTTTAGGACAGCCTTCCTTTAAGTGTTGGACCGCATTTGAGTGGAGGAGATGCATCGACACGTCATGCTCTGATGAAGAATCGATTGGTTGATACGTAAGCACGTTATAGCTCGACGTTCGTTGTCTCTTCCCTGTGTAACCAGCGGCTTGCAGTTTGCGGCGTTCATGGCGAATGCGTTTGGCCTTGTGTGCCTTGTCATTTGTATGCGGCATGTGGTATGGTTCTAATCTCAGTTTTTCCACGCTGCCTTTTGATAACTGTGCATTTACTATATGCCTGTTCTCTTTTGATTTCAGTTGAATAGCTCCTTTCGACATGTGCTGCTGGTAGTTTTGCCAAGTTGCTCACATTGTTATTTCATGTTGGTCTCCTTTTTTGCAGCAGTTCAAGCTCTGAAGAGCATTCACAATGAGATGTGTGCAATCTTTTTGGTGAGACCGTACCATATTTAATTTATATGTGATGCTTTTTTATTGGTGATGCTTCTTTATATAATAAAAGGTTTCATGTGACCTAGAATCAAAATTTTTTTGTGCTGACCCCATCAATAGTTATCTAAGATTACAGATGGGTTTTGTGGGGTGGTGCATCCGACACCAGGAGTGGGCATCCTGGTGTTGGAAACATTCTGGCACACTGGGGTGGGCTCCCAGTGTGCCACATTGATGGAGGGAGGGTTGGTACATGCCGACATGGGGATTGGGTACTGCGATGTCGGCTTTCCTTGGAGTATGTGGCGGGCATCAGGAGCCAGGGCTCATTATTTGTTTCACCAGGAAAGGCACACAGAGCAAACAAGTTGTTGGCGGAGCAAGGGCCAGGGACTGAGTGCTAGGCGCAGGAGACAACAAGGTTGCAAAGGAGGGGGGAGGTGCCGCTGCAGTGATGAAACTGTTTGTGATTACAGTGGCAGATTTGTTTCAACTCCTTGGCTCTCTTTGAAACTGCTGTCATCAGCTGCTTTCCCCCTTGATTGGTGGCTGAGGGACGTGCCCAGTAAAGCGTCCGCTAATGGCCACAACACTGACATACCTCTGAAATGTGGTATTGTCGCAAGATGTTTCTTGCGCATGTGCGCAAGCAAACCTCAGAAAGGGGTGGGTTGTGCAAATGAAGCAGAGCACAGAAATAAAAGCATTTATTTCATGGAAAATGGTACTTTTTGGCAGTTTGAATGGTATGAGATTGAATCCCAACTCTTACAGGTTACTAATCCCATTTGCTATGGCAAAGCTCACAAAATCACATTGTGTCCAAGCAACATTTGCTCTGGACTTGACCTGGGTAGTAGTAGTAGGATATGCCTTATCTGGGTTTGTTAGATAATTAACATTCAGGGCTTGTGTTAATCCCCCTACAGAAGTCCCAGTATGGAATTTTTGAGGAATTCGAAGCAAAAAAATAAAAGTAGTACTGTACTTCAGCAATGACCCTGTATATTGAAAGATTGTACCTGTATTGTTAGCAGAAAAGTGCTAGGTAACTCAATACAAAGACACTCCAGCAAATTTCTGACTCCCAGATTTTTCTGGGCTGAGTCCCAGTATTTGAAGTGGCATGAACCTGGCCCCTAATTTAACAGATGCTATGCAAGCCAAGAACATGAATGGAAATTGGCAATCAAGTCTTAACTCACATGATTAGTGGAGGATACAGATCTTCAAACAGTTCTTCAAATATCCGTCTGTATCTAGTGGTTTTTGCTGCTCACTGTTTACAACAAATGATTGCATTCAGAACAAAAAAGAAAGACTTCATGAGTCTGGACTTTTGAACCTGCCCCATTGAAACAGTCTTCTGTTTCAGGCTGTGGATAATCAGGGATGTACTTTTGCATGGGAAATTCTGAAAAATAATCACGGTATTGTCATGGTAGAGACCAGAATACACAGTTCTAATGCCATTTATACAGTCATATCAGCAAAGATTGAAATGTTTTCAGAATTTATTCTTAGGCTGGTCCAGTAGCAGGAGGCAGGACGTTGTGCTGCCATCTTAGAGACTAAGGCAGCTGTGCTCCAACACACCCAGAATCCCACACTGTGGCCTGCTGGGGACCAAGGGCGTTGTAGTGCTGAGACATTCAGTTGTGGAGCTGTCATTTGCAGACATTAACAATGAAGGTGTTCTCATTAACATTGCTGAAAATCATAGGGTTGTCATGAAGTATGCCAGAAATCATGGAGATCTCATAGAAATGGGAGAAATCATGGAACCCAAGTCTTCCGTGACACAAGTGCAGCCCTATGAATAACTGTCAAACTGGCAAGGCCTTCACATATCTGTGACAGTTGCAAGAAAGCCAAACAGATTGAGATGCACAGAATCGCTTGCTCTGTTGTAAAAGACTGGCCTGCATTGATGGACAGTTCCTGCATGTTTACTTTGCCTTAATTAACCGCCATATAGTGTCGGAACCATTCATTGCTGAATCTGACCCAAAATGGCCACCTGGACTCAACGAGTTAATTAACCTGATTTCAACAGTGTGCCAGTGAATAACATGGGAGATTGCTGAATAAGGTTAATAAAAGCAGAGTTAAGTGGTGTGAATGCCAGAGTTAATTTTTCTAAATATAGACCAGTGTTTTCTCTGTAGCCCAGTTTTTAGAGTGCGATTTCTCTGTAATCTCAAACCCAGAGACTGCAATACTTGAGAGCTTGATGGTATGGTGGTAGTATTTTACTCTGCCATTTGTGGGGCTTGCGTTAATGCCCTGAGCCCGATGCTCCCAGTGACAGGACATTAACAGCACTGTGGAGGCAGAGCATGCAGCCTCTGGAAGAAGAGGAGTATCCTCTTGGTGTGTGAGCACTAATCTTGTTGGCGGTGGCCTCATAGATAAGGTAGGCGCAGCGTGCTGTGCATCACATAGAGGGGGAGGTACTTGCGAGTGATGTGGAAATGTTTCCAAAGGGAGAGCAGTCTTCAGGCCTCTGATACTGTGAAGCCTCTGAATGCTGACCTTGGAGTCTTAGGGCTGGATTTTCAAAGAATCTCATCTCTTCCTTTTTTTATTTTGTTGTTACTGTGTATATACACAGGCGCATTAAATGTGCCAAGACTGTCCGAGCAATCAAAAGGTGGTCTAACAACAAGACAGGATTCAGTTTGCTGAAAAACTCATTGGAACATTACATTCTCCTGCAGCCAGTTGAAGTGTGACTTTTGCGATGGTTTTAAGTGTCAGTTTGTTCAGGAGGATGAGGCTCCTACGTTTCTTTTTTTAATGACTGGTTCTCCATCTGGGGACAATTTTCAGATCAGTTGTGAGCTAACGCTATATTGGGGTGTAGCACTGTTCAGGAGCTGCTAATAATATAAGCTTAATTTAGAATACTTTATGTTGTGAAACTAATTCATGTGGTGGTCTGTTTTTTCTAGTTAAAGTTGTCAGACTTGCTGCTCTGATTTAATGACCTTTTAAATAGATTTTGCCTTAGGCAAGTACTATAGTAGTTTCAATGAGGGTGTGATAGAACACCACTCAGTTTGTGAACATTAACCTTTTCCTATATTTCTGTACTGTAACCCATAGGGCAGGTTGTCTTGCTTTGCCAAAGACTGTGGGTGAATAATGCAACTTAACTGAGTCCAGGCTATCGTTTTACATGCCTGTCTATAGTTACTAAGCTACTCAACCCCCCCATAGTCTTTCAGTCCTACGCAGGACCTGATATCCTGGTTTCCTAACTACCTGTTACATGTTTGGGTGAGAGTGGCATTGTCCTACAGGATAATCAGTTCAGACTTTTCTCCTTTCAACACATTTGGCAGTTTTTTCACACTGCTTGGACTTACTGACCTCTTAATTCTAATTGTCCTGGATTGATGATATCTATACATCCAGTGTGGGGGGCTGTGTACCTCAGTTCTTTTATTTTATATACTACAGTACGTGCTGTAATATAAAAATCATTAAAAAAAAAAAGATTATGGAGGCACTGCTTAAGGAAAGGACTGTGGAACACTTGGAAACTGGGAGTACAGGATCCAAGGCGGCATGGTTTCATAGCAGGAAGGTCATGTCAAACAAATCAGATTCACTTTTTTGACTGTGTGACGGAGGTGTATGAGGGAGGAGCGGTGGATATCACCTGCCTCGATTTCAGTAAGGCCTTCGACACCTCCATACCCCACAGAAGACTGGGAAACAAGCTAGGGAGCCTGGGGGTGGGTCACAAAGTGGAAAAGTGGGTTAGAAGCTGGTTGAGGGACAGGAAGCTGAGGGTGGTAGTAAATGGGATCAAGTCGAGGAAAAGAGGGTGACCAGTGGGGTGCCTCAGGGATTGGTCCTGGGACAGTCCTTTTCAATGTCTTCGTCAGTGACATTGCTGAAGGGCTGGAGGGGAAGGTTTGCCTGTTTGCAGATAATACCAGGATCTGCAACAGAGTAGACACTACAGAGCGGGTTAAAAGAATGAGGAGGGATCTGGGGAAAGCTAGTAAAATGGTCAAAGGTGTGGCAGTTGAAATTTAATGCAGAAACGTACAAGATAATGCACCTGGGGTGAAGAAATCCTGCAGAGAGCTACAGAGTGGGGGTTGGGGGATTGCTGACAGTCACTATGGAAGAGAGGGATAAAGGGATAATCATCTTAGATGACCTAAGGGTGGCCAAACAGTATATCAAGGCTGTGGTGAGGGCCAGTAGGATGTTGGGGTGTACAGGAAGGGGTATCACTAGTAGAAGGGAGGCGATGATGCCATTGCACAAAGCGCTGGTGAGGCTTCATCTAGAATACAGTGTTCAATTCTGGAGGCCGCATCTTCGCAAACAGATAGACAGACAGGGGGGAGGTGGTCCAGAGAAGGTCGACCAAGATGGTGTAGGGCTTGCAACAGAAAACATATGAGGACAGATTAAAATACCTCAGTATGTATACATTTGAAGAGATGATGGAACGCGGGGATATCATGGAGACCTTCAAGTATCTTAAAGGCCTGAACAAAGTGCAGGGGGTGAAATCTTTTTAGTACAAGAGTTGTACAAGGACAAGGGGGCACGATATGAAATTGGAGGGAGGCAGTGTAAGGGGAAATGCGAGTGAAATCTTTTTCACAGACGGTGATGAGTGCTTGGAATAGCCTACCCAAGGAAGTGGTGGGTGCTAACACTGTGGGGGGATTCAGACATGCATGGGATAGACATAAGGAAACCCTAGATGTGGGGAGGAGAGGCAAAAGCCAGTGACCAAGTAAGCTCAGTGGCTGCTGATGCAGGCAGGGAATATGGGCAGACTAGGTGGGCCTGTTGGTCCTTATCTGCCCTCAACTACTATGTTACTATGTTACACCACAAGTTGCACTCTGGAAATTTCGCATGCATCAGAATTCTGACACTTGCCCGCATTTGTTTTGCCAAAGTATCATAAATGTGTCAGGGTGTTTAAAAATAGGGTTCCACCTTCCTAGCACATTTAACATGATACAGCTGTGTCAGAAAAAAACACAAGTGCTGCGTCCAGACTTTTGAAAATACCACCCTTCCTGTGAAGCCTGGTTCATTTTGTGTCCGACTGTGGCAAATGAGTTTGGGGCCTGCTGCATGGGAATGTTGTAGAAATCTGGAGCGCTACAAAAATCTACATGCAGAGTTATTCAATACAAGGGTCACTGTAGCTAGCTTTAAGAAGAGCTTCTTTTTTGCTTTGGCTTGGAAACTGTGGACTTGTGCAGCAATAGTTGTATTGTAAAGGGACTATTAAATAATTCATGGATTCAGTTTTCTAAATCACTTGAAAGTGGAATAGAGTCATTCAAAATAGGATCACAGATCTGCTTGTTCTGCTTCTCTTTTGCCATTTATCAGCTTGGTAGCTAGCCTAGAAAATGTCTGGGGGTGGTGGTTGGGGTCACTTGGCTAGATGGAGTCTGGCCCTGGGTTGGCCAGGAACCTTTCAGGTTTTGGGGGTAGGGGGAAGGGTAACTGACTTCGGTGCAACTTTGGTTCAGTCATTTATATGCTACTTTTCTTGTTTTTTTTTTTTCTGCCAAATATTGAAATATGCTGCCTGGCTAGGTTTATGCTGCTCCAGAAGTTTAACCAACTCATAACTTTTAGCCATTGATTTATGCATGGTGCCTGGCAGTTCATTACAGAAGTCTGCATATAGTAAATTTGAGTTCATTTGAATAGTAATTTTTTTTCTTGCACAGTATGTTGCAGTCTATTAAAAATGTACTTAAAAGTGTAGGTGTTTGCTTCTAATAGCAGTATTTTTAGATGCATTAGCAGTTACTTTCTGCACTGAGCCAACTGGATTTTCACCTTTACTTTCTACACTGCTAGTAAAATGTATTCTATAGAATTCTGATAGTGTCCCTCCTTGTGATGGTTGCAAGACTTGAGGACCACTGTGATCGCACTTCTAAGCTTCTTTGGAAACAGAAAGTTAGATTTGCAGAGCATCCGTGATATTAACTCCTCCCACAAGATGTCAAACTGCCAGCTGCTTAGGAGACCAGTGAAATTCAGTGGGAAAGTAAAGATATTTCTCTCTCCTAAGCTGGTCTCTGGGCTTCCTTAGTCATGGGCTGTACCTCCTGATGCTGATAGGTAGACATTAATCAGACCTCTGCAGCAGGGGACACCCAGCCCTTCTGTCTCAAAAGTAATGTATACCTGTTGCAGCCAAAAAAAAAAAAAAAAGGTTTTTGTATGTCTGCCCTAAGTGGTCCAGCTGTAGGATTTTACAATTTTTTTGAAACGGTAATTGACTTCACTTCTTCCCATGTAAAATCCGGTTAGGAAGAAAATATCACCTACCAAATCATGACAACAAAAGATCACGTTATGGAAAAAAAATCACGTTTCTATTAAACTATAATATTTTAGTGGTAGCAAGCTTTATTTCTGTACGAAAATCTGAAAACAGATTTGCACTATCTCATTGAAATACACTGCCTGCCTTGCCAGTAAAGATTTTCTGACTTCAAGTAATACAAGGATTCCAAGGGGGTTCTTTTTCCTTTTTTAAAACTTTTTTTTGTTAATCGTAGTACGGTATCGGCCAACATACATTACATATGAACTCATTTGTTTACATCACACACAGTCTGTTAT
Organism: Neoceratodus forsteri; assembly: GCA_016271365.2. Lineage (NCBI taxonomy): Eukaryota > Metazoa > Chordata > Ceratodontiformes > Ceratodontidae > Neoceratodus > Neoceratodus forsteri. Next base: position 1,808,791,125 of record CM057452.1, read on the forward strand.
TTACTGTATTGGGCCTTACAATGGTGTCTTCCATCCTTCTTTTATTACATTTTACAAATGATGGCAAATATGAATATAAATTCGACATTGTCTTTCTGAACAAAGTCAAACTATTTTAACAGCTAACAAATGTCCAACTGAGGTGGCTTTTTTTTTTTTTTTTTTTTATTCTGTAACATATGCTTATGTCCGTAGGTCTTTTAGGTTTGGGTACGCTTTTGTGTATTATTTATTTTTGTATCCCCGTATCACATTTGGGACCTTTCTGTGTGGGAGAGTTGTCCATGTACTTAACCTTTCGTAGCCTCCAGGCTGCCTAGCGTCTGTTGCTGGACCCTCATCAAGGTCCACTCACTGGTTGGGCTCAGGCCTCGCCTGGGGCCCTATACCTGGGCCTTCTTGTCTGTCCCAGGCCTGCCAGAAGGCGTGGTGTTTGGCTTTAGTGAGTCCAAGAGTTGCAGTGAGCTTCTCCATTCTGCGGATATTTCCCCTTCATCACCCAGGTGTCAAAGGAGGGTGAATGAGTCCTCATCCAATTCACTGTTATTTCCTTTAGGGCCACTACGATAAGAACTTTCAGGAGAGCCACCCTTTTCTTGTCCCAAAATGTGGGTGATTTTAACCCCAGGATCATCTTGGTAAATGTAAACGGGAAGCCCTCTCACCACATTTCCCTGAGATGTTTGTGAATTTTGGACCAAAATCTGCCATCCCTGGGCACTGCCAGAATATCAGTCAATCGGTCAGTCAGAATATTTATTTATCCAGGCGCACATCATTGAGCAGAGCTCTTTTACAAGATGGACCTGATTAGAACAAGGTCAGGATATCATCCAACATAAAGACACATAAATACATGTATGTAAGTATATAAACATATTCTCATTGGTGCAGTATTAGGATATTCAAATGTTTAAAAAAAAAAAAAAAAAGGAGACAGGGAAGAACCATAAGAGGAAGATCCAAGTACAAAGGGGTCAGGTCCACCGTTGAAACCTTTATTGCATAAATACAACTGCACATAATCCATATTCACTGTAGAGAAATACCAGATAGTCCATTTACCTGGGGCAATCACAGGAACCAGCCATGAAGATGGCATAAGGGAACAGCCAACTAATGGCAGATGGGGGTACCAGGAGGGGTATGTAATGTATGAATGAAGGATAACATGGTGAAATGTGTAGTCCCATGGATAGGATTTTAAATATATGGAAATGCGTTCTGAAACCACCACAACCCGTCCAATGACTGTGTTTCCTATTTTAAAGTGTTTAGTGATCAAGAGGGTGTGAAAGAACCTGGACAGGCACTTCCATCTGAATTCCCTCCACCCCGGGGAGGCTGTTGTCCTCCAACCATAGACCCAAGCTCCTTTCCAAAGAACATCAGGTATGGGGCTGCCAGAGTCCTCCTCTCAGGCCAGACTCAGCTGCTCTAGTGCCATGGTTTGGTCTCCCCTAATAGCTTTGTATGCCCCTGCTGTTAGCCCACCTCCATCTTTCAGTCCGACCGCTCAGTAAATAAAGGCCTCCAGAGGTGAGAGTTCCCTGTTAATTTTGGAGACCAGCTCATTAGAGGTTAGATAGTGCCTCACCTGGAGATAGAGGTAAAAATCATTTTTGTGGAGTGCGTATTTTCTCTGCAGCTCCGAAAAGGGGAGAATGGTGTCATTGGCAATAAGGGATCTGTATAATGTGAGGCCTCTCTGATTGATTCCACCTAGTAAACCATTGGATCCGCCCTTGTCTGCGGGAATTTGGCATCGCCCACTACTGCTGTTGAAGGACCTATGTCCGTTGGCATCCCTGTGAGTCTGCGGGACTTGGTCCACATTCTGAGGGTATGTCTAGATCAGGGGTTGGTGAGATCTTTACAGACCTGTGAGGTCAAGGGAGTGTGTGGGATAGCAAAGAGTGAGACCACTCCGAGTTGGCTTGCCTGTATCTCCTGTCACCCCGTTTCTCTTCTTTGCTTAACGCAGGCCACAATGGGAGTTACGTGTGTAGCTAAATAGTATGCTTTGAGGTCTGGTAATGCCAGACGTCCCCTTCCTGGGGCAGTGTAAGGGTCGTCTGTCTCATCCGCCTCCTCCCCTTCCCCCACAGGAAGACGAGAAGGGTCTTGTTTACCTGTCTCCAGAAACATTCTGGTTTGCCGCTAGGTAGGGCCTGAAAGAGAAACAGAAATCGTGGCAATACATTCATTCTTATTGTCTACTTCCCTGCCAAAGTAAGGGGTAATAGTACCCATCTGGAAATATCTGTCCTGATCTCTGCCCAAAGCTTATCATAGTTAAGTTTGAATAAACTTCGTAGTTCAGGGGATATTTTTACCCCCAGTATTGAACTGTGTTATTAGCTGCCCATTGAAATGGGAAGTCCTCCAGGTCCCCCCTCTAAAAGGTACCCCCGAATCGTAGTGCCTCTGATTTTTCTGCATTTATTTTATAGCCTGATACCTGGGCATAACTATCCAGTTCAGTGAAGAGCACTAGGAGGGAAGCTTTTGGGGAGGTAATGTAGAAGAGGGCATCATTAGCATATAGGGAGAGCTTGTGTGATTGTTCCCCTACGACAGTACCCATTATAGACTCATTTGACCTGATGGCCTTAGCCAACGGTTCAGTTGTGAGGGCGAACAGCAGTGGGGAGAGTGGGCATCCCTTTCTGGTGCCCCTACTCGGGTGGAACTTATCGGACGTGAAGCCATTCACTCTGACTGTGGCCTGGGGAGAGGTATACGGCACTCGGGCGAATCAAGATTGTCTTAAACAAAGCCTGCAGACTAGTCTGGGGTGTGGACTGTTTAACTCACACTTGTGAACTATACTCAAGCACTGGTTGGTTAAACCTGAATAGCAGAATTCAGTACCAGGTCTGTCTGTTAGCTAGAAAATCCACCCTAGGTCTTGCTCCTCCTGGAGTGAGGCAACTGCTAAGAAACTCCACTTCCTCCAGATGAACTAGGGGGTCGAGTAAAGCTGCCTTCATTATCCCATTCCGTCGGACCTCACTAGGGCAACGGCCCTTCGAATGCAGGGCCCCCTGCTGGCTAAATTTCCTTAACGCTGAGCTGATTGAGGAAACGAAACTACGCCCATTTAAAGCCAAGCTGCTGCAGTATCTGGCCACTCTTAGTAACTGTGACTGCGTCACCTGTGCCTAATCCTACTGTTATTGATAGCTTATCTGTTCTGCATAGCACCCATCTCCCCTCCCCCCCACTTCTCCCCTGCCTGGTGTAACCCCACTGAGCACCCCCCAGTCCCCTCTTTATCCCCCTGCCTTCCTGCTGTCTCTTCACAATTATTAATCCCCTAATATTCACCTGTCCCCCAGTTCCCCTCACCTCACCCCCCACTTCAAAACCCTTTCCCTTATCCCCTCTCCCCAATTACCCAGCCCTACACTATCACCTACTTATGTAACCCTGGGTAGATTCCTATCCAAGTCCACCCCTCTTACTACTCAACCCCTTATTCTGTCACCCCTTTGTCTCTGCCCCCCCCTCCCCTTCTCTCATCTATTCTGTCTTCCCCCTCCTTTGGTCACCACCACTTCTGAGCCTCGATAACTCTACCTGCACACTGTAAAGCTCAGCTACCACTATAAATTGCTTGTCCACCTTAGGTTTGCTCCTAGTACTGTTGCAATAAATGTGACCTCGCCGACCTGATGTATTTTTAGCTGTACTTGCTTGAATCTGTATCTATATATACCATAATGTACTTGCCTATTGTGTATATACCCCTGTTTTGTAATGTCTGCGTACCTTGTCTATTGCCTTACGACATGGAATCTTTGTAAATGAGCTTTTGGCTCAAAGGTGTAATCCGAGATTCCAATAAATAAATAAATAAATACAGTACTTTGATGCTAGCTTTAAATTTCGGCCTGAATCCCATCTCTTCCAGGGTCCTATGAAGGAACTGCCAGTCCACCCTGTCAAACTCCTTCTCTGCATCCATAAAAAGGACAAGGGAGAGAGTGTTGTATTTTTCTTGGTGGGATGTTAAGTTAAGGAGACGTCTGATGTTATTATGAAAAAGTCTTCCATTAATGAATCCAGTTTGGTCAGGGTGGACTAGGGTGCCCACACATCCCTGCAGGCATTTTACTTTGGCAGATGTTAAAATCTGCTGATCTACATTTAGGAGGGAGATGGGTCTGTAGGGCCTGCACACAGTGGGGTCTTTCCCCGCTTTGTGTATCATAGAGATTGGGGCATATTGCCAGGAGGGTGGAGCTCCCTTTCCTTTAAGGACCTCCCTGCTCACCTGGGCCACGATGGGGACCAGGTCCTGTCTAAACACTTTACAGAACTCCCCTTGTACACTGTCTGGGCCTGGTGCCTTACCTGCTTTTAGATTTGCCGTTGACACGAGTATATCCTTTGTGGTGAGAGGGGCCTCCAATGTTTCCCTCATTTTCTCCATTGGGAAAAACTGGTCCATTCTCCCTTTGTTTCCCTTCCCCGAATCTTGGTTGTGGCGGTTGCTATAAAAATGCTGCAGTTACCTACTGATATCTTGTGGGTCTGTTTTCTGGTGGGGTTGGTTTCTCGTTCCTCAAAGTCTGAGGACCCTCTTGCCCACGGCCTCATTACATAGCTGCCAGGCTAACAATATCCCTGCTTTATTACCCCCTCATAGAATCACTGGTGGGAGAATCTAATTTGCCACTTATCTTGTCATCTAGTAACTTGTTTAGTTTAGCCTTGGGAGGGGTTGAGGGCGGTGTACTCCTTCACACCGTCTTTGATAATTTCCCTATACTCCTCCCAATTTAAGAGCAATACTTTCAGATGGCAGAAGGAATTCCCTTCCCCAGGGGTAGTTCCCATCTCCATCACCAACATGCTGTGATCCGATATTGTTCTGGGTCTAATTTACACTGCCTTGACCTTGTGCGCCCACTCCGTGGGGACAAAAAACATGCCGAGTGGGGAGCCGACCAACGGGTAATCCCGGGTCCTTGGGTTGTAGTATCTGCAGGCATCCGTAAGGCCCAACTGCTGTGTCACTCTGTTCAGGATTCTGGAAGACCTCACTGGTTGCCTTGCTGCGACTCCTGATCTGTCTAGGGAAGTGTTCAACACAGAGGTAAAGTGCCCGACGCTGTGAATAGCTCTCCTGGAGGTAGGGCCGCTCTCAGTATTGCCTCCTTTAGGAATTCTGTATTCTCCCTGGCCTAGTTGGGGGTGAACAACTTTATGTGCAGGGCATAGATCTGAATGTCCCCTTGGCTATCACGTAGCATCCCTCCCTGTCTTAATGGAGGCTGTGCAGCTCCCAGGGGCAGTTTTTATTTACAAGTATGGCTACCCCTTGTCTGTGTGGGTGGTCCTGGCAGGTTGCATAATATAGCTGTCCGCACACATGCCCTTTTCAATTTCTCACTTTCCCCTGCTTGTATCTCCTGCAAGAAGGCCATTCCTGCTCTTGGACCATTCAGATCGTTGAGAATTCTAGTACTCTTGATGGGGTTAGTGATGCCCCTAACATTGTACGTTATCACAGTCCCCACAGCCATCACCCGTGGTTGAAGTAAATATTACTGGAAACCCACTGTGTTGCTGTGTTGACCAGTCTGATTTTTAACCCTAAGCAACAACACACTACTATATACAACATAACGGTGCTTCCAATGTCCTGCTTGAATGAGTTCCTGGTACCTTACTACCCTAGGCGATTGCTCCGCTCAGCGGATGAGGGGTTGCTAGAGATTTCGAGGGTTTCCTTAAAATCTTTGGGGGCCCGTGCTTTTATGTACATGGACCCTGCCCTCTGGAATTCTCTACCCCGTCCGCTTCGGCAGTGTGCGTCTGTGGAGGAATTTAAAAAGGCCTTAAAGACCCATTTATGGTCAAAGGCTTACCTTTGATAATGATTTTATTGCATTTTATGAATTCAGCTCTGTTATTGGATTTGTTTATTTTACTGTTTTATGCGTAGTTGTAAAGGCACCTTGGTTTTAGGAAAGGTGCAGTATAAAGTTTTATTATTATATTGTAAGACTGACACAAACAATGCTCCAGATAGATTGTTCCCCTGACAACTGACCCAGTAAAAGTGATGTATTTATTGTAATATTTGACCATTTAAGGCACATCAAGCTGTGACAGCTTGTTTTTCAGGTGTGTCCTGTATCTCAGGCTATTTAGCCTTTCTTTTGATAACTCTTATGGTAGTAGCTTTCAGGGTCACAAATGTTAACCTGTTTAGCGGATTGCTATGGATTACTGCTTCTGCTGCCTTACAGTATAAATTCCATGGGTTTGCCGCATCTGCCTGTTGGACATTTATAACACAGTTGGAGGTTTGAACCTCAAGGACATTTGCAATTCCCCATATCTGCTGTAATACTGAGTGAGAGTAAACAGTTTTTCCACTGCTATTACTATTTGTGATGTCTTGTATCCCTAATCAAGTTATTTCAAATAAATATTTACTTTGAAATCTATAAATAGAAATCTTAAATAAAAGAACAGGAACCAGGCAGAGTATTCTGTTGCCGACTTTTAGACGAGTGCTCCCTGCCGTGTCACCGCTTACAGTACAGTCACCACCAAATGATGCCTCTGGATTTGGATTGCTGCTGTACTGGAGCCTGGCAGAGTATGAGTACAACGCGCTTCTATGACTGAGTACTTGGGTGCGTTCATATGCATGAAGCCACCAACAGCCAGCTGGCCAGTGTCCTACTGAGCTGCTTTTTGTGCGGTGGCCATGGGAGTCTAAGCGCATGAAGTTTCTGGTTGGCACCTAAGCCGAGATGGAGGAGTGGGCCTTCACCAGTCCCTGCCCAGACTATGAGGCTGGCACTGAGACAGGGGTGACAGGTGGCAGCAGTGAAGAAGGGGAGCAGTCGGATCAGTGGGATGCGTCTTTTGATGGGGAGGGTGAGGCGTAAATGGCTGCTGTCAATATACGCTTTAGCGTTCCTGCTAAAGAGAGCACTCTGTGCTACTTTCCTCTCTTCGGATAAAGGGTTGGCTTTGCAATGGGAGGAGACTTGTTGAAAGCAGCAGTACTAGGTAACAATAAATTTCAATAATTCAGTTGGGACAAACCAAAACATCAATATATCCAATTTCCTTTTTGCTTTGTTTCACTCCTGAAGCAAGAGAGTGGATTCTGAAGTTTTTCAAAGTTATCCAGGTCCACCATCATGGATCTAAGCAGCTCAGAGTGATGCTGTTGACCGTAAGAGACATGTGCTGGGCCAACACCCTGACAGATCTGCGCCATGAATACAGTGGGTGCAGTGAAACTGTGACCTCCAGGGAGGAGATCTTTTATAAGATGCTGGTGGCTGCCATCTTTAATGTAGACCCACACAAATTATAAATTTTATAATTAAACATTGTTTTACAATAGCTGAATTTAAAGAGCTAGTGAACTGTCTAAAACTAATATTAGATTTTAAAAGCAAGCAACCAACCATTACCTTTTATATCTGAGGTACTTTTTCTTTTCCCTTTGTTTAATTAGAAGATTGCTTACCTGATGTCAATAGGTGTGATGTGTGAACAGCTCTTAGCCTGGCAGCTGACATATCTTGCTCTACTGCCCCACACTATATCTGCATTGTGACCTCACGGACTGCGACATCACTGCTACTTAGGAACGGCAAGTGAGTGACTGCCTGGTCATTGACCTGTGATGTTACTGTTGGTGAGATCATAATGCTGATGATGGTAGTGTAGGGCAGTATAGCTAGATATGTTGGCTGCCAGGCTAAGAGCTGTTCCACAAATCTAGCACAATACTATCACATAGAAGGCTTCCTGATGAGCAAAAGGAAAAAGAAAATTACTTTTGGAAATAAAAAATTAAAACTGACTACTTAAAATTTTGTATTTTTCTGTCTGCCTGTTTTAGCTCCACTAGCTCTTTAATTTTAAAATATCGCAATGAAGAATCTAAGATTATCAGGAATAAGTTACTGCTAAAAAGGAAGGATAACATTTTTGCTAACTAGTACTGCTGCTTTAAATAAGGAAAGGGGACTCTCACTTGGTCCCTGGTATTAAAAAATAAAGGTGAGGTGTGTGTGTGTGTGTGTGTGTGTGAGAGTGAGAGTGAGAGAGAGAGAGAGAGAGAGAGAGAGAGAGAGAGAGAGAGAGAGAGAGACACAGAGAGAGAGTTGCTATGTCCACTGTTTATGATCTCTCCAGGGCAGCTTAGTATGACACTGGCCAGCTGGTTGCTGGTGGCTTCATGCATATGAAAGCATCCGTGTACTCCCTCATAAGAACGCTTTGGTCATTTTAACTACGAGCAGTTTCTGTCCAGGAAGCTGTGACTGGTGTCATCAGAGTGCCTAGTCATTGGTCTGTCACTGAGCCCATTGAAGCTTGAGCTGCATTGGCCTCGACAGTGGCACACCTGAAATGCCATTATTTGTAAGAAAATGTTTGCTGCACACGCATGCGCAGGTAAGCAAAAATAATATTGGGGGGAGGCTGCATTAAATGTCTTTATAGCTGCCACTTAGCCCAGTTTCAGTTATTTGCATGTAGTAATGTCACTTTTGTCATCTCTGCATAGCTATATGTATTATCTCGAGTACTGTCTGACTTGATATGTATTCTAACCTACCTGTACTATATACTGTGTACCTGTACTATATACTATGTGTTGTATAATGTCATTTCGTTTTATGTATGTATTCTCCTGGGTCGTGCCTGAAAATAATCAACTTTGGCTAGCGCACCTAACCCGGTTAACAAAGACTAAATAAATTAATTAATCGGGGCCCTAAGTGAGGTAAAAATAGGACTATTTCAAAATAACAGAACAGTACACTGGTGTGAGCAAGGGAAATTTTATTAACAAAGTTGCACTGTTACATAACCTAATTTGAGTAGCAGTAGGAAAAATACGTGTGGCATTTTGCTGGTAACCTTTTGTTAAACGGCTGTCCAACCACTTTTGTGTGAACTCTGATGTGTAGCAAGTGACTGCTATACAGAAACACTTTTGTGTAGCAGTTGTTGAAGATGGTGTAGTGTTGTGTGTGTGTGTGTGTGTTTTTTTTTTTTTTTTTTAACGCTGTGCCAGGTAAAATATTCCCTGGGGATAAGACTTAACACGTGCCCAAATGAACAGTTGTATTAAAATTGTAAACAGTATTGTTTACGTTCCTTAAAAAAAAAAAGACATTTTAGTATATTGTCACCTGTACAATCATTGTATCCTTATTTACAAACATACACCTGTGTATATGTAATAAATATGTATTTAGTGGTTAAATCCAGTACACTGTAATCTTGGTTACACACAGTCTCTTAGTAACAGAGAGAACATCGTTTCCTCTACGCTATCTTTAAACGTGTGGTCACAATTTGTAAATTTCCCTCTGCCAGCTGTTTCTTTTTGTGCTTGATGCTGTGTTGCAAGGTATACCAGCCAACTTGACAAAGGAAAATTACATTTATGTTAACTTTCTTCCTTAAACTAGAAAAGTCAAACTACATTACCATGAAGGTTTTAGTCATTTGTGGGAACCAGTAAATATTAAAAAAAATAAACTGGGGACATCAGTGATTACACGTGTTTGTTTGTTTTTTTTTTTTTTGGTTTTGTTTTGTTTTGTTTACACACCTGTAGTATCGTACCGGTATAAACTGCTCAACCTTCGGTTTCATGCTATATGTGGTATGATGCACCTTAGGTTTGTAAAAACAAAATGATAAACTTTTCACACACTGTTGCCCATAGATACATAATAGATGCTTTTCTCCCTGACCCCACTTGTTGCAGGGATACATCCTGTTTCCAGGGATGTAATATGTTCAGGGTTGCTTCCTCTGCCCCCCCCCAGCCCTAGTAACCCACTGAGTACCCCACAGCTTGCCCTCCATGGCAGGGGTGTGGGGGGCACCCGCAGTTCTACTGTGAGAAGCAGGATCCAGTGTTGAGGCACTAGGACCCAGTGGAATCCTAGAGGCACAGACAGTCATAGACATCCGTTTTTCTGTCCTTTAGTCCCTCCCACTTCCTCCAGTGTGAGCTCAGCCATTTGATTGGGTTCACATGCATGCAACACCACCCCCTGGCAGGAGCAAGCTCCCTGACCCAGCCACAGGGGTCACCTTGGCGCCAGAGTTCGCTGTCTGCCCTACATGATTGAGGTGTACTGCTTCATGGCAGCTACCCCAGCCTGACATGCTTCTTGTTGTGGCAGGCGGTGGCTGTAGGTAACAATATGGCACCACTAAACAGGGTACAAAGTTGGCACTGGTCCACTGGCCAGATACTGGTAGAGTTTGTATCGGGCTAGTAACATTTTCCTTTAATTAGCCCTGCTGGCTAGTAATGGAGGCAGTAACCTGTCAATGTATACTTGGGCTAGTTTAATGTCTGTGGGGCCAATGGATTTTCTCAGTCATTAGCCTTGCTGGCTAGTACCTGAATAACTTAATCTCGACCCTTGTTAAACAGACAGTTTTGGTGAGATGCAGTGTTTCAGATTGGCAGTACAGAATTTTGCTATACTGTGCCAGTGCATAAATGCAGTTGATCAGTCTGTAACAACATTTCTAGAAGATGCCAATGGCCCAGTATGGGTAATGCCTCCAGTTTGTGCCCTTGACCTGGTGAGCTAATGGGACAGTGTGAGGGAGAATTCTCCAGTCTTTTCAAAACCTGCTTGCAGTGCAGTCTTTAGCAGACTTTGGCAGGCAGAGGTCCTGGCACTGGAGGTCAGTAACTGGCCCACTGTCAGCTATTTTGTGCACCAGTAGTGTAAAATGACACATCAAAATGGTGGCCCCTAAGCAAGATGCTTTTTAAGCACATCATGCTTTTAAATCCTGGTTGCTGGATGGTGCAGAAATAGCTGGTACAGTTTTTTTTTTTTTTTTTTTTTTCTTCTGTCTAGTATGATGCGGTTCAAAAACTCTATTAGTAGAAGCTGGTTTCCAGAGGGTTTCGCTGCAGGTGTTTTTTTTGTGTGTGCCAGGAACATTGACAGTTTAAAGAGTACTTAACTGTGTCAACAAAGACATTACACACACAGTAAATTCCATTTTATGGGTTCAGCTGCAGAGGAGGTGGTGGTAGTGGGGCAGACTTGATGGTACACTTGGTCTTCTGCTGTTTCTTGAATCCAGTGTCTCTAAGTAAGTATTAAACCACCACAGAGCATGGTTCTACTGTGGCATTAATCAGTGATTGGGGCAGCCTTGTGCGTCCAACCACCCAACCATGGATTAATGCCACAGAAGACATGCGCTTGTAACATGTCAAGAATTTGTAGAAAGAAGCAGATTTATTATTTACTGTAATGCAAAATAAGAGACACACACACACACAGATTAGGATCCTGGTGTTTAAGACTGAAATACACAGTCTGCTGAATGCAACCTTTTCTACATCTATTGTGGGTGTAGGGAGGCATTATTTTATAATATTGTCATTTCAGTGCATGGTGTTATTGGAAAATATATTGTTATGGTAGTTTTTGTTCTAACTTACTGTCTGGATTGGTGCTAGGTACTTTGATTTTCACCTGTGTGTATTAGAACATATGAGTTGCACTGCAGGATGGGACCATGCTAGGATGCATCTTCATGTTTTTTTCCTTCAGTTCCCCTGGCAGGCTAACAGATGGCTGAGATTAAGTGTAATATCGTGAGCAGAAACAAAACTATTTCCAGCCAGTAATTCTATACATCTTAGTCTTACATTTACTAATATGGTATTTTCTCCTAACTTACTGTTAGGATCATCGCTGTGTACTTCGATTTTTGTCTGTGTGTATTACAAAATATGGGTTGCACTGCATGATGGAACCATGCTAAGGCAGAGCTTCATATTTTGTTATTGCAGTTCCCTTGGCAGGCCAACGGATGGCTGTGAAACCATGCTAGCAGCACAGCACTGTTGGGCTGTCATAGGAACTGCACCTGAAGAATTGCTGAAGCAAACATGGATTACACTATTACACAAGCAACCATGGTTCTACTGTGGCTTTAACCCATGGTTTCTAGATGGTCAGGTGATGTACTTTAATCAGTTCATGGAAGTTATTAATGTGCATTGCTCACAGCCGGGTTACAAGTCTGTGTATTCAACAGTCACACATGCATTCTGCATGCTACCTTTTTTTGTGAACTGCCTTTGGCTTTCATACAGTGGCTCCACATAACTTTAGCACTGGAGTAATGTACTCACTATTTTTCACACTAGGTGATGTGCTTATTGGCATCAGTTAGTAATGTTCCTGTTGAGGCCCTGTCCACACTACTGCCTCTGTAACGTTACAGAGGGCTAAAGTGGACTCAAACTGTTACCAAAACGGCTTATGTCCACACTGGTAACTTTACAGAAACCACTTATGAAGTGGTTTCAGCAACGGTTTAGAAAACTGTTTCACCTCTGTAATGTTACTGGTGGTAGTGTGGACGTGTAGCTTCAGTATTGCCCTCAGTGCAGCACGAACTGCTTTGTGGGATAGGGAACAGACTATCACGGTCACACTTCACCCGGTGCGTGGATGGGCTCTAATGGTTTCCAAAACGGTTCACAGGTAATATGGACACACTGTAACACTACCTGTTTGAACCGTTTTGGAAACATTACAGATTTTCGAGTGGTAGTGTGGACAGGGCCTTACAGAAATGAAATTCATCCCTCCAAGTGATACACGTTTAACTGTACCTGAATAAACACTGATGTGAAAAATTGTGTTTTTAGTTGTTTTATTTTAATGGACAAAATTCTGCACAGTTCTCATCATGGAACCAGTAATTTGGAGTTTTTACTACGTTATGGATTTGTGTACAGAACGCTCAGCATCAGCTGTTGACCTGTCAGAACCGTGCCTGGAGTTCTGTGCACAAACCATGACAAAGTCAAAACACCAGATCACTGGTTCCATGAAGACTGTAAACAGAATGCTGTCCATAAAAACAAAGCAATGCTAAATACGTGTTTTTCACATTAGCAGGGTTCGACCTTAACATTGTTTTACTAGCCCTGAACCTAGTGCAGCTAACCCTCTACTTGTCTGTCTTGACTAGTGCAGGTTTTTCATGGCTGTTAATGAAGTTGAAAAAGTCCCAAGCTGTAGTCTTTTTGCTAATCTCCCTCAGTGTTCCAGATGGCCTGGTGTGATTAACAGCTCATTAAGAGCTGCAATTATCTAGCAGTTCAAGAGGGGGATCCAACAAAAGACTCAGTGCGAGTCATTATCACTCAGTTGTTAGGACATTCAGCTAGTGTACATACTGTGATCAAGGGCAGAGTGCTGTTAAAGAAGACTGCTGTATATTTCTGATTTGGATATGTCTGATGTATTTATTGTACATTACATCAGTTAGTGTACATATGTCAATAAGAGATTGGTCATTTCTGCTGTTGCAACACACATCTAGAATGTGAGGCTCTGACACAAGGTAGTAAAATGTCAAGCAACAAGCAAGCCTCCATTTACATGCAAATGGATCACTTGTAATACAGCCCTCCCATTCCCTGATGTCACTGCAGCAACAGTGCAGAAGTACACATAAGGGTATCAGTGCTGTCTATCCTGATTTTAGCTTTAAGTTTGCAATGGCTTAAGACAGTTCTGTCATGCAACTCACACAGGGAGTAGTACTTTTAGCCTTAATACTGCATGTGTAGAGCAAATAATACATCTAATAGTATTTCATTCACAGGAAACAGAATCTGTTTCTTTGAACTGCTCATTTCTCTCTGTGAGACACTTGCAACATGTTGTGGACAGCAGTAGAAAGAATTAATCAGACAATCAAGCAGTCAGTGAGTCAATCAGTACTGCACCAGGTGAACACCCTTGAGAAGATTCATTTAAAAGGTAGGCCTGAGCAGTTTCCCAAAGGATCACACAAGACTGAATTCCTCCTTTGCACAAATTATACACCCCTCTTTCAGCAGCCCGAAAGTGGAGAGCTAGATCACTTACTTTTATAAAGTGTATTGTTTTACATTTCAAATGCTCCTTACGTTTGGGTTTCTGACTGGAAATACTAAGACACAGAATGCATATGACATGAGAGAAATGAGCTAAACAAATACAGAGCACTACATGCACTGAGACTGGTTAGTTTCTTTACCTACAACAGCTGAAGTGTAGTATCTGATTTGTGGGGGACATCTTACTTCAACTGCTGGCATTACAAAGGGGGGGACTGCCACAACTTGTTTTCAGTACCTTCAAAGTGAGGTGCAGTAGCTCTCACATCACAGTTAATGATTTATAATGGGAATGAGGGCACTTTTAAAGTCATGGACCTGAGGGGCCGTCACAGTTCCCAAGGAGGTTAGGGGAACTTGTTAAGGGTTAGAGAGTAAGGGACTTTAGTAGGATTTGAACCAGAGTTTCCCAGTTCTTGTGCTTTAACCACTAGATTATCCTTCTTCCATATGCTGCAGCTGATGTCCGTGTAACATATTCCTTGTTATAGCTGAACTCTTTATTGCTTCATATCAGCTATCCAGTCACTGACTGCCTAGTTACAAAGGGAAAGGGGCATTTTTTGCAAGATTGTGACTCACTGCTGGTGTCAATCAAAACAGAGAATGCTAACACACACAGAACATAATACCACTTCAGACTCTTGTTGTACCCAGCGTCATTTATTGGGTAAACTGTTTTTGCTAACAGAAACATTAACACAACACATACAGGCACTGCCTTATAGGCATACTGTATATACATGTCAAATCAGTGCTGCATCACACTCATATGGTCCTAGTTACTATTAGACCTGCACTTCAGGATGTGCACAACACTTAAAGGGTTCTTCCATTACTCAAGTGGGAGACCAAACATTGTGGGTTTGGTTTACTGGTGGAACAGTATTTAGTGAAGCACCATTATCTGTTGCTCTGATGACATCATCCTCCAGCAGCGTTGATGGTAAAATGGAGGACAAACACATGGATAACTTCTGGGGGCTGTATATTTTTATTTATAATCTAGATTTGGACAGCAATAGGACTGCTGGCAACTAGAGGAGTGTCACAACAGTTACACATAAAGAGTTGGGAAAATATGGTGTGAAACCATGGGAGACTTCCCTTTAAGCAACTAGCTTCAAGTTTGCTGAACTTGTCTTTGATTCATCCCACAATATTAAAACCAATGTGCCTCATTTCCCAACCTTTTGAGTGCCTGTATCCAACACAGCAGTGACAGAATGCTATCATATACAGTCTGCCCAGCCAGGTGGTTTGTCCACTCTATACTTTCTTTGGACACCACTGCAGACTAGGCTCTGAAGTGGCCATCCATAGACCCATAGCTGCCATTACTGACTGGTGTATGGTTCACAGCTCCTCTTAATGGATCACATTAGTCAATGCCATCAATGCAGTGCCATCCAGCATGTCATTTCATCTTAAAAACAATGCTTTGGAGCATGTATGGTACACAGCAAAACCTTAGTAAAATATATAATTTGAAAGGTTAAAATGGGTGTTCCTGGTGTGCACAGATCATCCTATATAGAAAGTTAGGTAGTACAGCATCATGCCTGTATATTGCTCTCCTTTGACTGATGAAAGGACACTGTTATGAAGAATCTGTTTTTGTTAGGGCAGAGCATGTTAAATCAATATTTTTGTGCCTGGCACATATAAACAGATATGTCAAAGTTTCTTATATCCCAAGCCCCCTGTGTTTAACTCTCTCCAAAGAAATCCTAGAACTGCCCCAGGCTCACTTTGCAGTGTAAGAAAACTTCTAGAAGTGCAGTTCTGGTTAATCACAGGTTGGGGGATGAGAGTGTCTTTCTCTGCCTGATTCTGTACATTGCCCTGCAGGTCAGGGTGGGACTGTGGTGACGTACATCATGATGTGGCTATTGTGTGCAACGCTAGAACTGCCTGATTGAACATTTGCTATTATGGTATTCTCTGGTTTGGCGGGGAGGGGGTGAAGAAAGAGGAAGCAAGGGGCACATGGTAAAAAAAACAATGGGGGTGCACACGGCAGGTGATTGGACTGCAGACTTTTTTTTTTTTTTTGCTGGGGCAGGAAGTAATGTCGG
Source organism: Neoceratodus forsteri (assembly GCA_016271365.2). Taxonomy (NCBI): domain Eukaryota; kingdom Metazoa; phylum Chordata; order Ceratodontiformes; family Ceratodontidae; genus Neoceratodus; species Neoceratodus forsteri. Next base: position 1,808,807,151 of record CM057452.1, read on the forward strand.
AGCAGGATAAATATGTAATAGTCAGAGTATTCCTTGGCTTGCATTTTTCCCTGTTTAACCGATCAAAATTGACCATTATTATTGTGGGCTAGTGCAATTTTTAATTAACTTGCCCGGCTGGCTAGTGCAAAAACAAGTTAGGGTTGACCCCTGCATCAGTTTATTGAGGTACAATTAAATACGGATCATTTAGGGGTATGAATATCATTTCTGAAAATAGGAACAGTATAAACAGTTGCCCGTTGAAAATCCTTTCCTGTTCTTCAACTTTGAAAAAATGCTCCCTTTGAACATATATTTATGGAGCATTTCAAAGGGTTGGAATAAGTATTGGTACTCATCAAAATATGTAAGAGAGTATTTCTGAAAAATGTGGGAGTAAAATAGCCAGTATTCACTTTTTCTGGAGTACTGTTTTCATGCATATCGTGTTGAACTTAAGGGCCTGTAATACATAAGGTTTATGCCAGGGGGATAGATTGTAAAATTCTGGTTTGGTTCACTGGCTGTCGACAATTAGGGGATCCAGGAAATAGACACTTAGTATGGTCCTACAATCCAGGAAATGACATGGAAGCATGTAAGGCAAATGAGAATAACTTCTTTTGTATCTCTTGACACCTTGTTCACATGTGATTAATGGTAGTGCAGGAGCAGTAAAATACGTTTATCCAGGAAATTACCATTTAGCCAGCGTTCATTTACAATGGTGTCTTGTGTAGAATGTATCTAAGAAATAACTCGCAGCAGGGTGTGCATTTCTACATAATTATCTCACTCCCCAGGGGAATTGGAAGGCACAAGGCCAATGGCCAAGTGACTTTCAGCACAGCCAGAAAGTGCATTAATTTTCAAAAAATACATGTACTGATGTCATAGGATCATTCCTCCCATTTACCCTGCACTGGAAGATGTCACTATGTAAAGGGCCTGCAATTTGTCTGCTGTTCCTCGCACCATGGACAAACAGTATCCTGCCCCATCTCATCTAACTTCCCCTTCACTCAGATTGTCACTTAGTTTTCCCCTGAAAATAAGAAATGCTTTAAATTTATATACACACACACACACACAGAGTCGGGGGGGCATAGTTTGCTCCCAAATTATGGACAACACTTAAAAGAAATGTGGGACACACCTGAAAAAAATGGCACCATCGCCGTAGAAGCTGTGCATAAGGTAGTATTTACTGAAAAGAGCCTTTTGGTTCTGCTCACGATGCTGGTGACCTGGGTTTGGAAGTAAGCATGAGTCATCTGATGGCCGGCTGAAGGGAGGAGGATTGAGCATACCAGAGTCGCTCTCCTCCTCTGGGGGAGGGAGGGCAGCCTGCTCTGGGGCTAGAGTGCCACCTGGGTGACCATAGGTGGCAGTGCATCCTGGAGTGGCTCAGCGGTGATGCCGGCACATGACATGCACCACGCTTGTGTACGTGCTTGCTTCGCTTTCTAGGCCAGCATCTCAGGGTAGGGACAAAAAATGGAGGAGAAAAAAAATTGGTAGGCCTGGGGTGACATGGTGGACACGATCCCGTGCAGTACCCGCACTGGCAACGTGACAGCTTCCCAAGAACCAGATCCTTGAAGCAGCATTTGGGGCTCTCCTACACCCTACCATGGGGGGGGGGGGGATGAGCCGTGGAGTAAGCAGCTTTTCCTGTTTTGCAACCCCAGTTCTCACCTTCCCCCAGTCATACACAACCCGTTGACAGCCTTGCATACATGTAGTGAGATACCTATGATGGTGCAAGCTCCCTTGACCCACCACAGGTGTTTCCTTGGTGGGGGAACATGAAAACCTCCTCCCTAGGCTAGGATTTGCAGCCCTTTCCTAACTCTGACCATCTGACTCTAAAAGGCCCAAATCTGTTCTTGAACTTGGGGTACTGGCACAGAAATAAGTTGAGGTACTGCTGGGTCTTTGATCGCACCACAACTGTGCATTTCAACAAAATTCAGTATGCAAGTATTGAGTACTTTAAAAATTGTGCAATACAAAAGTACAAGTACTGTGCACTTTGCTGTATTTGGTGCATCTTCCATTAAATTGCACACTTCTAACTAGATGCAATACATCTAGAAGTGTTCAGTTTCAGTACACTGTTGAAAAGAGCCAAAGTGAAATGGCACAACTCTATAGTCTCCCCCCCGATGCCGCACACACACACACACACACACACACACACACACACACACACACACACACTGTCTTGGAGATTATAAAATGGAGTTGGACTTGAGTATATTATTGCAGCATTTTTTTTGGGGGGGTGCATATTGGCACAGGATGAGGAAAATCTGCTGTACACCCCTTTTCTTCTACAATTTTATTGACTCTAGTAACCCAGCCTAGATGCAGCACCTTGTTTCCATTAGGCTTCTGCTTCGATTGATTTTATGCAGCTAGGTGGACTGGAACACTGAAAGGTTAGGTGACATACCCAAGGTCACACAGTGAGTAGCTCTAGCAGGGTTTGAACCACCAATGTCCCAGTTCCCAACAGTGATCCAGATAATTTTTGGGACACACAAGTATTTACTACTAGCTTCTTCCACCTGTGGTAGTATTTTCATCCAGTTGGTAGTAATATCATCCGTTGCCGTGTCTCGTAGCCACCCACCTCTAAACTAAGTCTCAATCTCACTAGGCGCCTGCTGCCACTGTCTGTCTAACATTGCTGTGGATCTGTACTGTGACCTTATTTTTAACACCGTCATGCTGCAACAGTCCTTCTGACCAGCCAGTGAGCAACTCCTGTCCCTGCCTTTACGGGTCCAGTGTGGTGCCATGCCTGCTAGCATCTCATGGTACTGCCAACTTTGTACATGTGTACCACATTGTAAATGTGCAAGGTGGGAACCAAATTCCTAAAATCAGAAAGTGGGAGTAAATTATGCAAAACTAGTAGTAAAATACACCTCGACTCCCCTTATCTGTTCCCCTGGTTCCCAAGCTGGTACGCCAGCCACTGGACCACACTGTCTTTAGCATACCAGCTGCTTCCTATACATTGTTACAAGCAAACGCGGTAAGTAAGCAGTGACCTATGACAGGTGTGGGTTACTGGGATTAATCAACCTCAAGAGTATTGTGAGGCACGAGGGCGAAGCCAGAGTGTCCTCACAGCACCCATGGTGTTGATTAATCCTCAGTAACCCCACACCCTGGAGTGGGTTATTTCACTTATAACATGGGCTCCAGTAACTTTCCAAAATGTTATGTATTTTTTTTTTTCTAAATATAGAAACATTCCTGTCTGAATGTGGTATCCTTCCACTTATAATGATACTCAATAAAGTAGTCCGTGGATTAATTCTGGTGATTTCTTTACTTTTCGTCTGTTTAACATACTGGTTTTGGTGAAATTAACATAGTTTTGTTATTTGAAACTGGAATTATTTACTCATTTTATACTTTGGACACATGTACCTCGCTTGTTTGTACTGTTTCTTTGGTGACGATTCTCAGTTGCGTGTTGCGACTGTTGAGGATTCATTATCAGAGGAAAACATTGAGAGTCTCTATTGCAACACGATCTTACTTTTACTGACAATAACTACATTTTTAACATCATATTCTGTTAAAAAAACAATATTTTTAATCGGCGGCTACGCATACACCTGAAGGTAGTACCAGGATGTTTTCACCAAAACCATACTGCGTGGAACCGTTGTATGTGTATTACAGTTCCACTTAGAAATGGATCATGTTTAAGCAATAGAGAACAATTCCACAGAACATGTCTTCAATTTACAATACCTAAAAGACATTTAAACAGTCTGCTTAGAAATGGATCACATTTAAGCAATATAAAACAATTCCAGTGAACATTTCTACACAGAAGTGCAGCAAGTTTCAGTTAATGCTGTCGCTGTGTCTCCATGCTGCACTTCTCTCGGCAGCACACGGTTAACCTGCACGTCTGTCTCTCTCCCCCACTGCCTATGCTTCACATTCGCCGCAGGTAAATCATGTCTGGCCAACCTCATGGTCCCTGTTGAGCGCCATATGTGTAATTCAGCCCCCCATACAGTTAGTTTTCAAAACTTGCTACGAAAACTACAGTGACCGCCTGGGTGGGTGGGAAACACAATATGCTCTTGTACAGTAAATTATGATTTGTACTATGTAGTAACTTCACTTTTCCCAATTTTGTACACTGATCGCTATGAGTATTCACTGACCATTAGGGTGGGTGGGTTCTACTTAACAACTTTTGCCCTTAATGCACAATTTCAAACTGTCGCGCTCTAGCTCTGTTTGCGCTATGCGGTGCACCTCTTTAAAACTACCACTTGCTTCCGTTCCTCAGATCCTTGACTGGTAGACGTGAGTAGGATTTCACTTATCGCTTACTCACTTTAGACGTGGGTGTAACAGGGATTAATATATGCCCCTTGTGATGCTTCTCCTTCGGTGAAAAGCATTACAGATGGTGGAGCCCATGTTATAAACATTGTTACTACTTGAACTGAGTTTTGCATCACTGCAGTTGTTCTAGCATTTTTTTGAATAGAAGGTTTTCTGTCTTTATGACATGCTGTGGAGGGGTTAGTGAGGAGTGTCCTATTCTGGGTCTGGGCAGACATGGAGGAGGCTAACTATTAGTTTACTTATGGTAGCGGGGAGGGGAGAGTGAAAAAAGGTTAAGAAAAGAAGACTGTTTTGGATGCACCCTTTTGGGTGCCAGCAGCATAGCTACTTCCCTATTGTGGTTATGCATACTCTTGTGCATTTAGTCAAGTTGAAGGTTACATTCAGTGCAAGTGATTCGACTGCATGATGTCACTAATGATGTCAATGATGGGGCATATAGGTCTAGGCATAGACCTCAACGAGCCTGGGTTTGATCTCCTGTATTGCACATTTTTTTTTCTTTTTTTACTACAACTTTTATTGTATGAGATAAGTTGTTAGATGTCATTGCTAATGTGGGAAAAAGTTTCAGCAGAGGTAAGTACAGTAGCAGACTTGTAGATAACTGAACTTAGTTTCCTGCAGTATGTTTTAGTAGCAATTCATGGTGGTGTGGAGAGGAATAGTAAATTATGTGAGAAGTAAATTTAGCTGAGAAGAACAATCTGTGAAGGTTTTTTTTTTTTTTTTTTTCCACCCCTGCTTTCTCTCTTCACCAGCTATGAGTTCCCTCTCCCACCTGGTCCTTCCCCTTCTCTCCCTCCTTGTCCTTGTCCTTCTTCCCTTGTTCTCTCTCCCAGACCCCTGCCACCCCTACCCCTGTTGCACTATCTACTTAATCAATACAAACAGCACCTTAGGAACGCTCCACTTCTCGACCAGTCCTTCCAGTGGACCTCCACTTGGAAATATCTGGCTACTTCTTAACACCACTAAGTTTGGTCCTAATGCCTGCCTATCCCTACTGTATCACATTGCATATCATCAGGGCTGCCATATGGACTCTACCTGCTGCCCATATGCTAAAACAGGACAAGGGGGTTGGTCAGTGAAGGGGAAGGGTGGAAGGGAGGGGCAGCTGCAGAATAAGGGGTGCTAGCTGCACGTTCGAGCAGACTTAAAAGACCTCTAGGCCTTTATCTGCTGGCAAATGTCGTATGTTCGTATAAAAGGAAACACAAATTATCACTACGGGACCTGCACTTCTGCTTTATGATGCTCCTCCTTCTCCTACTGATCTCTGGCAGTGTCCATCCGAACCCTGGCCCGGGCTGTTCTAGCCATTTGAAAAAGGCTGGGGCCCTCACCATCGCAACCATTAACATCTGCAGCCTGCTACCAAAGCTTGATGCACTCCAAGCCTTTATCAGCCAACATAATCCTGACATCCTTGCTGTAGTTGAAACATGGTTGACACCAAAAGTTACTGATCTGACAATTACCTTACAGGGCTACAATGTTTTCAGACTGGACCATGTCTCTAAAAGGGGAAGGGGCTGTGCCATCTACATTAAGGATAATCTCCTGGTACATCTTGTTCCAACCCCCATGCCTGCCTCCTCGGCCCAGCTTCTACCCATTAAAATTCTTCTGGGTCCCAATCAAAAAGCCCTCACCATTGTCTTTGTATATATTCCACCTCGAGATCAAGATCTTGGCATCAAAGAAGTTCTTAGCTTAGTCAGCTCCCAACCTCCTGGTTCTGAACACATTCTGCTTGGTAACTTCAATATAAACTGGCTCGCATCTGATGTCTACACTGATAAGGATGCCCTTGCAGCTGCCAACGTCTCACAACTGGTCACCACACCAACTCGGATAAATTATGAAACTGGCACCAGTACCTTGTTGGACTGGGTTCTTACCAGTCACCCTACTAGGATCTCTCATACCTCCATTCTCCCAGACTCTGTCAGTCGCCACTCCCTGGTTATATGTGAATGGTCTAATAAATTTCTAAAGCCACCCCCTATAATCATTACCAGCAGAGTCCTCCCCCATGGTTAACTAACCCATCTCAAACAGTACCTATCCTAGCAAGACTGGCTGCCCATCTACAAGGTGACAGATGTTAACCTAGCCCTCTGCTACTTTATCACCGCCTTCAATAAGGCCTGTGACCTCTTAGCTTCTTCTAAAAAATGGAAAGCAAAAGCCTGCTGTAACCCTTGGATAACTGTAGAGCTCCTTTCCCAGCTGAAATCTAGGGACCACCTGTAGGCAGTGGCTAAAGCCACAGGCAAACAATCTGACATTCAAAAATACAAACATGCCCGTAATGCATGCACAAAATCCATTTGTCTCACGAAAAGCTCTTATTATAAGGACGCCCTCACTAACACCTGGGGAAATGGTCGAGCTTTCTGGGACAATATCAAGGACATTACTGGGAAACAATCAGTCCCCCCCAGCCATGTTAATTGTTGAAGGGTCCACTATCCTGGATCCTGTGGTCATTGCAAACACCTTTAACACAGCTTTTACTCACCTCAGTACTGTGCTCCCATCTGATTTCTTCACAGTCACACCCCCTCCAGCACACCCTGCACTCTGTCAAACCACCCTCATTTTTACTTAAGGGAGATTAAGATTAATGAACCTTGCCGCCACATCTCCTCAGCCATCTCTACTTCCAGAACCAGTGGTGACACCCTGGACCTTAAGCTGCTATCACGTACACTTGACGAGGTTCTCAGTCCCCTAACTAAAATTCTTAACCTCTCTCTCTCTCTCCACACCAGTACATTCCCTGAAATATGGAAAACTGCCACTGTGACCCCGGTCCACAAAAGTGGGGACAAGACCTGCCACTCAAACTACCGCCCGATCTCCATATTGCCACCACTATACAAGGCCCTAGAGTGTATTGTTGAGGACCAGCTTAGTGATTATTTGGACAAATATAATATTCTGTGCACACAACAGCATGGTTTTAGAAAGGGGCATAGTATCACCACCGCCCTACTTGAATTTACCGGTGCAGTGCATAGTTCCCTTGATAAAGGTCTTCTTACTGGGGCTGTCTTCATCGACCTGTTGAAGGCATTTGACACAGTCCATCATCGGCTGCTGTGTGACCAACTACTCCTTGCTGGCCTCGCACCGGACTCAGCCTGCTGGTTCAGAAGCTGTCTTGGCAACCGCTCTCGAAGAGTAAAAATTGCCAATGCTATCTCTGACACCTTGGCTGTCCATTCTGGAGTCCCTCAGGGGTCCATACTGGGCCCTCTCGTTTTCAGCCCTTTTTTTTTTTTTTTTTTTTTTAAACTCCCTACCACAATCCTGCTCGGAACATATCATCTTATATGCGGATGATGCTGTTGTCTTCCACGCACAAGGACCTCTCACCACTTCAACACAGCCTTCAGATCGGATTCAGTACCTTTGAAGCATGGTTTTCCAGTCATCAACTAGTCCTCAGGCACAAGAAAACCAAGTCATTGCTTTTCTGCAGTTCACATAACTGCTACAAGCAACACCCCCTTGTCATCACCACCAAGCAGTGGACCGTCCTCGTACAAGTTTATTCATTCAGATATCTAGGGATTCTGATTGACCCCAATCTCTCCTATACGGCTCACATTGACAGTGTGGCTAAAGCTGCCAACACACACCTTGGATTACTCTACAAGCATAGGCAACACCTCACCCCAGAGGCCCTGAAGATTGCCGTCCAGAGCTCTGTGGTGTCAGTTATTGATTATGGCCTCATTATCTATGGCTCCACCACTACGTCCGCCCTCTGATGTATAACAACTGCCCTTAATAAAGCATGCTGACTTAAAACTGGTGCCCACTGCCTCACCCACACCTGTGCCCTTTATGAACAATCCAGATGGCTCCAACTCTCCAACCATATAAAGTATCTTACATGAGTTATGGCGGGAAAAATCAACCTTGGCCTCACACCCCCCCAGTGTTACTGCCTTGATACATCAAAACACCAATCGACAGAACACCAGGAGCTCGACAACCCAGTTTCTACAAGTTCCTCGCTGTCTAACTGTGCAGGGCCAACGATCCTTCACCTACAGGGCTCCTCTATGGTTAAATGGACACAGCCACACCATCCCCTCTGCCTCAACACTAGGTCTGTTCAAAACCAGGCTCCGGGCCCATCTCATTACCTCTAGCTCCTGTGACTGCCTGTCCTAGCTCATGACCTACGCAGCCTTTGTCCCGTCTGATTTTCTGCTAACCCTTCTCCCCCTCCCCTCAGCTCCTGAGGTGCCACTTAATTTCTCAGGTTTTCATATCGCCACTTTAGCCTCTGTTTGCCCCTCATGCACCCCCCTACCCTATCCACACTTTCCCCACCATCACTCCTCTCCATCTCTGTTTGACAAATGCCGCTGGCTGCATCCTTGACCTACCCTCCCCTCTTTTCATACTTGTCTCTTTGCCGGCACCAGACCCGACCCTATTCTTCTGTGCTTATGTTTTCTAGCCATGTTCCTCCTTTTCACTTTAGCTCCCTCTCTAAACCACCCGCTCTTCTCCTCTGCCTCTACACCTTACTCTTCCAACACTTGATCTTTCAACAGCTCTATTGTAACATGCACTGTTTACTTTTCTTCACTGTTGTTCTTGTGTTCTTTGTATGTAACTGACGTGGAACCTTTGTAAAAGAACCTTGGCTCAAAGGTATTTATAATTCTAGACAAAATATATAAAATAAAATATATAAATTGCCTACTGGGTTTAGATCCTCAGACGCCTGTTTTGCAGGTTTGACATAACCTCTGCATCATAGTAACTGCAACTCACTAACCAACAGTTCAATGGCACACTGAATGTGTGTTTGCTTAGCTGGCAAAGGATCGGTGGCTCATGTCTGAGCAGGGTCTTAAGCATTTTTTTTTTGTGTGTAAAACGGAAACTCACCTGAGTGGCAAGTCATGGCCATGTGGAGTTGGAGCACTGAATTATGTGTGAAGTAAATTCAGCTACAAAGAATAGTTTTGTGAAGGTAAGTCGCCGGCTGGGATTAGAGCCTCAGTTGCCTGTTTTGCAGATTGTGACATACCTCTACATTATAGGAACTGCAACACATTTACCAGCACCTCAGTGTCATACTGAATGTGTGTCTGCTTAGTAGGCAAGGGATCAGCTGTTAAGTTCCTGGCAGGAACATACAAAAAAAGTGTTTAAGATAGAAACTCACTTGAGTAGTGTGAAGTTGGAATAGTAACTTATGCAAGAAGTAAATTGAGCTAAGAACAACAATTTGTGAAAGTGTGTCTGACAGGATTAGATCCCCAGTGTCCTGTTTTGCAGGTTGTGACATAATCTCGATACCATAGGAAATGAGTCTCACTTACCTGCAGCCCAGTGGCACACTGATGTGTTGGTCAACAGGCAGAGATTTAGCAGTTTAAATTCAGGTAGACGTAGTTTGAATCCTAGCAAGGACTAATTTGTGAGGGTAAATCACCTGTTTGGATTAGATCTGCAGTTGCCTGTTTTGTAGGTGTGACACAACCACTACATCAGAGGAGCTGCTATTCACTTCCCTGTAGTTCAGTGACGCACTGGATTTTTGTTTGCTTAGCAAGCAAAGGCTCAGTGGTTCAAAACTGAGCAGGGCTGTAAGCTTTTTTTTTTTTTTTCCTCATAAGTTATTTAAGATGGAAACTCACTTGAGTAGCTTTTCATGGTGGTGTGGAGTTGGAATAGTAATCATGGACGTGAATATGGTGTACTATCCACAGTTATGACAGAATTTTTCCTTTAATTCTCTGGCTGGAAGGTCTTTAGTTGGCCCTCCCACCCACCCAGGTAGTATCCTCTCTCACCACCCCGTGATGTCAGATCTTCCTTTGGCTGGAAGCATCAGGTTCCCTTCATCACAGCTCCGTGCTAGGTGTGGACCCTATTTTCTGAATTTAGCTTAGGTCTTCGAGCTTTCCAAGCTTTTCGACTGCATTTTGTGTTCTGGATCTGGTAGACCCCCAAACTGGTCCTGGCTTCAAGTGGTGCATGGCATATGGACAGAAAATGTTGCGCACTGATCTGCACTCCTCGTGTGTCTACTGCATAGAAGTGGAGCATGACCTGCAGGCTTGCAGCCTGTGCCGCACCCTTAAGCCCTCCACCCTGGAGGAACGGTACGCCCGCCTTCTGGGTTGCCCAGATGAACAGGACCCTCCTGTTGAGTCCAAAGACATCCGGGGTGGTTTCTCCGGCAGCTGGTTCTGCAGCTAAGTTTGCTGCCATTGAGGAATCAGCAGCTCAAGCTGCTTCAGGCACTTCGTCCACCCTGGTTCTCGTGAGCTTCAGCGCCTTGTTCACCAGGGCATTCCGAGACCTACGCCAGTCATTGCCCACCCTCTGGGAGGGCCCTTCTCGGGGGTCCAAATCCTCTAGGGACAAGTCTAAAAAGTCTCATTGCGTGTCGTGGGATTGGGAGTGGGCCCATTTCTCCTCCTTCCTGTGCTGGCTCGATGTCCGTCGAACCATTGGCTTCGACTGACACTTTTTCTGTAGTCCAGTCCACTAGCCCCTCAGCATCACCACCAGGCTTGCCGGCAGAGATGTAGGTCGACCAGCCAGTCAAGATTTATCTGGACCCAGTCGACCTATTGTCGCGGGCCATCTCCCAGGGACAGTTGAATTAGCCTCCCGAGCTGGTACCCCCCCCCCCCCCTTAGGAGCCCGAGTCTGTGGGGGTTCTCTGGCATCCTATGCCTTCCCACTTCTCTTCCCTGACGAATGGGTTTTCCCACTTCTCCTCCTTGATGACTGCCGTTATTGGTTGAGGTTCCTGATCAAGGTCCCTCGGATCTTGATCATGGTCGAGGGACTCTCGATGCTGCTGTCGGTCTCATTCTTGACCCTTGGCGGAAAAACACCGCCGCTAACTCCTCATTGTCCTCAGGCGAGGATCGGCTTCACCATAAAATGTGGCACTGGTATGAGGAATTCCTTGGGCAGCAGTAGCTTCTCAGCACAGGTTGTGTGCCTCAGCCCAATCCGGTGCTTCCTTGGCCACCAGAGCCACAGGCTGATCCAGTTTCCCTGGTCTGGCCGATGCCTGCCTCCCCGCTTATTCGGGTAAAACCTCTGCAGCCTAAGGATAGAGCCCTTTCTGAAGTCTGCATGTATGGCACCCAGGCTTCCCAGTTGGCTCTTGTGAAGATCACGCAGGCCGACGAACCTCACATTGTCAGCAGGGACATGGGTGCTCAGCTAGCATTTGAGGAGTCCTCTGACTCTGAGGACTCCTCCATGTGCTTTTGTCAGACCCTGGGCTTTGACTGTGAGTCCGGGGAGGATGTCACCATGGAGCAAGGCCTACCTCTTTTGGGGCCCTTCTCCACTTGATCTCCAACTCAATGGGGATCCCACTGGATCCTGTCCAGAAGCATCATTGACAAGGATGACTCCCCTGGGGTTGACTTCCCTGTAGCAGAGGCCATCCTTGGCCCCACCTTGGAGCTGTGGCAGTGACCTGCCTTCTGCCTGTATGATCTGTAAGTACGCGGTGCCTACAGGGTCTCTGTCAGGGTTCACTGACCACCCTTTGGTCGAAGGGCTGGTCTTCTACTCAGTGTTTTGGCACACTGGCAATGTCTGAGACGTCTATAAGCCCCCCGACAAGGAGTCTAAAGTTAGACCATGTGGCCAAAATGTTCTGCTACGGTGTCTCATCCCTAGGTCTTTGGCAGGCCAGTTTGGCCCTTATGGTGGCCAACTTTGCAGATACTCTTTTGGGCATGTTGTACCAAGTTATTCCCCAGCTCCCGGCTGATCTGCAGCTGCCAGTCAAGTTGGGCCATGACCAGGGAGGCACTGTTGCTAAACAGCAGCTAAATATGGCCCTAGGTATTGCGACTTGTGCACCAGGTCCGTGGCCTCAAAGGTGGCTATGCGCTGCAGGGCGTGGCTGAGAATTTCGACTTTTACAGCTGAGACTCAGCACAAAGTAAGTGGACGACCTCTTTTTGGGCACTGACTTGTTCGGGTCCAACGTTGATGGACATCTCATCTGCATAGAGAAGTCCGGCGCCACCTTGGACTCCGACACGTCCTCCTAGAAGAATGTCAAGGGTCAGAAACAGCGGAAGAAGCCATTTCAGTTTCTGCCCTATTCTGCACCCTCATCCAGACTTCTGCAGCCCCCTTCAGGGCAACAGCAGGCTTGAGGACCCAAGTCGAAGCCAGTCTCTTCTGATGCCAAGAAGCCTGGGGATCAAGGGACTGCTACTCCCTCTACAAGCGCCACTTTTGCTTCCAAGCCTGCCCAGTGACAGGTTCAGGGGTGTCATTCTCCTGCCTGTCCTGTCCAGCCTGGGACATCCTATGGGTGGCCGGCTCAGACACTTTGCTTCCGGCTGATCCACCATCACTTAACACAGGTGGGTGCTCAAGGTGGTTGGTTAGGGATTGCCTCTGGAGTTTGAAGCTCTTCTGCCTAGCCAAGCCCATGCTCTTCGGGAGACCACTGTGTCCGTGGACATGTGTTCCACCTTTTGTGAGGACGTTGCCCAGCTGCTCCACAAGGAGGCGATGTCTCAGTCACCATGGCCAGTCCAGGGTTCATCTCCAAATATCCAAATACTTTATGGTTTCGAAATGGATGGGGGGTTGGTGTTCCACATACTGGATCCTGCACGACCTCAACAGATTTCTCAGGTTGCGCAAGGGGTAGGGCCCCGAAGGAAGTTCTGGTCTCTGGACCTCCAGGATGCATTCTTCTACATCCCACCTGTCTGTCCCACTGGCAGTTCCTGCAGTTCTGCTCTGAGGGATCCTGTACACGTTCCGGGCCATGCTGTCCGGCCCTTCCTCGGTGCCCAGTGTTTCACCAAGCATTCCAGTGTTGGCGGCCTTCCTGAGGCGCCGAGGTGTCCTGGTGTACCCTTACCTGGACGACTGGCCAATTGCTGGTTCCTCCAGAGAGATGATGTAGCAGTCCAGGGATCTGACCCTACAGACCTGCTCAACCCTAGGCCTTCAAGTAAATGAGACCAAGTCGGAACTCAGTTGATCGCAGGTCATCCAGTTCATCGGGGCGGAGCTTGACTCCCTTCAGGCCAAAGCACGACTCTCAGCAGACATGGTAGAGGATCTTGCCTCCTTTGCCTGATCATTTTGGGTTGGGCAATTTCACCATGCCCCTGGACTTTCTGCACCTTCTGGGGTATATGGCAGCCTTCACCAGCGTGGTCCGGTGGGGCCCCTGGATGATGCACTCCCTGCACTGGGAGCTGGCCCGCCAGTAGTCTCTGTGCCTTGGTCACCTCAACCAGCCTGTCTGTGACACAGCTGATGCAGGATGCCATCTAGTGGTGGCTCGTTCACGGCCATCTGCAGGAAGGAGTCCTGTTCATCCTCCCAGAGCCAACGGTCACTCTTGTGACCGATGCCGCACTGATGGGGTGGGGAACCCACCTGAGGAACCACGGAGCCAGTGGGCTTTGTAATTCCAAGGAGTCCCAATGTCACATCAACCTGTTGGAGCTCTGGGCTGTGCGTTTGGCACTGACTGCCTTCACTCAGCATGCTTGGGGTCTGGTCATCCAGATCTAGATGGACAACATGACAGCCATGTACTACCTCAGCAAGCAGGGCAGACGCATTTCCTCCTGTTGTTCTGGGAAGCTGTCTGTATCTGGACCCTCATGCGCAGTCTGGGCACTGACTTTGTGGCAATGTGTCCAGCAAGCTTGCGGATGCTCTTGATCATGTGGTGAGGCATCTCGTGAGTAATCCCTTCACCAGGTGGTATTAGATCACCTTTTTGTCCCTTTGGGGCACTCCCCTGGTCGACCTGTTTGCCTTTCGGGAAAACATGAACCTGAGGCTGTTTTGTGCCCACCACCTTCCTGTGGGACACTGCAGGGGGATGCCTTTGCGAGGTCCTGGACTCCGAGCCTCATGTACGCATTCCCTCCCTCTCCCTTGATCCACAGGGTGCTGCGCAAGATTTGGAGGGACAAGGCACAGGTGATCCTGGTGGCTCTGGACTAGCTGTGCCAGTCCTGGTACCCAGTTCTCCTCGGTCTCCGCAGCAGGCATCCGTGGTGACTGCCTCTCTGCCAGGACCAGCTTTCTTGCTATCAGGGGAAGGTCCTGCACCCGGATCTTCAGTCCCTGCACCTGACAGCCTGGTTCCTGAGTGGCTAGAGTTCCAGGCTTTGGGTGTCTCCAAGGTCCTTCATGTCGTTGAGGCCTCACTGAAGGAGTTGACTCGCCAATGCTAGGCCTTCAAATGGAAGAGATTTTCCATTCGGTGCCAAGGCAGGAGCTAGACCCATTGTCCTGCCTGGTGGCTTGCGTCTTGGACTACCTGAGATCCCTCTACCAGTTGGGCCTATGGTCAGTGACCCACTAGGTACCCCTCACTGGCAGCTATCTCTACATACCGGGCGCAGGAGAAGGTGGGTGCTTTTTCAAAGGCCTTTATTACTTGTTCCTGCCGGTGCATGAACCACCACCACCTTGGGACTTGTTGCTGGTTTTGGTGATGTTTATGGGCATGCCATTCAAGCCCATGTACAAGTGTAAGAAGTCACACCTCTTATGGAAGACTGTCTTCTTGGTAGCTGTCACCTCTGCCAGAAAGATGAGCGAGCTCCGGGCGCTTTCAATGGAATCTCCTTACCTGATCTTCCACAAGGACAAGGTTGTTCACTGCCTCAACCCAAAGTTCCTCCCAAAGGTTGTTTTGGACTTTCACCTTAACCAGGTGATGAATCTCCCAGTATTCTTTACCAACCCAACCTCGGTGGCCGAGCACATGCTCCATTCGTTGGACCTGAGGGGAGCACTCTCATACTGTAAGCGCACGGCTGGAGTTTGGGGAGAGGTTCGCCAGCTCTTTGTCGCCTGCACTGAAGCCACACCTAGCAGACTGGCAGCTAAGTGGACAGTTGACAGGTGGATAGTCTCCTCTGTTGACCTCTGCTGTAGGTTAGCTGGTAGGGAGCCTCCCGTTGGGCTCAGGGCTCATTCCACTGGACATACCGCTGCCTTGGCTGCTTCCAGGGACGTCCCTATCCAGGAAATCTGCAGGGTTGCCACCTAGAAGTCAGCATACCTTCATCGCCCATTACCACATCGACCTTGAGTTGCACCGAGATGCTGGCTTTGGGGCCTTGTTTCTGTAGCCCCTTTTCCCTAAATAGGGGGTGTGCACCTTGCCCCCTCCTCCGGGAGAGCTTCTAGTAGTCTGCCAAAGTGTAGATAATGCACCATATCCATGTCCTTTAGAAATGAGGGTTACTCACTTGTAACCGTAGTTCTAGAAGTGGTGTATAGTGTACATTCACCCAACCCAACTGACCTCCCCTGGCAAGTGGCACACAGGGTCTTGCTTTCAGCAGGTAAAATTTATTTGATCACTAGTCGCTTGTTTTGCAGGTTGTGACATACGTGTACACCATAGGAACTGCAACAGACTTACCTGTAGCTCAGTGGCACACTGAATGTTTGCTTAGCAGGGAGAGGATCAGTGGTTTAAATCTGAGCAGGTAGCTTTCTGATAGCCTAGTTGGTAGTGCTTCATGCTCCCATGCCAGCAACCTGTGTTAGGGAGTGGATTGGGTCAGGCAGCCAGGAGATCTGGGTGGCACTGCTGTGCTCCTAGATGGAGAGGAATGGTGCTTAGGTTCTGCTGCCTCGGTGACCCCTGTGTTGGGCTGTGGAGCTTGCTTCCTCCACAGCTATGCTGTTGAGTTCATGCCAGTCTTAATGGGTCACTTCTCAGCATCAGCGGGATAAGGGGGGGCCCAGGGAGCAGTAACTGAATGGAAAAAAATCCACCTTGCCTCCCGGGCTGCTTGTATGATGGTTGCCGGCACTCTCTGGCCCTGCTCCTCATTGATCCTCACTGGCCTATACAGTGAGGGGAGCTGCTGATGGGACTGGGAGGTCCCTGGACAAAAGTCTGAAGGCAGAGGTGGCAGTCTGGGGATCAAACCGCTATATACCCCGTGGATTGTGCCAGTTTTCTTCCTGCCTCCTCAGAGGCAGGCAGCATGGAATACAGATCTGTGCCGGTGGGACAGGTGCACAGGACATTCATTATTTTTTTGTGAGTTTTTATTTTAAACTAATATTTTATTTATTTTATGGGGGGAAAAAAACTATTACATATCATTCCACACAGGGAGGTATATCCAGTTTTTACACGTGTGTTAAGCTCATTATTTTTATATTAACATCACTAAATACCCCTGTACTGCATTACACTATGTGGGGGATCTACTTATTTTTCCAACAGTCAATCAATGAAAAAAAAAACTAGTCTGGGAAGAAACCCAGAACAACCCCAAAATTATAGTTGAGCTTAGTGACCTTCGTAGCCATGAGCAGGGACACTAAAATTATCAAAACTATATCATGCACCCTGTCAGATGGGTTAATTGTCCCTTCACACATGCATCGGGTTTCACAAACTGTAAGACCGTATCCTTCTGTTCAGCTCTAACAGTCTGCAGCTAACAGTTTTTGATTTAAGAGATCCTTTCTAGATTATTATGAATTTAAACAACCTGTGATTTGTTAGGTATCATCAGCAGTCAAGTTACTTTAGGCTAAGGCATTTTAAACACAGAACTCAGCCATGTAAGAAAATGGAGATACAGAGAAAACATTTAAACGCCTGTAGTGTTAAATTGCTTCGTGTGGCAGAAGCCGAGAGGTAGGACGGGAAGAGGGAGGGAGGCGTACCTTACATGCAGTCACTATGCATCAACTTGTAAGCTTCATATAAGTAACAATGGTCCCGTAAAACTAGGATCAACTATAAAGACCTGAAGTTCATTTTAAAAAATCAGTCCACTGGTTTTTGTGAAATTTTCCCCCAAAAAGAAATCAACTTTTCTAGGATCGTGGATATGTTCATCCACACTGTTTGGCATGTCCCTTTCCCCTTTAAATCTTGCCGGAAGTCTTCAAGCTGGCTCCTCCCAACCACGCCCCATGACGCCAGATCGTCCTTTCCACTGGAAGATGCAGGTTGCCTTCCTCGTGCACACGCATTTCGTAGGCCCTGGCTTTCAAAACTTCGGTTTTACCGAAATTAAAACTTGTTCGAGTTAGCAATTGTGCTTTTGTGTCCTCGCTCATGGAAGAGAAATCTTATCCAGGATTTTGCCGGTGTCCTTGCGACCAGAAGATGTCGCACACCGATCCCCATCTCACGTGCGTCTAGTGCCTAGATGTCTGCCATGACAACCTCATCCTGCAGCTTTTGCTTGGCCTTCCATCCCAAAGTCCTGGACGACCGCCTGCCACGTTTACAGTTGGGGAGACTGGAGAAAGAGACTACGGTGAAGTTCAAGGAGGCTAGGTGGGCGGTTTCTGTGGCCGCGGGCTCTGCCAGCAGCTGGAATGTATGAAGGCATTCGAAGAAGCCACTGCCCGCGCTTAGGCTAATTGAAGCTTTTTCATTCCACTCAACCTGGGCTCCACCTTCACAGATTCCTTCAAGGAGTTATGCCAGTCTTGCACTCCTCCTGATCTCGTAAGAGAGACAAGGAACCTAGCTCATCTTCATCTCGGCGAAGGTGCTCTTGGGACCGAGAGAGGTCTCAGTCCCAGGAGCATGCGGTCTTGACCTTGGTCGAGATTGCTTCCTCGGCCGCAGGCTTCACGAACCTTCCATCTGGCCAGACGACTGAGGAGGTGGCCGATGAGGTTGAGATTGTTCTCGATCCAATCGACCCACTGTTGCTGGCTATGGCCAACGACTCCTTAGAGAGGACTCCGGTCCTTGTGTTCCCCGATGAGGAGACCCAGCCTGCTGGTATCCCCATCAAGGTTCCAGTTCCAGACCCTCGGGTTTCACCGATCCCTCTGGTGTCTCTTGAGCGACCAAGTCGGCCTGCCCGATCTCAGTAGAGGTCTAGAATCCCCTTGGCCGATCGACCAAGGAAGACCCACAAGCGCTCCAAAAAGAGGCGACACCACAGGTCGTCCTAGTCCTCCTCGGATGAGCAGAGGCTCTGATGGAAACTCCGGCACTATAAGGACCTTATGTGGCAACAGCTGGCTTTTGTCCGGGCAGAAGCCGGCTCCGCCGCCTACCCCGGCCATTACTTGGCTCCCGCCTCCTAGGCCGAAGCTGACCCCCTCGGAACCAAAGCCTGTGAGGCTGGTCCTTCCTCCGGTTCGGCCTATTCCGGTCTCTCCACCGATAGTGGTGGAGCCGCCGCCTAAGCAGCTTGTGGGAGGGGCTCCTTCCAAAGAGGATTGACCAGATATGGGGCTTCCCTGACGTCTGTCAGTCACGGTCACCCCAGACTGCCCTCGGTGGGTCGAGGGTGATTTGGACGGCAGGCTGCTGTACCCGGACTCTTTGGACTCTGATGTCACTGGGCTTCACTTTCATCTTGGGGGTGACGAGTCATCCGTTGGCACAGGGATGGAGTAAGTTCCTTCCTCCTTTCAAGGGATTCTCTGTCTCATCTCTGATTCTACAGGGATTCCCCTGGAACCCATCCAGAAAAAGGTGGAGTACCCTCTCACGGACATCCTTGAGAGGGGATACCCCAGTGGAGGCCTTTCCTGTGGCTGAGGCCATTGTTGGTTCGGTACTCTTATCTGTGGTAGTGCCCTGCCTCTTGTCCAGCACCATCTGCCAGCATGGCCCTCAAGTACGTGGTGCCCATGGAGTCCCTTGTGGGGTTCACAGAGCACCCTTTGGCCGAGAGCCTGGTGACCGCCTCTGTGTTCAGGCGTACTGGCAGTTCTGCTGACACTGACTAACCCCTCGATAGAGTCCTTTTGGACCATTCGGCGCGGAAAGTTTATGCGGCTTCCTCCTTGGGCCTTCGTCAGGCAAGTTCGGCCGTCATCATGGCACACTTCGCTCATGCCCTTCTCTGGTCCTTAGATGAAGTCCTCCCACATCTCCCTACGGACATGCAGACCACGGTTAAGCAGGTCCGGGATCAGGGCTGCGCTGTTGCAAAACAGCAGCTCCAGATGACCCTGGACATTGGGGATTCTTGTGCTCACTCGATGGCCGCCGCAGTTGCCTCTCGCCGCAGGGTTTGGCTGAGGCTCTCCTCCTTCCCGGTGGATACTTAGCACAAGTTAGCTGATGTGCCTTTCCTTGGGACCGACTTATTCGGCCTGGGAGTGGACGGTCACCTACAGCGCATAGAGCAGTCCAGTTCCACCGTAGACTCCACCTCTGCCAAGAGTTCTTTGGGCAAGAACCAGCAGAAGAAAAAGAAGCCCTTTTGGCACTCTTCTCCTGCGGTTCAGCAGTCCTCCTACCAGGGAGGACAGCAGCATCAGCAGCAGGCTCAAGCTTGGCGCCCTCAGCCCAATCCTGAACCTCAACAGGCCCATAAAGGAGGCAGAGGCTCGGGTCCTGGAGTCTCCTCCTCCAAGCCTGCCCAGTGACAGGGTAGAGGTTGCCACTCCTATCTCCGTCATGCCAACTCTGGGTCTTTCTGTGGGGGGGGGGTGGCTCTGCCACTTCCTTTCCGCTTGGTCTGTTATCACTACGGACAGGTGGGTTCTTGAAGTGGTCAGTCAGGGACTGCCTCTGGAATTCGAGCAGTACCCTCCCAGCCAAACCTGTGCCCCTTGGGAAGAATGGATTTCCTCATGCTCCCAGTCAGCTCTTCGAGATGACATCACTCAGCTCTTCCTCAAGGAGGCAGTAGCTCTTGTGGCGGATCAGTCTGCAGACCCAGGCTTTGTCTCCAGGTACTTCCTGGTGCCCAAGCAGACAGGGGGCTGGCTCCCCATTCTGGATCTCCACAACCTGAATCAGTTTCTCAGGTCACGCACCTTTCGGATGGTCACTCTGTCCCAGATCATACTATCCTTGGAGTGAAACATATGGTTCTTTTCACTGGATCTGCAGGATGCATTCTTTCATGTCCCAATCTGTCTATCCCATCAGCAGTTCCTCCGCTTCAGGGTCGAAGGGACCCTGTAAGAGTTCCAAGCCATGCCGTTCAGCCTGTCACTGGCCCCACGGGTCTTCACCAAATGAATTGCAGTGGTGGCGGCCCATCTCCGGCGTGGGTGGGGGTGGTCAGAATTTACCCCTACTCCGACAATTGGCTCCTGGCAAGTTCCACCCAACAGAAGGTGGAGAGGTCCAGGGATCTGGCCCTCCACACCTGCTCCCCACCTTGCCTCCTGATCAGCAAGGCCAAGTCGGAACTCGTGCCTTCCCAGGTGATGGGTGTCATTGGGGCAGAGCTCGACTTGTCAAGCCAGAGCTCAGCTCCCGGCGGACAGGGCGGAGGTGTTCTCCTCCTTTGCCCAATCATTTCTGGTTGGAAAATTGCACCCTGCCCTGGACTTGCTGCTCCCTCTGGGTTACATGGCGTGGCGGCGTGCACTTCAGTGGTCCGTTGGACCCGGTTGCACATGCACACTCTCCAGTGGGAGCTGGCCGCCCAGTGGACTCAGTGATACGGTCATTTTGATCAGCTGATCACTGTAACCCAGAAGATTTTTGACGCTCACCAATGGTGGACCGCCCCAGACCGGGTTGCAGGAAGGGATCCCATTTGTTCATCCTGAGCCGACAGTCATCCTTATGACCAATGCCTCTCATGGGCTGGGGAACCCACATGGGGGACAACAGGGCCCACAGGTTCTGGACCCCCGAGGAGTCCCGATGCCACATCAACCTGTTGGAGCTCAGAGCAGTCATTCTGGCACTATCAGCTTTCACTCCTCGGCTCCAGGGTCAAATGGTTCAAGTCCAGACAGACAATACCATGACCATGTACTACATCAACAAACAGGGTGGCACGCTGTCCTGTCTGCTATGCAAGGAGGCGCTCCGCATCTGGACCCTTCTAGGCTGGTTGGAGGCGGATCTCCTAGCCATCCATGTGGCAGGATCCTCGAACCAGCTGGCAGATGCTCTTTCTCTTAGGCTAGACATCCCACAAGTAATCTCTCCAGAGGTAGCTTACAGCCTGTTCTCCCATTGGGGCAAACCAGTGGTGGACCTGTTTGCCTCCAGGGAAAACACCAAGTTGAGGCTGTTTCATGCCTAGGGCGCGCTGCAGGGGGGATGCCTTCTCGAGGCCATGGATCCCAGGCCTCCTTTATGCCTTCCCTCCATTTCACTTGATCCACAAGGTGTTACTCGGGGTGAGGAGGGTCAAGGCGAAGGTGATTCCGGTAGCCCCAGACTGGCCACACCAGTTCGAATATCCAGATCTCCTCAGCCTTGGTTGCAGGCCCCCGGAGCGGCTTTGAACACGCCCAGACCTGATATCTCTGAACCAGGGGAAGGTCTTCCATCCGGACCTTCAATCCCTGCACCTCACAGCCTGGTACCTAAGTGGCTAGAGTTCCCAGCTTTGGGTCTTTCGGAAGATGTCTATACCGTGGTGGAGGCATCTAGAAAGGAACTAACCGGAATTGTTATGCCTTCAAATGGAAAATATTTTCCATTTGGTGTCAGGGTAAGGATCTAGATCCCTTATCCTGTTCTGTGTCTAACATTCTCGACTACCTTTGGTCTCTCTCCAAAGGGGTCTGTGGTCATTGACCCTTAGGGTGCACCTGGCAGCCATTTTCGATTACTGGGCGCAGGCCGGTCAGCTGACATTAGCACAGGAGACAGTGGTCAGGCGCTTTTTCAAAGGCCTGGATCGCATATCACCTCCGGTGCATGAACCTCCACCTCTGTGGGATCTACTGCTGGTATTGGCAAAGCTCATGGGCAAGCCATTTGAACCAATGCACAAGTGTGAGCTGTCACACTTGTCGAAGACTGTCTTCCTGGTGGCTGTCACGTCTGCCAGAAGGACAGGGGAGCTCCAGGCGCTTTCGGTGGACTCCCCTTATGTGGTCTTCCACAGGGACAAAGTTGTCCTGCGCCCCCACTCGAAATTCCTTCCGAAAGTGGTGTCAGCATTTCACCTTAATCAGGTGTTGACTCTGCTGGTATACTACCCTAATTATACCTCAGAGGCTGAGTACAGGCTCCATACTTTGGACCTGAGACGTGCTGACTCCTACTACAAGTAGAGGACAGCGGAAATTTGTGGAGAGGTTCGCCAGCTGTTTGTCACCTACGCTGAAGCCGCTTCTGGCAGACCTGCAGCGAAGCAGACTATTACAAGATGGATTACATCATGCATAGGTCTGTTCTACAAGTTGGCAGGCAAGGAGCCTCCCAGAGGGATAAGAGCTCATTCTACCCACCATACTGCTGCATCGGTGGCTGCTTCCAGGGACATCCCTATCCAAGAAATCTGTCGGGCTGCTACCTGGAAGTCAGCAAACACCTTCATCACCCACTACCACATCGACCTTGAGTCACGCCGGAATGCTGGTTTTGGGACCTCAGTTCTCCAATCTCTGTTCCTTAAGTAGGGAGTGTTTGCGCCTTGCCTCCCTCCTCCCAGAGAACTGCTAGGAGTCTGCCAAACAGTGTGTATGAACAAAATATCCACAATTCTAGAAAAACAGGTTACTCACCTGTAACAGTAGTTCTAGGAGTGGTATATGTTGTTCATACACACGGACCCACTTGATCTCCCTGGCTGCAGACTCACACAACTTTGCTTCCAGCGGGCTAAGATCTGGCGTCATGGGGCAGAGCCAAGGTATATGCCACCCTGGTGGGTGGGAAGAGCCAGCTTGAAGACTTCCAGCAAGATTTAAAGGGGAAATGGACATGCCAAACAGTGTGGATGAACAACATATACCACTCCTAGAACTACTGTTACAGGTGAGTAACCTGTTTTTCAGCCCCTGACCTCTATCCCCTCAGTAGTACCTTCAGACCCAGTAAAACATTTAGGCATCTTCTGTAAACAAAATATTTAGCTCAAAACCTGATGAGCTCCCGTGGTTGGGACTCATTTCTCATCCAAAAACTGACTGCTGAGCCAAAGTTTTTAGAAAAAGTAAACTGTTCTTTTATTGCACATAAACTGGTTATAAAAAAATCTTACCATCTGCATAGGCTTGTTTGAATACAACTTGCCAGCATATCGTGTCCATAAAGAGTCTTGGAGAACATTACTGGCATTTGTAGACTCAAAACTTAAAAGTTTCAAATAAAAACGCGTGCTTCTAACCAGGAACTGCTAAAGCAAGCAAAACCACACATGACTTGCTTATAGCAACTCTCTTTTATTCTATTTGAGTCTACAGCCTTCATGTGTTCTCCGAGATATTTATGGACACGATAGGCTGGCAGGTTGTGTTCAGATAAGCCTTTGGTGATGGTCCACTCTGAAGGAAGGGGGGTTACTAGTGGGGTACAGCAGGGTTCAGTACTGGGACCGGTCCCCTTCATTGTCTTTATAAGCAATATTGCAGAGGGACTGGAAGGAAAAGTATGTCTCTTTGCAGATGACACAAAGATCTGCAACAGAGTTAATGCACAGGGTGGGGTAGAAAGGATGAGAAGGGATTTGGCAAGGCTGGAGGAATGGTCAAATGTATGGCAGCTTAGATTCAGTGCTAAGAAGTGCAAGGTAATGCACCTGGGAAACAAAAACCCAGGGGAAGAGTACACAATGGGAGCTGAGATACTAACAACAAAAAAAATGGTAAGGGACCTGGGGGTAGTCATATCATATGACCTAAAGGTGGGCAAGCAATGTGAGAGGGCAGTAAGGAGGGCTGGGGGGTACTGGGATGCATAGGGAGAGGCATCACCAGTAGAAAACAGGAAGTTGTTATCCCTGTTTACAGACAGCTGGTGAGACCCCATCTGGAGTACTGCATGCAGTTCTGGAGACCCAGTCTGTGCAAGGACATAGACAGGGTGGAAGCAGTCCAGAGGAGGGCAAGTAAAATGGTGCAGGGTCTGCACCGGAAGACATATGAAGAGAGGCTAAAGGAGCTTAATATGTATAGCCTCAAGGAAAGGAGGGAGAGGGGGGACATGATAGAAACTTTCAAATACCTCAAGGGAATCAACAAAGTCCAAGAGGGTATCATCTTTCAGAAAAAGAGGTGTGCAAGAACAAGGGGGCACAATTTGAAGATGGGGGGGGCGGCTCAGAGGTAATGTAAGGAAGTATTTTTTCACAGAGAGGGTTGTGGATGCATGGGACAGCCTTCCGGAGGAGGTTGTGGAGTCAAAAACAGTGGTTGAATTCAAGCATGCATGGGACAGTCATAAGGCAATTCTAGGGGGTGGAGGTAGAGAGAAGTAGGCTGCTGGTTAACTAGGATCTGCAGCTTATCCATTAGGTAGGGAAATGGGCAGACTGGGTGGGCCAAGCGGTCCTTATCTGCCATCAAATTCTGTGTTTCTATGCAAGATTTTTTATAACCAGTTTATGTGCAATAAAAGAATCATTTACTTTTTCTAAAAACTTTGGCTCAGCAGTCAGTTTGTGGACGAGAAATGAGTGCCAACCATGAGTGCTCATCAGGTTTTGAGCCAAATATTTTGTTTAAAGCAATGGTATTCACCCTGGTTTGTGCACCCAGATTTAGTAACATGTGAGACACCCAGTAAGTCTCTTTTGACTTTCTTTCCCTTTAGGCATCATCTTTTCCGTCAGAATCAGACTTCTCGCCTCTAGCAACGAACTGTCTCTGTTTTGGCTAGAAGCTTGGAGGCATCCGTGGGGTCCAAAAATTGGAAAACGTTCCCTCCATATATTATTGGGAGACTGGCGGGCATCAGAAGAGAGTGGTGCACACCGACTGCACGGAGATGGGATCAAATGCCGTCGAAGCCCTTCCCTCGCATCCTGGCCGCATAACTTAAGTCCGGGACTATATGCACACTGTTGTCTTGCCAGTGAAGTGGGCTGAGTTGTTTGGCACTCTGAAGGATTAAATCCCTTTTCTCTGAGGACGGTCCAAGGAATGGATGGTGTGTCTCGTGGCTGCTCTGGGCTGACCTCCACATGGCGTGATATGTTATGCTTTCTGTATTTTGAAGTCGCCCTTGAGCTCCAGAAGTTGCTTGATCCATTCCTTCAAGAAACCTTCGGGATTCCTTTCCTCTGTGTCTTCTGACAATCACAGGACTCTGACATGGGAGGCTCGGGCAGCATTTTTTAAGTTTTCTAAGAGCCGTCGGAGCAGGATATTTTCCTTAGTTAGCTCAGTTGTTACTACTAAGGCTTTCTCCGCTGTCTTGGTTGCCCCTTTGGTGTCCTCTGCCAGTGTTGGCACCTTGGTGTTGTTCTGCCTTAGTTCTGAACTAAATTACTCTTATTTTCCGATCCAGTCCTTAAATTGCTCGGAGCAGCACTGCGTTGGAAGGTTGGGCCTCATTGTGTTCCCCACTGCCAGATTGTTGGTTCTTACTCCCGCTCGACTTCGGCACTTTCTGGTGAGCTCCCTCCATGTTGGCTGCCTCTTTATTTCCACTCACCATAATTTCAGGTATAAGACTTCCTCTTCCAATATTTGTATATCGGCAAAAAGAAGAGGAGGTGCTTTGTCGGTTACTGTTTGTCAAGATGTAAAGTAGATTTATAAAAAAGCTCTTTGCTACTATTTGCAGAGCTGCACAAAAAGGCTGTTTTCAGCTCATCTGCTGGCCGTGCGCCCCTGAGCTGTCTAGCTCTGATTGCTGACTCTGCAGTATGGTGCCTTCTGGACAGTTACTGCTAGGGAGCCCTCCTTGATGCGATATCCCTGCACTGGGGGCAGACTCTTCCTTCTCTCTCAGCCAGGGCCTCTGGACATAGCCTAGTTGCAGTGTCAGATACTCCCCCCCATGAGTCTGAAGATCTGGCCAGCTGGAAGAGGAGCACTGACTTCTCAACTCTTGGAACTGCAGCTCAGAAGAGGCAGTCAGTGCTGCTGGAGGTGAATGGGTCAGCAGCTGTGAGTAGGTGAGTGTTTGGGGTAGTACCAACCGTTGTTACTCTGCATCCGGCAGCCAAGGGAGTCTGAGACTTCTGCATTCTTTCCCAGGGTGGCAGCCGTTAACTTTCACTTTCTGCAGGCACTCAGGAACTGCGGGGGATTTCCTGCCTTGGTGCTCACTAGTAAAGCACACCAAAACATGGAGTGTTTTGAGGAAACCTCAGCCCTTGCTGCATCTGGCGACCTAGGTAGTCAGTGGCTCCTGCCTCTCTCTCTCTTACACACACACACACACACACACACACACACACACACACACACACAAGCAGTGGCCTTTCACTTTCACTTTCAGCCGGGCCGCTCAGGAACCGAGGGGGGAATTTCCCACCTTAGTGCTCGCTAGTAAAGTGCCCCAAATGCATTGAGACTTTGCCCGCAGTGCCACTTCATCAGTGCGGCCAACTTCACGTGTGACAAAAATCCTCCTCTGAGATCACTGCAACACTTCTGCTTTGCGCTTGGCTTTACACCTGCTGTACTGCTCTACCAGGGGTACTTCTTTTCTCTTGATGTACTTTCCAGCACACTTCCTAGGTAACAGGACTGTTGAGACCCTGGGAGTGCAAAGAGAGAAGAATTTGTTAGTTTTTCCAGGATTTGTACTGCTTAGTGGTTTCGACTCAGGCTGCACAGCTCTACCAGCTACCGGGGGTACTGCTCCTCTCCTGGTGTACTTTGCAGCCCTTTTCCCAGATAAGAGGACTGTTGAGATCCTTGTAGTGCAGATGGAGGACAGTTTGCCAGTTTTTTCCAGGATTTGTGCTTCTTAGTTGTCTGGAACCTGCCTTCCCACTGCAAACCTCTTCTGATGGAGGTTAGTGTGACAGTTCTCAAGGTTTAGGTCCTCTAACCCAGAGGACACCCACCGTGGCCCTGCCTTCTTGCAATGTCTTCTTAAACATTGGACAAGTCAGGCCGCATGTCTTCCAGTGGAATGTCCAATTTCCAAAGCTGTGGCCTAATGGAAGACAGATCCTTGAAGAAAATAGAAAAGTTATGCACATAACCATAATAGTAAATCTTTGAGAGAATCTTCTCTATTAAGCCCCTCTAACTAGCACTGGTGCTCCCGTGGTGGTGGTTCTTTGTCTGTTGTTGGTTTCTCTCCTGTGGCTGTTGGTCTCCTGCCCTTTTGGCCACCAGTGTGAGCTGTCCTGCCCGTGCCGCCTCTTTTGATGAGCTTTTGGTTTCCTCCTCTGTATTCCATTGCTGTTAATGAAAAGGGTGAAGTTTGGCTATTTTGTTGGCCTCTCTTGCTGTTCTGACTGCCCTTCAGGACACCGAGGTCAGCGCTTGGCATTTCAACACAGCTCCCCCCCCCCACCCAACTAGCATGGCGCCCATGGCTCCTTTCAGCTCTGTCACACAGTTTTGCCTCACAGATGTCCTTGCTACTTAGGGTGGCGTCGCCGTTGACGGCGTCTCCATTTCTGCTGGTTGTTGTGTAGCTCCACCTTGTTGACTGTTATGCACTATGTGCAGTCCTGTTTTTTGTGTAGCGGCTATGTTGCCTCACCGCCGGTTTGTCCTGTCTAACTTGGTCTCTGCTTCCTATATGAGCTTCTTCCTGTTTGTCATCACTATTTTTATCATTGTCATCCTGGATGGTAGTTGCCTGGCTTTGTCCCATCAACGTTCCTGTTTGCTGCACTTCAGTGTGGGGATATACTTACTTTCAGGCTGGCATCTTTTGTAACTACAATTCCCAGAATTGCCTGGAGCTGACGTCAGAGCAGTACTGCAGCAGTGGGAGACTTAATAGCCTGCAGTACATGTTAGTTTCCTATAAGCTCTGATCTTTGGTTTGCTGGTCTCACTGTCCTCCCTGGGCTAAGTACAGTCCCAGAAGCCTGTACTTAGCCCCAGGAGAAAAGCAGGACCAGAAAACATCTGATAAGAGTTTATAAAAGCTCTGATAATGCACTGTAGACTCTGGAATCTTCCACTGCTGCAGTACTGCTCTGATGTCTGCTTCAGGGGTTCTTGGATTTGTAGTTACAGAAGATGTCCGCCTGGAAATGAGCGCCTGATGCAATCTACTAAACACTAAGTAATGAGAAATGTTTTCACACACCAAGTGGAAACTGCGACCAGCCCCGCACTTGGGCTTGAAGTTCTGAATGTTTCTCTTTCAATAAATAAATGCGTAGTGTATAAGAGAGACTGCTTCCTGACTTAATGGAACACTGGAGACAGCAGGATTTAACAGCAGGTTGAAAAACTAAAAGCTTAAACATGTTTAGGATTAAATGGAATAAGGCACCACATAAATGGATTTGGAAACAAAAATTATCAGTCGGGATTAACATCATGTTTGAAAAGAAGTGCCAAATGAATGAAGATTTATTTGTTTTTTGATGACTAGCTGCTTTAAAGGGATTCTTGTTTTCAATTAGACTATTTAAACTGAAAGTCAGTCACTTATGAGACAGACCTGTGTTGTGACATGAATGATGACCAGACTGGTTTGCTGTGTCCCATCCCCACCTCCTACTACATGAAGTAGTCCCAGCGTGACAAAACATAAGTCTCTAGTTTGTCATTCTCAGCCTACACATCATTAAAAGCCTGCCAAAAAAGCAGTATCTGGTCTGGTGAAGCTGCATCAACCTTCTTGGTACACCCGTAATGCCTTGCACTGTTTGAGGCTTTAGCGTGCACATGTGTGGTTTGGAGAGATACACAGATGC
The DNA here is from genome assembly GCA_016271365.2 of Neoceratodus forsteri. Taxonomy (NCBI): domain Eukaryota; kingdom Metazoa; phylum Chordata; order Ceratodontiformes; family Ceratodontidae; genus Neoceratodus; species Neoceratodus forsteri. The sequence goes on from CM057452.1 coordinate 1,808,836,049, forward strand.
CTTATAGGGTAAGGAATGATGTAGTTACTAAGCAGTTATGAGTAAACCCAGTGACGAGCCACGACACAGAGAAATTGATAAAACCCAATTTACCATAATTTCTTTTTATGTTATTTCCTTTGCCACTGAGATTTGCCGGGAGTAAGGGAAGGGTGTGTGTGTGTGTGTGTGTGTGTGTGTGTGTGTGTGTGTGACCAGCAGGCAGAGGATAAAAGCACTGGCAGAGGAAGAAGTGGAGAGCTGATCAGTACAGGAATAAAAAGAAAGTTGAACCAAAAACAAAGGTTTTCTGTCACTCTTGATTGCTGCAGTCTGATGTGAAAGACAAATTACGTTATTTGACCAATGGTGGTGGGGAGTGAGGGTAAACGTTATGCCAGACTAATTATTTGCTCATTGCACGTTGCACATTGCTAGGACCAGCAGGATTCATTCCCTGTGCAAGGTGTAGGTTATGCTGTGGGAGCCTGCAGTACTGTAAAGCTCTTTGGGAGCCTAGGCCCATTAGGTCATTTTATATATTTGGTTTTTGGTTGCCAGGTAATGTAAGTATGGCAGACAACTGAATTGTCTATTTTCAAGTATGACCTGGGAGAGTATAAGGCAGGTGAAAGCAGCAGTTGACCAATAGTTGAGCAGTACAGCTGCAACAGTATCAATGAAACGTTGCATGGAGATGAAACATTTTATGATATTATTAAGATACCAAGAGCCAAACAGTACATTAATTTTATCGATAGGGAGGTAACACTAGCAGAGTAGGCAAATTTGCTAGGAGTAAGCCTTGAGATGAACTGGGCACTTTGTACAGTGTCAAAATAGTAGGCAGTTGGTGGGTAGAGGATAAAATGCTAGCTAAAGGTACAGACAGTTGATAAAAGATGAGCCCTCGGCTGCTTTGAAGGTAGAAAGGGTTGGGGAGTTGCGATTGTTGGCTTACAGTCTAAGGTAAGTAATGACAAGGGATGAGTATTAACGGTAAAGTGAGTTCCTGTAACGGGAGGGGTGGGGGTCCTGTTACGAAGTTTAAAAAAAAAAAAAAAAAATGCAATACCCCCCTTTTCTTTTTCACTCTATTCTGTCCTCTACTGTATTTCTATATCTATCCTATATTTCTTGTCAAGGTGGCCAACCTGGCAATCTTTTATTTCTTTACTTTACTGTCTCTTTATGCCCTGACTTAAACTGTGCCCAGCAAATCCTAGTGTCTACTGAAAGAAGTAGTATGCTCTTTTGTAAAGATCTATTCTATTATCCCCTTTTCTTGCTCTCTATGTTGAGGCATGACTTGAATAAAACAAAATAGTATAATTGAAGAGCAGAGCCACAAGTTCATGACATAGCTAGGTGCTGGAGTAAGCAAGTGGTTGCGGCGGCGAAATGTGCGCACGATTGCACAGTTGCACACTCATAGAGGACCCTGTGTATGTTCGTGCAGGAGAGGGTCTAAAATTCAGAGCCGCTGGAGAGAAAAATCACAACCACTTGTCCACTTGTTGTGATTCAGAAGAGACGCGGCTATGCGGCCAAACAGGGAAAACTGGAGCAGCGCAACTGTTTACAGTTGTCATGGTGTTGTATCTCAGTCCCATAGCGCTGTTCTGGTAGCTGCTCCTCGGAGACTTTTCAAAAATGCTGAAAATGAGTCAAGGACACTGAGGGCATAAAAATATAAAGCTATCGGCTGCAATTTTAGCTGTTCGGTGAAGTAAGCTGAAAGTGTACACCTGGTGGAAATTGTAAGAAAAGGTTTTGTGCAGCACAAAGGATAGGGTTGCAGGAAAGTACTGTAGAACACTTATAACACTGTTGTATGAAATAAATACACTTGTATTCAAAGACTTAAGTATTTAGAATCAAAAGAAATTCTAGAACCTTGCAGGAAAACATAGGGAGTGTTCCCCTCATCTGTTTTTCTCTTAAGGTTATGGATACATCTGCTAGACTTAACAAGTGTTTTCTTTTCATTATTGAAACTGTTGCATTAAATTTCTCTGTACCTGAATGCCCATGTTACTTTGAAGAGGTCCTAATATAGGGCAGGTAGCCCATATAATGGCAGGTTATATACAAACATATGAAATTTGCCAGCAGATAAAGGCCTAGAGGTCTATCAAGTCTGCTCGAATGTGCAGCTAGCACCCCTTATTCTGCAGCTGTCCCTCCCTTCCACCCTTCCCCTTCTTTGACCCTCCTCCTTGTCCTGTCCCATCCTCTTTTGAAGCAGTCCACTGTTCTACTGGATACCACTTCTGCTGGTAACGCATTCCACCCAGCCACCACCCTCTCTGTAAAAAAGTGTCTCCTCATCTCCCTCCTGAACCTTCCTCCCTCCAGTCTCATATCATGGCCCCTGATGTCCCTTCCCTCCCTTACTTTGAACAGCCCCTCTGTACCCATCTTATTTATTCCTTTCATGTACTTAAAGGTTTCAGTCATGTCCCCCCGTCCCTCCTCTCCTCCAGTGAGTACATGTTCAACTGTCTCAGCCTCCTCTTGTATGATAAGTCCCCCAGCCCCTTTATCATCTTTGTCGCGCTGTGCTGCACCCCATCCAGTAACTTAATGTCCCTCTTCACATATGGGCACTAGTACTGCATGCAGTACTCCAGGTGCGGTCTCACTAATGACCTATACAGTGGCAGAATCACCTCCTCCCTCTTCGAGGATATACCCCTTGCAATACAACCCAGCATTTTGTTGGCCTTTGCAGCTGCCTTCCTACATTGTGCTGAGTTGTTCATTGACCCTGTAATGAGCACCCCCAGATCCTTCTCCTCCTCTGTCTGGGCTAGCTGCACTTCCCTAAGCTGGTAAGTCCTCCTTGGGTTCTTCATCCCAAAATGCAGCACCTTGCACTTTTTGGCATTAAACCCCAGATGCCAGGTGTCTGACCAGGTTTCAGGCTTTGCCAGATCGTCCTGCAACCCCTGCCATCCCCCTTGGTCATCCACCACTGCTTCTACCTTGGTATCATCAGCAAACAGACTGATCTTGCTCTTGATGTCCAATGATATGTCTGCAATGAATATCCCAAACAATACTGGTCCCAACACCGAGCCCTGTGGAACACCGCTCGTCACTACCCTTGAGTGCGAGAGCTCCCCACCCACCACCAACCTCTGTTGCCTTCCCTGAAGCCAGTTCCCTGTCCATCTCACCAGCTTTGCACTTGCCCCTGTGCCTACTAACTTACTTCCCAGCCTTCCATGCGGCACCGAGTTGAATGTCTTACTGAAGTCCCAGATACAGGACATCCACTGCATGGCCCCTGTCCAGTTGCCTAGTTACCCAGTCATAGAACTCCACCAGGTTGGTTTGGCAGGATCTGCCCTGTATGAAGCCATGCTGTCTGTTGTCCTGTAGTCCTTTGGCCTCTAGGAGGGCCACCAACCTCTCCTTCAGGATAGTCTCCATTAGCTTACCCACGATGGATGTGAGGCTCACTGGTCTGTAGTTTCGGTTCATCCTTGGGGCCACTCTTGTGGAGGGCACCACATAAGCCATCCTCCAGTCCTGAGGTACACACCCCGAATGTAGTGAGGCATTAAATAGGTCTGCCAAAGGTCCTGCAAGGACCTCTGCCAGCTCCTTCAGTACCCTGGGGTGGATGCCATCTGGGCCTGGCGCCTTATCCACCCTTAGTGCCTTCAAACCCTCCCAAACTCTGCCCTCCATGATTTCCCCATCTGTCACCCCCTTCCCCTCTTTCTGCTATTTCTCCCCCCTTGGGTGTTGCCCCCTCTTCTCCTCAGTAAATACTGAGCAGAAGTACTCATTTAGTGCTTCTGCCTTATCGCACCTCTTCCACCCAACCCCTCCCCCTTTCCTAATCCTTCCTGTGTGGTCCTTACAGCTCCTTTTCTTCCTGATGTACCTGCAAGTCCTTCTCTCCTTCTTAATGCCTTGTGCCAGCCTGAGTTCCGTAGATGCCTTGGCTCAGCTTACTGCCCTTGTCACCTCCTTCGATTCCGTCAAGTACTCCTCCCTGTCCTCCCCCTCCCTGTTTTCTTGTACTTCCTAAAGGCAGCTCTTTTCCTCCTTACCTTTTCCATGACCTTCTTGCTCAACCAGCTCGGTTTCTTAGCCCTAGCCTTCTTGCTCTAGGCCTTGTAGCAGGTTTTGGTTGCCTCCATTATCCCCAGCTTTATGAGCTCCCACTTCTGGTTAGTGTCCATACTAGATTGAATTCTGGCCAGGTACCCTTTTACCACTTCCCCCATCCTCCTAAAGTTGGCCCTCCTGAAGTCCAGCATTCTTGTGCCAGATTCCACTCCTTCCTTGCCCATATCCAATGTGAGCCATACTGAGTGGTGGTCACTCCCTGACAGCAGTTCCTCCACCATAAGGTCTCTCACAAAGTCCCCATTTGACAGCACAAGGTCAAGGGTATTTCCTAATATGGTTGGTTCACTGACCATTTGCAGCAGGAAGCTGTCCTGGAAGGCATCCAGCAGTACCTGCTCCCTTCTGTTCCTGGTTGTTGGGGGTACTCCAGTCCACTTCTGGCATGTTGAAGCCCCCCACAATCACCACACTACCCTTCTCGAAGGTCCTCCTGATCTGTCCTGCTAGTTCCCTGTCTAACTCCTCCGTCTGAGATGGTGGCCTGTACATCACTCCCATTCTAAGAATTTTATTCTTGGAATCCTGGATTTGCAGCCTCCTCCCCTTCCTCCCTTACACACTTCAGTCCTTCCTTCACATATAGTGCCACACACCCTCCTTTCCCAATCACCCTGTCCCTATGAAATAACCTGTACCCTGGTACAGACAGGTCCCAGTCATTGTATTGGGTGGCCCATGTTTCTGTGATGGCTGCAATGTCCACCTCTCCCTCTGCCATGAGCACCTGTAACTCTGCAGTTTTCCTCCCAAGGCTCCTAGCATTAAGGGTAACCACCTTCCACCTTTTCCCCCTCTCCCATCCTGCCGTCCTTTACGAGCACCACCAGTAGTACTTGCCATTTGTCCTTTGTCACTGTTATGGGGGGTAAGCACGTATGGTTTCCCAAACTGTGGTCTCTGCATGTCTCTTGCCCAATTGCCACCCCCCCCCCCCAGTTTAAATTTCCTACTTCCTCTATGTATACTCCTCCATCCTCTGTTTCAAAACTTTCTTTCCCTCCTCACTCAAGTGTAGTCTGTCCTTGGCATCGAGACTGCTGTCCTCCCAGGTCCCTCCCCAACCCCCAACAGCCCATACCCTTTAGCACAACACCAGGTTCTTAGCCATCCGTTAAATTCCTCTATTCTCAGCTTTCTTATTGTGCTTGCCTTGGGCTCTGGAAGTATCTCTGAAAAAGTTACTGATCTTCCTGCTCCCTTACATAATTGTCCTAGTTCCTCAAACCTCCTCTGGACTATGTCTACTGTATTGTCAGCCAGGTCGTTCATCCCAAGATGTATAATTAAATGAGGCTTGTCCCTACCCCTTCTAGCATATTTCAGAACAGATTGTTCCACCCTTTCCATTGTCATTGCTGGCATGGCCTCCACCCAAATGTGACTATGCCTCTCTCCCTTGCTACCTCACCTGACTCCTCTTAGTATTGATTCCCCCAGCACTAAGATTCCACCCCTCTTACTCCCTGCTTGATTCCATTCATCTCCCTCTCTCCTTTCCGGCTCCTCTTCTTTCTCCTGCACATTATTTCCCCCTTTGCCCCTGTTGCAATTCTCCCAGCAGAACTTTCCCCCCGCTCCACTCAAGAAAGGGTGATGTCATGAGGGGGAGGGCTAAGTTAATGCTCTGACATCATAGCCTAATAATTAAGCCTGTAGTGTTCTGTGGCATTTTTCTGAAATAGGTACTTAATTGGGTGACTTCTAAGAATGCTAGCATGTTGCTAGATGGTTATATATGTATATGTGTTGTATATATATATATATATATATATATTTGGTATGATTGTAATTGCCATTTTTTGTCTTAATTATGGTGTCACGTGACTCATGAGGTCACTTGGTAGCACTATAAAATGTTCCTGTAGGGGAACAATAGCAGATAGGTGGTCAGTAGGTTTCTGACCAAGGTGAGAGAAGGATCTAAGGAAGTAAGTGTGCAGATTTCACGCTACTTGAGAGAAAGTAGCGAACTAAGGAATTTTGTTATATTTAGTGGAAGAACTGTATCCTGATGTTTAAAGAGGTGTGAAGGAATAACACCATTTTTCCTTTCTGTATGTATTGAATTTTTTTTTATCTACAATAAAATGATAAACAGACATGCGTTTTTTTTTATGCGTTGTATATGTTTATTGGAACCCACACTGCCACAGTTCCCCCAAGCAGAGTGGCTTGCATATGTTTATTGAAATTATAAAAGTTGAGCCTCGTGGAATTAGCTTTACTGAATTGATTTTGAACTCTAAAGACCTCTAGTAACAATCCATCACCCCCCACCCGACAGAGAGACAGTTGTTTCCAGGACTGCTGTTAAGGCTGATTGACAGTACAGTTTTGCACTCTTTGTTACTTCTATACCTGTGTATTTAATGATGTCCTCTCTTTTGTACATTGAAGTATTTGGTTCATGAATGAGACTTGTTATTATTACTACAGTGAAGGACACCCCTCCCCAATTTGAAACTACAGTTGAAATTCCATCTTCCCCCAGACATCACCACTGACTTTGCACTAGTTTTTCAACTCCAGTATATCTTTTTTCTTGTTTGTACTAATTTGTTTTAAATATTGTGTTGAAATTTTACTTAAACAGTACAGTAATGCACATGAACGAAAACAGTGTTGAGTTCTGTCATCTCTAATACAAAGGTTTTCTCTAAATCCTTTATTTTTTGAAAAGTTATTCACTAGTTGTGATGTATTTACTACTTTTGACAGTAAGAAGGCTTTTTTTTTTCTAGTAGTAGAACTCAACTGAGGTAGGAGGTGAGTATAGTCTGTTAGAGCCAGGGCTAGAAATAATTTTGGGGGGATGGCTGTCCAAGGGAGAGGTGCAATATTAATTTGACTGTCCTACAGAATTTGTACCTGTCCTGTTAATTTTTGTTTACTAAGTTTACATTTCTGTTTTCACATATGAACTAATGACAACTACTAGTGTGCCCCCGGCTGGTACGGTGCCCTGAAAAGGGCTTAATTACTAATGGTGCTCATTGTAATGTGCCTTCAAAAGTTATTAAATATCGGCTGGCCTGGTGGCGCAGAGGGCTGAGGCATCCTTGCCTTACCTTGGGCCATACTGGCGACCCAGGTTCGGAATGACCTCGGGTCATCGGGGAGCCAGCATGTTGGTGAAGGTGGGAGCAAGATTGAGCTGCGGCTCTCCTTTCCCAGGTAGGGAAGGTCGCCCTCCCACCACCATCAGGTGGAGGTCTGGTGATAGATGCAGGCGGGTATGGATGTCTGGTAGAGTGGGGTCCCGAAGTGCGTGCCTCCACGCATGTGCGCTCACTTCAAGGACGTGAGAGTGAGGGGATGTGGACAGAACTGGGAAAAAGGATAAACACATAATAGAAGGAAAAAAGTTACTAAACATTACCCACTGGCTGATACATGGCTCTGAAAAGGACTTATGCCCCCAGTTCATGTCCCTGATTAGGGGCCAATGGGCCTTAACTTCCTTCCGTTCTGTCCTGACAAATGGAGCAGCTTCCTCTGCTCCTGTGTATAACACAGACACTAAACGTTTCTCCCTACTTAATATCCCAGACAAGGGCAAACCAGCCTTCTCATTTCCTCTCTGTGGAGTCCTTCCTGCCCTGACAGAGTGTCTGTTTTTTAAGTGGCTATCTCAGTCCTTTAAGTTATTTTCCTAATCTCTAAATATAGAATCTTCCCCCCTTTCTGCCGTGATGGTCTGCCATGGAAAGGGTTTTCAAATACAGTTTTCTAGCCCTTACAAAGGCTTTTAGTTAGCATAACCCAGGCTCTCTTTAGTTAGTAGATAGTCCTGAAGAGGGTTTTTAATTTGCTTCCCCAAACCCCTGCAGCCTGTGTACGAAAGCTTGTCCTGAGGTGGTACTGCAAGTGCAGCACTCAGAGAAATGAGGCATGCTATGCAGAAAGCAAAAGGAAACCAGGCAACTGCATATGCATGATCACACAGAACACGTGCACAGTCTAGTCGCACTTCGGCACTATTTTCATTTCTGCCACTTGATGAAACTGCCGACCACACAGAAGAGCCTATCATAGGACATTGAGTTGAATGGATATCTCTCAACATGTGACACTGGGATGTCGGTTCCTCCATAGCCCAGCCTTACAGGTGGCAACATCTCGTAGGTCCTAGTACCTGTTAATGCTTTTTCACTTGATGCCTGTCACAGGGACAGGCAGAAAGATGAACTCTGCTGTCCCTGGAGAAAACTAGGTGTTTGGGACAGACAGACAGGTTGTTATTTTGACCCCTGGTTAGAGCACATGCTTTGCATCCAGGAAACCCAGGTTACTGTGCCAATCCCACCAGAGCCACCTACTTGCTGTGCAACTATGACCAAATCACTTCACATCCCTGTGCTGAACAGCCTCCCTCCCAATGAGATGTTGTATCATAGTTGGACCACCCTGGTAAATGCATTGTAAAACACAAAGTGTGCAAGGCACTTGTACAATAACTTTGCATTCCTACCAGGATTCTTAGTGATGAGTCCCTCCCCACATACACACACAGCTCACCCTACATTTTGGTTTTCCCCGATTCTTTTATATAATAATGAAATGAAAATGTAAGATTATAAAAAAAAAAAAAAAAAAACCTCTGTAACTATACTAAACTTAGCTGGATTTATCAATCACTCTGTTGTGCCTTTGTTTCCCTGTTACCATTTCACAATGTCTCATCACTAGTGACGACTCTGTTTGTTTAGCTGAGACACAGTGCATCATACATTTACATGTAGATGGGTAGCACGACTGTGGGTTGTATTTGGACAGAGTGTCCCGAGTTGAGTGGCTAAATTGAGTTTCCATTACTTTTTTTATTTCACCACTACCCCAGTATTGGCAGCAAATGGCCACCACAGAATATTCTTCATGAACTTGCCGAAGTCTGTTAAGCCTACAACTCTTAAGCCAGAGGAGTAGCGGCCAGGAGAAAGGTATACAGTTCTTGTCACTGGCATCCTGTCCATTAGAAACCCAAGCAGAACCAAACCAAGAAATCCCAGTTTCACATACAGATTCATATATTTTTTAACCAAAGAGAAGCAAGAAATAGAAACGGCAAGTAAAGGAAGGGAAATGACGAGGGGAAATTGTGGGACCTTCAAAGTGGCCAGTTCGAGCTTCCACGAGGAAAATCTAATTGGGCAATCGGACAGACAGGAGATAGACAAGTGACAGAATAGGAGAGAACAGGAAAAACCGATCCCTGCTTTTAACTCTGTCTCTTTATAACAAATGGGACAGGGTTTTATACAACCATGTCACAGTGGTGGGAAGAATTTTTTGGAAAGCATAGGTAGAGATGATGCAGAAAGACGTGTGAAGAGATTGCAAGGAACTTTACCAGACCAGAATTTGATGGGGAAAATACACTTCATGCATTGCACAATGCCCTCTCTGGTGAAGTCCAGTTATGGTTTGTGTAGTGCAAACAGTGGTTGGTGCAATGAATGCAACACCTCAAAACGACAGAAAGAATTAGGGTGTCTAATTTGGAAAAGGAAGATTTACTGGCTTCCCCATATACGGGGCCTCCGTGTTCAATGGCCACGAGGATTATTTTAGATATTTCCCACCTAGCTGGGGGGGTTACTGAATTTATGCTGGTACAGCACACCAAGATGGGGCCGAAACTTGGAGCACATGGCGTAATGTGGTAATTGAAGTTCAGATGCTGGTCCAGCCAGATGTCCTGAGATTTGATGCTGTTCTTTTTTTTTAGGATAGAGGAGCCATGAAGAGCAGCGAAGGATGGGGCAGTGGGTAAATTAGTGCATTTCTGTCTCCTAGAAAATGTAATGGTGATGGTTTTGTTGGCATTTAGGGAGAGGCAGTAAGATTTGAACCAGTGTTGGATTCTTCTTCAGACTTATTCAAAGAGCAGAGGTATGAGAGCTAGAGGTATACTGGCCCCAATATCCAAACATTGGCACAGGCGTGAACGTGATTCGTGTTGGTGCTAACCCGGGGTTATGTTGGCACTTCTGACAGAGCAATATTCAGAGGTCCCTGGGGTGCCCCCATAGCGCCCAGGTGCTAAAATACTGCTGCACCTATGCAAATGAGGCCTAAAGCTTACTGGTACAGTAGCAGTTTCAAAGGTTTGTGGAAGCAGTACATAGCCCGCAAAGTGGTGCAGTTTAGCACCACCAAAAACCACCTCTTAACTGGATGTTAAGCCTGTGCCATCCCACTGAAGGCATTATGGCTGTACTGCCGTCACCTGACCCTGTGTTGAGCTCTCATACCCCCAATCTCCCAGTATAGTTGTACAGTAGAACTCACTAGTGTCTAGTGGTTCTCCCCCCACCCACTATTCCCCAGTATGTTGCCGTTCAGGACCTCCCTGGTGTCCAGTGGTTCTCCCACCCCCTGATGCCCTAGTATATGTTGTTGGAGCACTACCTAGTGGTCCAGTGGTCCTCTTCCTGAAAAGACACGTTCCCCTCCCACACGACCTGCCCACTCGCATCCCATGTCCCCCCACCCCAGTGTCCAGCACTCATCACAGCTAAGTACGGTGACCGGCCCAGCCGTCTCTCACCTTCACGGCCAGCCACTGTATGAGGTGTCAGTGAACATATGTACTTTAGAAACAGATGATCTTACTTCGAGAGGGCTCTTGCAGTAGGTAATTACATATAGGACTGACGCCGGCCGGTGGCAGGACCCCATGGAAAAATTTCTAGCTAGCAGTCCCTGGCGGCCCATACGTCAGGTGACGTCATACGACGTCGGTATAAAGGGGCGGTCCCGGACGCTCACCTTCCAGTTCTTTCCCGCCGTCAGCTCGTGCAGCGCCTCGTGGTTAAGTTCTTACCGCTCAGTCCTGTTACTCGGTCGGTTTTTCCGAACAAGTTCTCAGTATAGAATTTTATTCTTCTTTCGTCAGGTGAACGTCTGTTTATGTCGTTCCCCTTCAAAGAATAAGTGCGACTCGTGCCGCGCCCAGCTGCCTCACAAAGACGGTCACTCCCTCTGCCTTTTCTGCTTAGGCCCCGACCACGCGGTCGACAAGTGTCCGCACTGCCTTCGATTCAATGCAGCCACCCGCAGACGACGCCAGCAGTCCCTCGAAGCCCATCTCCTCAAAAAGAAGATGTCCTCGATGGAGAAGGAGTTGAAGAAACTTCGGCAGGCGTCGACCTCCCCTGAAGGGCATAAGAAGCAGGACAAGGAAAGGCACCGGGAAAAGGCCTCCTCCTCCGTGACTGCGGCGGGTCGCGGGCAAGGCTAACATCCCTCTGAGGATGGCCGATGGCAGCCTCCAAGGCTTTGGAGGCGTCGGCCCGCCCGTCGGGTTCGACGTTCGAGCCCGCTGGGTGTCTCTGGGCAAGGAGACTCTGGCGAGTGCGGCAGCAGGCCTGCGGCTACTGGTGCGGGCACCTCCCTTAAGCCAGGCGTCGGCTCCTCTGGCGTGCGCGGGGAGAAGGCCGCTAAGATGCTCGACCGCTGAGCGCAGCGCGGGCAGTGTCCCCTTGGACGGGCCTCCTCTCGCCTCGGCCCGCCTCCGGCGAGGACCCCTGAAGTCGGACGCCCGGCTCCTCTGGCGTCCGCCGAGATTGACCCATAAGCCACCACGTTGGCTCTCTGGCGTGCGCGGGCCTCGGAGCCTCGGCCAGACCCTGCGGCGTCTGTCGTACCAGGCTCCCGCAGCCTCCGCTGCCGTCAGAGCCCAGTCCCCCTGCCTGACCCGAGTTTTCCCCTCCGTCCCCGGCAGGCTCAGGACCCTGAGCTACCGTCGATCCTCTTCCTGAAGAGCCAGATCGATACGGCTTCCGCGCCCGGCCAGTTCTAGCTCCGCCCGGCGCTGGTTTCGATACCGGCTCCTCCAATGCCGGCGGGGGATATTCCTCTTCCATCGGGCCCTCCACCCCACGGGCCTATCCCGACTTATCCGCCCGTGGAGTACCCAGCTGGGCCGTCTGCTCCGGCAGCTCCTCCAGTGCCTGGGCATCCGCCGTCATAGCCGACGCCGGTTTTCCCAGGTCCGCAGTATCCTGCGCCGCAGTACCCGGTGCCGACTCCTTCGACGCTGCAGTACGCGGCTCCGGTATACCCTCAGCCGGGTTACGGATACTCCCCCTATGGATTTCCTCCGTACACCTATCCCCCTCCTCCTCCTCCTCCCACCACCCCTAGGCGCGGTGGATCTTCAGGAGACTCTTGCCTCCTGGTGGGCTGAGGCCAGGCTCAGCTCACCAAGGAAGTCGAGGCCGTCTTACAGCGCAGTGCCACCCCGGCTCCCGTCGCCCCAGACTGCACTCCTCTCCTCCTCCAGTTCCTGGGCTTTACCCTTGGGATCCAGAGAGACAGGACACGCATTCTGGGACCCCCCAAGAACCCGTTCCTCCCCTAGTCAGTTGAGGTCTTACTCTGCTTCAGATTCTTCTTCCCTTCTCTCTCGGACTCCTCGGAGGCTTCCGATGGATGTTCGAGAAAGACGTGACCACGCTCTCTGTCAAGCCCGGCCGAGGACTCCTCCGAAGTCTCCTTCAGAGGATTTTTCCTTCACGGAGTTGCTCAGGAAGATCCAGGAGGTCCATCAGTGGCACTCCTTAGAGCCAGATCCTCAACGGGTTAAACTCACCGAACATCTGGACTTACCCCTTACGGCTCCTACCCTAGTGCCACCCTGGATCGAGCCTCACGCCCACCTTGTTTCCACGATTTGGAAGCAACCGTCGGCTTTAGCCCCTCTTCCCAGGAAGTCGAACAGGCTATACCAGGCTCTGGAGGGTGTAGACTTTTTAGACTCTCACCCCCATGCAGACTCTCTTGTGATTAGCGCCGCTCACGGCCGGTCAGCACACCCGAAACACTTGAGCTCGTCTCCCCCGGATAAGGAATCTCGCCTTCTGGATCAGTATGGAAGGAAGATCTACGCTTCTTCCACACTGGGGCTTAGGGCCCTGAACTATGTAGCACATATGGGGGATTACCAGAAGGCCGTCCTTACCCAGGCGGAATCTAAGATCGACTCTTTGCCTGACTCCCAAGTCAAGCAGGAGTTGGCCGACCTGGTCTGTTCTGCTCGTTCGGCCAGTCGTCATATTTTGAGGATGACCTACGACGCAGTGGACACCGCAGGACGGAGTTCTGCCTTTGCCGTGAGTCTTCAGCATCATGTATGGCTCCGTGTGTCAGGTCTGGTCCCGGAGGTGCAGTCAGCGATCCAAGGAGCACCTTTCAGGGGTTCTGTGCTTTTCGGTGGTGATGTCAAGGACATAATTACTGATTTGCAGGAGAAGGGGACGGCCCATAAATCTGTTGATTCAATGCACCGTCCCCATCACCCATAGCGCCGTCCCTTTCGCAGACGCAGCTGGCCTCAAGCGAAACCTCAGGGAAGGCGGGCCACCAAGCGTCCGACTCCCGGCTGCCAGTCCCCGCCTCCCAAAAAACAGCGGGTGCCCCAGCTGCGGCACTGCCTCACACCACCTGACTCCTTCCCTCTCCCACCACCTCTGGTAGCCCCGGAGAAACCGGTAGGAGGGAAGGTCTCCCTCCACCTTCCGGTTGGGAGAGAATAACATCGGATTCATGGGTGCTTCAGATCATAGCAGAGGGGCACTCCATAGAGTTTCTACAGAAACCTTCGCGTCACCCCCCCGAACTCTGCTTACTCAAGGGACCATCTTCCTTTGGTCAGGGAAGAAATCTCGGAGCTCCTTGCGAAACAGGCTATAGAACCCTTCCCCCCCTCACCTCTATGGGATGGGTTACTATTCCCACTTCTTCCTTGTACCAAAGAAGACAGGAGATCTCAGACCTATTCTCGATCTCAGCTCTCTGAACCTGTATGTGGAATACAAGAGGTTCAGGATGCTTTCCCTTCAAACCCTTTTGCCCCTGCTTTGGCCGGGCCAATGGCTTTGTGCATTAGATATGCAGGATGCGTACCTGCACATCCCCATTTGCCCTTCGCACCGAAAGTACCTCAGGTTTGCGTTCCAGGGGGTCCACTACCAATTCCGGGTGCTCCCGTTTGGTCTTTCCTCGGCCCCGAGTCTTTACCAAATGCCTGGCGGTGGTAGTGGCCCACCTGTGTTCTTTGGGAGCTCAGGTTTTTCCCTACCTGGACGACTGGCTCCTGGCGGCCTTGTCCAAGGAGGAACTCCTGCATTTTCTCTCCCTCACCCCGCAGGTTTTCACTGTCCTGGGTATTACCATCAACCATTCCAAGTCTCACCTGGAGCCTTCACAGAGGCTCCAGTTCATCGAGGCAATTCTCGACACATCACTGTGCAGGCCTTTCTGCCTCGGACAGGGGCCTCCCTCAGTCAGATTTCCTCCCTATCGGAGCATGGAGGGTCCCAGCGAGTCAGTGCTCCGTCTACTGGGGCTTATGGCGGCAGCCATCCCGACAGTTCCACGCGCGCGCCTCCACATGAGAATCTCTCAGTGGGCTCTCCGATCTCAGTGGGATCAACGGGTAGATGATCTAGATCATCTAGTTCTGATCTCCTTGCCGATGGTAAGAGACTTACAATGGTGGATGGTTCGAGAGAACCTATTCTGGGGGGTCCCCTTTTTTCATCCTCCCCCCGATCAGACTCTGACCACGGACGCTTCAGGCGAAGATTGGGGAGCCCATGTGGGTCTTCACCGAACCCAGGGCCTATGGTCAAAGATGGAGATAGTTCTCCATATCAACGTGCTCGAGCTTCGAGCAGTGCTGTATGCTCTCCAGGCCCTTCACCAATTCATCCTTCCCAGTCACCTAGCTGTCCAAATGGACAACATGTGTGTGGTGTGGTACATGAACAAGCAGGGAGGGACTCGGTCCTACCCGCTGTGCAGGGAAGCGATGAGGGTTTGGGATTGGGCAACGCTTCACAACCTTCACCTCACGGCAATCCATGTTCCGGGAGTCGACAATGTCCTGGCAGACAGACTAAGTCACTCGTTGGCTCTACCACACGAGTGGGAATTGGACGAAAAAGTTCTAAAAAGCATCTTCCAGATTTGGGGGACTCCTCAGATAGACCTGTTCGCTTCCTCCCAAAACGCAAAGCTTCCAATCTTTTGCTCGCTCATTCCAGAGCGAGGCACTTTCTGAAACAATGCTCTATCTCTAAGCTGGAAGGACAGATTCGTCTATGCTTTTCCCCCAATTCCTCTGGTCCCTCATGTGTTACAGAAGCTGGCTTTAGAAGGAGCGAGAATGATTCTGATCGCTCCTTTCTGGCCCAGGCAAATCTGGTTCTCTCTTCTACAACAATACTCAGAGGTTCCTCCTCTTCCTCTTCCTTTATCTCCAGGATTGCTGACCCAGGATCAGGGGACCCTGGTCCATCCGGGACTCAAGTCCCTTCAACTTCATGCATGGCTCCTGCAGACCTGGCTCAATCTCGTTTTGGCATTTCTCCTAAGGTGGCCGAGATTCTGGTGGAGGCCAGAAAACCCTCCACTAGGTCCACCTACGCCATGAAATGGAAAAGATTTTCTATCTGGGCTGCGGCCAGGAACGTGGAGCCCTTTTCCTGCCCTGTGACCATTCTGCTTGAGTACATGTGTCATCTTTTTGACCTGGGTCTCAGTCACTCCTCTTTGAAAGTCCATATGGCGGCTATTTCAGCCTACCATGTCCCTTTCACTGACAAGGCATTTGCCCAGCTGGAGGTATCCAAAACTTTCCTCAGAGGGGTCCTTCATCTCAGGCCCCTGTCTGGACTCCAGCTCTGCCTTGGGACTTAAACTTTGTCCTCGAGAAACTTACCCTTCCCCCCATTTGAGCCTGTGGCTTCCGCAGACTTGAAGTTTTTATCATGGAAGACGCTCTTCTTAGTGGCCATTACTTCTGCTCGCAGAATTTCCGAGCTCCAGGCCCTGATGTGCAAAATCCCTTGTTTGATTTTTCACAAAGAACGAGTAGCTCTTCGCACAAATCCTAAGTTTCTTCTGAAGATAGTAGCGGAATCTACCTTAAATCAGTCTATTGAATTACCTGCTTTCTTCATGCAGTACTCCAATCAAGGAGAATACCTGCTCCATACCATGGATGTTCACAAGATTCTGAGATACTACACAAGGACGAAGGATCTCAGAAAGACTGATCAGTTGTTCGTCTCTTTCGCTCACAAAAGAGAAGGCAATGCTGTCTCTAAGCAATGCCTATCAAAATGGTTGGCCCCATTGTATCACTTTCTGTTCTGACAAGTACAACAAGACCCTTCCGGGTCAAGTCAGAGATCACTCCACTCGTGGAGCTGCCGCCTCTGCGGCTTGTTTCAAGAACGTGTCTGCGGCAGACATTTGTGCTGCTGCCACTTGGACTTCAGTCCATACCTTTACTAAACATTACAGTTTGGACATTGCCTCTCGCCGTAGAGCAGGCTTCGGGTTTGCTGTCTTGCAAGGCCTCCTTTCTTGAGACCTGCCAGATTATTTAATACTTTTTGGAGTAGTTCCTCCTCCCGGTGCCTTTCATTTGTTCCAGACTGCTTGGGATTCTGTCCTATATGTAATTACCTACTGCAAGAGTCCTCGAAGTAAGATAGTACAATTCGTAAGAACTTACAAGTAACAGTAGATCTTGAGGAAGCTCTTGCAATAAATAACTCTACTCCCCCCTCCATCCCCTAGGCTTTTCAGCTCCTTTTCTATTGAGAAATGTCTGCTTCTCTCTCGTCCGGGCCTTCCGGGCCTGTGGCCCGGAAAAGAGCTGGGCGGCGTCCGGGACCGCCCTTTATACCGGCGTCGTATGGCGCTGGTCACCTGGCGTGAGGCGGTCCCGTCAGGGACTGCTAGCTAGAAATTTTTCCGTGGGGTCCTGCCGCCGGCCGGCGTCAGTCCTATATGTAATTACCTAGTGCAAGAGCCTCTCTCAAAGATCTACTGTTACGGTAAGTTCTTGCGTAACTGTACTTTTCCACAGTAGTCTCACTCACTGACTGCTCATATGGTGGCAGTTGCAGAGGTGAGAGGAGGGCTGTGCCGGTTGCTATACTTAGCTGTGATGCCTGCCGGATACTAGGGTGAAGGGGGGAGGGAGGGAGGTGGGATGTGAGCAAGTGGGTCAGGTGGGGTGGGCATG
Organism: Neoceratodus forsteri; assembly: GCA_016271365.2. NCBI lineage: Eukaryota > Metazoa > Chordata > Ceratodontiformes > Ceratodontidae > Neoceratodus > Neoceratodus forsteri. The sequence goes on from CM057452.1 coordinate 1,808,853,222, forward strand.
TGTCTTTGTTGGGGGGGACCACTGGACCACCAGAAAGTGCTCGGACAACATATACTGGGGGATCAGGGGGGTGGTGGGAACCACTGGACACCTGGGAGGTCTCAAACAATAATATACTGGGGGACTAGAGTGGATGGGGGGACCACTCCACACTACGGAGGTCTCTAACAGTAATATACTGAGGGATTGTGGGGGTGGAGGGAACCACTGGATCATTAGGGCTGTCCTTTCATGGAGGAAGAGGTGTTAAAGATCTGCAAGCTCTCCAAGCAAATGAGCCTATAATGGGCATGCAAATGGTCCCTTAGTGCTTTGCTGTTCATTGGACTCCATCGCATGTTTGAGCTGAATATGGCCGACCGGGGACTTGGCGCCATCCCCTTCTGGACAGCGCTATTCCCTTTGGGCCATATGCAGCCCTGGTCCATGTTGGAACAGTGTAGATTCACTTAGCACTGTGCCAGCATGGACTGATAATCTGTCAGATAGCATCACTGTTGGTGAGTGCTGTCAGTCTGAATATCGTAGGAGTTGTGGGGAAGTAGATGGGCAAGCACAGTGTAAATGGCTACACTGCGCTTGCCCCAGTTTTTAAATATCTGGGACACAGTATACGACTGTCTAATCTGTATATGAGATGAGATGCAGGCTGTGGGGTGGCTATTTACGAATACAGAGAATAGGATAGGCCCCAAGATGGAGCCTTGTGGGACCCCTATATTTAAAAAGGAGTGCAGGGGGCTGGAGTTTCAGAAGTGCACAGACTAAAAGTATATTTCTTTACTTTTATGAAAAATTGTGTCCTACCCAAAACTAGCTGTATCTTCTGTTCCAGACATATACTACTGTCAATGCTACCTGCTGATACTTTGTATGTACTGTATTATTGTGTCTCACTTTATTTGTATTTTTACTATTTTCTTGTGTGTTGCATCCCATGTATATTGTCCCTTGTTCCTTGTTAACAAACCCAGGTCCACCTCGAAAATGAGCTTGCTCAACGGTGATCGCCTGGTTAAATAAAGACTTTGATTGATCGAAAAGTGACCCATCTAGACCAGTCAACAACCTGAGCGGTTTGGCAGGTTTTTTTTAGGAGCAGCAGACTGGTCAGTGTTAAGGCTTTGGTCGTGTCAATAAAAATGGCAGCTGCAAGTTTCCTCTTGGCCATGGCCGTATGAATAAAGTCAGTAAGTTTCAGGAATAAGGTAATTGTGATACCTCTGCTACCTCCGCTTGGTTTAGAACCACATGACTGATGCACTGCTTCTCAGCTTGGCTTAGAAGCATGCCTGAGCTAATTATGCAGTGTGAGTGGATGGCAAGGATCCAGTCCGTTAGCAGGGAGTATCCGATGGATTTGTGGTTTAGGCGGGTGGAATCTGAGACAAGATGCAGGGCCTGGATTTTGTGGGTTAGTTTTAGGAGGAGGGATACAGCCAGTTTATATTTATATCAGCAATGAAGTGGAGTGCCCCAGAAGTAGCCGGGATAGTGGAAGTAGAGAAGGATATCAAAAAGTTAATCCAGATGCTTGGCAGCAATAGATGCCAGCAGGAAAGATAATAAGAGAAAATGGACAGCATCTGAAGTTTAGAGGATTTTGAAAAGGCTGCACTTATAACCACTTTAAAGTCGAGATGGTGTCGAACGAAGCAAATCCAAAGGAGCAACACCTTAAGGGATAACCAGCCTCGGTAAATCAGCTCATCTGGTTATAAAGTTGTCTGTAAGTCCTGATTTGAGGTGATGTGATAAATATGCCCCCCCCCCCCCAGTTGTCTGTCTGGTGCCAGTGTTGAGGTGCACATTGTTTGCTTTCTGATTTGCGCTGTCCTAGTCGCACTAAAGCTTCAGACCAGATGCAAAGCATTATGGGTAGCAGTATGCAAATACCTGTTTGGTGTGGGCCGGTAGGGCTTCAGCAGAATGAAAGGTTGCCCTAAAACTGTTAGACAGAGAATGACCAACTACAGATGTGTATGTGCCTTTTCAGACTTCAGTGTTGCAGAGTTGCTGGTGCTGCCAAATACCAGGTCATCCTCCGAGGAAAACTGGCATTCATATGCCAGTGTTGAACATTTACTCACTTGTACAGTAATTATTTTTCACTGGCTCACCTTTTAAAGGGTCATGGCTTTTAAGAAGTATTTTATGAAACATTACATACCGGTGAACGAGTGAATGTGGCCCTCCATCGGTAATAACAAGCCGTGATGCAGATGTGCATAGCAGTGAGAACGATGTTGTAGAGTGCAAAATGACTACTGTGTTTACTAACACATAGTCACTACAAGCCACCCCGTGGCTCAGCAGCAACACATTGCCCTACCATGCAGATGACCCAGTTTCAACATGAGTGCAGGTTGCCGCTTCAGGAGGCAGGCCAGGCTGAAGCTGCTGCCGATGGCAGTGCATCTCAACTGATAAGGGTCAGCAGCGAGCCCCGGTGCCACTGCAACGCCTGTGGCCGAGCCAGGGAGCTTACTTCTGCTGCAGGGTCTGCTGTGAGCAGTCGAGGCTATAGGTTACTGTCACGCCTATAGGTTACTGTCACGCCTAGGGAGGAAGGAGGGGAACCAACCAGAGGGACAAACCTCCTGCTTCTGTCTTTATGACAATCTGAGCCTCAATGACTTCCCTGAGTCCTAGTGCCCGCAGGCACTGGCTCCTACTTTACGTAGTAAGGGAGGATAGCCCTCCACCTGGAGACTCTTCCATGGAAGGCAATCCATGGGTTACCAGTGTCTGTGGAGCCAGGGACTGTGGACCTGACTGGGCATATTCTTGGGATCAGGATATATCCCTGGAGGATGTAGGTGACCTGGGAGGAAACCCGCTATAGAAAAAGAACATGTAAGCCAGCCCGGTGGTGCATGGGGTGAGGTGCTGGATGCCTTACCTCGCACCATGCCGGTGACCGGGGTTTGGAACAGACCCATATCATTGGGAAGCCAGTATGGGGAGTGGGGGGCAGGATTGAGCAGCTGGAAGGCAGCTCTTCTCTCCCAGGATAGATTCTGCCCTCCCCCGTAGTCCCGCTGCCACCGGGTGGAGGTTCAGTGGTTAGTGTAGGCGGAGTAAGCCACATGTAGTGGGAGGGCACCTCGAGATGCAGTGTGAATGTGCTTCTACATGCGTACTCGCGTCCAAGGTATGGGGTGAGTTACGGGGAGAGAAATGCTGCAAAATATATAGTGTGTTAAAAAAAATAAATAAATAGTTCTTGCACTGTACTTATTACCTAATATTTTTGTTGTATATGTGAATGGCCTTTCATACTTATAACCATTGTTCTGACATGAGAAAATGAAAATACATAGAATGATTAACTAGTGTTAGTGAAGAATGGTACTGTTCTGCCACCTAGGTGTTCTGTTGACATCACATTGCCACAGAAGCAAAGCTTAAGTGGGTCAGTGATGTTAATAGCACTTCAAGGTGTTGGAATAGTGCTGTTTTTGGTTAACAACAACAAATAAATAAAAAAAATCTGTATTTTCCATAACAGATGGTTAGGCCATCTTGCCACACTTCATAACAAAAGATATTAAAATGGGTCTGGTTCAATGACAAAATAAGAGAAATGACTTGAAGACTGGGAGAGCACTGTCTGAAAGAAAATGGAAGTTCTGTCCAGGCGCTTCCTTGGTTTCCATTATGCTGCACGGTTTACAAGCAAAATGGTATATTACACCATCGCCTTGACTTCAGACTGTTGTTTTTTGGTAAAGAAAATTCAGATGGCTGTTGGTTGGTGTTTTTTTTCTCTTTTTGTATTTTTCTTCATTATTTAAGAAATCTGCCATTCTGCCTCCTGCTTCCATCTCTGACCTGTTTTTATTTACATGAGATTCCAAATATACCCCTCCCAGCTCTGCCAACCGGCCAAGCACATCCCACCCTCCAGCATTCAGTTTTCAGTTCAGTTTCTTTGAAGTGTTTTCCATTATTCATTTGTGCATCCATATGCTAACTAGTGCTTCGTTTGTAACATTTGAACTGCTTGTGAGTCTGAGAGTCATGGTTCTAATGTTGGAACCCAATCAGCTGTGTAGCTATATATTTATAGATCCTTTGATGGCACTTTCACAGTTATAAGAGTTGTTCAACTTCCACTCTTAGGGTGCCCGAACTGTTCACTTTTTAGTTGTGCTTCTCACACCCTAACAGTGTACAAGTGTCAGTGGCTCAGTAGGTAGCACACTCTCTTCTGAGGCCGGGAGATCAGAGGGCTTTGGGTTCAGTTCCCACATCTGGCACTTGGGTTAATATCCCAGTACTGACACTGTAGTGCAGCATGAGAGGGGTGCTGCACTTCTGAGGTGCCGTCTTTCGGATGAGATGTTAAACCGAGGTCCCATCTGCCTGGATTGGTGGTAGTTCAGGTGGATGTTAAAGATCCCATGGCACTTATTGAAAAGAGTAGGGGAATTTCCCTGGTGTCCTGGCCAAATTTCCCTCATTCACTAAAAATACTACCAACAGCTTAATCTGGTTCAAGGTCAGTTGGCATTCATCTGTATCCCCCTTCCCCGGGTTGTGCCTGAAAATAGGCGGGATTTGTCTAGTGCAGTTACCCGGTCAACAAAAACTAAATAAAATAAATAAATAAATAAAATAAATTTGGCATTGAGGGAAGGAGGGGGACATACATATGTAACCCCTAGGTGGCGCTATCCCAAGGGCTACTACCCCTGCCTGCTTGGCTAGTAGCAGGTTAAGGGGCACGAGTTCTGAAACGGGTGCCTGCACCCGGAGGTCAGGGTTGGTAGTGGTCAAGCTAACCTGGGCACAGCCCACCGGGACACTGTAACCCCACCTCTTTCCCCTCTGGTGGCCTGAACACTGTACAGTAATCACTTTCACAATACCTCTGGTACACCACACAGGTACCCACACTGTTTGCACTTACCACCAGGGCTGGTTCCTCTGGCTCGACCCTGGGGACCCCCTGTAAATCAAGGTTAAGCACAGCAAATAGCAACAGTACAGTACTTTGAGCACAAACTGGAACCATAGTCAGAGTACATGCAGAGAAAGTTAGATCTGATTTATTCCGGGGACTTGAACAAGGGAGGAGCAAAATCAGGTTAATTAGCTTAAAGGTTGTATCAATCAAGCAGTTATGCATGCGCTTTGAGTCTCCCCACACAGTCCACCTCTGGGTACCCAGGTAAAGAAGAGATGGGGTAGCCAGGACAGTTGCCCGGGGTTGCAGCTGGTTGGGGCCCTGTGATGGAAAACACAACATGCATAGTACACAATATTTGTAATCCAGAGCCAGAGGGCTCAGTTTGTAAAGGAAACAAAACAAGACAATCTGATGACACACTCAGATTAAGCTGTAGTTGTAGGGAGCTACCCTTTTATTTACTCACGATACCCAAGACTGGACACAGGCTGGATGAAAATCGAGACTGCAGGTGGTTGATCTGGAATGCCAGGAGAAGCAGGGCCCACACAAGTCGCAGAGGCGTCCTTCCTGCTCAAGCGTGGAGCAGGGGGCTGATCACCAGGCAGGTCTCTCGTCGATGGCTTCTCTGTGCAGTGGGTGGTCTGGCTGGGCCAGTCTGGCAAAGCCCAGACCACATGGAGACCAGTTCGGAAGCAGTCCTTTTTGGGCTGGATACAGCTTCCAGCAAGCAGAACACAGTTCACACAGTGGGGAACTAACTCGCAACCCACTAGCAGCTCATAGCACATTTACACGTATGAGAATTCTACTGTACCAGACAAAGCGCTCTCCGGGCACAATCGCAAAGTCTCTGCATACACGGGGCTTAGGGGTAGCTGGAACTCCTGACAGGCCGATCGCATTCAGCAAAAATATTCGGTCGTCTTCAGGTTGAGCCTGGCCCACTTAAGTAGCTTACTTTAGTTGCACAGACTTGGATTTAGTCCAAAATAATTCTCTTCTCTCCCTCTCAGGAGCAGCACACCGGCATGCAGGCCAAAAACTTAACCTTTTCAGAGTTCTCCCATGCGAATCCACTAAGGATTGCTGCTCAGAAACACTTCAGCTCCTTCTTGCTTAGCTTCCAACTTAGTTCTAACTGAAAACTGCAAGCAGCCTGGGATTTCCCCAAGATCCAAAAGATTTGGTTGGCTGATTTGGCTGTCAGTCAAAGCAAGAGCTCACCCTTCAGTTGCAAAGAAGGCGCTAAAAAGCTCCAAACTAAAGTTCCTACAGATTTTGAATTCAGACTGCTCCTGTAGTCTGGCTACATTTTAGGTCCCACCAGTACTGTTTGGTCCAATTTGCAGTCCAGGACCAAGATAATGGAGACAAACAAAACAGTCCTTGCTACAAAGAAAGCAGGTTAGACAAACTGCATTATCATTATCACTCTAAATGATTTTCAGTAAATAGTTGCATCTTTCAACAGAGCTCCCTCTCAGATTACTTAAGCTGCAATTAGGCAGCTCTTAAAGAGACAATACACAGAGGCTATACAAGCTCTGGTAATCACATTTAAACTGCTAAAACGCAGGACACTAGCCTGGCGGTGAGCATTTAGGCAAGCTCAAAGAAGACTTTTTGGGAACCCCCATTTGTAAGGGGGGTTACACATAGCAAATGTAAAACAATCAGTCTCATGCCTTACTCCCTCAAGGGATTCTGGTGACATCATTAGAAGCACTTGAACTTTGCTCTCGTTGTTCATGATGGTACTAGAATTCCTCCATGGCATTACAGATTCGTTACAGATTTTTTTCTTATGTTACTCTTTTATGTAAAGAGCTTTTGCGGTGCAATGCATGAAAAGTTCATCCAAGATCCTCAGCCGCCTGGGGACCAGTGACCATCGTATGGTGTAGTTCAATATAAGAACTGGGCCCATATCAAACCACCCTAAAATGAGGGTCCTGGACTTCAGGAGGGCTGCTTTTTAAGAAAATGGGAGAATGCCTCTGGGTTGCCCTAGCAGGGATACAGAAACTGGGTGGAGTCGAAGAACAGTTGGCAAAAATAAAGGAGGGCTTTGAAAAGGCAACAAACCTCTGTGTCGGGCAGATTAACAAGGGCAAGAGAAAAACAGACCTCTATGATTCTGTAAAGAAGTAGCAGAGAAAATAAGGGCAAAAAAGCTAGCATTTAGAAAGTACAAGACAGCACAGATGGAGGATAATGAGAGATATTGGAAGAAACAAAAGGTGGCAGGCCAGGGAAAGCAGGAGCACAAAGGCACAAATGGAGAAGAATATTGCCAAGTCAGCAAAAAAGGGGGGATAAAACATTCTTTAGGTATATAAGCACAAGGAATACATTAAGTGGGTTCGCATCGCAATTTGCGACCCGAGAATGGGGGGGTGGAATGCGAGTCAGTTGCCAGCTTTAGTAGCAATGATTGCTAATCGTATAAGCTAGCCGTCCCCTACCCTCCGATTGCCAGCCCTTTATTTGTTTCCCTGGTGTCTAGTGCCCCCCCCCCACCACCATTCACAGTCCCCATAATTTTTTTCTGTCCCTGGTGTCTAGTGGCATCCCCCACCATCTGATCGCGTTCCCTGTTTTGTCCCTTGATGATTTTTTTTTTTTAAATCTGCAAAAAATAAGTCCATCGCCGATCACTCTCGTACCTCCACCTGACCTCCCACTGTGCACCCACCTCCCCACACCCCCTTTACACCCCCCAGACCATCGCTCACCTGTGGAGGTCCCAGATTCGAGATCCGCTTTCTGATGAAAGGCACATCTTGCTGCAGGAACCGGTGACTGCAGTATGACAATTAAGGTAAATGCGGTGGTGTATTTCAAGGGGGGGGGTCAACTTTGGTGCATAACTCAGTTGTTTTGTTTGACATATTGACCCCAGATTTTCTACATGGTCTTTTGGGGACCCCACCTTATGAACAATATGACTGTCATAACGCCAACTTCCTTCCGAAAGGTGATTTTGCAGTCGCTTAGAGAATTCAGCTTTTGGGCAGGATTTGCATGACAGTCATATTGTTCATGATGTGGGGTCATAAGAAGGCTATGTTGAAAATTGTGGGTCAAAATATGAGCAAATGGCAAAGTTATGACCATCCATTGCAATTTCGCTATGTACGCTCGTAACTTTAGAAATTTTAAATATTCTGACCCCAGATTTTCACATAGCCTTCTTATTATCCCACCTCATGTATGTCAGGGTTGTAATTTTTCAAATCCTGGCCAAAATGTGATTTTGCACCTGTGGTGTGGAATGGTGTTGCAGTTGTGCAGAACTATGCTTTGGCTGGGATTGGAAAATTTTGTGTACCGGGTACATGAGGTGGGGTAATAGGAAAGCTATGCAGACAGTTTGGTCAAAATGGCAAATTCAGTCTCAAAACTATGTATACAATAAGTAATAATTATATGGTTTAAAATAAAAATACCCATTTTAGAAAACTGCTAATCAAAATCAGCTGATTGCTAATCATTTTTCATTTTGATTAGCAAAGGCTACTAATCAACTCTCGGACACTAATTTATGCCTTGAAGTGAAAAGAGGGAGACCAAAGGAGGGATAGTAAGGCTACAAATGGAAGGAGGGGTTTGTGTGGAAGACGACAAAAAAAAAAAAAAAAGGCAGACATATTGAACAAATAATTGTGTTCAGTATTTACGGAGGAAGGGGTAGTTGACTGGCCATAGTTAAAGGACAAGGGCTTTAAAGGAAGAGATGTGGACACTGGTCATTTTACAGAGGAGAGAGTCCTCAAGGAACTAGCACAGCTAAAAGTGGACAAGGCAACGGGGCCTGACGAGGCACACCCTAAGATACTGAGGGAGTTCAAGGAAGTACTAGCTGCACCTCTGACAGGGTTCAGCCTACAGTATCACTGAATACAGGGGACATTCCGGGGGACTGAAGGAGGGCATATGTGGTCCCACTTCACAAAAGTGATAATAGGGAGGAGGCAGGAAATTGCAGACCTGTCGGCCTGACTTCGGTGGTGGGTAAAGTCATGGAATCACTACTAAAGGAAAAGATTGGGGAATACCTGGTGACCAGTGGAATGGATTACAGGATCCAAGGCAGCATGGTTACACAGTGGGAGATCTTGTCAGACAAACCTGATAGTTCTTTGAGTGAATAGGGAAGTGGATCAGGGTGGAGCAGTGGATGTGGCCTACCTGGATTTCAGTAAGGCATTAGACACCGTTTCACACAGAAGACTGGTGAGCAAGCTGGGCAGTCTAGGAGTAGGTCCAAAAGTAGTAAAATGGGTAAGAAGTTGGCTAAGCAATAGGAGTCAGAGGGTGGTGGTAAATGGTATTCACTCTGAAGAGGTGAAGGTGACCAGCGGGGAGCTGCAGGGGTCAGTACTAGGCCCTGTCCCCTTCAGTGTCTTTATTAGTGACATTGCAGGAGGGCTGGAAGGAAAGTATGCCTGTTCACGGATGACGCAAAAATCTGCATCAGAGTGGACACATGGGGAGAATGAGGGATGATCTGAAAAGGCTGGAAGACAGGTCAGGGTGTTGGCAACTGGATTTCAGTGCAATAAATTGCAAAAGCATGCACTTGGAGCACAGAAATCGGGGGCAGTGTACCAGCTAGGAGGGGAGGTATTGGCAACCACAAAACAGGAAAGGGCCCTGGGGGTAATAATGTCTGATGACCCGAAGGTAGCAAAGCTGTGTGGTAAGGCAGTAGGGAAAGCTAGTAGGATGCTCGGGTGCATAGGGATCACCAGCAGAAAGGGGGAGGTAGTGGTACCCCTGTATAAATCAATGGTGAGGCCCCACCTCAAGTACTCTGTCCGGTTCTGGAGGCCCAGTCTCAGGAAGGACATGGATAGGGTGGAGGTGGTACACAAGAGGGCAACCAGAAAGGTGCAGGGCCTGCATCAAAATCCCTACAAGGAAAGATTCAAGGAATTAAATATGTACTCTCTAGAGGAAAGGGGGGACATGATAGGAACGTTCAAATACCTCACAGGTATTAATAAGGTACATGAAGGTAGCATTTTACATACAAAAAGAAGCTTGAGGACAAGGGGTCACACTATGAAGTTGGATGGGGGAGGCTCAGAGGAGGTGTGAGGAATGACTTCTTTACGGAAAGGGTGGTGGATGCCTGGAACAGCCTCCCAGTGGAGTTGGTGGGTGCTAAAACAGTGACCGGATTCAAGTATGCATGGGATAGACACAAGGGGACCCTAGAAATAAGACTGGGAGGGAGACCGGAGATCGAGTAGGGTCTATGGTGGCACAGTAGTTAGGGAAAATAGAGCAGACTAGATGGGCCAAGAGGTTGTTGTCTGCCAGCAAATTAGAAATTGAAATTGACGGCAGATAAGGACTGCCAGGCCCACCTAGTCTGCCGCTTTAACCCACCTTAAATTAGCTGCCGCTGACCCTACTTGGTCATCAGCTGTAGTCTCTCCACCCCCCCCAGGGTTCCCTTATCCCTATCCCATGCATGCTTAAATCTCCCCACCATGCTTGCTCCCACTACCTCCTGGGGCAGGCCATTCCAAACATCCATCACCCTTTCTGTGAAAAAGTACTTTCTCGCGTTGCCCCTTGGCCTACCCCTTTCCAGTCTCATGTCATACCCTCTTGTTGTTGTAGAGCATTTTCTCTTCTGAAAGATGCTGCCCTCCTCTACTTTGATACATTTGAGATACTTGAAGGTCTCTATCATGTCTCCCCTTCCTCCTCTCCTCCAGGGTATACATACGGAGTTCCTCCAGTCTCTCCTCGTATGACCTTTGGTGCATGCCCTGTACCATTTTTGTTGCCCTTCTTTGAACCGCCTCCACCCTTTGTCCTTCCGGAGATGAGCCTCCAGAACTGGACGCAGTATTCCAAATGGAGTCTAGCCAGTGACCTATATGGTGGCATTATGACCTTTTTTCTTTTGCTGGTAATGCCTCTCCCTATGCACCCCAGCATCTCACTGGCTCTCCCCACTGCCTTGGCACATTGTTTGACCACCTTTAGGTCATCAGATATGATTACCGCCAGATTTCGTTCCTGTTCTGTGGCTGCTAATATCTCCCCACTCATCATGCAATCCTTCCCTGGGTTCCTGCACTCCAAGTGCATGATTTTGCACTTCTTCGCATTGAATCCTAGCTTCTATGTGTTTCTATGATTCTATGAAAAATGCTGTATGCCAACTGTATATGTTGACTGTAACTTTATCGCTGTATATATTGTTCTGTGGATGTGGATATGATGTTCTATCCACACTTCTGGCAGTGTCCTTTCCCTTTAAGAGCTTGCCGGGAAGTCTTCAAGCTGGCTTCTCCCACCCACCCGGGTGGTAATTCCCTCTGCTCTGCCCCACAATGTCAGATCAGATCTACTTCCAAAACTTCAATACTTTGAGTTCAGTCTTCAGCTCGATCTTCGATCACGACCGCAGTGAACGATAAGTCCACTCCTGGGTTCTGCTGGTGACCTTGCGGGCAGAAGATTTCCACGACCTACCTCCACGCTACATGCATTTACTGCTTGGGGCATAACCACAATCCCCAGGCCTGCGACTTTTTTCGTTCGTTTCACTCCACCATTCTGGAGGACCGTCTCGCCCACCTAAAGTTGGGCCGCCTGGTGCAGCGAAATCCCCTGGTCAAATCTAAGGATGCCCGTTGGGCGGTCTCTGTGGCCGCAGGGTCTGCCAAGCAGCTCGTGGCCTTCGAAGAGGAGGCGGCCCAGGTCACGGTCCATTCCTCCTCGGTTTCTGCCTTCGTGCCGCTTCAGCTGTTCTCGACCTTCACGGGTTCCTTCAAGGAATTGTGCCAGTTGCTGCCGACCTTTGGTCAGGGACGCAGGAAATCCAAATCTAAGAAAGAGTCCAAAAAGGATGGGAGCTGGCCAGATAGTGGTCTCAGCACAAGGGTCACTTCGACCAGCTGGTCACTGTGACCCAGTGGTTGTGGGACACTTTCCAGTGGTGGTTAATCCCAGTGCATCTGCAGGAAGGGATCCCGTTTGTCTGCCCAGAGCCAGTGGTCATCCTGATGTCAGATGCCTCTCTCTCGGGCTGGGGTGCACAGTTGGGGGAACACTGAGTCTGCAGGCTATGGACATAGAAATAGGGACTTTGACGGCAGATAAGGACAGCTTGGCCCACCCAGTCTGCCCATTTCCCTACATATTGGATAAGCTGCAGATTCTAGTTAACCAACAGCCTACTTCCTCCTACCCCCCACTATAATTGCCTTATGTCTGTTGCGTGCATGTTTGAATTCCCCCACTGTTTTAGACAACACAACCTCCCCAGGAAGGTGGTTCCATGTGTCCACCACTCTCTCTGGGGGGGAAAAAAATTTCCTTACGTTGCCCCTGAGCCTTCCCTGCCTATCTTTAAATTGTGCCCCCTTGTTCTTGCACACCTCTCTTTTTCTGAAAGATGCTACCCTCTTGGACTTTGTTGATTCCCTTCAGGTACTTGAAAGTTTCTGTGCTGTCCCCCCAGTCCTTCCTTTTGTCAAGGGTATACATATTAAGCTCTTTAAGCCTCTCTTCGTATGGTTTCTGATTCAGACCCTGCACCATTTTAGTTGCCCTCCTCTGGACTGCCTCCATCCTGTCTATGTCCTTGCGGAGATGGGGTCTCCAGAACTGCATGCAGTACTCCAGATGGGGTCTCGCCAACTGTCTGTACAGTGGGATAACCACTTCCCTTTTTCTACTGGTGATGCCTCTCCCTATGCATCCCAGTATCCCCCCCCCTCCGACTCTCCTTACTGACCTCTCGCTTTGCTTGCCAACCTTTAGGTCATCTGATATGACTGCCCCCTTTCCATTATTATTGTTGTTAGTACCTTCCCTGCCATTGTGTACTCTTCTCCTGAGTTTTTGTTTCCCAGGTGCATTACTTTGCACTGAATCCGAGTTGCCATATGTCTGACCATTCCTCCAGCCTTGCCAAGTCCCTTCTCATCCTTTCCACCCCTGTTGTGTATCAGCTCTGTTACAGATCTTTGTGTCATCTGCAAAAAGGCATACCTTTCCTTCCAGACCCTCTGCAATGTCACCTATAAAGACATTAAAGACCCCCGAGGAATCCTGATGCCACTGCAACCTGTTGGAGCTCTGGGCAGTTTGGCTAGCATGGACTGCATTCGCTCCACACATTTGGGGTCAGGTGGTCCAGGTCCAGACAGACAACACCACAATCATGTACTACCTCAACAAACCAGGTGGGACACACTCCCTGCCCCGTGCAGGTAAGCTCTACGCATTTGGACTGTTGTGCACAGCCTGGAGGTGGCTCTCCTAGCCATCCATGTGGCAGGATCCTCCAGTCAGCTGGCGGACTCTCTCAGCAGGGTGGGTGAGGCGTCTCATGAGTGGTCTCTCCATCCAGAGGTAGTGCACAGCCTGTTCTCCCAGTGGGACACCCTGCAGGTGGACCTGTTCACGTCCAGGGAGAACGCAAAGCTGAGGCTGTTTGTGCTCACTCCCCTCAGCAGGAAACGCTGCAGGGGGATTCCTTGGCCCCGACTCCTCTTCTGTGCCTTCCTCAGATTCCCTTGATCCACAAGGCGCTCCTCAAGGCCAAGAGGGACCAGGCACAAGTGATCCTGATGGCTTTGGACTGGCCATGCCAGTTCTGGTACCCCAATCTTCTCAGCCCCAGCAACAGGCTCCCGAGGCATCTTCTCCTATGCCTGGATCTGCTTTCTGTCAATCAGGGGAAGGTACTCCATCTGGACCTTCAATCCCTGCACCCGACAGCCTAGTTCCTGAGTGGCTAGAGTTCCAGGCTTTGGGTCTCTCCAAAGCTGTCTTTACCATTGTGGAGGCATCTCGGAAGAAGTCTACTAGGAAGTGCTACGCCTTCAAATGGAAGAGATTCTTCATTTGATGCCAGGGCCAAGGGGTTGGACCCTTTGTCCTGTCCAGTGGCTAGCATTCGGGCTGTTGGTAGACGACCTTTAAGGTGCACCTGGTAGCTATCTCTGCTTATCGGGCGAGGGCCGGTCAGCAGTTGATGCAGGAAAAGGTGGTCTGGTGCTTCTCAAGGGTCTTGACCACATTTTCTTCTCTGGTGCATGAACCACCACCACTGTGGGACTTGTTGCTGGTTTTGGCAAAGCTCATGGGCAAGCTATTTGAACTGATGCACAGGTGTGATATCTCTCACCTGTTGTGGAAGATCGCCTTCTTGGTGGCCATCACGTCAGCCAGAAGGATCAGTGAGCTCCAGGCGCTTTCAGTGGAGTCTCCTTACCTGGTCTTCTATAAGGACAAGATTGTCCTGTGCGCCAACCCGAAGTTCCTCCCGAAGGTTGTGTTAGCGTTTCGCCTTAACCAGGTGATTAATCTCCCAGTGTACTTCACCAGTTGCACCTCTGAGGCTGAGCAAAGACTTCATACTTTGGAACTGAGGCAAGCACTCACTTATTACAAAGAGCGCACGGCTAGAGTTGGGGGAGAGGTTCGCTAGCTGTGTGTTACCTACTTTGAAGCTGCACCTGGCTGACCTGCAGCCATATGGACGATTGACAGGTAGATAACATCCTGCATTGATCTCTGCTGTAGGTTGGTGGGTAGGGAGCCTCCCTGAGGGCTAAGGGCTCATTCCACCTGCCATGCTGTTGCACCAGTGGCTGCTTCCAGGGACATCCCTATCCAGGAAATCTGTAGGACTGCTACCTGGAAGTCAACAAACGCCTCCATTTACCATTACCACACTGACCAAGAGTCACACCGGGATGGTGGTTTTGGGGCCTCAGTTCTCCATTTTCTGTTTCCAAAATAGGGGGTGTGCGCCTTGCCTCCCTCCTCCCAGAGAACTGCTAGGAGTCTGCCAGAAGTGTGGATAGAACATCATATCCATGTCCGTAGAAATACAGGTTACTCACCTGTAACAGTAGTTCTAGAAGTGGTATATGATGTTCATCCATACAAACCCACCCGACCTGCCCTGGCTTAGGCACACACATCTGCTTTCAGTGGGTAAGATCTGGTGTCATGGGACAGAGCCGAGGGAGTTACCACCCAGGTGGGTGGGAGGAGCCAGAGTGAAGACTTTCTGGCAAGCTCTTAAAGGGAGAGGGCACTGCCAGAAGTGTGGATGAACATCATATACCACTCCTAGAACTACTGTTACAGGTGAGTAACCTGTTTTTCCTGTAGCCCTCCACTGAGTCGCACCTAAAACAAGACTTGGCTCAGTGTGCCATTGCTGGTTACCAGTTTTCAATAAATATATAATAAAAAAGTGTTCATAGTATTTGTAGAAACAATACAAAAACATTTTGTGTTTGTCGAGTGGCTTTTTTACTGTAATGTATTGTTCCAACATTGCATGAAGGATTATTTTCTTTATTTCACCTGGGTTACCGCATAAAGTTTGTTAGCGGGGTGTGTACATAGATATTGTAAAGCAGTGCATTTTCGCTTTTAGTCTGCGTATACTGACTGCTCTGATTGCTTTGCTTTGTGCTTTTCTACGCCCCTGACTGTGAGGTAAAGCTAGTATAACTAACGCCCTGTTGTGCCTCATTGCTTC
This sequence comes from Neoceratodus forsteri, assembly GCA_016271365.2. Classification (NCBI taxonomy): domain Eukaryota; kingdom Metazoa; phylum Chordata; order Ceratodontiformes; family Ceratodontidae; genus Neoceratodus; species Neoceratodus forsteri. The sequence goes on from CM057452.1 coordinate 1,808,868,674, forward strand.
AACAAAAAGATCAGAGGAAAAGTCAAGAACACAAGTGAACAATAGGAAAACTTTTTTCCTGTTTGTGTGCATGGTGGGACAAATTATTTTGTGGTCAGGTAGCGAATTGGCCACTAGTTTTTTAAAATCTGGTAGTCAAACCAATATTTTTTGATGGTCATTGGCCTCATATCTACCTGATTTGTCGCAGCCTGTTTGTAGTTTACTTGTTGAATTGTAAAAACTGTCATGAAATACGTAGGTACTACACAAAAAAAAAAATGTTTAAAGCCCCAAAACACGAAACAGTCGAACATGACTGGAAAAAAAAACCAGTGCATGCATTTTGTATTACAGTTCACATCATATACAAAATATTTAAAGTCCTGTGACTAATCTGCTTCACTTCAGGCCCATAGGGCACTGCACGAAGAGAGTTATGACTCCTGTCATGTTCCTAGCAAGTTGCGCATCTCGCACTATACTTACTCTAAAAGTAATAAAATTGACTGTAGAAATATGAAAATGCATATGTTAGGGTTGGCCACAAAGTCTGTTCCCAGGATTCCACCGAACCTTGTGATAAATTCAGTGCTCTGGGTCTATAATTGGAAATCTTCACAAAGTTCAGAAAAAAAAGACTCCAAGGAGCTATTTCACTTCACTTCTTGAATAATTTATTCAAATCTTCACAAAATAACTGGCCACCTTTCACTCCGTTTCGCCCTCTGAAATTGGACTTTATCAAGGAATGACCTGAATCAATAAACAGACATTTTATTTAATATTGATTTTATAGCTGTTGAACTAGGCTAAAACTTCAGCAATCTTCTCCATTTGCATTGCTGACTTGCTCAATTATCCATAAACTTTAATTGTTTCATGCTCTGCCTCCTCACGAGGTAGTTTCCTCAAAACATAGAAACGTAGAATTTGATGGCAGATAAGGACCGCTTGGCCCACCCAGTTTGCCCATTTCCCTACCTAATGGATAAGCTGCAGATCCTAGTTAACCAGCAGCCTACTTCTTCCTACCCCCTTCCCCTGGAATTGCCTTATGACTGTCCCATGTATGCTTGAATTCCACCACTGTTTTTGACTCCACAGCCTCCTCCGGATGGCCGTTCCATGAATCCACAACAATCTCTGTGAAAAAATACTTCCTTCCATTACCTCTGAGCCGCCCTCCCGTCTTCAAATTGTGCCCCCTTGTTCTTGCACATCTCGTTTTCTGAAAGATACTATCCTCTTTGACTTTGTTGGTTCCCTTGAGGTACATGAAAGTTTCTGTCATGTCCCCCCTCTCCCTCCTTTCCTCGAGGCTATACATATTAAGCTCCTTAAGTCTCGCTTCATATGTCTTCCGGTGCAGACCCTGCACCATTTTAGTTGCCCTCCTCTGGACAGCTTCCATCCTGTCTGTCTTTGTGGAGATTGGGTCTGCAGAACTGCACGCAGTACTCCAGATGGGGTCTCACCAGCTGTCTGTACAGAGGGATAACAACTTCCTGTTTTCTACTGGTGATGCCTCTCCCTATGCATCCCAGTATCCCCCCAGCCCTCCTTACTGCCCTCTCACATTGCTTGCCCACCTTTAGGTCATCTGATATGACTACCCCCAGGTCCCTTTCCATTTTTGTTGTTGGTATCTCACCCCCCATTGTGTACTCTTCCCTTCGGTTTTTGTTTCCCAGGTTCATTACCTTGCACTTCTTAACATTGAATCTAAGCTGCCATACATTTGACCATTCCTCTAACCTTGCCAAGTCCCTTCACATACTTTCAACCCCACCTTGTGCATCAGCTGTGTTGCAGATCTTTGTGTCATCTGCAAAGATACATACTTTTCCTTCCAGTCCCTCTGCAATGTCGCTTATAAAGACATTGCAGAGGACCAGTCCTAATTCTGAACCCTGCGGTACCCCACTAGTAACCCTCTTTTCTTCAGAGTGGACTCCATTTATTATTACCCTCTGTCCTGTTCTCCAGCCAATTCTTTACCCAGGCTATCATCTTGGGACCCACTCCCAGGCTGGCTAACTTGTATATTCATCTTTTGTGTGGGACTGTGTCAAATGCCTTGCTAAAGTCTAGGTAGGCCATGTCCACAGCCCCTCCCTGATCTACTACTTTGGTCACCCAGTCAAAGAAATCTATTAGATTTGTCTGGCATGACCTTCCCGCTGTGAATCCATGCTGCCTTGGGTCCGGTGCCCTCTGGCTTCTAGGTATTCGACAGTTCTTTCCTTCAGAAGTGATTCCATCATTTTCCCTATCACTGAGGTTAAACTAACAGGTCTGTAGTTTCCTGCTTCTGCCCTGCTCCCACTTTTGTGAAGTGGAATCACATCTGCCCTCCTCCAGTCCTCAGGTACCACCCCATCCTCCCATGATTTGTTAAAGTGGGTAGTCAGTGGTGTCACTAGTTCTACCCTTAGTTCTTTTAGAATTCTGGGATGAATCCCATCAAGCCCCATTGCTTTGTCCACCTTCACTTTTAAGAGTTCTTTCAGAACCCTTTCTTCTGTAAATGGGCTGGTATCAACTTCTGTATCCAGAGTGTTTCTATTGTTTGGTTTAGGTACCTCCCCCTCTTCATTTGTAAATACTGAGCAAACATATTTGTTTAGTATCTCTACCTTTTCACAGTCACTCTGCCCACCCCTCCTCCCCTTTATTAAGCCTCACTATCCCTCCCTTGGTCTTCCTTCGCTCCCTGATGTACCTATAAAAAGGTTTTATCCCCCTTCCTAACTGAGTTGGGTATCTTTTCCTCGGTTTGGGCCTTTGCTGTTCTGACTGCCTTCCCAACTTCCTTTTGCTTTAACTGATGCAATTATCTGTCCTGCTCCTTCTGTGATTCCTTGTACTTCCTGAATGCTTTCTTTTCCTCTTGAACCTTCACTGCCACCTCCTTTGAGAACCATAGTGGTTTCTTACATCGTTTTGTTTTATTTGCTTCACACAAAGTCTTGTTACCTCTGTAATGGCAGTTTCTATTATTCCTCGTTGTTCTTCCACCCCTCCTTCCTGCCCATTTGCTAGTGCATTCCTTAGGCACTCACCCATTTTGGCAAAGTCAGCCCTCCTAAAGTCCAGTACTTTTGCCTTTGTATGGCTTGACTGTACAGCTGTTTGTTGTGAACCATACTGTTCAATGGTCACTAGTTCACAGACAGCTACCCACTTCTACATCTGTGATCCTCTCTCCATCTCCATTTGAGAGAACCAGTGACTCTGCCCCAGTAGTCATCCTAACTGGCATTCTGACCCTCTCCTTTATGCTGCTTGCTGCTGGTATTATGCAGAATACAGCTGTCCAATAAAAATAATTTAGATCAAATTGAGTATGTTTTAACATGTTTATGACCTTTTGACGTTCGATTTTCAGTTTTTCTTTCTTTTCCTTTTTTTTTTTTTTTGTAAAAGAATATACATTTTCCATAAGAATATTTAAGGGCAAACTTTAATTTGATTTGAATATATAATAATATGCTCATAACCTTGTAACCTCATCTTTAAAATATAAATATATAATTGGGCATAAGGATGGAACGTCGCTATCCAATTAGAGCAGCTTTATTTTTACATGTTTTTTTTTTTTCTCCAATTATTTTTCCCTCCTGTCACTGCTGGCTGGGGCCCCATCGGTCGTCCTACCTGTTCCCCTCCTGCCGAGATCCTCCCGATCCGAGCTCTCTGTCTCCCCTCACCCACAACACACCTCTGGAGAATCCCCTGGTCCACACCCCCCAGAACGGGGCTGCCTTCTGCTCCTCTGCGCTCCATCTGCTAATCCTCCTTGGGCAGAGGTGATTGGCGAGATGAGATCCAGTTGGCAGGGTCCAGCGTTGGAGGTGGGGGCAGGTGACGTCTCCTCCCAGCCAGCGGGTGGTTTCCTTGTTTGTGATTCCCCCCCTCCCCCAGGAGCATGGATGTGCAATGATGTCCAGCGCGGGCTGAGCGCGCTCCTGTGCCCCCTCCTGCGGCCGTCCGCTGGTGCTCCTTTCCGTCTCTGACCTGATCCCTTGGCTTTTGCACCCCAGCCTCCGCTGGGAGTTGCTAGCACTGGGGAATCATTAAGTCACCTTTCCCAGGAGAGGAGAGCTGTCGTTGGATGCTCAATCCTGTCCTCCCCTGCTGACCCGGGCTCATTCCCGAACCCTGGACTTTGGCATGGCGCGAGGTGTGGTGTCCAGCGTCTCAACCCTCAGTGCCTCTGGGCTGGATGAGCGGCTTTATTGCCGTGGAGAAAAGGTATTGCAGTTAAATGGTCACCGGGCAAAAAGTTGCTGTCAGTATGTCGTGTCTGTTAGATGTAACCTTATGACCTCAGTGCAACATTTCCCACTTAGAAAACCGGGGATATACAAAACGCTTTAGTGCCTACTAAGTTGGCTTAATTCATTGAAGTCATTGTGACAGAGGACTGGTCTCAACCATGTACCACTGCTTCAGTCTCAAGTCGCTGCACACCAGTGTAATCTATGTAAGCAATAATACCCGACAGGATGGGCGGTATTGGGCTATACCGGACTGCCCAGCGGCATGATGAGGCCTGACACCACAGACTGAGGGCCTTGTAGCCCCTGGAAGGTCCATTATGCTCATTCCACCCATCCTGGAGGGTATTATTGCACTTAGAAAATGGATGTTAGTGCAGATTTAAGTATTAAAATAATAAAGAAATTGCTTTGAAAATGAATGCCATGAATAGAAAAACAATTTTTTTTTTTATAGTAAATTAGTCCCTCCCTTTGAGTGCTGTTTTAGCTCCTGGTGTCTCCCCCCCTCACACTCTGCACACACAGTCATTCTTTTCTTGTGACCCCCCACCCAAAAGAAAATATATTTTCCCAAACCAAGCACACTCTGAAGTAGCTTTATTTTTGGCATTTAATTTATGAAGTGTAAGCTTACAGTGGTGTAGAAGACTGTGATTTTATTCAGTTTGTCTGCCACAGATGGAGATGCGCTGCCAGTTGACTGTGAGCTAGTGGGCAACCAGCTGGTGTAAGGAGACGTGAGAGCGCGGTTGGCTGTGTCAGAAACCGGCTTGGTTTAACAGAGACGCCGAACTTCAGTGGCTGTCACTCTACCCCTGACTGCACACTGAAATTATGTACAGTATTTAACAGCACTTACATTTTAAAACGGGAGCCCGGTGTCTGGAGATGGACTTAGGATGCCATGGCAGGGATTCCTCATCATCAGCATATACTGTGTGTGAAATGGAAGTGCTGTTACCAAAAAAAATAAATAAAGAATTGAGTCCAGCACTAGCAATTGACATCTCTTTGCTTTTGATGAAGTTTAAGTCTATAAGACTGTTTGGAGAGAGGACCTGCTGCTTCTGGTGTAAATCCGGCCAGTTGCAGTAACACCAGCATGCTAATCTTCCATGATAAAATACCAGCTTAAAAAATACCAGCTTAATAACTCTGACTGCAAAGCTTTCTAAGGTCACGGTGCCTTTATTCACTGTCGTACAGTAGGCTTTCTAATAATTGTACATTGTGCCTGTTAAAATAGGAACATAAAACACAGCTTGTGTTTGTGTAATTTTTCTCCCTGTGTTTGATCTTGGGACTGATTTCGGAGTATGTCCTTCATATGCGTGGTCACTGTGGTAGTGTGTGGCTGTTTTTACCAGAACGATTTCTACTGTTATTGGCATATAACTGTTAAATAAAAAAAATTGCTTGATATGTAAACTTTTTATTTTCACTGTTGAAGGTGACTGGGGGGGGGTCTCTCGCTCGCTAAGTGAGTAAGCATAATGGTGATACTTGCCATTTTGAACGTTATATTCGCCTAGTGGTTTTCTAGAACAGTACGAGGCAAGGGAGACTGAGGCTAGTTATTTCCTGGTCTCTTTTGTCTCATGCTAGACTGGCAGATTGACGCTTGCAGCCAATCAGCAACAAGAATGCCGTTTGCCATTTTCTAAATTAAAATTTAGGTAGGTGCTTCCTTTTGGACTCTAAGGCTCCCGTCTGCTGGGCTTGCATTTTCTGATTGTCCCATTCACTTGAGCACACTAAAGTTCTGTCCTTACAAAGAGCTGACCTTGGACAAGGGAAAAACAGGTAGGTGGCTCAGAATAAATCTGAATGTGTCTACCACTTACTCCCTGCATTTGCAACTAACTCTGTGATGGTGCTGAGTGAAGTGTCTCACACTACGAACTATCTCGGGGTCCTGAGATAAAGTTAAAGATCCTCTATTTGTGATATGAGGCTTTGGTTTCTAATTTGACAGCGATGGTAATAAAACGAACAAATATCTGATCTGAAACTGTATATGACGACCTACCCTTCAGTACCCGGGAATAAAAAAGTTGAATCCCTGGTGTTTGCATTGACTAATGGGCTTGCAGCCTTCTAATGGGCCCTTACATTGCGTCAGTGCTGAGTGCTGAGACTCCGGCATTGGGTCATAAGCATACATCAGTAAAATGCAGAGGCGACTGTTTGTCCTCAGTAAAACATGCCCTGCGGCATTTTTGGTCGATTCTTTTCACCCCCATGACATTTTCTGCGTCGTTCTGACCACGACATGCTGTCCAGGGATGAAACAGCTCTACACGATCGATAATAAATATATATTTTTTTTGAGTTTTCAGATATGGCGTTAGAATTTTTAGAAAGGTTGTTTAAGGCTCAATAACGGGCTGATTGATTATATTTATTTTGTGAAATTGGTTATTGTTGAAGTCTTTGGGAGATTTGCCCAGTTTATTGGGACCTGGGTTCGCCCTTTTCCAGTTACTGTACAGGAGTAAGCGGCTTTCTGTCCCTTTAGTCTGGGCCCCAGAAGCCTTTTTGTTGCATTGGAGTTAAGAACATTTTGAAATTGTAACTGTCGATGGAATTGGTAATGGTATTAAAATCGTATATATTGTGTTTAAATGTGAGCAGCTTCCATAGGTTTCGTGTCAGCCTGGACTGCTGCATAGTCTGGGGGCTTGTCTCACCATGCATCTTTGACGCTGGGCGGGGTACGTGTGATGTCATGATGCTTTGGGCATTGTGCCATCATCAGGTGATGCATGCTGTCATCTGCTGTAGCGAGCAGCATAAAAGAGAGGGTCAGAATGCCAGTTAGGATGACTGCTGGGGCGGTGTCGCTATGCTTTTGAGGAAACTGCCTCGTGTGGAGGCAGAGCATGAAACACTTAAAGTTTATGGATAAAGGAGCAGGTAAAAAAATAAATAAATAATTCATTGTAAATAGAGGAGACTGCTGAAGTTTTAGCCTAGTTCAGCAGCTGTGAAAGCAATATTAAATAAAATATCTATTTATTATTTTCGATCATTTTCCTTGATAAAGCCCAGTTTTGGTGGGTGAGACAGAGTGAAAGGTGGCCAGTTTTTATTTTTTATTTATTAAAGTTTGGTGACCAGGAGAGGCACACTGATGTTCCCTGGTGCGACTCAGTGGGGGAGAAGGGAGGTAAAATTGCACTAGATGGGCAATGTACAAATAGCCTGGGTATAGGCAAGGAGTAGTGTGTCCAATAAATAGCATAAAAACTGCAAATAGTACAGATGGTACGTAGCGAGCGTGTACAGCTGAGCTTGGGTGATGCAGTGCGATGAAGCAGAGCGGGCAACAAGACAAATAGTACAAGTACTACAGAGCGAGTGTAATTTGAATAAAGTATTAACAAGTAATGTGACATAGCTCTTAGGAATTTGTCTTTTATCTGAACTATGTGTTAGGGTTACAAAGTCTCAAAAAGAGGGAAATGTGGCAAAAGGTTTAACACACCCAAAGCCAACCTGCAGGCCAGGGGCTATGCTCCACAAATCAGCTACTTCATGTAGGAACTGGAGCTCACTACAGGAAGCAGGTTATAAGTTTGTGCCCCGTGTGTCTAATGCTACACTTGAAGCAAGGTACAGATCGGGCGCTCTACCCCATGGGCATGCTGCGTAGTGTGGGGCCCGCAGGATCCTGTGTGAAGCGAGCTGCAGATCTGGGGCTGTGCCCCACTGGTCTGCTGCATTGCGGGTCTGCTCCTTTGATGCAGAGGAAGCTACAGGTTTGGGGCCATACATGGCGAGTCTGCTTTGTCTACGACGCTGCATCACAAAAGACAGCCATGGGTACCCGTGGGGCATGGCTTCAGACCTTCAGCTTGATGAAGCAGAGCAGTGAGGCATGGTCCCAGACCTGTAGCTTAGCCTTGGGTCATGGTTGTAAGGGATGGGGGATGTGGGAGGGGGTGGGCGTTATGGTTGGGTTAGGTCCTTTTATGGCTTTGGAACTCTTATGTGTGCATTAATGTAGTTTTTTGCAATGTGTTTTAGTGGGAGAAAAACTATCCTGTCACCAAAATCGCATCATGGTGTTCCTCACAGAAAGGTGTGGCCTGAGAGCTCATGGCAGAGACAGCAGTGACTAAAACACACTACAGTGGAACATGTCAGTTAATTTGTAATATAAAACGTTTTTTGTTATAAAAACTCCTCCGCAATTAAATTGAGGCCATTTTATATTTCCAGTGATGATGATGGTGTAGGTGCTATTGCACCCAAGTCAAAAAAAAAAAAAAAAAAGGGCAACAAAAGGGCAATCTGGCTCAGAGTAAGTAAAATGAAATATTTTTGAAGTAGGAAAAACAAAAACAGCATGTTCTGGAGATGCACTGAGTATAATGTTGTCTTGCTTATGTTGACATTTTCTGTTTGTGAAGTGACAACAAATTGGCTTGTACAGAGAGCCATCCTAGACGTTCCAGTGCAGAGTACGTTTGTCCGCATTGTTCCAAGTCTTTAAAATCCTGATGAACCTGCTTCTCCTGATGTGGTACATTACCACAGGGAGTTTTTGAAGGGAGGCTGTCAGCTCTTGATTGGCTAATATCTGGCACTCTTCTTACTTTGACAGGGAAATGAGTCTCTGTGGATCCATGGAACACAGAATTGTTTTACCTTTTTCCAAGTAATTAAAGAAAAATGTGCCCCATTTTATGCCCTCTGCACTGGTAGAGCATGCTCTGTCAGAGGTGTTGCACAGTGCAGGTGAGGTTGTCGGCATGAGTAACTAATATGGGTTCCGTATTTTTCGTTTTTTCAGGGGTGAGGGTAGGGGAGATGGTGGTCATTGTTGCTAGGAAAAACTTGCCTACAAAAATGAAGCATGGAATTAAATTGCTACATGGGGTATCAGTACTAATATATATCTCAACCTTGTGACACCGAACTATGGACCTCTGATACTCAAAATCTGGGACATTGGCCCTGAAAATGTAGGACACATCATTAAACCTGGAGATACAAATTCAGAACACAGTGGAAATGTGTGCTTTTATTTGTGCAAAATTTATTATTGACTTTGTATCATAGATTAAACTGGGGAATGTTTTCTCTCATAGGGAAACCCGGTTATAATTCGCCGTTATAACCTGTGGATTATAATGACGAACACGTGCCTGGTTTCCCTTGTTCTGAGCATGTGAACTGTTGCGGAACGGACTCCCTCGCCGCCACCTATGCCACCACACAGACATTCAGAAGACTCCTTTAATTTACCTCCCTCAGTTCAGTTTTCCTGCTAGCTGGAGTTCCTCGTTCATCTGCTTCATTCAAACAAACAGAAAAAAAAGGTGAAGGCAAAATCGGCATTTTAGCCTCACCGAGGCTGAACTACCAGTACCGCTGCAGCTCCCCTAGCAAAATGCCAGGCTAGAAGATCACAGAGCATGAGAAAGGATTTTTTTTTGGGTGGGAGTGGGGGAGTTGCCGATCACAAACTTCTGCTGGCCATTTTAAATCAATGCTGTCTCACTGGTGTCAACAGCCGCACCTATACTGGCTACACATTTTTTCTTATTAATTTAAATGAAGCAGGTGAGAAGACGCTCTCTTAGCAATTATATAAAACGCATTGTGGGGAGAGCAAAAGTCTAATTTAATGCACCCCTTTGATGTGGAATACTTTGCCCTCGGGGTTCTATAGCATCCCACTTCTCGGGTGTGCATTAAATTCTTGTTATGCATGCTCGCCCATGTATTATTCTATATATAACTTGCAATATTTACCCATGATAACTCCACTGAGGTGTGGCGTCTTGTTTCCAGGGGGGGTCCTGCTTCTATCCATTTCCACAGCTGGGTGGTCTGGACCATTGTGAGGTTATAGGACTTTATTAAGGTGTCACCATATTTGGTTATAGTGGGTTTGAACCTGCAGTCTTCTGTTTCTCAGACCTCAAGCTAGTTTTATGCATTTCAGCTTTCAAGTTTCAGTTTACAGCCCCCTGTCCATGTAGACGGATCTATTCTGAGAGGTAAAAGGAGACCTATCCCTTATAATATCTGACAGTTGAAAAATATGGTCAGCCTGTGAGGGACTGGGATTGTTTCTTTAAATGTGCATCAGTCTCTTCCCCCGTGTTTTGGTTCATTTATTATATTTTAGCTATGGAGAGGGCCATTGGTCATCAAGCTTGGGCAGCTGAGCTGGCGCAGTAAAGGATTCTTCCAGCTCGGAGCTTTTGCCAGAAGCTGTTTAGTAGTTGGCGTGCCTTGGCAGCATAACAGCTTTATTTAGCAGCTGTGTGCTTGGAAGTAGGACAGGTCACATGCCTCTGGCACTGCAGTGCTAGTCATGTGAAAAGGACATAGGTTAAAACATAAGCGTGGTGGAAGAGAGAGAGAGAGAGAGGAGGTCTAGAACTCGCTGCTGCTACACTGCTTTTGGCCCAACCTCGGAATGTTGCGTAGATAAGATGAAACGGTCACCCTTTACTGAGAATGTTTTCAGTTGCACAAAAGCAGACTTAAGTTTCAGAAATGTTGAAGTGCAGTGGGAGTCTCCCCTCATTGAAATTTTTTTGTGTGTGTTCGTACATTTATTTACATAATTGTTGCTGCAGTGATACTTCAGAGTGGTTTATTTGAGATATTAAATGGACTGAAAGCTTGTCAGAAATGAACTGTTATCAAACTGGACTGGACATTTTAACAATTTTGTACCATTTAACAAGCAATGGGTTGTAGGTTGATGGCGAGAATTAAAAAAACAAACAAAAAACTATATATAAACAAAGAAAATCAACTTTCTTGATGTACAACTGTTTTTTGTTTTATTTTTTATAAGGCATTCTTGGGTCTGCATTTTTGTGCGTGTCTGTCTGTCGGGGGGGGGGTGGGGTGGCAGGGTGACAAGTATGTGTTTAAGCCACACAGAGAAAATGTGAAATACAGCATACAGATTTCTACAGACTTAAAATTGCATTTCAGTTACTGATTGACCGTTTTAGTATAATGTTAAACCATGTCTGCTGTGGAAATATCACAACATGACATTTTCATGGTGTAACCGTGAAAGGTTGTATCAGGATTTTCATGAAGTATATAACATTGGCTGCCACCAGACGGAAGAGAGAAAATTATGGGAATTTGGGGGGGGGGGGGGAGTAGGCCAGAGGACACTAGAGAGAAATAAGGGGATGGGGAGAGGAAGAAGATGGTGATGTCACTAGACATCAGGGAAAACATATGGGGATGGGGAGAAGGAGAGGGTGCTACAGGACACCTGGGAGGATGACTTAAAGGGATGAGGAGAAGAAATGAGTGCCGTTAGACACCAGGGAGGATCTTTTTTTTTTTTTTGGGGGAGGAGGAAGTGAATGTCACTGTACACCAAGGAGAAACTTAAGGGGAGAGGGGAGGGTGCCACTGGACACCAGGGGGGTAATTGAAAAGTTAATTTTTTTTCTCTAATCTCCATTATAGCTTGGGTCAAGTGTAAATCTTGAGGGGACTAGTGCAGATTGGCTGCCATTTTCACAATTGAACCAGTGCACAAAGAAAAAGTTAATCATGAACCCTGTAATGTGTCTGGCTGCCCCCAGTTTTCACGTAAGCAACAGCACATGTCCTCCAGATGTACATGTAAAGCATTTTGCTGCATGCCTCAGAAGTGTTGTGACACTTGATGCAACAGAGTGCCTTACACCCCAGTGACTTGAATCAAAATGCTTTAATGCATGCCCTGGAGTGTGTCATTGTGCTTCTAAAGTGGCTGTTATAAACAAACGGGTTTCACTATGTAAACAAGACCCAGCACCTCACCATTCTTAAAAGCAGTCAGAGATCGATGTGGGGGCTAGACTATTAACCTGACCGGGGAGAAGGTCACAGGGTCAGTGAAGATGGAAACAGTGCATGTGGTACATGGCTGGCAGGTATATCAATAGTGGTGGGGCAGTGCAGATGGTAAATGTGGTTAGTGATATACTGACAGGGGCATAACACGTGTAGAGGACACACAGTGCAGTGTGGCCAGAATGTCAGAAATAGGAGTTTTGCAGTGGGTATTTTTCTGGTGGCTGGTTCAGTGTGTGTGTGTGTGTGTGGGGGGGGTCAGTGCAGATGTACAGTGCTGGCAATGCATGTTCACTGCAGGTGGTGCAGAGGTCACTCATCAGTGGCTCTAATTGCACTTACCCACTGTACTACAACAAATCAGACAGCACAACCGCACAAACCAGTTCCCCATAGGTAATTCTTATTTAATTATAGTGTATGGTAGAGTGTTATTGTGCACTAAATTCTGTCACTTCCCAGCATTGTTGTACCATCAATGTGACATCAAATAGTTTATCCTCTGGGGTACGTCACATCGATGGCACAGCAACTTGGAATGTCCTCGTGATCCAGTTGCCCTGCTAATCCGCAGCGGTCGCTGTTTTTTTTTTGTTTTTTGTTTTTTTTCATGCTCACCTCAGTTTTGACAATTGATTAGAAAAAAACACCAGAAAACTAGCAATCGCAATGTCAGCAGCAGTGTACGACTTGCCCCCCTCACTTCTCCCCCCCCTTCCTGATTCAGTGACAGCTTAGATTTTAAATAAGTTTCCCTTTGGTTTTTCTCTCTCCTAAGCTGATCTCCAGACTTCCTTACACCTGGGGGGCTGTACCTCCTGATGCTTGTCATAGGCAGGACTAAAGTTCTGCAGCAGGGGGAATAAGAAGCTTTCCACATCCGGTTGTCTCCAGTTTACTTCCTGCCTCCAGTGAAGCAGGTACTCTGCAGCAGAGCCCTGTCACACATGGCATGGCTGAAGAGACTGTAAGTTGGTTCTGTTTTTGGATTCTACTATTTCAGTTTCTGTACTCTTGGAAAAACGCTATCACCCAAGGTGGGATCCAGGCTCAGCCTTGCAAGCTGCACAGACTGGACCACCTCACAGCAGCACCCTTCTTCCTGTGATTTTGGGTGATGAACGGTCACTAGGAGAGGGGGCGAAAGCAGCACAGGAGCAGGCAGAGAAATTCCCTGGCAAGGCATTGGAGCATTTAGGCCCAGCGGTGCCTTTTCCAACGACGAGCAGCTCAGGGAAACATTTCAGCTGCTCGTCGGACAGCAGCACATCTTGCGCGATATTACGCCAGGTGCCTGTCGACGGGTTAGACCTCTCACGACGAGCGCAAGGAGGCCTCTCAGCTGTAGGGCATTCCATGTGCCAGGCTGCTCATTGGCGCTGAGAGAAGACATTGAGTGGAGAGGCAAGGAGCGCTGCAGTGCTAAGCAGGATCAGGACCGGGGGATTAGCACCTGTGAACCTTCTCCTCACCCTCCCACCCATTAACAGTAGGGTACCACACACAAAGACCAGGAATTCAGTGCTTCTGCAAAGGTGCCTTACAAGCACCAGGATTTTGCCACAAAGATCAGGATTTCTGTGCTTGTGCAAAAATAAGCAACAGGGTGCCTTAAGGGACAGAATTTCAGTACTTTGGGAAGGAGCAATTCTTAAAGGGACAGCACCAACATTGGTTTTCAGAATCATTGCCTCTGAAAAAATCTAGCAGGGGCAAAAAATGTCAACGCTGCTAATCCACACTCCTGATCACCTTTGCTGGCTCACTCTGCCTCACATGTGAAAAGGCAGCGGCTGCTAATGGGGAGGGCTCAGCGGAGGCGACCTCTCTCTCTCTCTCTCTCTCTCTCTCGACACAGACAAAAATACAAGAAAGGTCTGAACGACCAGCTACTTCCAGGTCGGAGCGAGCAGCAATGACCAGGGATACACAACCGTTGACCCCCTCGCTGGACTCCGAACTTATAGACAGGTTAAATAGGGCTTTTGCGATGGACCCTTCTTGCTTTGAATGGCATCCTCTGGGGTCCCCCCTTCCCCATCCTCTTCTGACGAGGGGAGGCTGTCCTCGCATCACTGCGACCAAGAAGAAAAAAAAGAAATCCAGAGACTGGGGTAGATCATCTGAGGAGGATGATCACCATTCCTCTCTCCACAAGGGGAAGAAAAGATCTCGTTCCGGGAGCAGGTCTAGGGGCATGCACAAGGTCAAACGTCACAGGGGAATTTTCCCGGACTCCTCAGTCATCAGCTCTTCCACCGAGGAGGGGAGATGATAGGCTCCTCATCAGACTCAGACCTCACCCCCAAAATCCAGAAATTTTACCTGGAGGACCTAGACTTTTTTTTTTATTAAAAATGTCATATCAGAAATACACCTCAGAGCATCTCCACCTGTCACTTCCCAATCGAAACAGACTTTTCGTTTGGCATCTGCCTGCAAACCGGCTACTGCCTTCCCTATACCTCCCGTCATTGAGGACGTGCTAAGAGGAATGGCAAGGCCCAGAACACACATCCGGTCCCCTGATGGATCTCTAAACTTCTGAACATTGACAAGAAGCAATCCAAGAAGTGGTTAGACTGCCCCAGAATCGACCCCTTGATTTCTAACCTAACCAAGAAAATGGTCATCCCAGCTGAAGGAGGGGCTTCTCTGAGGGACCCAGTAGACAGAAAGGTGGACTTCTCACTCAAAAAAAACAGTCTTACAAGCTTTGGCAACTTCTCTCAAGGCAGCCACCACAAACCTATTCTCCGCCAGAGCCGCCCTGTCCTGGGCATCGGATTTAGCTTTTCAATTCACGGAGGATCCAGAAAAGAACTCCCCCATTATCCATCAGCTGCAGTTAATGGGGTTTTTCTCTGCCTATGCAGCAGACGTGTCGGAGGAGGCAGTTAGGTGTGCCGCACGGACCATGTTCTACCAAACTTCGGCTCACCGCAGCCTATGGCTGTGGGCCTGGCAAGCGGATGCATCCTCAAAGAGCCATTTGGTGAACGTAGCCTATGAAGGCAACTTCCTATTCCGATCAGTGCTGAAGGAGGCGGTGAAGGAATTTGGTGAAACGGCCAAGGTGCACATGCCCCAGTCCAGGGGCCAGGGCAAAGCGTGATCTTCAGGATCAAGACTCTGTTTTCGTGACAGAGGTTACAACAAGGGGCAAGACTCCAACCTTTCAGGGAAAGGAAAATGGTTCCCCCGAAACCAGCATAATTTCATATGGGGTGGTCCGGTGGAGGTGGAAGCACCAGAGACACTGGAAACAGCAACAAAAAATCAGTGAGACCATGCGGGCCCATCCTCGAGTTGGGGGCAGACATTCAGAATTCCTTGAGGAATAGGCCCAAACCATGTCAGACAGATGGGTTCTAGACATTATCAGCAAGAGTTACCTGATAGAGTTAGAGTCCAAGCCCCCATTACCTCATGTGGTGCCCTCCCCCATCTCAAACAACTCATTCAAAAGACAAGCGATATTGCAAGCTATCATGGGTCTTGTACAAGCAGGGGCTATCAAACAGGTTCCCCCCCGAAGAGGTCAATCAGGGGGTCTACTCCCTAGTTTTCATTGTGCCCAAACGCACAGGAGGTCACAGACCAGTCCTAGACCTCAAATTCCTGAATCGCTTTGTACGTAGCAGACCATTCAAAATGGAAACTCTGTCCTCAGTCATCAAGGAGATTTTCTGGCATCCATAGATTTGCAAGATGCCTACCTCCATATTCCTGTTCACAGCCTGCACAGGCAATATTTCAGATTCAAGGTATGGAACCAGCATTTCCAATTCAGAACACTCCCTTTCGGCCTCTCATCAGCCCCAAGAACCTTCTCGAAAATGCTGGTAGCAGTGGTAGCTCACCTTCGAAATCGGGGGATCCAGCTGTTCCCTTACCTGGACGATATCCTAATCAAAGCCCCACAACTCAGCCAAGCGGTACAGGCAGTGGTGTAAGAAATCCAGTGCTTCACAGCACACTGTTTTGTCATCAACAGGAAGAGTAGTTCTCTAATCTCGAGCCAGAACCTGAACCACCTGGGGCAGAATTCAGGATGCAGGCCAACAAGGTGTTCTCCCAAAAGACAAAATTCAGGGACCTACTGAAGCTCATCAACAAATTTCATATGACTGTTCAGCTGCTGGCCCAGTCCTTTATGCAACTAATCTGGACTCTAGTGTCACTGGCAGATTCGGTCCCATTCCATTCGGTCTAGTGCATACGCAACCCATTCAAGCACATTTGCTCAGGCTGTGGTCTCAGTCCAGGCACAGTCAGCATCAGCTCATCCCAGTCTCTCAGTAGATAACCTCCCTCTGATGGTGGTCTTGGAGGGCAAATGCTATGAGGGGACGAAGGCTGGGCCATCCACACCAAACAAGAATCACAACAGATGCAAGCCTCAGGGGGTGGAGGGGCTCACCTGGACCAGATGTCATTCCAAGGCAAGTGGTCACTGACAGAATCAAGGTACAGCATAAACAGCCTAGAGATGAGGGCAGTTCGCCTAGCCCTGCTGCACTTCCATCGGCAAGTATGCAACCAGGACATGTTGATTCTAACAGACAATTGATCAGCCATAGCCTACATCAATCAGGGTGGCACAAAAAGCTCAAAAATGCTTTGGGAATCTCTTCTTCTCTTCCAGTGGTCAGAAAAACACCTGGTAAGTATAAGAGCCATGTACATACCAGGTCAGGAAAATGTCACTGCAGACTGGTTAAGCCGCCAAGACATTATCCCGGAAGAATGGGAGCTGAAGGACCGCACCTTCCAACTCCTGATAGAGCGGTGGGGCAATCCCCAGGTAGATCTGTTTGCATGCTGACAAAACTCCAGGGCACAGCGGTTCTGCTCCCTGGCCAGAGACAAGCTAGCAGTAGCTCAGGACGTCTTTTCCCTATACTGGGGTCACTTCGGCCTCCCGTATCCTTTTCCCACCAATTCTGCTGCTATCCAGGGTCCTGCACAAGATGGCCTGGGACATAATTCTAGTCTGCCCCCAGTGGCCTCGCTGCCCCTGGTTCCCACTCCTCATTCAGCTATCAAAGAGACCACCTTTAATTTTCCAGCTCAGCTCAGACCTTCTTTATCGGGGCCTGGTTCTTCACCCCAGTCTAAGCAATCTGTCCCTCTCTGCTTGGAGATTGAGCGGGAAACCTTCAAAGAGTTGGGCTACACGGCTCCGGTTATTGAAATGATGGTAAATTCTTGGCGCCCATCCTCCTCTAAGGTGTATTGTAGAATCTGGAGAAAATTCTTGTTCTGGCTCCAATCTAAAGATACAAAGGATCACCCAATATCCCTACTGGTGCTTTTACAATTTCTTCATGAGGGATTTGACAAAGGACTGCAACCAGCCACCTTACGAGTTAGTTTCTGCACTGGGGGCACTCTTGTTGGTATACTCAGGGGACACACTGGGATCTCACCCTCATATCAGGCGGTTTCTAAGCGCAGCAACGTTAAAGTGCCCCCCTCCCCCCCAAATTAAGCCAACCGTACCACCTTGGAGACTTAATCTGGTTCTCAAGGCCCTAACCAAAGCACCTTTTGAGCCTCTGAAGGAGGCTTCAATCATGCAACTTATAATGAAGGTGGTTTTCCTGGTAGCTATTATGTCCGCCAGGAGAATCTGCGAACTGGGGGTGCTATCTACCAAAGAGCCATACACTATTTTTCACCAGGGCTCTGTGATGCTCCGGACGGATCCAGGATTTTTACCTAAGGTAATGTCTCCTTTCCACTGTAACCAAGAACTAATCTTTCCTTCCTTCCTTCCTTCTGTTTTCACCAGAAAAATGAAAAGGAAAGAGTTTCACACGCTAGATCTGAGGAGAGCAATCAAAAGATATATTAAGAGAACGGAGGCTATTCGCAAAACTTCAAGCTTGTTCATTTTAACTGCAGGCCAAAATGTAGGTAAAGCTTCAAAAGACACCATAGCCAGATGGATTAGATCAGTAATCACTATGGCGTATGATCAGGCGGGAGTAGCTCTACCTGGTCCAGTGAGAGCCCATTCCACCAGAGCTATGGCCACTTCATGGGCGAACTTCAGAGAAGCATCCCCAGCAGACTTATCCATTCATAGGTTTATGAAATTTTACAAACTGGATGTGATGTCCTCGGCGGAAGCATCATTCAGCCACTGAGTGCTTCAGGCAGTGGTGGAACCCTAAGAGCACTTGACATTCTTCCCACCCGGGACATCTAGGGATGCAATGCTTTTGGATATCCCGGGTGTAAGGAAGCCTGGAGACCAGCTTAGGAGAGAAAAATTGAAATTTGAATCCCTTTAAATTTTTTTTCTCTGATGGCTGGTCTCGGCTTTGGATTCCCTCCCAGAATGTATATAGTTGGCTGGCCTCAGGGCCAATTATGCTATAATTTTTTTATGTGTGTTTCAAAGTTCTCATAGTTTTGCCTCGGGGACTGTGTTGGGAACGACTGGAGACAACTGGATGTGGAGGGCTTCTTATTCCCCCTGCTGCAGAACCTTAGTCCTGCCTACCACAAGCATCAGGAGGTACAGCCCCCCCAGGCGTAAGGAAGCCCGGAGACCAGCCATCTGAGAAAGAAAATTTACAGGTATTTAAAATGAGATTTTCTGTATCTTCTCTTGTGGGGCCTTGTTCAACGACGCTGAGGAGCAGAGACCCTGTGCCGAGTGGGATGTGGATTGAGGCTTTTTTTTTTTTGTACACCTTGTCTGCTTTTAAAATTAACGAACTGCTCCAGCGATAAACACTGATGTCTATACACTATAAAAGACAGTGATTGAGCATCGGTGAACAAGCAGCGCTGTGCTAACTTCTCGTGGTTGTCATGACAACCACTCGAATTAAACATAGCACTGTTGTTCACTGATGCCCATAATCTTCTGTGTTTTTATTTTTATGCTATAAACTGCAAAACCTAAATTATTTTAAGGGCAATTTATTTAAATTTTTTTCTTATTGGCAGCCAAAATTTATGTTTTGATAGTTTCACCAGATTATTGGGAGGTTTAGTGTCTGTGTGTATAATATATATTGGCTGATATGTTTTTGTTGTTTTCCTTCCCCATCAGTCTGGGTTTCCTGTCTATGTCCCTCTAGAGCAGAAATAGCCTGTTTTCAGCTTTGGGCTACTGCTACTCCTCTGTTGTTGCTTACATAAGGAGTGGTGTAACTGAAGAATTGCAGCAGTGTAATTAGATTTTCTAACCGCAGTAATGCTCAGTATATTCATAACTTTATGCAGTAAGCCTGAGGGGTTGGACTTCCCTGAGAGATGGAACATATGCAACTGATGGAACACTTTGCACGTGAGCATCTTTCAAACACTGCCTTTACTAACTGCCTGTGTTCTAACCTCTTCAGATTTTTCTCTCCTCCTGAAAAGTCTGGTCGCTCGGAGTGCCGTTCGTCCACTTTCTCCTGCGTGAAGAAAACAACAAATACTGACCTTAAGTATATTTTGTTTTCATTTACTGCTTCTACTAGTTGTTTTTGTATTATTAATCTTATTTACATTTAAAGTTATTGATCTTCGAGAGGGCTCTTGCAGTAGGTAATTACATGTAGGACTGATGCTGGCAGGTGTCAGGACCTCACGGAAAAATTTCTAGCTAGCAGTCTCTGGCGGGGGACCGCCCCCATGTCCAGATGACAGACGTCATGCGACGTCAGTATAAAGGGGCAGTCCCACACGCCCGCCTTCCAATTCTTTCCCGCCATCAATTTGTTTGTTTTTTTCCCCCCATTGTTTTACCAGGAGTAACACACTCAGGGTGAAAACTTGTTTACAGGTGCGACCTGGGAGCACAGGGAAGTTAAGTGACTTGCTCAGGCTCGCACAGTATGCAAGTGGGGGCTGTGGGATTCAAACCCAGGTCTCCAGATTTGCAGCTCCGAGCCTTAAACCGCTGTGTAATACTGCCTCCCAACTTGTGAAAGTTCCTCGCAGTTAAGTTCCTTCGCTCGTCAGTCTAACGTCTGTCTAGTTTACTGATTTTATTTTTTTTTTACCTTTTTTTGTGTTTTTTCACTTTTTTTTTTTTTTAAATTGCTATTTGTCAGCCTTTCACAGCCTGCCATCCCCGACTCTTTAGGAGCCCCAAGGCAGACATCCCTCTACCTTCCACACTGCCCGAACGACCCCACTGGATCCCATGGAGCTTCGGCTTATCCACCGAGCGGGGACGAGGCAGAGCCTGCCCCATCAGTCAACTTTTGTCGGTCCAGGGGCGTCAGAGGCGGGCGAGCGCATCAAGGGCACCTCTCTGAGGGCTCCATCTTCCCAGCGATGGCAGCATTTTCTCCGTTTCTCCCACCCCTTACAGCGTAGGACCCCCGATGTCAAGGTGTCAGACGCCGACGTCACGCTGCATAGCGGCCACCCATGTCACTTATGTTTTGGGCTTGCAGTACTCCGAGCCTCTGCTCAGAGTCAGGCAAGTGTTCGGGCTATGGCCTCAACCCTTCCTGGAGTAGGTGAGCCATTGTGGGATGCTCAAGCCTAACACCCGCCGGCCGACCCACTGTTTTTTTTTTTTTTTACTTATAATGGCTGTGTATGTCGTCTCCGCCCTCTGAATCACATAAAAAAATAAGTGCGACTCATTCAGTTCCCAGCTGCCGCAAAAGGACGGTCACTCCCTGTGCCTCTTTTGCCTAGGCCAGGACCACCCCGTCGAGAAGTGCCAACACTGCCAGCAGTTCAAGGCAGCCACCCGGAAATGGAGGCAGCAGTCCCTGGAGGCCCACTTTCTGAAGAAAAGATGGCTTCCACGGAGAAGGAGCTGAAGAAACTAAGGCAGGCTTCCACTTCCCCCGAAGGCCACAGGAAGAAGGAGGACTGGGACTCCACCTCCACGGCTCCCGCGACACTGGCTTGAGTCGCGGTTCTCAAGGTAATGTCCACTTTGGGGGACTGCTCCTCTGGCTGTCTTGGCGGTGTCCAAGACAGTGTCGTCGTCCCTTCCGTCGGGCTCGTGCTAAGGACCCTCTGATGCCTCTGGGGGCAGAGGAGGCTACCGCTCCTGGGAATGCCGCTTCCATGCAGCCCTCTGGGTCGAGCGGGTCTGCTAAGCCGAACCCCGGTGCCACTGACGACTGCCCGGACAGGGCTGATGAGACGCCAGCTCCTTTGGGGGGGGCGTACGGTCCCTCACACGCCCATCAGGGTTACTTCCCCATCGCGTCAGTGTTCAGATAAGTCAGATGCCGGCTCCTCCGATGCCCACCCGGATCCCTCTGACGAACGTTCAGCAAAATGGCCTACATCGGACCCCTTAAACCAGTCCGGCATCCCAGACTCACCGCAGTGCTTGCCGTTGCTGACCGAGGCTCCCACGTCTTCTCTGCTGGACCCTGGGGGATTTTAATTCTCCATCCCCGGACAACACAGAGGACCTGGGCACGCTGACGTCAGGCCTCCCTCCTACAGGGATGGATCCCCTGACGCCGGCTTCAACGCTGGCCTACCCGATGCCAGATGGCGTTCCTTTAACGGACACTGCTCCAGCGCCAGGCCCGACACCCGCAGGGCCACTTTTACCTGGGTCGCCTGCTAGGCGTCTTCCAGGGCCTTCTGCACCGCCAGAGCCCCTGGTACCCAGGTATCAGACTCCGCTTAATTCGGTGACTTCCTACCCGGTACTGCAGTATCCGATGCCTCAATACCCGACGCTGGGCTTTCCGCCGTCAGGTCACGGATACTCTCCTTATGGATACCCTCAGTATCCGTATCCCCCTCCTCCTCCACCGCCCACACCACAGCTGCCAGTGGATTTGAAGGAGACTCTGGCTGCCTGGTGGGCTGAGGCCAAGGCTCGGCTCACCAGGGAGGTGGAAAGCCGTCTTGCATAGGATCCCCTTCGCCGGAGATGGGAGACTCCCCCCGCCCCCCCAAATCGACACCAGAGGTGAACCCTCAGGCACCAGGGGTGGGGAGGACACACTTCCCAGAGGGTTTCCCAAGGGGAATGTTCCTCCCCCATGTCAGGAGGAGTCTTCTTACTCTTCATCGGAGACCTCTGGCTCTAAGGGGGATGCTTTGATCTGGATGACCAGCCACATGCTCCACATCGACCCAGGCCAAGGACTCCTCCGAAGTTTCCTCTGGAGGATCCTTCATTTTTGGAGTTACTGAGAAAGATTCTGGAAGTTCATCAGTGGCAATCTCTGGAGCCAGATCCGCAGCGTAAGAAGCTCGCTGCCCACTTGGACCTGCCAGAGACTGCTCTGACATTGATTCCATCCTGGATTGAGCCTCATGCGGACCTTGTGTCCACTATTTGGAAGCAACTCTCCACGTTGGCCCCCCTTCCGAGGAAGGCGGACTGGCTATATCAGGCTCCTGAGTGTGTAGATTCTTTGAATGTACACCCCAAGGCAGACTCTGTCGTGATTAGTGCTGTTCACGGCCATTCTGTCAATCCAAAACCTCTCGGCTTGTCTCCACCTGACAAGGAGTCCCATCTTTTGGACCAGTATGGGAAGAAGGTGTACTCTTCTTCTACCATGGGGATTAGGGCCCTGAACTGTGTCGCTCATATGGGGGACTACCAGAAGACTATCCTAAGTCAGGTGGAATCAAAATTGGACTCTCTTCCTGAGTCTCAGACCATACAGGAAGTGGACGATCTTGTCTGATCTGCTTGTTCGGCCAGTTGGCAAATGCTTTGTGCCACATATGATGCAGTGGATGCCGCTGGTCAGAGTTCGGCATTCGCCATAGGTCTTCGGCGTCCTGTCTGGCTCTGGATGTCAGGATTGGTCGCTGAAGTGCAATCCGCTATTCTGAATGAGCCCTTCAGGGGTTCGGTGCTGTTTGGTGGCGATGTCAAGGACATCATCACTGCCCTGCAGGAGAAGGGTATTGCACTCAAGTCCATGGAGACTCTGTACAGGCCCCCTCAGGGACTGCGCCTTTTTGCAGATGTTCTCACCCAAAAGCAAAACCACAGGGCAAGCAGGCCAGTAAGCGCGGGGCCCCTCTGGCAGCCAAGACTCCCCCACCCAAAAGCTGGCGGAGCCTTGGCTGCCTATGCTGCCACACACACCTCCTGGCTCCTCCCCTCTCCCACAACCTCTGGACCCCCCAGAGGAACCAGTAGGAAGGAGGTTCTCCTTCCATCTACCGGGTTGGGAGAGGATCACATCAGATGCTTGGGTGCTCCAACTGATAGCAGCAGGACACTCAATTGAGTTTCTTCAGAAACCCCCCAGAAGACCACACTGCAAGTCATCTTACTCCCTAGAACATCTTCCTCTGGTCTTGGAAGAAATTTCCTCCCTTCTCTCAAAGGCGGCAATAGAGCCAGTCCCTACCCATCTTTGGGGGACAGGTTACTATTCCCATTTCTTCCTAGTTCCAAAGAAGACTGGAGACATGAGGCCCGTTTTAGACCTGAGCTCCCTGAGCATGTTTGTGGAGTACAAACGCTTCAGAATGTTCTCTCTGCAGAGCCTTCTGCTGCTTCTTTGGCAGGGACAGTGGCTGTGCGCTTTGGATATGCAGGCTTCCTCCCTGCACATCACCATCCGCCCTTACCACCACAAATTCCTTCAGTTTTCTTTTCGGGGGACCACTACCAGTTCAGGGCCCTCCCATTTGGTCTTTCCTCGGCTCCCCGAGTGTTTTTACCAAATGCCTCTCAGTGGTAGTGGCCCACCTGCATACCCAGGGAGTGCAGGTATTCCCGTACTTGGATGACTGGCTCCTGGCGGCCCCATCCAGGGAGGAACTTCTGCGCGCTCTCACCTTTGCCCTGCAGGTTTTCACCAGCCTGGGTATCGCCATCAGCCAGGCCAAGTCCCATCTGGTTCCTTGCCAGAGACTCCAGTTCATCGGGACAATCCTGAACATGACCATTGGCGAGGCCTTTCTGCCTCTGGACAGGGTGGATATCCTCCAGGCTCAAGCATGTCTGTTGTCCAGTCGCAGAAGGGTCAGTGCCAGGTCAGTTCTTCACCTCCTTGGGCTCATGGCAGCTGCTATCCCGACAGTCCCTCGTGATCGGCTCCATATGAGGATCTCTCAAGGGACACACTGGTCTCAATGGGAACAGACACTGGACGACTTAGACCAGGAGGTTCTAGTTTCCGATACCATGGTCGGGGACTTGCAATGGTGGATGGTACAAGAGAACCTTTGCCGGGGAGTTCCCTTCAGTATCGAACCCCACTCCCAAAGATTGACAATGGATGCCTCAGGAGAGGGCTGGGGAGCCCATCTGGGGTCTCACAGGACGCTGGGCTCCTGGTCCAGACTCGCGCAGACTTTGCACATAAATGTGCTCAAGCTCGGAGCTGTCTTGTGTGATCTCCAGGCTCTGTACTCCTACATTCTTCCCGGTCATCTAACCATCCAGACTGACATGTGCATAGTCTGGTATCTCAACAAGCAGGGAGGAACTTGTTCCTACCCTCTGTGCAGGGAAGCAATGAGAGTTTGGAGTTGAGCGGTTCAGCACAACCATCACCTGACAGCAGTTAATGTTCCGGGAATAAACAGTACGCTGGCAGACCACCTCAGTCTGTCTTCAGCCGAAGCCCACAAGTGGGAACTGGATCAAGAGGTAGTAGACTACATCTTCCTGTGCTGGGGAACCCCTCAGGTAGCCCTGTTCGCGTTTCCTCAAAACACAAAACTTCCTGCCTTCTGCTCGCTTGCTCCAGGGCGAGGCATTTTCTGGTGGGACGCTCTTGTCTCTCGACTGGAGGGACAGATTTGTCTATGCCTTCCCTCCAGTTCCCTTAATTCTGAGGGTCTTACACAAACTCAGTACAGAAGGAGTCCAGATGATCCTAATCGCTCCATTCTGGCCCAGGCAAGTTTGGTTCGGTCTTCTGCAGCAGTTTTCAGAGGAACTTCCTCTTCCTCTGTCACAACACTTGCTGACCCAGGATCGGGGGACCCTGGTTCATCCAGGTCTCAAATCCCTTCAGTTGCATATGTGGCTCCTGCAGACGTAGCTCAAGCCCAATTTGGGGTTTCTCCGTTCGTAGCAGATATTCTGGTGGAGGCCAGGAAGCCTTCCACTAGATCCATTTATGCTATGAAGTGGAAACATTTTTCGATTTGGGCCTCTTCAAAGGACTTTGAGCCTTTCTCTTGCCATGTCGAGAGAGGCCTGGACTACATGTGTCATCTCTTTGACCTGGATCTCAGCCGTTCCTCTTTGAAGGTTCACATGGCAGCTATCTCGGCCTACCATGTCCCTTTTGGAGACAGGACGTTCGCGCAGTTGGAAGTCTCTAAGACTTTCCTCAGAGGGGTTCTCTATTTGAGACCCCCTATCCACATTCCTGCTCCTCCTTGGGATATGAATTTTATTCTCGAGAAGCTTACTCTGCCTCCTTTCGAACCGGCAGCCTCAGCAGACTTTAAGTTCCTCTCTTGGAAGAGACTCTTCCTAGTGGCCATTACTTCAGCTTGACAAATTTCCGAGCTTCAGGCCCTGATGTGCAAAATCCCTGAATTTGTTTTTTCCACAAGGAATGTGTGGCTCTGCGCATAAACCATAAGTTTCTCCCTAAGTTGGTAGCGGAATCTACGCTGAATCAATACATTGAGCTACCCACTTTCTTTTTGCAACACTCCAATCAAGGGGAGTACCTCTTGCATACCTTGGATGATGTTCATAGGATACTGAGATACTATACCTGTAGGACTAAGGATCTCAGGAAAACAATCGGCTTTTTGCCTCTCTTACAAAAGAGAGGGCAATGCAGTTTCCAAGCAATGCCTATCAAAGTGGTTGGCTCATTGTCACCTTATGTTAAGGCAAGTACCACAAGACCCTGCCGGGTCAAGTCAGAGGTCACTCCACCAGAGGGGTAGCTGCCTCTGCCGCTTGTTTCAAAAATGTGTCAGTGGCAGACATCTGTACAGCCGTGACTTGGACTTCTGTCCATACCTTTACGAAACACTACAGTTTGGATATTGTCTCTTTCCGTAGAGCAGGCTTTAGGCTAGCTGTACTGCAAGGTCTTCTTTCTTAAGACCAGTGCAGCTGGAGGTTACATTCGTTGGTTAGTTTTCCTCCTCCCGAGTGCTTTTCCTTTTTCCAGACTGCTTGGGACTCAGTCCTATATGTAATTACCTACTGCAAGAGCCCTCTCTAAGTAAGATAGTACAGTTACTTAAGAACTTACCGTAACAGTAGATCTTCGAGAGAGGCTCTTGCAGTAGGCAATGCTTTCCCGCCCTCCATCCCCCTTAGCTATTTCAGCTCCTTTTCCAGGAAGGGAATCATCCGCTTTTCTCTTGTCTTGCCTTTTTTGGCCTTTGGCGGGAAAGAACTGGAAGGCGGGCATGGGACTGAAGCCGGCAGGTGTCAGGACACCATGGAAAAGTTTCTAGTTAGCAGGCTCTGGTGGGGACGCCCCACGTCAGGTGACAGATGTTAGTATAGAGGGTGGTCCTTCAGAGCCTGCTAGTTAGAAATTTTTCTCCTAGAACCTGATACCTGGCGGCTTCAGTCCTATATGTAATTACCTACTGCAAGAGCCTCTCTCGAAGATCTACTGTTACGGTAAGTTCTTACATAACTGTACTTTTTTCTCGGCTCCTCTGTTTAGGATAACCGTGGGGGAACTGGGATACTTTTAGTTCAAATCGGGGTTCCTTGACTAAAGAACCACCTTATTTATACTTTAAAAAATTTAATTTTACTTATTTTTTATTAATCGATAAACCTTGGTTACTGAACTGCTAACCTGGTTCCGTATTTTATAGACTGTCCTGTTCCATCGGTTCCGGATCAGATTTTTTTTTTTATTGATGTATGAAAAATGAAAAGAGTTTTTTTCCCTTAACGGTTGCTTGTTTTTCGAATTATGTCGGAGAAACCCAAAAAGAAAACTGGTGAACCCGGTTTCAAAAACTGTACTCAGTGTGGAGAGGTGTTTGCAAAAGCAGACAAGCACGCACTTTTTGTAGTTTGCCTGGGTTTTAATAATTTAAAAGAGGAATGTGATGTATGTAAAACATTCCCTGAGAAGACCATTGAGAAACACCTTGAAAGGCTTAAAAAGAAAATTCCAAGGGGTCCCTCTGGCTCTGACCAGCTGATACCCCAAGATATTGTGGCTAAACCCAACTCTTTGTTCCTGCCCCTGAGACAGGCACAAAGAGTTACTGAACTTGCTGACTCCCTGGTTTATGCTAAAAGAAGCAAACTACTGAAGCACACAGAACCCTCACCTGCTAAACTGGGTATTTCTGTGACTGCTTTGCTTCTACCTACGGCCCAAGAGATTGCTCAGGCCTTAAAAATAATTCAGTCTCTACAGGCAGTAGTTTCTCCTTAACAGCCTCCTGCGCGCCCCCCCCGTTCCCAGGTTGGCAGTAATGTGCATCCTCTGTCTTAAGAAGGCGTGGACACTGGTGGTGGTGGTGATGATCCAATAGAACCAGAAGTGTCCGTCCCCTGAACAGGACTTTGGTTCTCCTCCAAAGGTGTCTGAGGATTTTTCATCCCATTTTACCTTTGTGAGGAGGATGGCAGATGTACTGGACATCTCCACCACTAAAAAAAATTGAAGATGAGGAAGAGGTGGAGTATCTAGAGATGATGGGGTTAACACCCACAAAGGCTCTCCTCCCTGTCTATAAATTCTTTAAAAAAGATGCATTAAAGATTTTACAGGCACCAAATTCCACTCCTTCTATCGAGAGGAGGATAGACAAAAAGTATCAGCTGGAGAGGGAGGGAGCTGAATTTTCTCTTCTCTCACCCTGATCACCAGGGGGTCATACAGCAAGCTGCCTGTGACAAGGCTAGGTCCCTCAGTACTCGCATCCTCCAGACAAGGACTCCAGAAAAATCGAAAGTATGGCCAACAAAGGGTACCTGTCAGCCTCTCTGGCTATGCGTCAGGCTACCTTCCTGGCATATGCTGCCCAGTATCAAAAATCCCTGTGGCAGTCAGTTCTGGCCATGTCTCAGAAAGCTCCCTCGCCCTTGTCAGATGACCTGGCTGAAACTGCCAGGTTTGGGTTAGAGGCAGCTAAGTACCAATTCCAGATGGCTGCAGATACTAATGACACTGCAGCCATATGGATGGCAACTACGGTGGCAGGTAGGAGGTTTGCTTGGTTCAGAACTCAAACCTCATTCAGGATACACAATCAAAGGCTTTGGATTTTCCCCTAGAGGGAAATTCTCTCTTTGGGGAGTCCACTGTGGCATACATGAAGAAGGTGGATGAGTATAAGGCCACTTATAGAAGCAACTCTGCCAAAGAGAGAGCTTCTCCATCTACCAGGCCTTATGGAAGGGGAGGCCGGGGCAGGTCCTTTTACACCAGGCCCTTCTTCCAACCAGTGGCCTTACCACAGTGCCAGCGGTATCCACAGCAGGGATATTCCGGGGCGGTGCAGAAGGGGCTCAAGGTGAGCATCCCATACACAGCTTCAGTCACAAGCCAAACAGACCCCCTGACCACAGGTTGCCTCCTCCCTACCTGTCTGAGGCAGACTGTCCCCCTTCCTCCAGGCTGGGCTGAACATCACCACAGACAAGTGGGTTCTGGAGGTGGTGGTTCAAGGTCAGTCTCTGGAATTCAAATCCCTTCCTCATCAAAAGACCAGAGTTTGCAGTTCTCCCTCCCTAGCAGAAAAGATGCTCTTGGAGACAGAGGTTTGAAACCTGCTACAGCTGAGAGCAGTGCAACCAGTTCTAAAATCTCTGACGGGAAATTGCTTCTATTCCAGACACTTCCTAACCACAAAGAAAAGTAGGGAGTGGCGGCCTATATTGGATCTCAGAGCTCTAAACAAACTTCTGGAAAAAAAAAAAAAAAACAAAGTTCAAAATGGTAACTTTGGCTCTGATACTGCCAAAACTTCAAAAAGGAGACTGGATGGCATCACTGGACTTGAAAGACGCCTATTTCCACATCCCCCATAACGGAGTCTTTCTGAAAAGATCTCAGATTCAGACTCCCTTCAGATCACTACCAGTTTTCAACCCTGCCTTTTGGCCTTTCTTCGGACCCAAGGGTGTTCACAGAGTGCCTGGCAGCTGTAGTGGTACATCGTCACAGACAGGGACTATGTGTTTTTCCTTACCTGGACAACTGGTTGGTCATGGAAAAATCTCCCCTGCAGGTGCAGCAAGATTTGAAGGTCATCCAGGACCTCTTGGAGTTTCTAGGATTCCTGATCAGTTACAGAAAGTCAGTCTTTACTCCTGCACAGGTGTTGCAGTTCATAGGAGCAGAGATCAATACCTTACAAACCAGAGCATATCTGCCTCTGGAGAGGGTAAAGAGTATTCAGCTAATAGCAAACTCTTTCAGGCTGCGCAACTTAAGAACTGCAAGACAGTTTCTCCAGCTACTGGGCCACATGGCTGCTTCCACAGGCACAGCGCTGGGGTCTAGATTCCACATGAGACATCCAGTTCCAGCTCAGGTCTCACTGGTGTCTGAGAAAAGATCCTTTTTCAGAACTTATTCCAGTAACAAGGGCACTGCTACAGGCCCTCCTGTGGTGGAAGAAGGAATCCAATTTAAGGCAAGGAGTTCCTTTTCAGAAAGAGAATCCTTCAGTGGTTCTCACAACAGATGAATCCCTTTTGGGCTGGGGTGCCCATATAGGGGAACACACAACCCAGGGCACTTGGTCAGCTGCAGAGTCCATTCAGCACATAAATTTACTGGAACTCAGAGTAGTTTTGCTAGCTCTAAAAACTTTTTCTTCCGTAGTACAGGGCAGGGTGGTACAGGTCAGAACAGACAATACCTCCACAATGTATTACATAAACAAGCAGGGAGGCACAAAGTCGGGCCTTCTCTGCACAGAAGCCATAAAGATTTGGACTCTGTTCTACTCATTGGGAGTATCTCTGCAGGCAATTCAATTGCCAGGGAAGGACAATACCCTGGCAGATGCATTGAGTCGAATAAATCAGGCCCATCACGAATGGACCCTAAACAGACAGGTGGTACAAGTTATTTTCAGAAGTTGGGGCACTCCAGAGATGGACTTGTTTACATCCCAACAGAACCACCATCTGCCACAATATTGTTGCAGACTACCAGATCAGGGAACCCTTCTTCTGGATGCTCTGAATCTGGATTGGTTGGGAAGGTTCCTTTATGCTTTCCCTCCTTTCCCTCTGATCTACAGAGTACTGGTCGAGCTCAGATCCCATGCAGCATCACTGATCTTGATAGCTCCAGACTGGTCGAGGCAGCCATGGTACTCTCTTCTGCTCTCAATGTCTATTGCGAACCCAATACATCTCCCTTGGAGGCACAACCTACTGACCTCCAACTGGGGAACTCTGTTGAACCCAAATCTCAAGTCCCTCAATCTCAAAGCTTAGTTCTCGAGGACTTAGAATATGCTAATTTAAAACTTTCTTAAACCTGTCTTAAATATTCCAAGAGGTTACAGAAAACCTTCTACTACAAAAATCTCTTCTGCCAAATGGAAGAGATTTTCTGTCTGGTGTTCGGGCAAGACTCTGGTACCAGCCCAGGCTGGATTGCCAGTGGTATTGGATTAGCTCACCCATTTACATTCTCTGGGTCTACAGCCCAGTTCTTTGAGGGTTTCCCTTGCAGCAGTGTCTGCTTACCTTTCCTCTGGGGAAAAAGGTAACATTAGCTTCAGACCCTATTTTTAAAAGGTTCTTTAAGGGCCTGAATCATTTGCATCCCCCTCACAGGCCACCAGTGCCAGTTTGGGACCTGAATGTGTGTATAGCTAAGCTCAAGTGTGCTCCGTTTGAGCCCATGGTTACAGCTCATCTAAAATATGTCACTTAGAAAACAGATTTTCTAGTGGCAATGACTTCTGCAAGAAGAATCGGTGCATTTCAGGCTCTCTGTATAGATCAAGGGTAGCTGGTCCATTCCACTGGGGTGTCAAACAGACGAGGCATACTGATGTGTCCTGGTAGGACGAAACACGCGTCTATGTCTTCTGTTAGCACCCTTTGCAAACTGTGTGAGAGGCCTTTCGGCACCATGCAATTCTGCTTAAAGTTGGACCAGCATAACATTCTGTGGTGAATTGCATATGCAGCCCATGATGCTTTGCATTGTGGGGGCATGTGATTTGTATTTTCTTGAAACTTGGCTTCCTGCAAATGCCTTAGGGTAACCCTTGCCTCAGTGTTTGCGCACAGAGGTTCTTTGTCTTTTAAATAGTTTTTTATTTTAATGGGTTCACCACAATATATCCAGAGCACACTGCCTTAAGGGTAGCTGGTCCATTCCACTGGGGTGTCAAACAGACAAGGCATACTGATGAGTCCTGGTAGGATGAAGCACGTGTCTGTCTTCTGTTAGCACCCTTTGCAAACTGTGTGAGAGGCCTTTCGGCACCATGCAATTCTGCTTAAAGTTGGACCAGCATAACATTCGGTGGTGATTTGCATATGCAGCCCATGATGCTTTGCATTGTGGGGGCATGTGTGATTTTGTATTCTCTGTATAGATCAGGACTATATCTCTTTTCATAGGGATAAAGTTATTCTGGGCCTACCTTTCAGGCTCCTTTTATAAAATCTGAAGAGGTTAGAACACAGGCAGTTAGTAGAGGCAGTATTTGAAAGATGCTCACATGTAAAGTGTTCCATCATTTGCATGTATTCCATCTCTCCTGGCAGTCCAGCCCCTCAGGCTTACTGCATAAAGTTATGAATATCTGAGCATCACTGGGAAGAAACAAGATTACTATGGTAAGTGTTTTTTCATCCCTAAAGGCTGACTTGCTTACCTCACGGTTAGTGCCTTCAAGAGGGATTTGAAGACCTTTTTATTTAGCAAAGCAATCCCCTCTTCAGTATATTCCCTTCTTCTTAACCCTTATTGCCGTCTTTATTGAAAACCCGAGCACTGGGAGTGCTGCTACATACATTTTAAAATTGGACCCGAAATCCCGCACATGCGCAGGATAGTTGTTGAGCAAAGATCCCGCACATGTGCAAAAGCAGTGCAGGTCTTGCGCATGTGTTGGATTTCGGGTCCGATTTTAAAATGTATGTAGCAGCACTCTCAGTGCTTGGTGTTTCAAGAAAGACTGCAATAAGGATTGAGAATAAGAAAATCTGTTGAAGTAATTCTTTTTTTTTTTTTTTAAAACGTGTATGGGAAAAGTGGCACTTTGGGACTGCGCTCCCTGACAGATGTGCGTTGGTATATTTCTGGTTGGCAGGTGATTTAAATGCGGACAACTCTGGCTGCTATGGGTAAAAAATATTACTTTTTAGTTGCACAGTAGTTTTCTAAGCTCATTGTGGGACATGAGTGTGCCAAGAGGCAGACTGCTGAGATCTGCTCAACTGTGAGGGAAAGCTGACAGTGTCCCTTTAAGGCCGACTGACTAACCTTTGGCAGTTTTAGATTGATGATCCCATTATTTATTACGGATGCTCGTGTGTGTGTGTGTGTGTGTGTGTGTGTGTGCGCCCGCTCTCTGGCTTAAGTCCTCAAGAGGTGTTACATAAGCTGTTGACACTTGAATCTGCTACGGCTGTGAACTGGCCAGTTGATGGAATATTTTCTCCTCTAGAGCTGCTGTGAATGATGCATAGAAGAGTGATAATTGCCGGAGTTTCCCTTTCACATAGCAATGGGCTTTGAATGGTATTCCAGAGCAGTTAGGTTTCTGCTATAGGGAAATCTCTTCTGTTACAGTGTGGGTGTGTATACTTCTGTTTTCACGTCTGTCATCTCTTCCTGAATAAAATCTGAAGTCATGTACCCTCTTTGCCAGCAGGTGGAGTGCGTTTCACTTGGGGTGGAGGGAGGTATGAAGAATAATATGCCTGTCTAGATTCAGTACACTGTCCATACCTAGACAGTCTACACTGAGCATGCGGCCTTGAAGCTTTGCTCCTTCTACCACCCAAACATGTGGTCCTTTGACTCTGCCCCCTTTGCACTCGGATCTTTTCTTCCACTTGAAGGAACAGATCTCCTTCAGGGCTTTAGCTTGTGAATTATGATTCTGCTAGGTCATTCTTGAATCAGTCCTCTCCATTGAGTCCCACTTGTTAACCTTTGGTCCGTAGGCATTAAACCCCTGTGGAAGCCGGAACATCTTGGGGGCTGGGGTTGCAGGTAGGCCCTGCATACACGCCTCCTGCGAGTGCTCACTGGAATACCAGGGTCCTCATGGAATATCATTTCAAAATGTTTGGTATTCCATCATGAAAACTGGTATACCAATACTGTTTTTTAGTATACCACTACTTTTATACACTAATTGCTAAGGAATATCAGTCATTCAACTGAACCATTTTCTTAACTAAAAGCAACTACAAGTGTTGACTAATTGGATCTGATAACCTCAGTGAATCTTTAATAGATTATAGAGTTAATAGATTAATAGTCAAATTAACCAGCCTGGGAGTGGGTCCCAGGGTGGTAGCCTGGGTAAAACATTGGCTGGACAACAGGACACAGAAGGTAATTGTAAATGGAGTCCACTCTGAAGAAAGAAGGGTTACTAGTGGGGTACCGCAGGGTTCAGTACTGGGTCCAGTCCTTTTTAATGTCTTTATAAGTGACATTGCAGAGAGACTGGAAGGAAAAGTATGCCTCTTTGCAGATGACACAAAGATCTGCAACAGGGTTGATACTCAAGGAGGCGTGGAAAGGATGAGAAAGGACTTGGCAAGGTTGGAGGAATGGTCAGGAGTATGGCAGCTAGGATTCAGTGCAAAGAAGTGCAAAGTAATGCACCTGGAAACAAAACCCAGGGAAGATAATACAATTGGGGGTGGGGTGGTAACAAAAACAAAAGGAAAGGGACCTGGGGTAATCATATCAGATGACCTTAAGGTTAGCAAGCAATGTGAGAAGGCAGTAGGGAGAGCTGGGGTATACTGGGATGCATAGGAAGAGGCATCACCAGCAGAAAACAGGAAGTTGTTATTCCTCTGTACAGACAGTTGGTGAGACCCCATTTGGAGTACTCGTCCAGTTCTGTAGACCCCATCTCCATAAGGACATAGACAGGATAGAGGCAGTCCAGAGGAGGGCAGCTAGAATGGTGCAGGGTCTGCAAGAGAAGCCATACGAGGAGAGACTAAAAGAGCTTAATATGTTTACCCTTGAGGAAAGGAGGGAGAGGGGGGACATGATAGAAGCGTTTAAGTACCTCAGTGGAATCAACAAAGTCCAAGAGGGTAGCATCTTTCAGAAAGAGACATGCAAGAACAAGGGGACACGAACATACGAAATTTGCCAACAGGTAAAGGCCTAGAGGTCTATCAAGTCTGCTCGAATGTGCAGCTAGCACCCCTTATTCTGCAGCTGCCTCTTCCTTCCACCCTTCCCCTTCATTGACCCTCCCCTTTGTCCTGTCCCATCCCCTTTTGAACAGTCCACTGTTCTAGTGGATACCACTTCTGTAGGTAATGCTTTCCACACAGCCACCACCCTCTCTATAAAAAGTGTCTCCTCATCTCCCTCCTGAACCTTCCTTCCTCCAGTCTCATATCATGGCTCCTGGTGTCCCTCCCCTCCCTTACTTTGAACAGCCTCTCTGTACCTGTCTTGTTTATTCCTTTTGTATACTTAAAGGTTTCAATCATGTCCCTCCTCTCCTCTAGTGAGTACATGTTCAACTCCCCCGGCCTCCTCTCGTATAAGTCTCCCAGCTCCTTGATCATCTTTGTCACCCTCTGCTGCACCCCCTCCAGTAACTTAATGTCCCTTTTCAGATACGGGCACCAGTACTGTATGCAGTACTCCAGGTGTGGTCTAACTAATGACCTATACAGTGGCAGAATCACCTCCTCCCTCCTTGAGGATATACCCCTTGCAATACAGCCCAGCATTTTGTTGGCCTTTGCAGCTGCCTTCCTACATTGTGCCGAGTTGTTCATTGACCCTGTAATGAGCACCCCCAGATCCTTCTCCTCCTCTGTCTGGGCTAGCTGCATTCCCCCAGCTGGTAACTCCTCCTTGGGTTCTTCATCCCAAAATGCAGCACCTTGCACCTTTTGGCATTAAACCCCAGTTGCAAGGTGTCTGACCAGGTTTCAAGCTTTGCCAGATCATCCTGCCACCCTTGCCATCCCCCTAGGTCATCCACCACTGCTCCTACCTTGGTATCATCAGCAAACAGATTGATCTTGCTCTTGATGTCCAATGATATGTCTGCAATGAATATCCCAAACAACACTGGTTCCAACACCGAGCCCTGTGGAACACCACTCGTCACTACCCTCGGGTGAGAGCTCCCCACCCATCACCACCCTCTGTTGCCTTCCCTTAAGCCAGTCCCCTACCCATCTCACCAGCTTTGCACCTGCCCCTGTGCCTACTAACCTACTTCCCAGCCTTCCATGCGGCACCGAGTCGAATGCCTTACTGAAGTCCAGATACAGAACATCCTCTGCATGGCCCCTGTCCAGTTGCCTAGTTACCCAGTCACAGAACTCCACCAGGTTGGTTTGGCAGGATCTACCCCATATGAAGCCATGCTTTCTGCTGTCTTGTAGTCCTTTCGCCTCTAGGAGGACCACCAGCCCTCCTTCAGGATAGTCTCCATTACCTTACCCACGATGGATGTGAGGCTTACTGGTCTGTAGTTTCCTCGTTCATCCTTGGGGCCATTCTTGTGGAGGGGCACCACATGAGCCATCCTCCAGTCCTGAGGTACACACCCCAAATGTAGTGAGGCATTAAATAGGTCTACCAAAGGTCCTGCAAGGACCTCTGCCAGCTCCTTCAGTATCCTGGGGTGTATGCCATCTGGGTCTGGCGCCTTATCCACCCTCACTACCTTCAAACCCTCCCGAACTCTGCCCTCCATGATTTCCCCATCTGTCACCCTCTCTCCCTCTGTTTCTGCCATTTCTTCCCCCTTGGGTGCTACCCCCCTCTTCTCTTTAGTAAATACTGAGCAGAAGTACTCATTTAGTGCTTCTGCCTTATTGCACCCTGCTTCCACCCAACCCCCCTCCTTCCTAATCCTTCCTATGTGATCCTTACAGCTCCTTTTCTCCCTGATGAACTTAAAGAAGTTCTTCTCCCCCTTCTTAATGCCTTGTGCCAGCCTGAGTTCCGTAGATGCCTTGGCTCCCCTTACTGCCCTTGTCACCTCCTTCGATTCCATCAAGTACTCCTCCCTGTCCTCCCTCTCCCTGTTTTCTTGTACTTCCTAAAGGCAGCTCTTTTCCTCCTTACCTTTTCCATGACCTCCTTGCTCAACCAGCTCGGTTTCTTAGCCCTAGCCTTCTTGCTCTGGGCCTTGCAGCAGGTTTTGGTTGCCTCCACTATCCCCAGCTTTATGAGCTCCCACCTCTGGTTAGTGTCCATACTAGATTGAATTCTGGCCAGGTACCCTTTTACCACTTCCCCCATCCTCCCAAAGTCGGCCCTCCTGAAGTCCAGCACTCTTGTGCCAGATTCCACTCCTTCTTTGCCCATATCCAGTGTGAGCCACACTGAGTGGTGGTCACTCCCTGACAGCGGTTCCTCCACCATAAGTTCTCTCACAAAGTCCCCATTTTCCAGCACAAGGTCAAGTGTATTCCCTAATCTGGTTGGTTCACTGACCATTTGCAGCAGGAAGCTGTCCTGGAAGGCATCCAGCAGTACCTGCTCCCTTCTCTTCCTGGTTGTTGGGGTACTCCAGTCCAACCCTGGCATGTTGAAGTCCCCCACAATCACCACACTACCCTTCTCGCAGGTCCTCCTGATCTGTGCCGTTAGTTCCCTGTCTGACTTCTCCGTCTGAGATTGCGGCCTGTACACCACTCCCATTCTAAGAATCCTATTCTTGGAATCCTGGATTTGCATCCAAATTGACTCCGTACTAACCTCCTCCCCTTCCTCCCTTACACACTTCAGTCCTTCCTTCACATATAGTGCCACGCCTCCTCCTTTCCCAATCACTCTGTCCCTACGAAATAATCTGTGCCCTGGTACAGACAGGTCCCAGTCATTGTATTGGGTGGCTCTTGTTTCTGTGATGGCTGCAGTGTCCACCTCTCCCTCTGCCATGAGCACCTGTAGCTCTGCAGTTTTCCTCCCAAGGCTCCTAGCATTAAGGGTAACCACCTTCCACCCTTTCCCCCATCACATCCTACCCTCCTTCACTAGCATCACCAATAGTACTTGCCATTTGTCCTTTGTCACTGTTATGGGGGGTAAGCTCATATGGTTTCCCAACCTGTGGTCTCTGCATGTCTCTTGCCCAATTGCCACCCCCCCCCACTCCTAGTTTAAATTCCCAACTTCCTCTATGTACTCCTCCATCCTCTGTTTCAACACTTTCTTTCCCTCCTCACTCAAGTGTAGTCTGTCCTTGGCATAGAGACTACTGTCCTCCCAGGTCCCTCACCACCCCCCACAACAGCCCATACCCTTAAGCACAACAGGTTCTTAGCCATCCATTAAATTCCTCTATTCTCAGTTTTCTTGTTGTGCTTGCCTTGGGCACTGGAAGTATCTCCGAAAAAGTTGCTGATCTTCCTGCCCCCTCACATAATTGTCCTAGTTCCTCAAACCTCCTCTGGACTATATCTACTGTCTTGTCAGCCAGGTCGTTGTCCCAAGATGTATAATTAAATGAGGCTTGTCCCTACCCCTTCTAGTATATTTCAGAACAGATTGTCCCACCCTTTCCGCTGTCATTCCTGGCATGGCCTCCACCCAAATGTGACTATGCCTCTCCCTTTGCTACCCCACCTGACTCCTCTTAGTATTGAGTCCCCCAGCACTAAGATTCCATCACTCTTATGCCCTGCTTGCTTCCATTCATCTCCCTCTCCCATTTCTGGCTCCTCTTCTTCCTCCTCCTGTACATTATTTCCCCCTTTTGCCCCTGTTGCAATTCTCCCAGCAGTACTCCCCCGCTCTGGTTTGGTCCAGGCATTTATCAATTACTCCTCTAATTTCATAATTTCCCTCCTCCACCTTCTTCCTCTCTAGTAGTGCAAAACTATTTTCTGAAGACCCTTCACAAATGCCTGCTCCCTCTCTCTTCATGGTAACCTGTTCTCTCATTTCCTCTCCATGACTTTTGCCACTTCTTCGCCTCCCCTCACAAGTCCCTATCTCCTCCTTCCATTTGTCTTTTGTCTCCTGACCTCGTTTCCCCAGCAATCATTCTTCCTGGCCTTGGCCCCCTTGTCCCTTCGTCCCATCTTCTGACCTTTTCCTCACCACTGTTGGATTAAATCGCCCTCCATCAACTCCCATTCTTCCTCCCTCCAGTATTGGGCTAAACCCACCCCCAGTCTGCCTTGCCTGCCTTAGTTCCTCCTGCAGACCCTCAGTCTCCTTTCTGAGTTTCTCTATGTGGTTGCACACTAAACATCCTCCCACACTCCAGACAATTTTTAGAAAGATTGGTGCACCGCAGTTGTTGCAGCCTACCACCCTACCCATTGCTGTTGTTGCCTACCAGCGACCCCCCCCACCCTTCCAGATGCAGGATACCAAACACTCCCCAAGTCTCCCTTCTCCCCCTCTATCAGTGCAAAACATTATTTTCTTAATTTCCCTTACCTCCTTTGTTGTACACATTTAGATAGATTGAGCAACTGCTTTTTGTATTCCTAAACTTGCTATCCAAACTCAAAAAGAGACTTTAAGTAGCTATTGCACAACCTTCTTCAAACTCCTGTCCTCCTTTCCACAATGCAATAGCAATGCAAAGAAATAACAATAAAAGCTCCTAGATTTGCAGTTACTTCCCTTCCACTGAGATAGCAGTCATCTCTTCACTCGCTGCTGTTTCTTTCCAGGATGTCTGCTTCTGCTATGACAGGTGCATATCCTTTGCTCGTTTTGAGGAAGTGATGTCAGAACCCCTGGTACAAAGGAAATCATGGACAAGGGGTGAGGGGTTGGGGGACCAACCCAAGTCTTCCAGAAACGATCAGGTAGCTGAGACCCCTGGTCAGACCATTAGCACTCTTCCCCTACTATGCACTAACCTTTACAGCTGGTGAAGCCAGCAAAAATGAATCTCAATTCTACTCAAAGCCCCAAAAATAGGTTTGCTACCAAAAGAAACAGGTCTCCAATTCAAACAGCTTTACCAACAACACATCAAAATAGGCTTGAAATTAGAAGATATAGGTCTCTGATTCAAAGAAACAGCCCTAGTTAAATCACACCAAATGGGTTTTAAGTCAGAAAAAATAGGCCTCTACAAATGCAGCCTGCTACACAGTGAAACATCAAACAAATGAGCCCACTTATAGCCACCAAAAGTTTTCAGAATTCCAGCGGCCACAAAACACTACCCTGCTAGCCCCTTAGAAGTAGTAAGAAAGAAAAGAAATAACCTTCTACCAAGTAAAATCCACAAGAAACGATGTAAAAACAAGAAGATGCTACTGTACTGTAACAAATCTGATCCTTTCCCTTCTAGTTCCTTCTGAGAAGCCAAAGCAACTTAATTTTCTTCTTGACTCTGCTAATACTGAGTGTATTCTAATGGGGGATTTCAATCTAAATTGGAATGATGACAGCTGTAAGAAATTGAAGGATCTATGCGATGATAATGGTCTGTTACAAATGGCGACTGCTATAACCAGACCTAACAGAAAAAACCCTGAGCGCAGCACCCTCCTGGATCTTATGCTAGTAAACAAACCTCACACTATCTTGCATACTGGAGTATTCTTCAACGATATAAGCGACCATTGCGCTGCTGCCTGCATCAGACATCCTTCCCAAATAAAAACGGCCTCCAAATTCAAACTGAAAAGATGCCTGAAAAAGTTCTGCCAGTACACGTTCCTGAAAGATCTAAGCAACATTCGTTGGCAGGATTTCTACCTAGCCCCCACTTTTAATGAGGCATTTAACATCTTTCACATCCTCTTACTGGGGCTAATAGACAAACACACCCCACTAAGACTGATCAAATCAAAAAATAAAACTCCTGGCTGGTTCTCTCCCATCCTGAAGAAAGCACTTAGCGATAGGGACTACTGGTGGAAAAAATCGAGGAAATCCCACCTGAAGGCTGATTTGGTTAGCATTCCATACCACTAGGAATGCTTGTACCAAGCTAATTGGGTCAGAAAAAGCTATGTACTTCCAAAAAGAACTAGAAGACAATAAAAACAACTCTGCCAAATTTTGGAACATCCTCAAAGAAGTCGAAGGTCAGTCCACTGCAACACCCCTTCCAAACAAAATTGTGTCTGATGGTACCACCTATACGGACAAAGCTGATATACTAGAGAAGTTTAATGATCACCTTACCACTGCAGGGCTTGCCTTTTGACACCTCACCTATCAGCAAACTTAGCCCGGCAAGAGACTACACTGTTGGCTTCACTGATGATCACAACTATAACCAACTGCATCCCACCCCCTTCAGCTTCCTCACAATTACGTTCAAGCAAGTGGAGGACCTCCTCCTTTCTCTGGATACAAAAAAGAATGCGGGTGCAGATAATATTGAACCTTACTTCCTAAAACTTGGCCATACCTATCTGACCGCCCCCATTGCACACTTATTCAACACCTCTCTGAGTCAAGGTGAGCTACCTGTCTTGTGGAAAACTGCCCACATCCTACCATTATTCAAGACTGGGGATCCGAGTGATCTGAACAATTACCGGCCTATTTCTATACTATCCGTCCTCTCTAAATTACTTGAAAAATTGTCAACATCCAACTTAGAGAACATTTGGATTCACAAAAGTTGCTAAACCTGGCTCAGTCCGGCTTCAGAGCCAAACACAGTACAGTATCGGCTCTTGCCAAAGTAACTACAGACTGGCAAATGGCCTTGGACTCTAAGAAGCATGTATTTGCCCTCTTCCTTGATCTAAGTAAGGCCTTTGATACTGTGGATCATACCATCATGCTTACTGCACTGAGTAACATCGGACTTGATAGTTCTCCCATTAAATGGTTCACCAACTACCTAACCAATAGGTTACAACAAGTCAAAGCCATGGGAGATCTATCCCCACAAAACTCCTTGTTACGAGGAGTCCCACAAGGCTCCATCCTGGGCCCTATCCTCTTTGCAATATACATCAATAATCTGGACTTGCAGCTGGCCACAGCAAATGTGCACTTATTCGCAGATGATGCTGTACTCTTTACCACAAATTCATCCTTGGATCTGGCCCATGAGTACTTACAGAAAGACTTTGTCACCCTCCAATACAACCTTCTCACTCATAAGCTCCTCCTCAATGCCAAAAAGACTAAAGCAGTGATTCTCTCACCAAAGACTACTTCGGATGTCACATATCACACAGATCCGACACTCTTAGATGAACCCCTTGAAGTAGTTGATACCTTTAAATACCTAGGGTTCTGGCTGGATAACAAGATCAACTTTCTGTGCCACTTAAATGAAACCTCGAAAAAACTAAGACAGCGATTAGATTTATTCTATCGCATTAACACCTACTCTCGTTAGAAGCCAGAATGAGACTAGTACAAGCTACATTCCTACCTATACTGGACTATGCTGACTTCCTTTACAGTCATTGCCCATCAACGATGCTAAACAAACTTGACACCCTTTACCACCGGCCTTTAAGATTTATCTTAAATCTACCCCGTAGTACACATCACTGTCGTCTATACCAGGTTTTGGGATGGACCTCACTCTCAACTAGAAGAAAAAGGAATGCTCTCCTCTGGTTTTTTAGAGCATTATCTGATGACCTCCCTGCATACATCTCGAACATCTTCAAATGGGCTAAAGGTTCCTATGGCCTGAGACGCTTCTCCTTAATCTGCTTCCAGATTCCTAGAGTGAAAACTACCCTTGGCTCAGCAGCAATCAACTTCTCGCTTCCATCACTCTGGAACACTATGCAAGACTCATTAAAATTATCCTCACTTCCAAGCATTTTCACATTCAAAGCTCTATTAATGGATTATCTGAAGGAATCCTGCAACTGTTTCAGTTGCCGATGACCACTAAGCCCCGGGTGCCACTCTCAAATCCTACGCCTAAGTATCTCATCCACTCCACATTCCTAACAGAAACCTTGGACTTACAAGCCTAGTTCCCTTAATCCAAGATGGCCCTGCCTATTCTCTACCTTTTACCTATTCTGGCCTCCCTTTTGGCTGCCTACTCTTTCACCCCAATTTCTACCCTATTCCTTAATACCTCCTTATTTTTTTTTTTTTTTTTATCATTTAGGTCTGCGCTCTTACATAGCGGAGACTATATGGGATTGTTGTCTCTTCTCATTTCAGTAAAGCTCATCATTAGGTACCTTTGCACGTTAATTATGTTGACCGGCATGTATAGGTCCATATTGACCAGCACCTTCACAATGTTTTTTTTTTTTGCACCGTTGTCCACCGTAATTGTAATCTTATGAAGTGTACTGTATTGTATTAATGCCCAGGACCACCTTGAAAATGAGCTTGCTCAGTGGTGTTTATGCCTGGTTAAATAAAGTGATTGATTGATTGATTGATTGATTGAATTTAAGATGCAATTTAAAGATTGGGGGGGGGGCGGTTCAGGGGCAATGTGAGGAAGTATTTTTTCACAGAGAGGGTAGTGGAT
This sequence comes from Neoceratodus forsteri, assembly GCA_016271365.2. Taxonomy (NCBI): domain Eukaryota; kingdom Metazoa; phylum Chordata; order Ceratodontiformes; family Ceratodontidae; genus Neoceratodus; species Neoceratodus forsteri. The sequence continues at coordinate 1,808,911,255 of CM057452.1, forward strand.
GCATGGAACAGCCTTCCTGAGGAGGTTGTGGGGTCTAAAACTGTGGGAGAATTCTAGAATGCATGGGACAGACATAAGGCAATTCTTGTGGGGGGTAGGAAGAAATAGGCTGGTTAACTAGGATCTGCGGCTTATCCTGTAGGTGGGGAAATGGGCAGACTAGGTGGGCCAAGAGGTCCTTATCTGCCATCAGAGTCTACGTTTCTATGTTTAGTCAATAAAACTTCTACCAAAAATATATATATATATTTTTTTAAGGACATCACCTGCCTCCTACAGGGATTACACTGAGTGTTTGTCTGCAATGATATTCTGATATTCAGGCACTCTTTGCCAGCGAACTGGGAGTTTTAATCAGAAAGCTGCATCCTGATACTTCATCTGGCACAGTAAAGTACAAACTTGCTAGGCAATTCTTTAAATCTGTATTTCACTATATGTAAGCAATAATACACAATGGGGTGTGCATTAGACAATTCTAATGCACGGTTAGGGGGATGTAGTGAGGCACGAGGCCACAGGCCGAGTACGTCCATTCCCCTAGCCGTGCATTAGAACTGTCTAATGCACATCCCCAGAGTGGCTTATTGTGCTTATAAAATGGGCCTGTGTTTTCTAAATGGGGGTTCTAGTTTTAGCTGTGCAATAGATACATCTAATGCACGTCTAACAACCAATCAGATTGCTTGAAATCCTTTGCCCATTTTATAACTGTTTTATTTATTTTTTTTAACCTGGTGACCACCAAAAATAACACTACACATTATAACCAGAAGCAGTACTCTTCCCCCGCCCCCCCAGTACTATTACAGCAGTTGAACAGCTTAAACACTTTTTCCTTTATGTGGCAGATAAGGCAGGGAAATCAACACAGAGGCTACAGTTAAAAGCAACTAGCTGTGTTTTCCTTTCACACCACAGTATATAAATCAGGGCAGCTGAAATGCCTCTCACTTTACAGCAAGGGGTAGGCAAATCAACTGCCCACATATTAAAGCTTTTGCAGCCCCCTTCACAGCTTTAAATGTTCTCCCCTAGTAGTAGCATAGGAAATACATTTATATTAATTTCTAATCCTAAATACACTTCAGTTATATGTATCATATGCACTTTATGTTGGAGGCATACTTTGTGCAGTGTTTTTATAAACCAAGCTGATAAACTTCATTGCAGACTGAGGCATTTAAAAGTTTAAATGTAGTTTCTTTTTTTTTTTTTTTAACAAATTTTTTTTCCAGACTATTGTCTGATTAAGTAGTTCACCCCCTGTTGCCTCAGTCTACCAGTTCCATGTTGTGTGTGTTGATGGTAGGAAACTTCTGCCGCAGTACAGCCCTTTTAATAAAAATATGCAGCTGGTCTTTGAAATGAAGCAAGGAACTTGCTCCTCCATATACACCATTATCGAGGCAGAGGCAACAAGAACTGGAATTACTTGTGATCACCATGCAGAGACCCCCCAGCAGTGTCCTTCCCTGATTATGCTGCCTGTAACATGGTTGGCGTAGGCTGAATAGAAGGACTGCATATACAAGACTGCTTAACTTAGACAGATCTCGTGTGGCTTCCCACGAGATCTTCATCAATTACTGGGCAGAAGTCAGTGTAGCAATGGGCTGAACCGCAAAATGCTAGCGGTGGTTTGAAAAGGGTTGTAATAGTAAACAAAGTGGGTTACAAGTTCAGTATTTGGTGTTATTTTTGGTATGCACGGAACACCAGATGGCAGTGAATTTCAAGCCCTGTATACAGTGGTGGCCACCCCCAAATGCCTCTGTCCCCCCACTGTCGGAGCGCAACATTTAACACTGTCTCCTCGTTGGAACCAGATTTTACCAGTTTGTATACAAATGGTGTTCTTGTCTAATTCTCTTCAGTACGTCATAGTATTTTTTTTGTGTCGGTTTACTTTAAACAAATAGTTTCCCCACAACCCTACCTTTCGACAGTGGTCTACAGTCAAGTCAGTTTATTTCTTTAGTGCCCATTCCCAGAGGCTCTGGATGCTTTACATAGAGGTGGGACAAGAAACAATTTACATACACAATTCAGCACTTTAAAATCGGGGTCAATCAATCATAAAACATGTGATAAATAAAACCAGTCAAATTATGTTAATCTTAAAACATCAGCAATAGTTAAAATTAGTGGATATTGAACACTAGATTAAAAAGTTGTGCTTTAAGGTCCCGCTTAAACGCTTTCACGGAGGAAGCCTCCCTTCAAGATCTCGGCAGGGAATGCCACATCACTGGCCCCGCAACTTTAATGGTGCAGTCCCCTGAAGTCTTCAGCTGCACCTTTGGCACCACAGGGGAGGCTCTCTGAGGAGGAGCGCAGTGAGCGCACTGGGCAGACAGGTGTCTGGAGGTCAGACAAATAGCCAGGACCCAAGCCATATAGGATCTTATAGGTGAGCAAGCACACCTTGAAAGCAATCTTCCACCTGACCAGCAGCCAGTGCAGTTTGCGCAAAACAGGGGTTATATGAGCAGACCTCGGAAGGCCTGACAGCAGCCTGGCTGCAGCATTCTGCACCAGCTGCAGTCGGCAGAGGTTACCTCCACTGACCCTGAAGTATTACCTCCATTGACACTGAAGTATAGAGCATTACAGTAATCGAGTCTGGATGTAACAAAAGCATCCACCAGCGAAAGCAGGTCATCAGGCGGGATTTAGGGTTTAATCCAGGCGACATTCCTTAAGTGGTAGAAACCACTGCGGATGACGGCAGACACCTGAGCTTCAAGTGTCAAGCCGTTGTCAAGGATAATGCCCAGATTTCACACGATTGTGGATGCCATCAGTTCAATGGTCCCCAGGAACAACCCTGTTCCTGCTCCGGTGGCATCCACATCCCGTTGACCAGGCTCAATCACTAGTACCTCCGTCTTTTCTGGGTTGAGCCGCAACCAGTTAGTGGACATCCAACCCTGAATCTTGGATAGGCAGTTATTAAACACCTCTACAGCATAGCAGTGAAAACCCGGACTGTAATGCCTAATGATGTCACCCAGGGGCAGCCTGTACACCGCAAACAACATGGATGACAAAATCGAACCTTGAGGCACTCCACAGGTCATGGCCTTTGAGCAGGAGGAGAAATTCCCCATTACTGCTTGTTGCTTCTTGCCTGTCAGACTCAAACCAGCTGATGACCTTGCCAGTGAGTCCCCAGAGCTCTCTCAGGTGATCAAGCAGCATCACATCGTCTATGGTGTCAAGTGCTGAAGAGAGATCAAGGAGGATGAGAATTGACCATTCTCCTGTATCTTGCCCTGAGGAGATCATTTTGCACCCTAACCAACCAGCGGTTTGCATATCCTGTTGCCCCCTGTCTAGGGCAAGTAAATTTCTTTGAAGGGCAAGTACTAAAAGAGAGTTAATTTCATTGTAATGAATAGGGGCAAGTAAAAATTCAGTTATGGTCATGGCTGGGCAAGTTCTAAAAGTTTTGTAACATCCCTGTAACCAGTGTTGTGGTCTCTCCTAAATCTGAACTGGAGTGGCTTGTAGATGTCAAAGGCCGTCAGGTGGGCCTTGAGCTGCAAAGCCACCGCTTTCTCTACTACCATCCCCAAGAATGGAAGATTGGAGACAGGTCGGTAATTCGCCAAGATGTTAGGGCTGAGTGATGGTTTCTTCAGCAGGGCCTCACCAGTGCATCAGGAACGGCCCAGAGCGGCTGGACAATCTCAGCAACACTGGACCAACGGACTCCCCACATCCCACTAGAAGTGTCGGGCCCTGGTCCATTTCACAAAATGTGTCACAGCTTCACGATCATATCTGACGCATCTCGCCACCCCCACTGGCTGAAACTCATTCCAGACAGGTAGAGTGCTTCTGTCACCACTAGGCTCAATACTGTGGGACAGATCTTGCTCCACTGGTGAGATCCCGAACCTAATGGAGGACACCTTGTCTGAAAAGAACTGAGCAAACTCTTTGCACTGTGCAATTGAAATTGCTCTCTTCGGCTGCAGACAGGCTGGAAGAAGTCTGTCTGTAGTCCGAAAGAGCAGAGCTGGTATGTTCCTTCCTGCAGCAATCTCCCAGGACAGGAACTTTGCCTTCTTACAGTTGATTGCCCTTTGATATTCACTCTGGTGAATTCTCAGAGTCAGTTTATCATCCAAGGCCCCGGTCCTCTTCCAGCAATGCTCCAGCTTCTGACACCTGGTCTTCATATTCTTGAGAGCCCCATCAAACCCTGGAGATCTCAAGTGGGAAGACCTGGGTTGTATCCGGATCGGTGCAGTGGCATTGGAAGCCTTGGTGACCGCGTTATTATGCAGCCACCACCTCATTCAACCCCATCGCACCTGCAGCACTCGCACCAGAAAAATTAGTCACCGCCAGTAGTCCCTCTGGGGATAAATGAGCGGACCATCTCAGTAGGAGAGGGACTAATGGGGGGGGGGGGGCTGAACAAAAATTTTACCATACAGTGATCCAACCAAGATCTCAAGCCCCAGTAAAAATACTAAGTTCAACATGTAGCCATGGCAGTGGGACAGTTTACCAGGAAGTTACGAACATATGAAATTGCCAGCAGATACAGGCCATTCAGTCTAACTTGTCTGCTGCAGTGTGCAGCACTTCAGTCCATTAGATTGCAGCTGCCCCACCCATATGCCCTCCCGGTATGACCCTCCTCTTGAAAATGCCACCCCCCCTTTGAAGCCCGTAACACACTGCAGTGATATGACTTCCTGTGGCAGAGCGTTCCACCCTACCACCATCCTTTCTGTGAAATAGTGCCTCCTCCATTCCCTCTTCAACCTGCCCCCTTCCAACTTCATAGTGTCCCCTGGTTTCCCTTCTGCTCTTCAGACTGAATGTACACCTGGTGTCTACTCTGTTCAAACCCTTCAGGTACTTGAAGGTCTCAATCATATCCCCTCTCTCCCTTCTTTCCTCCAGGGTATACATATTGAGCTCTCTGTCTCTCCTCATATGGTCTGTCCCCCAACCTCAGGATCATTTTTGTTGCCCTGCGCCGTACCCCCTCCAGTAGTTTGATGTCCCTTTTCAAGTAGGGGCGCCAGAATTGCACGCAGTACTCTAGGTGCGGTCTCATTAGGGACTTGTACAGGGGCAAGATGACCTCCCCGCTCCTGGAAGAAATCCCCCTTGCTATGCAACCTAGCATCCTGTTTGCCTTCGCTGCTGCCTTCCTGCACTGAGCAGAGTGGTTCATCTCTCCAGTTACCAGCGCTCCCAGATCCTCCTTCTCCTTGGATTTTAACGGGCCACCTCCAGCCAGTAATTGTGTCCTGGGTTCTTGCCTCTTAAATGCATCACTTTGCACTACTTGGCATTGAAACCAAGCTGCCAAGTGTGAGAAAGTTCCTCCAGTTTTGCCAAATCCTCATGAAGTACTTTTGCTCCCTTCCCCCCCATCTACCTCGGCACAAATCTTTGTGTCATCTGCGAAGAGACTGATCTTGCTCTTAATCCCTGTTGCAATGTCTGCTATGAAAATGTTGAACAGAACTGGTCCCAGCACCAAGCCCTGTGGTACACCACTTGTTACTGCCCTGGGTTCAGATGCCCCCCCCCACCCTACTACCTTATGCTGTTTACCCTGCTGCCAGCCCTTGACCCATCTGACCAGTTTCTTCCCTTCTCCCAGCCTTTTCAACTTGCAGGTTAGCCTACCATGTGGCACAGAGTCAAAGGCCTTGCTGAAATCCAGGTAGAGGATATCCACCGCATGTCCCCTGTCCAGTACCCCCGTAACCCAGTCATAAAAATCAACCAGGTTCATCTGGCAGGATCTATCTGAGACAAACCAGTGCTGCCTGCTGTCCTGAAGGTTGTTATCCTCAAGAAATTGCACCAGCTTTCCTTGAGGATTGTCTCCCATCAGTTTTCCCACAATTGCAGTTGGGCTCACTGGTCTTTAGTTCCCTGGTTTGTTCTTGAGCCCACTGTTATGGAGAGGTACCACATGTGCTTTCCTCCAGTCCCTTGGCACGCACCCAGAGTTCAGAGAGGTATTGAACAGGTCCACCAGTGACCCTGCCAGTACCTCTGCCAACTCTCTAAGCACCCTGGGGTGGACTTTGTCTGGGCCAGGTGCCTTGTCCACCTTCAGGGACTTAAGGCCCTCCCTCACCCTTTCCACTGTGATTTCCCCATCTATGGTTGCTTCTTCCCCACCCTCTCCCACCTCGCCCTTCCTCTCAGGCATGGGCCCATCCCTCTAATTGGTGAAGACTGAACAGAAATATTCACTAAGTACTTCTGCCTGCTCAGCCCCCTTTTTCTACCACCCACTTACCCTCCTGATCCTAACAATTTGATCCTTGCTCTTCCTCTTCTCTCTGATATATCTGAAGAAATCCTTTTCCCCTCCTTTGATCCCCTGCACTAACCTCCGTTCCCTGGTTGCCTTTGCTGCCTTTGCTGCCCTTACCACTCTGCTCACTTATCTGGATTTCTTAACATATTCTTCTTTGTCTTTTGCCCTGTCGGATCGTGTGTAGGTCCAAAATGCATTCCTCTTTCCCCTGAGCTTCTCCACTACCTCTCTACTCGTCCAACTAGGTTTCTTGGTCCTGGCTTTCTTGCTCTTGCTCTTGACACAAGTTTTAGTGGTTTCAGTCAGTCCTGTCTTAATGAAGTTGCTCCAGAAACAAGGTTGTGTCTGACCACCTCTCCTGTTTGTGTGAATGTTCTGGCTCTGGACAATCTTGCACCTTGGTAGAAGGGTAGTCCTCAGAGTTGCAAAAGAGAAACTGTTCCAGCCAGTCCAGTGGCGCTGAGGGTTGAGGTGCCGGACACCACACCAGCGACCTAGGTTCGGGAGCAGAATCTGGCCATCGGGGTTCGGCAGGGAAAAGGGAGGATTGAGCATCCAGTGACTGCTGTCCTTCCTCTGGGGTGGGTGGGTGGGGATTACATTGTTCTGCACAGCAACTGGCAGAGGCCAGGGACACTCACGGGGTAGCGATGCACAGTTGAGGGGCTGGAGTGTTGGCGTCGACGCGTAGTGCGCTGACGCCATTGCACGACTGGCTCCGAGGGAGGAAAATGCTGGAAAATTGTGGGCGATCGTGGCGGCTGATGGCCGTGCCCTGCACCCCTGGACACAAGAGGTGTACCCCCCCCCAAGGTATCAGGATCCAGGTCCCTGGGGTGGGGGTGGGGGACTCTGCATTCCAGCCTGCATGGAGGAGAGCATATCGCTGGCCAGACGAATCGCCACCCGCTCTGCAGTAGGCGTTAAAAGAATGTCGTGTAAAAAATAATAATAAATAAATAAAATAAAAAAGGTTCCAGCCCCGCACTGTTCAAGGTTGAGCTTACATCACGCTGCATTGAGGCAATTGACGCTAGTGGACCTAAAAGCTCTACAGGCGTTTCCATAGGTGACACCAGGCCCAACTTCTCAATCCCAGAGTCTCTTGCTATCCACTAGGGAGTCTTTGGGTGAACAGTTTGGTCATTGGGCTGCTCTTATGGAGCAGTGGCTCCTGCACACGCTTAAGTCCATGGTGCCATTGTTCGTGCTGGCCCCAGTTCTTCCATCAACACCATTGTTGCTGGAGCCGTCACTGGTGCTGCCTTGGGGTCTGTCAACTTCGGTGCCGACTCTAGCTGTGTGCTATGGCCTACAGTGTCGCCACTCGCTGTGTCTCTGTTGGCGCTGATAATGGCCTCTGCGCAGGTGTCGGTGCCACCTTTAACACTAGTTTCACAGTCTGTGTGCAGTCAGTGCTGCCTTTGTCATCAGTGCCACACACAGTGCTACATCTGGCTTTAGGCCTATGCCTTTTACAGTGACTGTGTCAATACCAGCCCCCGCCTCTGATGCCAGTCTCTTCGGGTCCAGATTTTGTGACTCTGTCTCCAATGCATGTGGATATGCATATGGATGACAGTGTGAACAATCCAGACCTCAGTCTGGATTCCTGCTGATGATGAGGGATCCCTGCACCCAGTAGATCCAGAATCTACTTCAGTCAAGGCTTCCCAGGAGGCCCTTGCATTTCCAGCACTACTCGGAAACCTACAGGATGTTCTAACATTTGAGATGGTCACCATAGTCTAGGTAGGACTGCTAAATCCTCCCTTTCCAGACTGGACCCCTTTTTTCATTCTTTTTGTCATTTTGCTCTAGATTGCCCATCTCGTACTTGCCACTGCTGACTTTACACAGCCCTTTTTCATCCCTCCCTTGATGCAAGGTGCCTTTCCCATTGTGTCTGTTTTTATATCCAAATTCTGGTTTGGCACCCCTTCCCTTTTATCTCGAATCACTTCTTTCCTCCTCTTCTTCCTCCTGCACTGTCCGAAATTATATTTCCAATTCTTTCTCTATTTCTTCTGGAAAATCTACTGTTGGTCAGTCTGCTTTTTTCTTATCAATTTCCTAAACTTTGGTATTTCTTTCCCCTTTTAATTCGGTCTGCCTCCTCTCCTTCCTCCCTAAAGTCTCTTCTTCAAAACTTTTATTATCTTACCTGCAACTGTCTATAACCCTTTTCTCTTCTTTCTCCCTTTAACTATTTTCTATCTGTTTATGCTTTTCCACTATTTTTTCCCTTCTTTACATACAAGAATGTGTGTTTACTTGTATTTATTATTTACTACTGATTTAGTGGTTATATTTCTCTTAATACTGTATTTTTGTATTCTGTGTCTTATTTTTAGTATTTTTATTGTTATCTTCTGTGCTTTCTCCCAGGGATGCATCTAGAAACAAGCTGTTTTTCAACTCTGTTTGTCCTTCCTGGTTAAACTTTTAAATAAATAATAAGTTTAGAATTTTTAAATGCATCTGGCCCACTGGCGCAGTGGTTGGATGTCCGCTTGTGACGCCGGCGACCCGGGTTCGGAAACAGACCCAGATCGCTGGAGGGCCGGCTGGGGGAGAAGGATGGAGCATCCCATGGAGGATGGGGTAGTGTCTGGCGCAAGGGGACCCCTGGTGGGCCGGAGTCGCTCACGCTACCAGCGCTTGGAACGCAAGGGAGGCGGGGCGGACGCTGGCATCATTGGACGTCCCCGCCTCTGAAACAAAAATCGGAAAAAGGGGTAGGCGGGTGGGTCCACTGTCTAGGTGACACCCTCCCTGGGGCTTTGATTAGCCGCCATCACCATCACTCCCCCAACCAGTCACTAGTTCCGCGGCTCAGATACGGGGGTCCGATGCTGCGGCCCCACCCTCCGGGGGGGAGTAAGCTGGGGGTAACTGGAGGAGGATGGCTGTAGATGGTGGTGGAAGTCCCAGGGGCCGTGACCAGGGTTGAGGGTCGACAGTGGGGACCCACCAAAATAAAAAAACAAAAAAAAAACACTTTTTTCAATGTGCCTACCATGCCAGCTGTCTCTGGTTCCACCAATCCAGTCTGTTTTGGAGACTCTCAGGGAGGTATATTGGAGCAGGCCAGCTTCTACAGGGCTAAAAATAATGCACATGAAGGTACATTTCTTTTGCAAATGTAGGTGGTACCACATACATTTCCGGGATAAAGTTACATTTCCACATACTAAATCAGGGTTTAATTAATTTACTGGCCCTGGTCATGGTGCAACCTGCTTGGGGCCAGTGTGATTCCCCCGAGTTTCCTTTTGGGCCAGTGTAAAACAAAACACCTCCCCATGCTCACCATCCATGTCCCTTTAGTCAGAAAACTCACCCACAACTTGACAAGTATTAGGTGGAAAAAGCACACTGCCGATCCCATGTTAACAGTCTCACTGCCAGGCCCAAATGCCAGCAGTCTCTCCCTCACACTGTACTGAAAAGTACTACTGGGAGAGATTGTCAGCATTCAGGCCTGGTGGTGAGACTAACAGTAGGATCGGTGGTACGCTGCTTCAGGACATCTTTATACTGATACTTGACATCTTGTGGGTGAGCTTTTGACTAAGTGAACATAGGTGGGGAGGCTGGAATAGGTGGGGAAGGGTATTAATAACTGTAGTGTTTTTTTTTTTTTTTGTTTTGTTTTTGTGTTTTTCTATATTGAAGTTGCATGAGTTTGACGGCGGTTGGCAGATGAGGTGAGTGGAAGGTTTGTACCAGCTGACATCAGGGACTAGCGTCATTGGGTTGGGGTGCTCTGGTGCGAGGTGTCACTGGATACCTGAGACTGTCTGTTTGGGGATGGGGAGAAGGAGGGGGTGTCGCTGAACACCAAGGACAACTTAACAGGATGGGGAGAGGGAAGGAGTGTTTCTGGACACTGGGAAAAACTTACTGTGATTGGGAGAGGGAAGGGATGCCATTGTCTTTGGACACCAGGGATGGTGTATGAGGAGGGGGTGCCCTGGACATCTGGGAGAAACTAAGGGGAAGGGGATAGAGATGGTGCCACTGGAAACCAGATAGTAATTGTAAAGGGACAGCGAGAGGAAGAGGGAACCCCCATCCACCCAAATAACCTCCATTATAGCTTGGGGCCAGTGCAAATTGATACCACTTTCCTGGCTGGACCAGTGCAAGACTAAGTTAAATGTGACCCCTGTGACCCCCTGGTTCTTGAGCGACCTAGGGGTGTAGACCCTTGGGCTTCCTAAAAATATTCTCTGGATGCTTAAGGCATCTTGGAAGAATCAGCTGGCAAGACTTATACTTGCAAATGGATGAGGTTTTGGTGTTGGTGCGAGGAGTAAGGATAGTTGCTGTCTTGCTCTGCCTCACACATGCGCAGTTCCCTTTGGTCTCTGTCTCAGGCTGGGTTGAGAGTCACTTCCTTCAAGGCACATCTGGCTGCCATTTCTGCATATTGTGCAAAGTGCGGGTTTCAGAGTCATTGGCCTTTTTTCTTTTAAGTGCTGGATCATTTGTCCCATTAGGTGTGAGAACCACCTCTACCTTGGAACTTTCCGCTTATGCTGTCATGGCTGATGGGTAATGTATTTGAGTCTATGGACACTTGTGATCTCTGACATCTGATTTTACTTCTTTGACTGTGTCACTAAGACAGTAGACGGGGGCTGAGCGGTAGACTTCCTTTATCTTGATTTCAGCAAGGCCTTTGACTCTGTGTCCCACAAAAGGTTGATCAGAAAGTTGGTGGATCTCGGGGTTGGGGAAAAGATGGCCAGATGGGTGGCAAACTGGCTGAGGGACAGAACCCAGAGGATGATTCTTGGGGGAGAATTATCTGGCACTAGAAAGGTAACCAGTGGGGTCCCGCAGGGCTCGGTGCTGGTGCTGGGGCTGGTGGTGTTCAATGTCTTCATCATTGACATTGGAGATTGCATTAAAGGCAAAATGTGCCTATTCGCGGATGACACCAAGCTCTGTAGAAGAGTGGACACAGCTGAAGGGATACAGGATCTACAGAAAGAGCTGGAAAAGCTGGGGAAGTGGTCCAGGATCTGGCAGCTTGGCTTCAGTGCCAAGAAATGCAGAGTTATGCATATTGGAGCCGAGAATCCCAGGACAGAGTACTACTTGGGTGGAGTCAGGGTATCTGCATCAGTGGAGGAGAAGGACCTGGGAGTGATGATCACTAGTGACCTGAAGCACTCCACGCAGTGCAAGAAGGCAGCAGCAAAGGCAAACGAGATGCTGGGATGCATATCTAGGGGGATCGGTAGTAGGTGAGAGGATGTTATACTGCCCTTGTACAGGTCACTGATAAGGCCACATCTAGAGTATGGAGTTCAGTACTCCACACCTCAAAAAGGACATTAACCTGCTGGAGAAGGTCCAGAGGAGGGCTACAAAGATGATAGCTGGTCAGCAGGGTAAGGCATATGAAGTGAGGTTGAGGGCACTGAACATGTACTCCCTGGAAGTCAGGAGAGAGAGAGAGGGGACGTGATTGGGACCTTCAAGTACTTGAAAGAAAAAAATAAGGTAGATAAGGAGAGTCTCTTTAAGCTGAGTGGCAACCACAACAGGAGGGGACACAGTTTTAAACTGGACGGTGGGAGGTTTAGGAGGCAGGTCAGGAAGCCCTTTTTCACAGAGAGGGTGGTGGACACTTGGAATGTGCTGCTGCAAGAGGTCTTCTTGTTGAAGACAATGGGTAGCTTTAAGAGAGGCTGGGGTAGGCATAGGGGGAAAGTAAGGATCATGGGTAGGGAGGATGGGAGGAGTGGGGATGGAGGGCAGGAACATTAGCTCAAGTTGTGGACCCTGCAATATGAGCAGACTTGATGGACCAAATGGCATTCTTCTTCTGGCTTCTTTGTATGTTCGTATGTATCTGTCATTGCAGACTGAATTTTTGGTCAGTCACCTCTGCCAGATGAGTGAATGAGCTCCATGTGCTTTCTGTGGAGTCTCCAGATCTGGTTTTCCACAAGGACAAATTTGTCCTATGCCCCCATGCAAAATTTCTGCCATAAGTATTCTGACTTTCGCCTTAATCAGGCTCTAATTCTGCTGACTTTCTTACCGGAGCCTCATGCTTGCGAGACTGAGCGAACACTGCACATGCTAGATATTCATAGTGCTCAGCTCTTTGCCCTGAACATATGGCAACATTTAGTGGCAAGGCTCGCCAGCTGTTTGTTCCATATGCTGAAGCCATCCTTGTTAGAACAGCAGCCAAGCAGATGGTTGCCAGTAACCTCTTGCATCATTTTGTGTTGCAGGTTGGCTGAGAAAGAGCCACCGGTGTGGTTGAAGGTTTACTGCATAAGGTAAACTGCTGCCTCTTTTGTTGCTGCCAGGTACTTTCCCATTTCTGAAATATGTAGTGCTTCTATGTGGTCAGATGTGCACACATTTGTCTTCCATTACACCACCATCTTGCTCAGTTGCCATGACTCTGCTGTTGGGGCGTTGTCTTCCACTCATTTTGGAGTGCATGTCTTGCCTTCTGCTAAGGACTGCTAGGAATCTTAGGAGTGGACAGTGAACTGGATCTAGGTAGTTAGAAATAGTAGTTACTTAGTTGTAACCATAGTTTTATTACTGGTATTTAGTTCACATCCACATGACCCACCCAGCCTCTGCTGGCAGGACTCGCTTTGGACTTCTCTTAGTGTGCAGATATGAGTGCAAAAGGGTGGCGCTAGAAGAAAACATGGTGGATTGGTAGGAGGAGACGAGATTGAAGACTGTTCCGGTGACTGAGAATGCTCAGTGTAAGACTGCCTAAGTGTGGATAGTGAAAGTAACCTTTATTTCTGCGGCTCTAGAATAGCAAGCTTCTCCCCATTATCTCGGATTGCTTTTTGTTCCACTGTGAATAATTTATAGGCTAAAGTTTATGCTAAGACAGGGTCAGATGTTAAAGAAAAACAAAAGTCAAAATTTACAAAAAAATTTGTGCAGAGTTTTTACTTTGTAGGTGTACTCCTGGTAAGTCCTTCCCTTTATTTGCTGAAATGAGTTTTGTTTTCTAAATTTGTTTGCTGGTCTTATGGCCCCTGGGGATCTCCATTTTAGCATTTATTATGGCTCTTTTTGTTCCCACAATGCCTCCTGTCCCATGCGACAGTGATGCGTCCAGGACCATTAATTCAGAGAGTAATTACTGCTGCAGCAGCAATCTACTATTGGGAGCTTGATATTCTGGGTTCAACTAAATAACTGTGTCTAATCCAAACTTTCTGTTTTCTAGGTATGTGTCTAGGTCTAGCCAGCAAAAGTGAATGTTTTTTATTTTTTTTTAAGCATTTCAGTTTATCAAACTACACACAGTCATTAAAAAGGCAGACAATGACCCAAGGTCACGAATGCCAAAATTAGTGAAGACACTATAGCTCCTTACAGAATATCCTACCCAAATTATCACTCAAGCATTTGCCGTCTGTAAATTTAGCCTTCATTAGAGCTACCTGGACAAGGAGAGATAATGAACATTATACCTCTACTCCTATAAACAAACAGCTCATGTTGAATTAATGATGCTGAATGTGTCACTGCCACATGGGACAGGAGGCATTGTAGAAACAAGAAGAGCTATTAAAAATGCTAATATGGAGATCCCCAAGGGGCCATAAAACTGTGCTGATTTTGAAAAAAACTCTTTTCAGCAAATAAAGGGAAAAACGAACTAGGAATACATCTACAAATCAAAACGCTATGCACAGCATTTTTTTTTTTTTTTTTTAATTTTGACTTCAGTTTTAAGTTTGGATAGTGACTGAAAAGAAATCCAGTGACCCAACATACATTCCACTGGTCGAAAGAGTGTAATTCATGCAGTGTTGCCTCCTCCAGTTCTCACCAGCAGACGTAGTAGTTATAAGGAACATTTTCAGTACAGAATCTGCTCTGCCTTTCCGTAAGAAGCCTGTGACGTGGCTGTTCAGAATAGCAGATTCCTCCCCGTGGTTGAAACGCAGATTTATTAATGGGGAATTTTCTGTAGGATTTCCTGGAAGAAATGTGGCATGCCTGCTGACAAGTCCTCATAGCGGCAGCACAGTCCCACTTTGGAGATCCATCTGCGTTCTTACTGTATTAACCTTTATCCCCAAGAACTGTCATCACAGAGTCTAAATACAGAGCTACTGTAATGTTTCACATAGCTTTTACCTCCATGCCAGGGCATTGTAAAGAGAAAGATCTTCCATCTGAGCAAGTGAAACTTTGTAATCTGTGTGTGTTGCTGCTGTATCATATGCTAGGTTGCATTGGGGGGGTACCAAAAAAATGATCTTTACCATTTGGTAGATCACTGGTGATGCCACACATGGAGTGTTGTTTGCAGTTCTGATCACCACAATTCAAGAAGGCCATAGAGGAATAAGAAAGGGTTTCAGCACAGAGCAATCTAGATGATTGAGATTGTTGCATCCACGTTATGAGGAAAAATTATGACATCTGTTGATATTCACACTGGAGAAGAGGAGAGTAAGGAGATAGGATTTTGGTGCTACGGATTCCAAAGTGTACCGTTGATTCTGTTAATCAAGACTTTCTTTTTCAGTTAGTAAAAGTCGGCAAGACCATGGGTAATAATGTCAGAATAAGGGGAAGGAGGTAGAGAATAAGGGGCAACATAAGGAAACCCTGTTCAGGGTGCTAATGGATTATGGAACAGGTTGCCAGAACATACGGTAGATGCAACAAGTGTAGAGACCTTAGTACCCAGCATAAACGTTTGTAGATTTGTTTTATAGCATAGTTGTATATGAGTTCTGCAGAATCTGGGAAAAGATGGGAGGTCACATCGGTTAAAATGAAATAGTATGCCTGGGATGAGCAGGTGGGTCTGCTCAGCCATGAATTCCTGGCGGGTTCCCTCTCCTTAGAGCCGGGACTCATAACATGGTACATTAGTAACATACCATTTTGTACACAGCCAAAACATGCAGACTTACTAAAGGACAAGGGGCAGACTAGATCATGGGCCACTAGGTCTGAGTCCATCTCTGAGCTCCTATGTTCGTCAACCCCAGTCAGATCGCAGTGATCTGATGGCCTCTTCAGTGAAAGTTGCTAGCAGTGTTTTTGTGAAGAAGAATGAGGTAAATGTGCAGAAGATAAGCAAATAGGTTTATGGGTTGGGGGGAGAGGTTGTATCGGACAAACCTTATCAGTTTTTTCGCTTAGGTGGCCAAGGCAGTGTACGATGGACAAAGCTTTCAATACCATCCTGCCTTGCATGGACAGTTAAAGATGCAGGACCTCTGAGTAGGGGACAGAATTACTAGGTATGTGGCAAATTGGTTACGTGACACCCAAGTGGTGGTAATAAATGGGGAATACTTAGAAGTCAAGGGTGTCACTATCGGGGTGCCACAGGGATTTGTCTTGGGACCGGTCCTCTTCAACATCTTTTTCTGTGACATAGAGACAGGGATCCAGGTAAGATGTGCCTTTTTGCAGACAACACTAAGATCTGTGGCTTGGTGGATAGTGAGGAGGGGAAACAAAATCATGAAGGAGGTAGATTGGAAAGGTGGCTGAAGGTATGGCAGTTAAAATTTAATGTCAGAAAATGCAAGGTGACATAGGGGCAAAATAAAATCCTAAAACGTAACCCTTAGACTGCCAACAAAATTAGAATGCATTGGAGTTCTGGACTGATACCAGTCTGCGGCCCTGTAAGGGTTAATATAGGAGGGTGGTGGTTGTAGTGGAAACACCATGGAGGAAAAGGACTTTGGCGTTCTAATGTCGGCAGGCATCAGCACAATGCAGTAGGGTGATAGGTAAGCCAAACAGGATGCTGAGATGGATGGGTGAGGCACATAGGATGCTGGGATGGACAGGGAGTGGGATCACCAGCAGGAGAAAGGAAGGTGTTCCTACCATTGTATAGGTCACTGTTTGGCCTCATTTGGAGTACTTAGTGCAGTTTGTATGTCAGCATCTGAAAGAGGACAGAGACTGGGTGGAAGCAGTCCAGAGGAGGGTAACCAAAATGATCCAGGACAGTAGAAAAGGACATACGAGGAGAAATGGTTAGATCTGAACATGTATACGCTTGAGGCAAGAATATAATTGAAACATACAGATATCTCCATGGCTTAAAGTGGATAGCAGGGAATTGTTTGTGGTGACTGGGAACACAGACACAAGGGGCAACTACATGAAGCTGGTGGATTTGGAAGAGGGATACCAGGAAGTACTTTTTCATGAAGAGAGTGGTGGAAGGATGAATTAGATGTCTGGAGGAGGTGGTCTGTGTGTGATGGGGTGAGGGGGTTTAAAAAAGAAAAAAGAGGGGGAAAAAAAAAAAAAAAAAAAGGATGGGTCAGACTTGGTAAAGGCCACACCAGAATTAGAGGTGGAAGGGAGGAGCAGTTAGGTAGGAATGGGCATACACAGTAGGCCAATTGGCTTTTTTCTGTCGACAGTCTATGATTAAGCTGGAAGAGGATTGCAGTTCTTGCTACATTGGTGCACAGAGATGGAAATAAAAGTGCAAAGCTCCAGTTTTAAAACGAGATGCCCTGGCGGTATACCGAGACCAGGTATAAACTGGCACTCTGCTGCCAGCCTATACCTGGTCTCAGTATACCGCCGGGCCATCTCGTTTTAAAACCGGAGCTTTGCATTGTAGCACCTCCAGTCACAATAGATGGTGCACTCCCCAACTGCTCCCCGTATGAAACGTTATACAGAGACAGCCGCAGGTGGTTGTGGGTGCGCCGCATCAGTGTGAAATGCCGGCGAGTGGGAGGCAGAATCAACCAGATACGAGGGAGCTCTTTACTCACTCAGAAGGTAAAAAAAGATTATTTTGGCAAAACAGCTAATCGGGCCATGCCTTACACCCAGGCACGGCCTGATTCTTCATGGACGTTTCCCTTTAAGGTCTGTAGACAAAATATCTCTCAGTAGGATCGCCAGCATTCCTGCTGAGAGGTATTTTGCCTGCAGACCTTAAATATATTTATGCACCAGTTTTGGTGTTTGCCTGTTCTTTTATGTGTTGGTGGATGGTGCTAGTTTTTTTGTTGTTTAGGTTGCACATCCAGTCTTGGGGCGGCTTTCATCTGTTTTGGTAGATAATCTTGAGTCATGCAGGGAGCTGCAGAGCATTTGCTGTACCAAACTCCCACAGTCCTGCATGCACAGTGTCGAAGCCCCACCATTTCTGGCGTGTTGAATGGCTGAGATTGGGAAAGATGTGGCCAGAAGCATCACTTGCCAAAGTCAATGTCCCAGTAGAGTTTGCTTTTTACAGCAACGGATCATGGACACGAACCCCGTAGTGATCATGTGCATGATCCTGGGGAGCTCTGGGTTGTTTGGGAGGGAGGAGGGAGGGAGGAGGGTGTGTGTGTGTGTGTGTGTGTGTGTGTGTGTGGAGTATCCTGTAGGCACAGATGAGGAGCCTGTCAGTCTCTATATTCAATAACCTTTTGTGTACCTGAGTGGATCTGAGCACTCCGCTCATTCTGGGATCCCTAGAACATGCACATTTGCTGCCCTTGCCCCATTCTGAAGATGCTCAAGGCAGGCTAGTAACAGGTTGTTTTCCTAATGCTCCCAACACCACCATTTGGGAGCTGCTGACAGTGTCTGTAAAGGTTTTCTGGTCTGTAGCAGTAGTCTCCACTTCAGTTTCCACAACTGAAACCCAGACGTTGAATCCCTTTTTTGTCAAGTTGCCGTACCACTTCTATTACAGCTTTCATTGTGGCCTCTAAGTCCCCAGCACTGTCGTCTGGCAGCACGTTGACCTTGCCGCCACTGGTTGTAGGAGTTGGAGCCTTCTTTTTCCCACTTTCTTTCTGCTGCTCTGATGGTCTTCCCATTGGGAGATCTTCCCCAAACGTCAGTTGGTGAATGCCAGAACAGTTAACAGGTAGATTATTTCACTTTGAATTTCTCAGATTGGTTAGATGTTGTAAAATTTATTGCTCGCACCTTGACCTCTTTTAAACAGTCAGTGGAGCATCCTCTTGTGTTGGCTGCTGGCCATGCCTCCTGGTATCGGACCATTCTGTTGCTCAACCTTAATTCCAAATGGCTACTACCCTACAGCTGATCTCATGACCGTAGCAGCTCCGAAAAATGAATATCGTGCAGTTATTTGCAGCACACAAGGTATAATGCAGTCTGCCAAGTATTATTCTGCTATTTTGGTTGATTGCTTTTCTTATTACAACTGATGTGTTGGTGTATTGATTTGGCCCTCAAGAAAGCATATGTGAACCTCTGGCATATTAATGTGTGTATGATAACTGGCGCAGGCTATACTTCTGTGGCTCGTCATCTTCTGGCTTAGAAGGCTGAGTTGCAATTCAGAACCAAGTATAAAGAAAAGATACACAACAGAGAAAACACACTTCTTAAAGTGCAGACAACAAGAAGATGATTGATTAGATGGACCAGTTACGTTTTCCAGCCTATCATCTTATCCTCCAAAGTCACCCTTATGGTCTCTAATAAACTGATTGCAAAGTAGGCACTTCGTGATTTATTTAGACCATCTTGCCTCTTATTTTCAACATCAGAAAACAAGCCTCCAAGTAGCTTTAGTACTGTGACAGTGTGAGTAAGCCTACACCTAATCCCTACAACCGATTCAATATAACATTGTGGTTTATGAAGTTGGAGGCTTTGGTGAGGTCAACAAAAATGGCACCAGTTACTCACCCTTTGTCCATGGCTTTTACCACATCATTCATGAACCTCTTAGTATGTGTTTTGTTTTTAAGTGAAGAGAGAAAAGCATTGGTTCAGAGAGATCATCCCTCTTACTGGCTCAGTGGATTGTTGCTATGAGTGCTGGACACATTTTAAGAATTGTTCCTTGCCCATTAATTTCACCAACTCCCTCATGCTGTTAGATGTCAGTTTTGTTTCCTTCTGGTTGCTGTCCACCAGTAAAATGAACAGATGCATTTCCTGTGTCCAGACATGTACCAGAGCAGGTACAGTTCGTCGACCAAGTGCAGTCATACAGTCGAGCAAGTAGAGCTAGAAATAATTTTTTTGGGTGGCTGTCTTAAGGGATGGGGATGTTAAATTTGCCTTCCCACAGAAATTGTACGTGTTCTGTGTATTGTGCTGACTTATCGCTGCAGGCAATCCTTCCCATTGCTTGTCTTGTAGCCATGCCCCCCCCCCCAATACCTATACTTCTTGGGTCGAGTCAAGGTGTTAAAATATTTTAGGCCAACTTTTTTTTTTTTTTTTTTTAATAGTTATACCTTTAGGCTTATGGTTTGGAGCTGTGGATCAAGCTGTTTACAACTGGGATCTGCAGCTACAGACTGTGGAAGCCCAAGTTGCTAAATGGTGTCAGTGGCCAATGTCCAAGTTCACATGTGTTTATATGATCAAAACATTCCTAATACCCTTGCTTTTGTTCTTAAGTTGTATTCCCCTTCCATTGGACATTAATCTAAATTCTACAGTATTTTGGGGGAAGGGACATACTTATAGGGCAGTTAAAGATGGGGGTGTCTGTATGACCAACCCTGCTGCTTTGTTTCCTGTGTATGTTTTTCAGGTTTAAGATCTGTCCACTTGAGCAAGGCTAACTGGGTCATGACCTGGTTCCCTTTCAAGCAAGTTGTGCCTCTCTGTTGAGTATGGCAACTAAAAGCATACTAAATTGCAAAAAACAAAACAGCATAAACAGAGTGTGGTTAGGGGCCCATTTTTTTCCCCAAAGACGACACATATTATAACATATTAAAAAATTTAATGTTTGCATTTAATGCCTTTTTTTGATAAATGGATATTACTGGGAAACAGGTGTATAATTACATTTTGGGTACTTATTTATATAAGGACCGAGTGTTTGCCCTGAGTACGGTGTGGCCCCAGACACTGTTACAAAGCAACTGCTGGATAGCAGGATCCACAAGAAAATGTGGGACATGCTATAATTATGTGTGTATGGCAGGCTAAATGTTAATGGAAGTGAGCATAAAAGTGTAGAAGAGAGGGAGTGTCCTCGATAGGAGTGTCCGCAGGTGGCTGCAACTATGCAGCATCTCTTGTGCTTATATTACACCATTATGGCCTTTATTAGCTGCCAGGTGGGCCATCCTTAGGCTGAAGACAGCTGACTGCTCGGTTGCAATACTGGGGCATATCCCCAACACCCGGAATTACATTACTGCATTACTTTTGTTGTTTTGTCTGCATGATGCAGTGTGTCTGGCAGGCTAGATGTCAATTTTTTCTGCAGAAGTTCATTTCATTGCATATACTGGTAGATCAGATGTAAAATTAATTGAATGTGGTGTGTGAATATGATTGTCTGACACTTCCTAGGGATATGTTTAAATTGACACTGTCCACGCTTAGCTGAGTTTATGTCCCATTTAAAAATGATATCTGCAGCCATGTGATGCAGTAACTGTCCTGTAAAAATGCACTGCACTGCACATTTTGCATTTTGTAGATAAGGTAATCCCTGACATCCGGCAAGTGTCCTGAGCATTACAAAGTAAGCGAAATGTGAAAGCAACCACTCTAAGAAGAGTATTTCTATGTTTGAAAAATAAAGCCGATGTTCTGGGCCATATGCACTAGCACAACGCTAGTGGACATGCCTTAAACCATAGCTTTATTTTTCAAACTCTGAAGTACTCTTCTTAGAGCGCTCGCTTTCACATTCCACTTACTTTCTAGCGCTCAAGACACTTGCCAGATGTTAGAGATTACTTTAACTGATATCACTTGCAAAAATGAAAGTCGTACATGCACGAGTTTACAGATGCTTCGGTGCCATGTTAAGATGTACTTGAGCGGGAGCTGCAGACCGCTCAGGATTTATTCGCTGGGATAAAGGAAGAAAAAATATTATCAAAACCATCCTGAATGCCAAGCTGCAAGTTTTATTAGATGGTTACTACATCACATGGCTGCGGGTGTCGTTTCTGCACGGGACATAAGAATCAGCTAGGTGCTGACTGTGTCCTTTAATGTACTATGGGCAGGATTTGACTGGCTTACACTGAAGACCAGCAGACAGTGGAGCCTGTATTGTCATGACTTCTTTCTTCTGTTGTTCCTTCTTTTTGTTTGGGCTGAGGGGTTGTGACTACTGTAGGCCACATAAGAATTGATTGTGTAATTTTCAGAACTGATTTTTGTTTGCATGTTACTTTTGTTTTGCACTGTATGTATTTATCTGTAGATAGTCTTCTTAATAAAAATGACCCTAGTCTTCATCTTTGCTGGAATGACGAACATATGGCAGTGTGATTCTGGGAGACTGTCTCTTCCATTAGAAAATGTGTAATAGCAGCATTTTAATAGTTATTTTTGCCTGCCCTAAGTTCTGTCTATGGCAGACAAGATGCTAGTACGTCTTGTAACAGCTCCAGACTTGAATGTCTATTATCGCAATGATTGAAAATACTCTAAGGGCAGTATGTGACAGAGAGAAAGCTTGCCCTGTTAATACCATACGTACTGGCACAATGTTAAGTGGGTCTGTGCATGAAAAAGAGAGGTGAGGGAATTTAATTGTGTTATAGCTTTTTTGTTTTTCTTTTCTTTTCAATAGTACAGCCGTCAGGGATGAAGATTTTGCTTTTTTTTTTTTTCTTGGAGCTCCGGGCAGGGCTTCTTGGTCCTGTCCCTGCATGAATGCCCCTGCTCCCCCCCCCCCCGGTGGTGGGGCCAGGAAGAGGAGGGCCATCCTCCCCTCACCTTTAATATTATCCAGTAGTGGGTCAGCTTGTTTCTGGCGGCAGCATGAGCAGGAACGGAGTGGGCTGGATGCCATGGAGCCTGGATTCCCATTCTTTTCCGTGTTCCAAGTCCTGGCCCCAGGCCACGGCAACAGGTTGGCATGCACGTGTGGAGGCATGCGCACATCATGGAACCGCAGCCTCTCCCTACTTTGGTGCTTATACACTGCACTGTCACCCAGGCCTCCACCTGGGGCAGCCAGGGGCCGAGATGCTAGTCCTCCCCTCCCTGGGAGAAAAGAACTGCCGTTCAGGTGCACAGTCCTCTCCCTCCCTAGCTGATCGGAAGCAACCTGAGCTTGTTCCCAAACTCGGGTTGCCAACGTGGCAGAAGGGAAGGTGCAAAGCGCCCTAGCCCTCCACACCATCGTGCCGGCTGATGCTTTTCTCCCCCATTTGAATTATCTTAGTTTAATCTAGCTGTTTGTTTGAATTAATTACTGCATTCTCTTTGTATGACTTATGTCTGGTGTTCTGTATCAATAAAGTTCCCCTAATCTTCATTGATAAGTGACATGGGATCCTTTACTTCCACCTGGACAGAGACCAGAGATGGGCGGGAGGGACCTAGTCTTAATGTTTTAATCTGAAGGAAAGCACTTCAACAGTGCAGCACCCCTTTGTACTGCACTACAGTTTCAGTTGTAGGTATTACCCCATGTACCTGGTGTGGGGCTGGAGTCCATGACCACTTGATCTTTTGGCCTCCAAGGTGAATGTGCTACTTGTTGAGCCACCAACACTGACAAGACAGCTGTAGTCTATTTTAATTATCTATAAATATATGCATCTTAGTCGATACACAGACAGTTATCGAGTAACACTATTGCAGTACTCTGCAATAAATAACTATGCATAATTTTGCATATCAGATCCCATGTCAGCTGAGCTGTGATACTGTAGGATCTGAAGAGACCTGGTAATAGGAGGAAATAAGCTGGGATGCAAGGATAGATGGTGCACGGAAAGGGGGTTGTTCGAGTGGTGCAGCTGCTTTATATGTCAAGGAAGAGATTGAACCAAGAATGAAAGAGGGAGAGAGGAGTGATGGGAGCGTTACACGTCTCGATCCTGGTTCCTATGTTGTTCTCTGTGTACATGCTGCCATTTTGGGAGATTATTAGACAGTATGAGCTGGGTTTTCACGGCTATGCTAATGATACCCAACTGTACTTGTCTTGTGCTGTAGTCGGGGGCGCATCAGTCACGACGCTGAGCGAGTGCCTAAAGGAGATTCTTGGCTGGATGGTCACCAGCTGGCTTAGTCTAAATTCCACAAAGACAGAGGTTCTGCTGTTGGAGCCAGGCTGATGTGGGTCGGCAGTGAAGGTTGTTAATGTCACTTCACCATCTTTAAGTAGCATTACACTTGGAGCTATGAATAGGTTTGGAAATCTTGGTCGTTGTGGATTTCAAGCTGACTGTAAAACATCAGTTTTCTGCAGTGGCTTTTCCATCTTAGAAATATTGTAAAGATCAGACCCTTTCTAGTGATTACTGACTTGGTGACAATGGTGCATGCCTTCATCACATCTAGAGTGGACTACTGCAACACGCTTTACCTAGGGCTCTCTGTGAGGCTGCTGCATTCCCTACAGCTTGTTCAGAACGTGGCAGCCTGACTGATTGCTGGGACTTTCCAGTCCAAGCATATAATGCCAGTGCTCAGTGGTCTGCATTGGCTGTCAGTTCAGGGGCACATCAGCTTCAAGGTGTATTTGTTGTTCTACAAGGCCCTGCACAGTCTGGACTGGGTTAACTGAAAGAACCTCCTGGTCTTGTATGCTTCCAACCGTTCTCTCCACTGTTCTGAGGCAGGTTTCCTCTGCATTCAGAGATCTTGGCTTAAGTCTTTGTGGGACTGTGCATTCGCGATTGCAGCCCTGGTACTTATGGAACCCCTGGAGGTTAGAGGAGCCCCCTCAGCAGACACATTCAAAAGACGACTGAAAACCCATGTTTTTAACCTCTGTTATGAGTCTTATGATTTCTTTAATAGAGCACTGACTCTGTGCACTTGCATTCTTAGTTTGCTTTTATGTATGTATGGCACGCAGAGCCCCTGGGATTGGGTATCCTAAAATTAAAATGTCCTTGCCTTACTAGAAAGCCAGTGACTGGAATTGGGATCTACAGGGTGCATTACGGCAATTCTAGGAGTGTTACCTGACCACTAGGTAGTACAGCAGAACATGACTTTGAATCTGCAAATTAAATTGATATTGGCAACTGCAATGCCGTCCAGTTAGGATAAAGTGCTCTTATCACAGTTTGTTCAGTGACATCTTGCAGGATACTGCAGGAACCATTGTAATCCAATGGCAGACACTCTGTCTGTCACACAGAGTGATTGATCCTGGTGAATGGCACTGTATTATGACTCTTTGGTGGATTTCAACCTGTGTAATGTTCACTGGGAGGTGGGAAGTGTCCAAAGGAAAGCAGAGAAGTATTTATTTTCACTCGGAAAGGACTGCTTCCTTCTTCAGCATGTATGGTAGGAGATGGGATATGATTTTTAAACTCCTAGGTTAGGACAAGTAGAGCTACTCACCCAAAATAAATATTTTTATGCATTTAAGTTTATTATAAATTAGCTCAGAAGCTTTGACTTTCACTATCAACACTGCTTTATATACTGACAACATTTTCAAGCTCCGAGCCTCTTAATCAGGGCAAAAGCATGTGTACTATGAAAAAATAAATAAAAACATGACAGGATGATTAAACTGACATATAATCAATAATTTTCCATTGTTAACATGTAGGAGTACATATATGTAACATCATGCGACTAATCTGAACACATAGGAGGATTTAGCAACTTCAGTTTTTTATTGGAAAGCGATTCATAAATATCTTAAATCCAATCCAACTCCAGTTGCCTTCGCCGTAGTTTGGGGTAACTGTAACATCTCCCGAGACAATCATCCAGTTTTCAGCCGGAACTGGACAAATAGGGGCATATTCTTTTTAGGGGATTTACTCGAACCCAGTGTTCTCAAACTCAAATCTTTCTCTAATCTCTGTCATATTTGGAATATCCCCAAAAATGACTTTTGGAAGTACCTTCAGCTCCGCTCTACATGTGACCCATTTCCGTCTTTCGGATGAGACGTTAAACCGAGGTCCCATCTACCTGGACTGGTGGTAGTTCAGGTGGATGTGAAAGATTCCATGGCACTTATCGAAAAGAGTAGGGACGTTACCCTGGTGTCCTGGCCAAATTTCCCTCATTCACTAAAAATACCACCAACAGCTTAATCTGGTTCAAGGTAATTTGGCATTCATCTGTATCCCCCCTCCCCCGGGTCGTGCCTGAAAATAGGCAGGATTTGTCTAGTGCACTTACGCGGTCAACAAAAACTAAATAAATACATACATATCTTCATTATCTTGCTACACATCCCCCTTCTGATCACTATATTTTGCAATGGATTAACACCAAATCAAACTTAAGTAGATACATATATAAGAATATTCGAGATACCCTTCCAGACCAATCTTTTAAGGCTAAAAATCAATGGAGTATGTTACTAAATTATAACATTTCAGAGAATCAATGGTGAAATTGTTGTATATCCTGTCATAAGACTTTTAAAGATCCTCGTAGTTCGCTTATACAAAAGAAAATCCTTTACTTATGGTACAGAACTCCTGTAGTACTACAACAAATGGGTCTAACGAGTAACAACTGCTGGAGTTGCAGTTCCCCTAATGGGAATTTATTACCTATTTTATGGCACTGCTCTTCCATACTCAAGCTTTGGCGTGCTGTTTATCAATTAGCCTCCAAAGTAATTGGTCATCCCTTTACCTTTGATCCTAAATTTGTTCTACTTTGGTATCTCCAATACTCTTAATAATAAGTCAGTTTTGCAAGCTCATAATAGATGGTTGACCATTTTATTTCTCATTGTTAAACGCCACATTTTGATGTTATGAAAGTCCATCTCAGTTCCCAGTTTTTCAGATATTCTTCAAAGTTTAGCCCAATATGCCACTCTAGATCGTATGTCTCATATTACCTCAGGCCAACTCGAGCTATATAACAGATGCTGGCAGGATTTTTTTGATTATTTAAATTCCTCTAAATCCTCTAACAATTAAGTATGGACCATTTTGAATTTTTTAACCTCTACAGGTCACCTATGGTTTTATTTGCAGGTTTCTTTCTTTCCTTTTACTTCTCTTCCTTTCGCTCTCTTCTTTCTATCTTTTACCCTTTCTCTCTGTACACATCTTCAACACATATTATTGCTTTTGCTCTATATTCACTCTGTATTTGCTACTTGATATTCTATTTCCTAACACTTTAGCTCCTATGTAAGCAATACGCCTTTTACTCCTTTTGTTTCCTCTAAATAGTCATTCTCATGTTTACTATTATTTTAAATTTATTCAGCTTGTTAACATATAGGTATTTGCCTACTTAATACAGTTTTATAGTCTTAATGTATATTACATATTACAATATTCATGTAATGATACTGTAAATTGTCTTGCTATAGAGTGAATGGATGTCTTGTTCTCTTTAGATATTGAAGATGTACACCTTTCCTTTGTGTGTTCAAAAGATTAAAAAGTTTATCTGTAAAAAAAAAAAAAAAAAATATCCAGTATTATTATACTCTTACACCATACATAGCTTAAGAATTTATACTTTTTAAATATTTTAAACAAATTATTGTAAATGTTTCTTAAAAGGATTGAGAGTGAGTACCTTAGCGTGAAAGGTTTCTGGCTTCTAGACTGCATTTTGTTGTTTTTCAGTTGCAAACAATAATAAGGGTCTGTATGTGTTACCCTTAAAAAAACATTTGAAGAATAGATTTGAGGATATGTATTGTTAAAACAGATTCAGTTCATGTGAATTGGAATATCAAACTATTTACCTTACTTAGAGAAAAAAAAAAAAGTAAACCGCTTGTCCTGCATAATTCTCTTTAACCACGAGCTGCTCTGCTGGCACATTCAAATCGAAACATCACAACAAAACGAACATTTGCAACTTCTGCCACTTACCCTCACTTAAAGGACCATAGTCAACCCTTTTTGCATCGCATTGTTTATAGTTGAAAACACACATTTTATGATTGCTTACCTTCTCTAAAACTCATTGAAGTAGTTCGTTGTTTGATCTGCTTCCTTTCTTAGTAGAATTGAAATACATAGGAATGGTGCAGTTATACTCAACCTTGTTTTGCTTCAAATCCTTGATCTGATTTTATAGCATTCATCCTGTACATTAAGAACACCCTCAAACAGTGCAGTCACTCATGCTGCAGTAGTCTCCACTCCTTCCACAGCAGCATGAGTGGCTAGATTGTGTCAGGGGTATTCCCAAGTTCAGGCAAGTTGCAGTGGAAGTTGATCAAAGAATGTTAACAAATACATTTTTGTGTGGTAAGTGGTAATACCCGTATGATGAACAGTCTGCTGTTTTTTTCTTCTTAATTTTAAAAAGAAAAAAAGTCAGAATCAAACTACCAGCTATATCAGCAATCTTGACAGAATGTGAGCAAGCATAAAACATGTTTTTCAATTGAGGGACAATTTGAGGCCTAGGGGTTGATAGTGTCCCTTTAAAATCCAGCTTAAAGCAACATTTCACTGGTTACTGAAAAATAAAGTTGTTATAGAGTGCTTTCCAGGAAGAGAATGAGCAGCAACGCAGGTAGATGGGAGCGCTCTCAACATAGCTGTTTTATACTCACTCAAGATACACACAAAGCAAGGTCTGTAATTAGCGTATGGACAGACCCACGTCAGCACATCCTATCAGTTGAAATCTTTGTGAGGTTCAATTACGGCTCCACATTTAGTGCTTTACATTTTATTTATAAGGAAAAATAGCCATAGGACCACTCACAGTGTGTACCAAATCAATTATGCATCCACCTGTGCTGAAGTTTACCACTGGAAACTTGATCCAGGTTGCTAAGTAACGAATTTAATACAAGATTAGAAGCTAGCAAAGGTCCACATTCATGCTTTTACTTAACCACCTAAAGTAAAACACTAAACACACAAAAAAATCAGCAGCCTGTTGCTGACCCCCTCCTGCCGGTTATTAATAAATATGTTGACGAACAACAGACCCATAACCCTTCCAAGGAACTCCACCTGGCACATCCCTCCAGTGTAAATGGTGACCACCAACCACCACACTTCTGCGTCCTGTGAGCCAATTTGTTATTCACCTCCTGTACAGGTTGTGGACTCCATACTGTGCTGCTTTCTCCATGAGTTGTCCATGTGGTACAGTGCCCAAATGCCTTGCTTAAGCAAGCAATAATACCTGACAGGGTGGGTGGTATTGGGTAATATCGGACCACCCAGGGGCGTAATGAGGCCCGATGCCACAGGCAGAGGGCCTTATAGCCCCTGGAAGGTCCGGTCTTACCCGTACCACCCACCCTGGAGGGTATTATTACGCTTAGAAAATGGGCTACATGTGGCATTTTTATGTGAGATTTAATAAAATGTAAAAGGAAATTGTAAAAGCAGAGTGAAATTAAATTTAAATGTTCATGTTGTAAAGTAGTCCCTCCTTTTCTGTGCTGTACCATGTCTTGTTGCCCCCTCACCCACTACCACTACTACAGAGCTAATACAGTTCTTCCCATTGTTATTTAAAAAAAAATGCAGTTTTCTGTCTGTCTTGACATATTTTTTTTCCTCATTGTGAAGTTATGTTGATCGCCTTGCCACGCAAAGGGAGGAAGTGCAGAGCGAGAGTATGAGGTGCAAGGACCAGGGTGTTACTTTTAAACTTAAAGTGCACTTTTTCTAGCTGCCGCTGAAACTAGTGAGGAGTTGAGTAAATTATTATTGTTTTTTTTTTGCTGTGCGTCCTGAATGTGGAGCGGCTTGACCAGCTTCCAGTACACAGTCTGGATATTTCTGGAGCATGTGGCGAGACCGAGGTGAGTGGAAATGAACGGCGGCAGCAGCCGCTAAAAAGGAAGGTTGTTTTCTTTCCCACTTGAAGGGATATTCCTTTGTGGGTAGGGGTGGCTTATTCGCTGACACAAAAAGCTTTACTGTGTTGGCCAGCAGACTTGTCTTTGATGGAGTACAGGAGCGGAGCAGGCTGGGGACGGGCAGGACATCCTATATGACAGCTGTCTGACTGGACCACAGGGTTATAATAAAAAAAAAAAAAAAAAAACTATGCTGGCTGCTCTGCAGGTGTGACGTTCTTTTTTTTTTTTTTTAAGTCCATTTTGATGCTTGGGAAGACAGGGTATTGGCAGTGACACTGGTCAGGAGAGGAACTGAAAGATGGGGGGGGGAAGGTCTTGTTAGTTTTCTGGCAGATGTTTTCGGTTTATTGGGCTGATTTCGTGGTGGCCGTCAGGTGAAACTGAGTGAGCGGGAGGCAGCAGTCATTTTTCTTAGGAGGGGGAAAAAAGCAGAGGGATTGGTTGAAAGCTCGCAAAATGGGCATAAATTTTTTTTTCTCAGTTACTGGCTGCTGTGTGGTCCAAGTAGTGACTGTGTGTGTGGTGGTGGGGGGACTCCCGCTAAACAGTGGAAAAAAAAATGGCGGCAGTTTTAAATTTTGTGCCCAGTGCTTCAACCAATGATGAAGCAGGCTGGGCACAAGGATACTTGGCTGGGCATAAGGCAGGTTTGGGCTGGCACTTTTTATTTGGTGGACATCTATTGAAAGTTAATGTACCCCTGTGGAATGGGTACCAGCCAATCAGATGCCTCCAAATAAAAATCCCATTTTCTAAGTCTAAATAGAACTACATCAACATCCACCGGCCAGCCCCTGTCCACCTCTCTAGTTACCTCCCTGCAGAATGAAAGCTCATTGGTTTGACAGGATCCGTCTTCCGTAAAACCAAGAGAACAGACCATTTTCATCCTTGTGCTGGAACACCACATCTTTTACGATTAACTCAAACATTGTATTAAAAAAAAATCCACTAAGAAGTGCAAACTAACACCAGATAATTCGGAGTAGTTTGCTTTATTTCATTACTCAAATCAGTTTATTGAATATGAAAACAATTAGAAAGCTCTAGATTGGCTCAGAAATTCATTTTAATTTCCAAGAGGATGTTAATAAATTTCCAAGAAGACCCTAATAAAAATCTGTATAGTAATGCAGTCACATCTGTGATTTTAAAATGAGGGAAAAATCACCAGTGTCTCCCCAGGTTCCCTTTTAGATATTATTTATGTAATTTGCCAAACTAGGAGGAGCAACACTCTTGGAGGGGGAGAAGAAAAAAATGGAATCAGAAATGAACTTCAAGAAAAATCAGCTCCACCCCTTATAATAAATAATGTCTTAAGCACAAAAAATATATTCTTGTTTCTTTATTTACAGTTCGTTTTGTTTTGGAATGTTCTTATAATTTTTAAATTCTTGCTGTAATTGTTTAATAGAAGGCTCCTAAGAATTTTTTTTCTGTTTGCAACGTTTCAGAACAACTTTGTTCCTTCATCAGACAACAGCCAATTTCATAGTATTTCCATTCCACACATATGTCCAAAAAGCAAATATTTCCAATCTGTAACAAAACAAATATGCAAAGATTCAGTAAATATACTCGGGTTGTTGGCCGTCTTTATAGCAAAATATATTCTCTTATAATTCATCTGTGTGCAGGGGGAACAAAAAGTATACTCAGTTGGCTGTCCAATAATCTCAATGCTTTCCTTTGTTAAAAAAGGGTTTTCCACAAATCATGGCAGGTCAAGATATCCTGCTGAATAGGAGAAGGGAACTGGGGGGGCAAATTTTTTTCTTATGGTGCCCCGCAATCTGATTTAAAAACAGAAATAGAGAAAATTAGTTTAAGGAAAAAAGGGAGATTTGATCCATTTATATTTGCTTATCTAGGTCAAAAATTATATTCATGTAGTAACTTAAATCTTCTTTTACCCTATATCCAACTCTGTTCAAGTGAATCCCCTTTTGAAAAAAGCACTACTTCTCCTCTATGGAATACTGAAAAAGAAATATATAATACTCTTATTTATTTTAAAGTTGTATTTGTTACATCAGTGTTATTTTATACTCCTTTTGTTGTACCAAAAAATTCTCTCATTTAATGCATCTATGCACAGTTCGAATGAAAAGTGTGGCTAATTTTACCTAATGTTGTTGCTCTCTTTCCTGTATTCCAGTGTGCATTCAGAAACTCTAAAAAGCCGCTGTGCGAGAGGACGCCAAACTCTCTCTTGCTACACACCTTCTTCCTGAAGGGTAAAGAAGGGGCCAGGCCATCGGGTAAGCACGTGAAGTGTGCTGACGTCACTAGTGACGAACCCTGAGCGGCCCAGTTCCTAAAAGGAAACCACCGAAAAGAGAGGAATTCTCTTTATCAGGTGGCCTTCTTCTCAATTTAACATACCAAAAAGCCAGCAGAATAGGCCAAATGGTCTGTCTTGTCTGCTCAAAAGCCAGCAACCTAATGGCTTCCCACCTCACCATCCCCCCAGCCCCCAAGAGTGTCTTCTCTAGATTCAGTTTCCCCTTGAATCTGTCCCACCCTTTCTTGAAGCCCTCCACTGTGCCCTACTCCACCAGCCTCCTGCAAAGTGCATTCCATGGCTCCACCACCCTCTCAGTGAAAAAATGCTTCCTACGTTCCCCCTGTAATTTCCCCCCTCCAACTTCCACCCGTGGTCCCTGGTTACTCCCCCCTTCTTCAGCCTAAACAACTCCCTGGTTCCACTCCTAATTATTCCCTTTACATACTTGAAAACCTCTATCATGTCTCCCCTATCCCTCCTCTCCTCCAGTGAGTAAAGCCCAAGCTGTTCCAGTCTCTCCTCATAAGGTCTCCCCTCCATGCCACGAATCATCCTGGTCGCTCTCCAGCAGCACTACGTCCTTCTTCAGATGAAGTCTCCAGAACTGTACACAATACTAAATCTGCAGCCTGACCAAGGCATTATATAGAGGGAGGATCACTTCCCTGCTTCTGGACGTAATTCCCCAGGCTATGCAACCCAATATCCTGTTTGCCTTGGCTGCAGTTTTTTTAAATTTTCAGAATTATTCATTTTAATGTCTACCACCACCCCTAAATCCCCATCTCCCAATGTTGCTTGCAGTGTGACACCCCCCCCTCCCCGGGTGTATACATGACCTGGGTTATTGACCCCCAAATAAAGTACCTTACATTTCCCGGCATTAAATTTCAGTTCCCACCTCCTTGACCACCCCTCCAGGGTATCCAGATCCCCCTAGATTGTCTCCCTCGCTTCCTCGCTATCCACCAGTGCTCCCAATTTTGAATCATCCGCAAAGAGACTCAACCTATTCCTAACCCCCCCTCCCTATAGCCGAGACGTAGGCATTGAACAAAAGCGGCTCCAATACTGAACCTTGAGGGACTCCACTGATTACCTTCCTGGGGGAGGATATTATCCCACTCACCATTACCCTCTGTAAACACCCCGAAAGCCGATTTTCAACCCAGTTTAGCTCCTGTTCACCCACCCCCATCTCCCCCTATTTTTGCTATCAGTCCATTATGAAGTACTGAATTAAACGCCTTGCTGAAATCTAGGTATAGGACATCCACAGGCCTATGTCTATCCAAGGTCCCCGTCACCCAATCATAAAACTCTACAAGGTTGTTCACTTGGGAGCTTAAGCAACAGGTTGGTAGAAAAGAGGCCAGGAGTTATATTTTGTTTTAAACTGAAATATTTGAATAGTATGTAAGTGAAATTAGTTCTGTGTGTTAAAAATTATTACCTTGAATTTGAACTGATACTTGGGCTGTGATATTGTAGGTTTGGGGATAGATGTTTAGCAGGGAAAATTAGAAGGTAATTTAAATGTGTTGTTTGCCTGGTGTTTGGGGGAAGGGACATTAGCTGCAATTAACTTGTCTTTAAACAGGAATTACTGTGGCTTTCATTGTTCACTTGGGAGCTTAAGCAACAGGTTGGTAGAAAAGAGGCCAGGAGTTATATTTTGTTTTAAACTGAAATATTTGAATAGTTTGTAAGTGAAATTAGTTCTGTGTGTTAAAATTATTACCTTGAATTTGAACTGATACTTGGGCTGTGATATTGTAGGTTTGGGGATAGATGTTTGGCAGGGAAAATTAGAAGGTAATTTAAATGTGTTGTTTGCCTGGTGTTTGGTAAGAGCCCTCCCTGTTTTGTAGGCTTTCTTAAATACTGAAAAGCCACTGGGGGTTGGGATTGAAGGGCTGAGTATTTCTGTTTGGGACTGAAATTTGAAGCAACAGGAGTTGGTGGGCCTGTGACATCATCACGGTACCTGGTGTCTGCTTACACACACTGTTATGGGACTGAAACATACTGGACTGTATGTGTTTGTGAGACTTGGGAACTTTGTTGGTGGGGTTGAAATTGGGTTTGTAAATAACTACAGTCAGTATAGAGAGAAACTGTACTCCAGGGAAAGGACTGAGAAAAGGGGTGTGCTATTATAAACAGAGGAGGATAATCAGGGTGGGCCATATTCCACCATGGCAGGCATCTTCGGAAGGGTTGTAGGCTGCACAGGCTGTGGGATGGCAATAATTCTAAATTGGGCCTGAGAGAGGAGGCTGCCCACCTGTAGACAGCTATCTTGTATCAGGAGTGAGGTATATTGGTTAAGGAGTAAGCTTGTGGAGCTGGGGGTGTCCAAGGATAAGGGTGTGGATAGGGCAGCAGAAGGGTGGGGCTGAGGGGAGACTGGGGCAATGCCTGAAATTACAGGACATTATGCTACAGCAAGCAGAAGGGGGATATTAGGGACAGAGGACCCTTAGATAGGAAGTTGATGCTAAGGGGAAAGCGACAGGGTGAAAATTTGAATTCAAGGAGACTGGAGGGGAAGAGTCAGGAGGGGCTGTTGTGCGGAAGCCTAAAACAGCAGACTGTGGGAAGGGAGCTCCTAAGGTGAACAGTGCAAGAGAGGAAGAAGAGGGTCAGTTTAGAGATGCAGTCAGGGGAAACTCGGGTTACTTGATGGAGGCTGACATAGAGTGTCACAATAAATTTGAGATACTAAGCATCCTAGAGGGGGAGGAAGGGGTTGGTGGAAATGAGGAAACTTATACAGAGGCTGGGGAGGGAGTCAGATACCCAGAAGGCATCACAGAACAGCTATGGAAAGGATAGACATAGTCCCAGAGGGAGAAGGGGAAACATATATGTTAAGCAAATGGGGGAGATGCAACATATTCGAGACATGAGGGAGGAGAGCATGATTGGAGAGAAACTGGGAGACAAGGAGGTGGGAGAGGAGCCCCCCTTCAGCAGGAAGGTCAGTACCAAGGATGGGGCCCTAGCTAAAGGGGACCCACAGAGAGCCTCTGGAGACAGGGGTACTATTACAAAGGGGAGGATGGGGTGCGGGGGAAGGGAAACCATCAGGGCCAGGATAAATGGTTCAGATAAAGAGAGGTTAAAGGACACCTATTCAGAGGGGTTTTGAGTTAAGTGGGCAAAATAGCAAGAGGCAGAAAGGGAGGGTGACAGGGGTCTCTAATAAGGCAGGAAGACTCCCATGAAATTGCAATCATGAATAAAGTGGGGAGGGGGCTGAGAGGCCATAGTGGAGGTAACCTATAAGGATGATGATGTGTTAAGGTTCTGTTACTGGGAGACTCATGGATTAAGGGTATCCATTGGGAGGACAGGGGATGGATGCCATAGCCAGGTGAAGGTAGTGAGTATCTCTGGGCTGACAGTGCACAGAGCAAAGTTCATGGTGTATGAAATGGTTAGGGATTGTGAGGGAAACCGGATTTCTGGTGCATTTGGGAACTAATGATCTAGAGGGAAATAGCATTATGGAAATCCAAGCAAGGTTCCAAGAACTTGCCAGAGTCTGTCGGGATAATGGATGCAACATTTCCTTTTCGGAGATATTGCCAGTACCAAAGGCCTCAGTGGAGAAAAAAATGAAGCTCATAGAGGTTAATGAATGGCTCAGGAAGTGGGGTGAAGAAAATGGGTTGGGGGTGTTAGGGAACTGGAATGGAGTTTGGGAGGATAAGGGACTATATGCCAAGGACAGGTTTCATCTTGCCCCATTAGGGAAGGAAGTCCTTAAACAGGGGATGGCTGACTACATACAAGAAAGGTGGGGTTTAAACTTGTAAGGGGGGGAAGGGATAAGGAGGGCTGACAGAAGCCTCCCTCCAGATGAGGGAGTAGCTCTCAAGCCCAAGGGGGGGGGGGAAACAGACTGGAGGTGGAGGTTTCAGGCGGAGCAGGGGGAGGATGGAAGTATAAGGAATCTGGGTGGGGTTCGACAAAAAGGATCAGGGATAAGGGGTGGGGGTTAGTGTTAGTAAATGCCAGGAGCTTGGGAAACAAGTTGCCAGAGTTCCAGGCCATGCTGTTCGAGGGGGGTGGATGGGGCAGTCACAGAAACGTCGCAACAAAAACCATGACTGGGACCTAAAATGTAGGGGCACACTATGCTTAGGAAGGATAGAAAGGAGGGCAGAGGGTGGAGTGGCTATGTTCATTAGAGATGACATAGAAATTGCTATGGTAGAAGAGGCAGAGGGAACGGGAGGCCTTATGGGTTCCACGATCCCCAGCAGGAGATAAGGTCAAGCTGGGAGTAGCATATAGGCCCCCGGATGAGTGATGTTCTAGAGGATGGTTTACTGGACAACATCATTGCCCAGTGTGGACCAAAAGGGAAGGTGGTGTTGATGGGGACCTTAATATGCCAGGTACAAACTGGGGAACCATGTCCTCTAAGGTGGCCAAGGAGCAGAGGCTGCTGGATGGCTTCCAGGATGTGTTCTTAACACAGCATGTGATGGAGCCCACAAGGGAGGGGCATGTCCTGGATGTGGTTCTGGCAGATGGGGATCTGGTAAGGGACATGGTTGTACAGGACCCCCTGACTGGGAGTGACCACAATACTGTCTGGTTTCAAATAAGCATTGGGGGAGTGGGGGTGAGATCTAGGACACTGGCAGTGGACTTCAGGGGGGCAGACTTTATGGGCATGGGAAATATTCTCAAGGATCACTTGAAGGGGATTACCTCAACGACAAGTGTGGAAAGGAGATGGGAGGTCATAAAACCGGGACTTCATGAGGCAGTCAGGATCTGCGCTAAGTTGAAACGTAAGGGAGCAAGGTCACATAAACCATGCTGGTGGTCCAGGTAGCAGTCAGAGAAAAGAAGGCGGCTTACAAAAAATATAAAACAACAAGAGGGGATAGGGATAAGGAAATGTACCAGCTTGCATCTAGAAAAGTCACCCGTATGGTGAGGGGAGCAAAGTCCAGTAAAGAGCAACGGCTGGCACAGGGGATACATGGAGGGGAAAAGGGGTTCTTCCGGTACATTGGGGAGCGGAGAAAAACTAAGGGCCATCTCAGCAGATTGAGATCAGAAGGAGGGTGGGTGGAAGAGGCGAGGGACCAGGCAGAGGTATTTAACGAGTACTTTGCCTCTGTGTTCACTAGGGAGGGGGATGGGATATCTACAAAGCAAGGCACAAAGGGATAGAAGCGGCAGGGAGTGGGATCAGGAGCAACAGAAATGGAGCAAAAGGGAGGGAAAGGTACCCCAGGGTGTCACATCTGGATAAGATAAAAAGACCAGTAAGGTGGAGGGGACGGATGATGCCATCCCCACCAAAAGGGTGTGGTTTGCCCTCAAGGCCCTAAAGAAAGACAAATCTCCTGGGCCGGATGGCATTCATCCGAGAGTACTATGAGAATTGGCGGACATACTGGCTGCACCCCTGGCGGAGCTTTTCAGCAGGTCACTTGAGACAGGGAGGGTACCTAGGGATTGGCGAGAGGCACATGTGGTACCAATCCATAAAGGGGGGTCGAAGGAAGTACCAGGAAACTATAGACCCATCAGTTTAACCTCGGTGGTGGGAAAATTAATGGAGAGTATACTAAAGGAACGATTGGGGGTTTACTTGGAGGAGGTGGGAGGTCTGGATAGTCGGCAGCATGGGTTTGTGCCAGGTAGATCATGTCAAACCAACCTTGTGGAGTTCTATGAATGGGTAACATCAGAACTGGACAGGGGTAAGCCTGTGGATGTATTATTCTTGGACTTCAGCAAGGCGTTTGACTCTGTCCCCCACAATGGTCTGGTGGAGAAACTGATGGGGTTAGGAGTAGGCCTTTGATGGTCAGATGGATTGAAAACTGGATAGCTGGACGACTTAGAGAGTAGTGGTCTGTGGGGAGCTCTCAAACCCTACAGAGGTTGGTAGTGGGTACCACAGGGCTCGGTCCTGGGTCCAATCCTGTTTAATGCATACATATCGGACATCAGGGATGGTATAGGTGTGAAATGAGTCTCTCGCAGATGACTCCAAGATGGGAGCAGAAGTTGAGGGAGAAGAGGGAGGCTGGCCCTGCAAGGGACCTGGACACCCTGGAAAGCTGGGCTCACACATGGAAATTAATTTCAATATCACCAAGTGCAAGGTGTTGCATCTTGGTCGGGGAAACCCTAAACACAGGTACACCCTGGGAGGGGAGGTGCTGGAAGCCTCAACAGGGGAAAAAGACCTAGGGGTCATGGTGGATACATGTATGAATAACTCTGAGCAGTGCAGGAGAGCATCTAGCAAGGCAAACAGGATGTTGGGATGCATCGCAAGGGGGATCACCTCTAGGAGCAAGGAAGTGATTCTGCCGCTGTACAATGGACTGGTTAGACCACACCTTGAGTACTGTGTACAGTACTGGAGACCACACTTGAAGAGGGACATACAGCTCCTGGTGAGGGTACAGAGGAGGGCAACAAAGATGATACGAGGGCTAGGGGATTTGACTTACGAGGACAGACTTGAGGAGCTCTGCCTGTTTTCATTGGAGGAGAGGAGAGACAGGGGGACATGATTGAGGTCTTCAAGTACCTCAAGGGAATAAATAGGGTAAACATGGAGGGGATCTTTAGACTAAAACAGGGAGGTATCACCAGAGGGCATGGTTTGAAGTTGGAAGGTGGAAGGGTGAGGGGGAAAAGAGGAGGAGGTTTTCACTGAGAGGGTGGTGGACCCTTGGAATGCTCTGCCTGGTGAGCTGGTTCAGAGATCCACAGTGGAGGGCTTTAAGAGGGTGGGACAGACACAGAAAGTGGATGTATCAGATGATGGCCTGTCTGGGGTGGGGTGGGGATGGATGATAGGGGTTTCTGGAGCACAAGGGATGGGAGGGTCTCGGCACCCAACTAAGGATCTAGGTTCGAGCAGACTTGATTGACCATAAGGCCTAATCTGCTGGCAAATAGTATGTTAGTATGTTGGTATGACACAATCTCCCCGGGACAAAGCCATACTGTTTATCATCCTGGTGCCCTAACCTTTCCCACTGCCTCCCAAGCCTCTCCTTAATAAAGCCCTCCATTACTTTGCCCACTACAGACGCTAGACTGACCAGCCTATAGTTCCCCATCTCCTCCCTAGACCCCCCCTTATGTATAGGCACTGCATAAGCCACCCTCCAGTCCTGTGGCACCCATCCCGTCTGCAGAGAGATATTAGAGTGCAGCCAGTGGGGTTGCCAGCACATCCGCCAATTCCTTCATAACCCTCGGATGTATTCCATCCGGCCCTGGTGCCTTATCAGTTTTCAGATTCTGAAGGGCCTCCCTCACCCTATCCACTGTGATTTCTCCCCCACAATTCACTCCCTCATGCAACCCTCCTACACCTTCTTGGTCTGGTCTAGCCTGTGCTCTAGTCTTATGCCATCCTATGGTCTCAGACTGAGACTGACCTCTTGCTTTTACTGACTCCATCTGTCCCATCAGGCTGTAGGGATCCCTTGTCACCCACTGCAAATATTGAGGCAGAGTACTCGTTTAGCACCTCTGCCTGTTCCCCTACTTCCTGAGCCCATCTCCCCACAATCTTAATCCTGTTGATCTGTGTCCTCTCTTTTCTTTTCTCTTATGTATCTATAGAATCCCCCCAATCCAGATATCCCTAGCCAAGTTTTTTTCCATCCCTGCCTTAGCGCCCCTCGCCACTCTGGTGACCTTCCTGGCCAATAGTACATACTCCTCATTCCTTTTCCCTCCTAGAATGTTTGAAACGACGTAGAGCAGCCTTTTATTCTCACCGCCTCCTGCACCTCCCTGGTCCACCAACATGGCTTGCTGGTTCTACCATGCTTATGCCTTATTTTAGTACAGGACCTAGTAGGGTTTATTCAGTAGGCAGACGGGGGAGGGTGACATAGGAGGGAGCTTGAACCAAAGGAAAGGACAGAGAAGGTAGGGACATGGGCCTGTGTTGGAGGATAATGTGATAGATGGGGGGGCACAGAGAGAGGATAGGGTGGAAGGAGGTAAGATTGGAGATAGGCCAGTGACCAGGTTGGGGAATTTAATCAATGAGGAGGGGGCGGTAGGGAGTTCCCTAGTTAGGTCAGATTCCAGACATGTATCGCCAGGTGAGGTGGAGATTAGGGTAGGTAGGGTACAGCATGCTTCCTGTTGTTACTCCGCCCCTACACCCCCAGAGTAGCCATATGATCCACCCAACCTGTGATATAAATCCTTTTTTTCCATGTCCACTAGTCACCCTAGGTCTACCAAAATGACGTTGTCTCCCCCCCCCCCCACACTCCTCCGGAGAAGCCATTTGACCCCCCCCAGCCTCCGAGATAAATTAATTCTACCTTGTCCGCTAGCCCCCTGATATATGCCAATCAGACATTGCCCACATCCAGTCACCCTTGATCCATACCCCACCTTATCGCCCCATCCCTCGCTCCTCCCTCCTTCCAGTTGCCTTCTGATCCCTCTGATCTCTTCCCTAAAACCCTCCAGTTTAAAACATACTGGGCACCCACCGAACCTCCATGCCCAGTTCAATATTATGGCTGCCCCACATCCCGTACACCCAATGACCCTTCCAAAAATGCCCGATCTAATTTTCCCCACACCCCCCCCCCTCATTTTGGGTGCGAACAATATGAACCCCACACACAATACCCAGCCACACAATATGTTAAACCAGTGGCCTTCTCCTGCTATCCTGCAACAAGTAACAAGTACCCAGCAACACGATTTGTTAATCTAACTAACAAATTTAACATTTTTTATTTCAACAATGGGAGAAATCCACCATAACAGGATGTGAAGACAGCTAAAGAAAAATAATTTAGTGGCCATTTCTGAAAGATTAAAACCACAATGAGGAAATCTCCAACAACCCGAGTATATTTAATGAATCTTTGCATATTTGTTTTTTACAGATTGGAAATATTTGCTATAAATAAGCGCAAAAAATATATTCTTGTTTAAGACATTTATTATAAGGGGTTGAGTTGATTTTTCTTGGAGTTCATTTAAAACTAGGGAGCCATGCATATGTTCTGGGGGTGTGCCCCTGTTTGTCAGAGCTAATTAGTGCCCACTTAGAGATTTATTAGCATCCTGTTGGAGAATAAAATGAATTTGTGAGCATGGTTTTTACTGTTTGAGTCTGTGAGATAATGCTATGCATCGTCTGTCCTGGTGGCTGAACACTTCTGTTGGAGACTTACATTATGGTTTCTATGACAGAGGAGTGAGATGAACAGCGGCTACCTACCTGCTAGTATGAGAGTTGGTAATGGTTTTATTACATTTTCTGGACCATTCATATTGTTTTAATGTTCAGTGAAGTGAATGGAGTAAAGAAATGGAGGAAACTGCTGTGCAGTTTTATCTGGTGCTGATATGCAGTTCAAAGCTGACTTTCCTCTGCTTTTTACAAAGTTTCTACGGACTGCACACAGGCATTTGTGCACTTACTCCAGAGTTTCTTTCAGACTACAGCCTTAGAGCTGCCAAAGCTGGGGCCTGAACTGTTTTGTTTTATGACTGACTGGAGCATTTTGTCAAACAGTGAGGTAAGATTCACAGGTCTGTAGTTACCTGGGTCTGACTTTACCCCCTTCTTGAGCAGGAGGATGACATTTGCTGATTTATAGTCCTCTGACATTATCCTTGCCT
Source organism: Neoceratodus forsteri (assembly GCA_016271365.2). Classification (NCBI taxonomy): domain Eukaryota; kingdom Metazoa; phylum Chordata; order Ceratodontiformes; family Ceratodontidae; genus Neoceratodus; species Neoceratodus forsteri. The sequence goes on from CM057452.1 coordinate 1,808,952,244, forward strand.
GTGACCATGGGATTTTTTTTTTCTTTCAGAATTTAACCTTCCACATACTTACCAGCTAATTCTTATGGGTCAGCACTGCCCATTTTTGGTCTACGCCTCCCTCATAAGCATAATATAGGGCATGTTTATTACACTGAAGGATGGTATGCCAGGTATAAAATCTAGTTCCTGTAACAAGTATGTCGTTGAAACCATTTCAGATCTAGGCCCACATGTGTGCCAGCAGTGCAGGGAGATTAAAGAACTGAAGTCAAACATATGTGGACGATAAAAAGCTTACAAGAAGCTGTAGATGCCTAGTAAGTGGCAAATTGCAGCCCCAATCATCAAACCAGGAAGCCCCGAGTGATATAACTAGTAAATGTAGAAGGGAGGGTGATGACTTGCAGGACTGGTGTGCTGTGGAAAATAATAAGGCATATAAAAGGAAAAGGAAGGAGAGAAAGGGAGGGTGAAGTTTTCATAGATGTCCAAAATAGATATACCCCCTTGATAAACCTCATGAATAACTCTGAAGGGCAGACTGATGACTTCATAAATTTCAGAACTGAATCCCAAAATGTTCCTGATATGGAAACTCGAGGGGGTGAAACGGCTGGTTCGAAACAGGGACAGCATGACATCTTTGACCGAAGCTACTGGAGACCAAATAGATGAGACAGATTTTCATACTTGGCGATTCCATGTTAAAATACGTGGATTGGTACACAACACAGAAAAATAAAGAATACGTAGCAAATTGTAGCTTCTCAGAAGCAAAGATTAAGGATATCGAGATAATGCTGCCTAGTATATTAAAATCTGCTGGGGATAGACCACTAGTCGTGTTGCATGCTGGAACAAACAACACTAGAAGTCAGTCAGTGTAATATTGCAAGAATATAAAGACTTTAAACAAATGACTGCTAGCCTACAAGCTGAACTGATTATTTCAGAGATGTTACCTATCCCTAAGGCAGGTCAGAACTGGACAAGGAAACTCGGAAGTATAAACAATAACCTAAGGAGATGGTGCTTACAGGAAAGCATTAAATGCAGGAAGACACGGGAATTGTTTGAGGGACAGTACAGATTATTTGCCTATGATGGCCTCCACTTAAATGCAAAGGGAGCCAGATTTATGGGAAAACGTAATAACGAAGCTATCTCAGAAACACGTTTAAACTAATTGGGACGGGAAAAGGGGAGAGGCTTAATCCTAAACTTAGAGATTGTAAAACACATCATACCCTCCGGCAAAATATCTGCCCCAAATATTAGGGATATCTAATAATTTAAAAAGAAAACCTAAGGAAATGGAGCCTAATGAAATGAGAGCATTGTTAATGAATGCAAGAAGTTTAGCAAATAAAATAGATGAGTTGACAATTCTCCTGCGGGAAGAAAATATCCAACTCTGTGCAATCACAGAAACGTGGTGGCAGCAAGATCAATGGGGGGGAAACAAATACCCGGGTATACATTTTGTACTGATAGAACAAATGAAAGGGGGGGATAGCATTCTACACTAAGGTTAGTTATGAAGTATACTATATGAAGAATGCCCCACAATACAAAATATAGAGGTTGAACAAGTGTGGGTCAAGCTTATCCAACCAGGGATTAGGAAAATCACAATAGGAGTACTGTACACTGTAGAGCCACAGGATCAAGTGTAGAGGAGAATGTTGTTTGAAATATGTATACCCTTGAGCAAAGGAGGGAGAGAGGTGATATGATCGAGGCATTCAAACACCTTAAAGGCATTAACAAGGTGAAAGAGTCTAACATGTTTAAATATAAGAAAAATAGCAGGACAAGAGGACACAGCATGAGATTAGAGGGGGGGCCGATTTAAGGGGGAATGTGAGGAAATTTTTTTCACAGAAAGAGTGGTGGATTCATGGAACGCTTACCACAAGAAGTGGTGGCTATGAATACAGTGCAGGGCTTCAAACAAGCATGGGATAGGCATAAGGGAGCAATACAAATGGCTATGAATAGATAGGCCACTGACAGAGCAAAGGCCGATGGCACATTTATAAGGTAGAAAAAGAAATGGGCATACTGGATGGGCCTTGCGGTCCTTATCTGCCGTCAACTTCTATGTTTCTATGTTACATCAAGAGTAAGGACTTAAATGGAAGATCACTTGTACTGTGGGACTTTAACTTTCCAAACATTGACTGGACCACATACACAGGGAAAAGTGCAGTAGAAAAACACTTCCTTAATGTATTGAGCATTGGTGAACCTAAGCAATATGTGAAGTACAACACGAGGTGAGAATATTCTCTACCTGTTTTTGAATAACATAGGGGAGGATGTGAAAGACTGCATTGTCAGGGAACCATTGGCCAAGAGTGACCATAACGTGGTAGAGTTTAAAATTATTGGAAATAAGATCATAGATGGGGACATACGAAAATAGAATGTTGGAACAAAGCAAATTATAAAGGGATGAAAAATTATCTTAACTGGAATTGGGAGGAAGAATGTAAAGAATCCAGTGTTCACAAATTGTGGGATAATATAAAAACCAAGACAGACTATTGTATTATACATTTTGTACCAACCAAAATTAAATACAATTCCCAGGGTAAACTACCAACATGGCTAAAAATCCCTCATCCAGTAGATGGCCAAACTTTAAGAAAAAGCTAAACAATGTAAAAAGGAAATTAAATCGGCAAAAACGAATGAGGAGCTTAGAGTTGCAAATCTAACTGCTGATAATAAGAAAACATTTTTTAATTACATAAATAATCAAAGGAACAGTTACACAAGGATAGGGCCAGTAATCATAGAAGGTGGAACAATCACCAAAGAAAAAGAAATGGCAGAGGCATTCAATACATATTTTCTCAGTGTATTTCAAATCAGGATTGGCAATAATGGAAAATAATCCAGCCTATATAAGAATAAACTAGACAGTATCAAATTCGAAATTCCTGCAGTATTGACTTAATTATTAAATCTTAACATCAGTAAATCCCCGGGGCCTGATAAGATGCACCCCCGCTTGATCAAAGAACTAGCTCATGAACTGGTTGGCCCAGTAGTGCATGTCTCTAGCAAGTGTCTGAAAAAATGGAGAAATTCCAGACGACTGGCGGTCGGCCAATGTGACTCCAGTTTATAAAAGCAGGGGGTTGTTTGAAATTATAAGCCTGTTAGTCTAACATGTGTCCTGTGTAAAGTTATGGAAGAATATATTAGAGTCCCTGCAACAACATATATTGACTAAAGGCCTTATGGATGTTACACAGCATGGTTTTACACAGGGGAGATCATGTCAGACAAATGTAATGAGTTACAGTACTTGGAGTCTGTTAGCAAGGCTTTGGAGGAAGGTTTACCGGTGGATGTGATATACCTAGATTACTTCAAGGCCTTTGATTTAGGTCCCCACGCTGATCTAATTGATAGTCTCCAGGAACAAAGAGTAGAACCACAGATTAGTATATGGATCAAGGTGTGGCTTAGAGACAGGAGGCAAAGAGTCCATATCAGAAGGCATGTGTCCGAATGGGGCAGGGTGATAAGCGGGGTGCCACAGGGCTCAGTCTTGGGCCCTGTGTTGTTCAATATATTTGTCTCTTCATTGACCACTTCTAAGAAATCATGGATATCGAAGTTTGCAGATGACAGATGACAGACAAATATGGGCAATTATAAGAACAGGAATGAATGCACAGAATTTGCAAAAAGATTTGGATATAATTTCCTGGGCAGAATCGCATAAAATGGGATTCAATATAGGAAAGTGTAGTGTTATGCTCTTTGGCAGTAATATTATTCATGCAGTATATAAACTAAGTAGATGTACCCTAAAACCGGTAGAGTGTGAAAAAGACCTGGGAGTACTAGTAACAAACGGGCGTATAGCCTAGAGGTTAGAGTAACGAGCTGTGAACGGGCTTGGTACATCCAGCAGACCAGACCTGGGTTTGATTCGCACAACCTCCACTTGCAAACAGTGTGACTCTGAGCAAGTCACTTAACTGCCCAGTGCGTGCCTAGGGGGCCTTACCCAGTTACCAAAGACTAAAATAATAAAAATAAATGACCTTACATTTAGGTCACAAACCACTAAAGTGATTAATAAGGCAAATAGAATGCTACACTGTATTTTACGTAGCATCAAAAGTAGAGATAAAACTGTGATATTGCCACTGTACAGTGCGCTGGTGAGACCCTTTATGGAGTATGGCATACAGTTTTGGTGCCCCTACCACATAACGGATATTACAGATATTAGGAATCTGGATGCTGTTCAGAGGAGAGTAACCAAAAGGATTGAAGGGCTAGGGCCCCTCCCTTATGAGGACAGATTGATGAACCTGAATTTATACTCACTGGAATATCGTAGGCTACGGGGAGATCTGTGTTTGGTATACTCAGCATTTCCAAACCTAGATTTGTGGGAATGTGTTGGACTAGAAAGAAAAAACAAAGTGAGATCGACAAGAACCTATGATCGACAGTTAAGGGGGAGGGATTTGGATAGGACAAAAGGGGTTTTTGGTTTCATCAGAGAGTAGTGACCTGCTGGAACAGACTCCCCCATAGCATAGTCAATAGTGACTCAATCACTAGTATCAAAAATAAATTTGATGTCTTTTATGATGTTAAATAATATAGATGGGGACATGAAATATTCTAATAAATTAGACTTTTTGGCGTAAGCTATTGTCTCAAATCTAACTTATGAAACTAATTTCTGCCCCGTTGGCTATGTCCCGTCCCCAAATTGTATTTTAGTAAATGGGAAAATTATGGCCAGAACACTGGGTAAATTCTACTCATTTTTGAGAAGTGCCATGGGATCTTTAATGTCCACCTTAGCAACCACCGGCCATGTTGACCACCTTCTGTTTTTCCTTATTTCGTACCAACGACTATTTATCTTGGACAGATACTCTTCAAACTGAGTTAAGGGGACCTGGACGTAGTCTGCAGTGGCAACTAAAATATGATAAAACCTCGATTTGGCAGAGTGACATTTTAAAGGGAAAAAAATCACAGAACTCTGATCTATGGGAAACACGCCTGAGCACTATTACTTCCCAGTTTTCATAAGTGGATGAATTCCAGGGATGATTCCTCCATTAAGAGCCATGCCAAACACAGAAACAGACCATGACGGCAGAGGTCTATCCAGTCTGCTCATATTCACTGTAATCCCTGGAACTTTCCCCTTGAACCTGTTGTTCAACCAGGGTACTAACCCCCCCTGTCCTATCCCCATTCTCCTCCCTGGTCTTGTTTGTATTTTTATGGGGGTCCTTTTTCTTTATGGTTTTGTTGTTTGTACCCTTTCAGTCTTTCTTATGTTCTTTCTAGCGCTTTCCTTCTCATCTGTTTGCTATCTGGGTCTGGTCTTTTCCCTTTAGTTTTACATCCCTCCTATTTTTTTTCCCTTACTTTCTGTCCGGTTCCATCAGCATTCTGAAATGGAGTCATTTTAGAATGCAGATGTCACACAAGTGAAAAAAACGAGACACTGCTGCATATCTAAGAGCAGATTGGCTGGGGGGGGGGGGCACAGCAAAAACCTAGAGGGTCCCATGTGGCCTCTTGGGCTATATTATGCTTTTGACTACATTAGTGAGCCACTAGCTGCTTGTTTTTATTCTCAGGTTGACATCGGGGAACTGACAGCAAGAAAATCAGACATGATTAAGATCTCCAAAAACCCCAGGAACTGCTGTATTGTGTCGTTATAATTAGAAGTTCCAAAGGTCTTACCAGTGTTCATACTGAGCAAACCCATGGTGACTGTGATGAGGACAGGAACACAAAGCTCTGAATCTGTCTCCTACCACTCACTGTCTGGAATGGATCCATCCAGTCAAATGACAGGATTGTTAACAAAGTTGTATAGAGAGTGCCCTTCGTAACAGTTAATTGTAAAGTTTTATGGACTGCCTGGTCTGTTGTTTCCCCCTGTGGAGTATTTCAAGTACTTCTGCAGCTTTCTTAAGGTAGTATGATCTTATGTTAGAACAACACTGAGCAGTGAAACTAAAGCACTGCTTACACAGTGGTAGCAACTGAAAATATCCACCACTTCTCACTCGCTGCACTGTCTGTGAACTCAGCAATTCATGTTTATACAGCCTCCCCCCTTGCTACGCTACAAGTTGTGCCGCGGGGTGGCTGTTCCTTCACTGGAGGCATGTTTCCTGATGCCGGGGGAAAAAAGGACTGCAGCGGATCAAGTGCATAATTGCGTCTACAGTACTGGAAAATGCGCTCGATCCAAAATGGGTACCCTCTCCTGCACTGATCCAAAAACCGGAACCGAATGCATCCTGAGGCGCTCTAGTGAGTGTCCACACAGTGACATTTGCAGTGCATCAACCACTGTGCATGGGTTAATGCATTGCAAATAGGGTTGTGTAAATGGGACTAAAGAATCCTATCTTAAAAAGCCTGCTGTAGTTACTGGTTCACTGGGAGACTTGGAACGATTTACTTCCAGCTGTAAAGTAGGGTTGCTACTGTTCCCACTCAAAACCTGATCTTGCATCTCACTTGGGTTATCCTTGTTAAATAAATGGCAAAATAAACTAAATGGAAAACTACTTGCAAACTTGATAAAAACACGGTTTATGCTTTGGGTTTTTGTTTCTGTGCTTGTTCCTTGGTGTTCTGTTCTCTGTGTCAGTGGCAAGATTTTTTTTTTTTTTGTTTTGTTTTCACTCTTCCCTGCCAGTTATATGTCCCCTGGGAGGTCACCATGCAGACTTCTTCCATTGCCTTTGATCTGTTTGGAATTTTCCCAGAACGCTTCTGGGAATAACATCAATTAGACCCAAGACCTTAACAGGTGTATTGGCTTTCTTATCACCCAGTGACAGCATTTTACAAAGAAAATTGCCACACATCCATGATAACATTGGTTGCCACTTCTTATTTCAGCTGGGGAGGGAGGGCAAACACTTTTTCAAAGTGGTTATTTTTCACAAGCAGTTGCAGTTGGGTACTGTGACTACATTATAGCTAGGATCCTGGGCTCTTCGTTCTAGTCCTTGGTCTAATTGACCTCATTCCCAGAGGCATTCTGGGAAAATTCCGCAAATCAAAGGCAGTAAAAGAGTTGCATGGCTATATCCAGCGACCCTAAAACTGGCAGAGAAAAGTAAAAAAAAAAAAAATTAAAAATAAAGTTTATAATCTTGCCACAAACACAGGGAACAGAACACCAGGAACAATCACAGAAACAAAAAACAAATGCACATGTGTGTTTCATAATTTTTGCATGTAGTTTTCCTTTGTTATGACTGCGTAGTGCACGCGCATGCGCACACACACACACACAAAACATAATACATAAGAGGGAATGTTGACTAGGAAACAAACTTCTCATCTCTTTAAAAAGTGTCACCTCCCACAGTCGTCCTTAGTTAATAAGGCCACAATATTGACTGTCCTTAGCAGTCAGCTGAAGCCTTCAGCAACTACTACTCTGATGCTTGAAAGGAGGCTTGTAATATATTCCACCTTGGAACCCTAGTTACCATATAGCTTCTCCCACTTCCATGGAGAACCAGATTAGTCTTTTATGGTTTTATTTTTGCTTTTTTTTTTTCTTTCACCTGCCTCGCACATAAATTAATTACTTCATTTATCTAGATGTTGTCCCATTTGGAGTCCAGGCACACTGCTTCCCCTAACCCTGCTATTTTTGTTTCCTAAGCCTTGCCCCTGTCTTCCCAAAATCCAGCCTTCTGAAGTCCAGGCCCATTGTCAACGAGTTGGGTTGGTGAGTTTCTAGTGCTTTACTAAACCACACTGAGTTGCAGTTGGTAAACCTAGGGGGGTCTTCCCACTGTTTGAGAGCACTAAATAAGAACTACCCTCGCGCTGGTAGGTTGCCCTGCGAGGAACAAGCAGAGTATTGTAGCATTACACTAAAAGATGTAACGAGCTCTTGATCATACGAACATACGAAGAAGCCAGCAGAGGAAGGCCATTTGGTCTATCAAGTCTGCTCGTATTGCAGGGTCCACAGCTTGAGCTAATGTCCCTGCCCTCTCTCCCCACTTCTCCCATCCTCCCTACCCATGATCTTTACTGTCCCCCTATGCCTATCCCAGCCTCTCTTAAAGCTGCCCACTGTCTTCAACGAGATGACCTCTTCTGGCAGTGCATTCCAAGTGTATACCACCCTCTCTGTGAAGAAGTGCTTCCTGACCTCCCTCCTAAACCTCCCACCTTCCAACTTAAGACTGTGCCCCCTCGTGTTATGGTTGCCACTCAGCTTAAAGAGACTTTCATTATCTACCTTATTTATCCATTTCAAGTAATTGAAGGTCCCAACCATATCCCTCTCACTCTCTCGCTCTCTCTCTCTCTCTCTCTCTCTCTCCTGTCTTTCAGGGAGTACATGTTCAGTGCCCTCAACCTCTCCTTGTATGCCTTACCCTGCTGACCAGCTATCATCTTTGTAGCCCTGTTCTGGACCTTCTCCAGCAGGTTAATGTCCTTTTTAGATGTGTGCACCAGTACTGAACTCCATACTCTAGATGTGGCCTCACCAGTGACGAGTACAAGGGCAGTATAACCGGCTCTCTCCAAGTACTGATCCCCCAGATATGCATCCCAACATCTTGTTTGCCTTTGCTGCTGCTTTTTTGCACTGTGTGGAGTGCTTTAGGTCATTAGTGATCATCACTCCCAGGTCCTTTTCCTCTGATGCAGATACTCTGACTCCACCCAGATAGTACTCTGTCCTGGGATTCTTGGCTCCAATATGCATAAATTTGCATCTTGGCATTGAAGCCAAGCTGCCAGATCTTGGACCACCTCCCCAGCTTTTCCAGATCTTCCTTTAGGTCCTGCATCCCTTCAGCTGTGTCCACTCTCCCACAGAGTTTGGTGTCATCTGCGAATAGGCACATTCTGCCCTTAATGCCATCTCCAATGTCATTGATGAAGACATTGAACAACACAGAGCCCTGCAGGACCCCACTGGTTACCTCTCTGGTGCCAGATGACTCCCCACCACCACCACCACAACCACCTCTGAGTTCTGTCCTTCAGACAGTTTTCTACCCATCTGGCCATAGTTTCCACAACTCCAGGATCCACTGACTTCCTGATCAACCTTTTGTGGGGCACAAAGTCAAAAGCCTTGCTGAAATCAAGATAGAGGACATCTATCACTTGGCCCCTGTCTACTGTCTTAGTGACACAGTCGAAGAAGTCAATCAGATTCGTTTGACATGATCTCCCCCATGAACCCATGCTGCCTTTTATCATGGAGACCATGCTCCTCTAGATATTCCACCAACCTTTCCTTTAGTATGGTCTCCATGAGTTTGAACACAGTGGAGGTCAGACTGACTGGTCTGTAATTCCCTGGGTCATCCTTGGGACTGCTTTTGTGGAGGGGCACTACATATGCTGTTCTCCAGTCCTGTGGTACCATGCCTGACTCTAGTAAACTATTAAATAGGTCTGCCAGTGGCCCTACCAGATCCTCAGCCAGTTCTTTCAGTAATCTTGGATGTACGCTGTCCGAGCCTAGTGATTTGTCTGCCTTCAATGCCAGCAGCTCCTCTCTCAATCTATCCTCCTCTATCATTACATCTGTGTTCCACTCCCCCCTTGCTCCTCTTTTCCCTCCTGAAGGCACTGGTCTGTCCTTCTCCCTGGTGAAGATGGAACAGAAGTATTCATTTAGTATCTCTGCTTTTCCCCCGTTATCCTCCACTCACTCCACCCCTTTCTTAAGCCTAACAGTCCCTTCCTTCTTGTCCCTTTTCTCACTTGTATATCGAAAGAAAGGCTTCTCCCCCTTCTTAATTCCTTCAGCTATCTGCAGCGCCTTTTGTGCCTTTGCTCTCAAGACATCCTTACTTGCCTCACTAGCCAACCTTAGGTAATCTTCCCTATCCACCTCTCTCTCTGTCTTCCTGAATTTTCTATAGGCCAACCTGTTTTCCCTTTCTGCCTGGGCAACACCAGAATTGAACCAGCTGGGCACTTTGGCCCTTGTGTTCTTCCCCCTGATCCTAATGCACTCATCTATGGCAACCAGTATTCCTCCCTTAATGATAGACCACCTTTGGTCCACCCCCATATCTACTCTGATGCCCGTCAGATGGCTTCTTAGCACTTTGCCCATTTTGATGAATTCTGCCCTCCTGAAATCCAAGATTTTGGTCTTAGTCGGGATGCTTTCTCTGCCCATATCCAACTGGAACCACACTGTGCAATGGTCACTTCCACCCAGTGGCTTCCTGAACATTATTTCCTGTACATGCTCCCCATTTGTAAGTGCCGGATCAAGAATTGCCTCAGCTCTTGTTGGTTCAGTGATGCCCTGAGTCAGGAACCCACTCTGCAGTCCTTCCAGGATCACCTGACTCCTAGCACATGTTGTGGATGGTATGCTTCAGTCCACCTTGGGCAGGTTGAAGTCCCCTACAATTACCACCTCTCTTTTCCACGCAGCTTCCAATATTTGTGAGCTCAGTTCCCTGTCCCTCTCCTCATCCTGACTGGGTAGTCTGTAAACCACTCCCAACCTCACCTTTCTCCCTCTATTGGATCTTAACTGAACCCATAATGCTTTCACCTCCCTTTCCTCCGACTCCTCCGTCATGCAAATGATTCCCTCCCTGATATAAACTGCCACCCCTCCCCCCCTTCTCGACTAGCCTGTCCCTCCTGTATAGTTTATATCCAGGGATCGCAAGGTCCCAGTCATGGTGTGATGTTGCCCAAGTCTTGGTTACTGCAGTTATGTCCATCCTCCTGTCTGCTAATAGTGCCTGCAGGTTGTCCATCTTGTTTCCAAGACTCTGCGCATTCAGAGATATCACCCTCCACCTAGAATCTGACCTTCCTTCTCTTCCCTCTATTCTTCTATTCACATTTATCCCCTCTATGTGTACCCCTCTACGTACTCTTGGTATGTGTTCCTCGCCCCTTCCATCCTTTAACCATATTCTTGGCCCTTGCACCTCCTCCCTCCAGACCTGTTCCATCACTGTTGGGGGGAGGTTCACTGACCACCACCTCTCTGAGTCTATCGGCATGCATGCCCCCCCCAGTAGTTTAAGAGTAGTGGTTATGTATTCCCCCAGTTTGTTCCTGAGTACCTTCAAACCCTCCCTACTGAGGTGTAGCCTGTCTGGTGAAGAGAGTACTTTGTTTGACCAGGTCTCCTCCCAGTCTCCAATACAGATGAACATCTCCTCCCTGCACCATTTCCTCAGCCAGTCATTAAAATCCTCTATTCTATTTCTGGCTGTGCTGGCCCTCGGTACTGGTATCACCTCTGAGAAGGCAAGCATACTTCTTTCCTCCCTGCAGAGCTTCGCTAACTCCCTGAACATACTTTGCACTACCTCAGCCTCTTTCCCAGCTAGGTCGTTGGTTCCCAAATGTATAACTAAATTAGGTTTTCCTCCAACTTCCTTACTATTTCCCTTATTCTTGGGCCCACCTTCCCTGCTGTCATCCCTGGCATAAAAACCACCCTCCGTCTTGTATTTGGGTCCCCTTTCCTTCCCCAGTGAATACCCCTAGTTGTGGAGTCCCCTATGACTGCCACCCTTCCATCCCTTGCATTCGTGCTCCCCGTCCTTCCTTTCTCACCTTTGGTACTAGCTGCTTCCCTACCTAACTGTTCCCTCTGCACCCTGGTGAACTTACCTCCACATCCACAGTTTGTCCCCTTAACTGTTTTTTCGTCTCCCAGTCTGCTCCTCCCCTTCTGACCATCTGTATCTGCTTTCAGTTGTCCCTCCCCTGTTCCTTTCCTTTTCTCTCCCTCCCCCCATCCTCCACTCCATTTTGTCTGCCTCCTCTTCTCTGCCTTCCCTGATTAGTTACCTCCCCCCGTACTCCTACTCTCAACCATGGCTCAACCTGACCTTCTGCCTCACCTCCCACTGCCTCCTCCCTCCTTTCAGACAGTGGTGCAAATCTATTCAGTAAAGGCACCCCTTTAGAATTTCCCACACCTGATGCTACTCTCACGTTCCCATCCCTTCCCACTTCTCCACCCTGGGCTCCCTGTTCCTCTGAGGAAGAGATACTCCTGTACACTGGGTGCTCCTCCCCACTCCCATCCCCTGCCTGATGCTGTCACTCCCCTGGGCAACACCCCTCTGCCTTTCCCTCCACTGCTCTGCTCCTCTGACTTCCCACACTATCCTCCACAGCTCCCATCCGAGCAGCCTTATTTCAGCCCTGAGCTGCTCCAGGCTCTTGCACACAGGACATCCCCCTTTACTCCACTTCACCCCCAGAACGACTGCTGCCCCACAGCTATTGCAGTTTACCACTCTCATGTTTCCTACACATGTACCTATTCCCCCACATCCTCCGATGCCAGCCTCTCCTAGGCTCCAGTTATACATAACTATAAAACAATAAAAAATATATAAACACAGGCTGAAGAAATCCAGTTTTTGTTAGTGTACGCATGTGTTTAACCCCTATGCAGTGTGCTGGGTTGATAAAGATATGACATGTGTATGTCCATTGCCCTTTTTGGGAAGTGATGTCAGAACCCCGGTATAAAAAAAAAAAAAAAAAAAAAAGTGATGTGCATGGGGTGGGTGGAACCAAGCCCGTGCCCTCCAGAAATGATCATCCACAGCTCTGACCCACCACCCCACACTCCTCTGTTCCACTGCTTCCCAGTGATTCAGCTAGCAAAACTGGCTCCTGCTAGTTCCTCCTTCCCACTCACAAAGCCAACTATACCTGTAGTTTCCTGACTCCACCATCTTTGATATCTTTGCATATGACCCTGTGGTGCCATCTTAGGAGCACATCTTGGTGGGAGTTTCAAAGAGTGAGTTTGTTTACATTCTTTTCATGTGATGAAACTGCATTAAACATGCAGTTCTAAGGTACAGTGACATTATTAGTACTAGGGCTGTTTGAATACTGCTGTGCCACGAGATCTGTTTTTAAAATTGGTGAATACTATTGTGCCCTGAGATTGTTTTTAAAAGTGACACTTATTCATTTTATGTTTTTGTGTGTGTGTGTGTGTGTGTTTTAAGTTTAGTAGCAAATTCCACTCAGACCCTCATGAAAGAAAACGCATTTTGTTGTTTAGAAAACAAATATCAAACCTATTTCCACATAGTTGTGTTGTGACCAGAGTCCTGGTTGGTGTTACCAGTTTTTGTTTTGGCTGTTTTGGGGAGGATTTTGACAGGCCCAGCAGCAGAGCTGGAGCTGGAACAAGAGGATACCCTGAAGAAACTTGGAAGAGAACATGGCTAGTTATTACTGTTTTTAAGCATTGTATTCCAGCTCCATTTTAAAACTGTGGAAAAGCTTCTTTAACTTCATTAAGGTAGTAGATGCTAACAATGTTTACATATGATCAGTAAAATTGTCATTGTCTCCGGGTTGAACCTGAAAAAGGACTTGTCCAGAGTCCCAACCCGGTTAACAAATTTATGAATAAATAAAAAACCAAAAATCACATGTTGGAAGTAGGTCCCACCTTACTCAGGAATTTGCTCTGCAGACTGGTTTTCACATTTGACTAGCTGTCGCTGGTTACACCCTTTTCAGAAAGAACAGGTTACATGGCAGAGGGGGAAGGGTGGCCCTTGTAAGCAAAAACAGTATCCTGGCTACCCAGGACAGGGCCACGGGAGAGGAGAAAGTGATGGAATCATTCTGGGTACAGCTAACATCAGAGGCAGGAGTATCAGATTACAGGTGGTGTATTACCAGAAGGAGGATATGGACAAGGCATCAAGGAGGCAAATCTGGGAAAGCAGCCCAAAAGGGTGAGCCCGGGCCATTGGAAGGCTGGCCAGGAGGAGGTAGGATCAAGCGTCCCACAAGGAGGCTCTCCTCCTTTGGGGAGGGTATTGTGAGCTGCTGCACTACCGCCACCTGGGTGACCATGGGTGGTGGTGCAGGGGCTCATCAACTAGCAGGGAGGGACCCTCGGACAGAGCGTGGAGATTGGCTGGCCTGGCTGTGCCAGCACACCAATCCCATTGTGCTCCTAGAGGGGTGGGTGGGCTAAGAAAAAAGGGAACCGAGGTGCAGGCAGGGAGGACGAAGCTTCATCCTGCCTACCACATCCAGTGCCGGAACCGAGCCATCTTCCGACGGGGGATGCTGCCAGTCTTCACCTCCGCCATGGGTGGCCAGATGGACAGTAGGGGAGAAATGCTGTAGAACTGAAGGTGAACCTGGCCCTGGGTGGCAAGTCAGGGGGGGCAGCACAGTGGTATGTCTCAGGTGGCTTGCTGTCCCGAATGGATAGATGGTAGGTTCTTGGCTGGATGGTATAAGGGCAAGCTGGCTGGAGTGAAAGGAGGTCCCTTCCTGGCCCTGAGCAGGTTAAAAACTGTTAAACAAAAAAAAATAAAGGAGGTGATGGTGTTGCCTCTGTATAGATCGCTGGTAAGACCCCACCTAGAGTACTGTGTCCAGTTCTGGGGACCACATCTCAAAGAACAGAGTGGAAGCGGTCCAGAGGAGGGCAACTAAAATAGTGCAGGGTCTGCATCAGAAGCCCTGTGAGAAGAGCTTAAAGGACCTATATATGTACTCCCTGGAAGGGGTGGTGGTATGATAGAGGCCTATAAATAATTCATGGGGGTAAATAAGGTACATGAGAAGTATTTAACAAAAAAAAGTGCGCAAGGACAAGGGGGCATGACGTTCAGATACCTCAAAGGGATAAATAAAGTGCAAGGGGGGCATCGTTAGGAAAAGAAGATGCACTAGAAATAAGGGGCATGACTTGAAGTTGGAAACATAGAAACATGTTTAGGTAGAGTCAGGGACAATGTGAGAAAGTACTTCTTTACAGAGAGAGTAGTGGATGAATGGAACAGCCTCCCTGCAGGGGTGGTGGGAGCAAACAGTGACGGAATTCAAAAATGTGTGGGACATTGGTATTGGAATACTTGAAACAGGGAAGGGGAGTAAGTATATCAGCTAGACCAGTAGTGTTAATAAAGGTAGGACAAATGGGCAGACTGGGCTAGGTGATCCTTATCTGCAGGCAATTTCTATGTATCTAGGTGTGTGTGTGTGTGTGTGTGTGTGTGTGTGTGTGTGTGTGTGTATGTATGTATGAGAAGCTGGAGGGGGTACATTCAAGAGAGATGTGAGAAAGTACTTCTTCACAGATAGGGTGGTGGATTCCTGGAACAGTCTTCCAGTGGAGGTGGCAGGGATGAGAACAGTGGTGAGTTTAGGAATGCATGAGATAGGCATAAGTGAATATGGGGAATGGGGTGGGGGGGAGGGGGGGGGCCGGAGATCAAGTAGGATCTGTGGTGTTACTATAGGCTGGAAAAAAATGGGCAGACTAGAATGTGGATGCAGGTGGGTTTGACTGATTGCTTGAATGAGGACAACAGTACTCTGTGTTAAAAGAATTTCATATGCATGCACACTTGATTACCTTAAAAGGAGAACTACACAAATAAGAGCCCTCCACCCACCAATATATAACCCCCAATTAGAATATTTTGCCTAAAATTATATTTTTAAAAGCATCTTAAAACCCTTTCTTTTATATTTCAGTTTACCGTAACTTCTGTTTCAGAGACTTCCCATCTCATGGGTAGATGCGCACTTGCATTTTAATAAATGATTTTTAAATAATGTAAAACAAGGCCATTGCTTAATTGAACACTGGGCTTAATTTGTACAACAAGCATGTTTAAATGTCTTTAAAAAAACAAGTAAAAATATGCCCTATAGATCTATGGCATGCATCCCCGCCCTCTTCATATACACACGTCACAAAACATCTGAGTACGGGGGCATGGCCAGCAATAAAAGGAGGCGGACAGGATCGTTCGGCCTGTCCCTCTGGGGCAAGTTAGGATCCCTTCCCTTTCAAGGGGGCAAGGAAATAAAAAATTCTGGCAGTATACCAGAAGAGCTGCCATGCAGGTAAGGGAGGGAGTCTATTTAAATAAAATGCACTGTTAAAATTGCATGAAAGGTGCTTTTTAAGACCCAAATAATTGATTTGTACCAACTCGGTCTCTTTTTTTTTTTAATCTTACTTTATTACGCCTCCCCAACCTCTCCAAGCTCGGTTCATTGGGAGAAACAGTGGTGTGCGCCCGCTTCCTGCCTGGACCGTCCGTTAACCCATGGAGCAGTGGTTTCTCTCCTTTCTGGGGAGATTGAGGTGGGGGCCACACCCAGAACAACTCAGGTCCTGTCAAATCTGGAATGGCAGGCAGGTGTGAGCTGTGAGGGGTCTGCTCTGGTGCTCTGTGTTCCTGGAGCCTGGAGAGCATTTTCTCTTGTTCTGGGGGAGTGGCATGCACCCTGATGTCGTGGCGTCCCCACCAGCATCACCACTCCCATCCCTTGCTGCATGCTCTGCCCTTGCCGTACCTCCAACTTCCTCCAGAGGCCAGTCAAGTGCTGAGCATGAACCTCTTCCCGGGAGAGGAGAGCTGTCCTCTGGACACTCAATCATCTCCCTCCCCGCTGACCCCTGATGGCCCGGGCTTGTTCCCGAACCCGGGTTGCCGGCATGGCGTGAGGTGTGGTGTCCGGTGCCTTAACCCTCAGTGCCACCGGGCCTGCTCAGTCTCTGTTTTTATTAGGATGCGCAACCCTCCTGTTTTATTTAGCTTTTTAAAGGACCTCAGAGCTGTTGACTTTGCTTAGTGGATGTGTGACAGATGCGAGGTACTACTGTAAACCCCTCTTGTAATGTGTACTGAACCTCAGTAATGTCTCTACCACTCAAGCACAGGATAGCATCATCTGCATAAATGTGACACTGCCATAATTACATGTTTGACCCAGTTGATGAATATATGTAGAGAAAAGTGTAGGTTCCAGACTGGACTCCAGAGGGACAACTTTTTACAGTGGGCAATTTGTGTTCTGTGAAATTGCTTGACACCATATGCTCTCTCTGTCGTAGGCAGGCAGCCAGCCAGCCACCCATTTGCTTGCTGCCAAGTCAGATCCCCATTCGGATAAAATGTTTCATTGATTCATCACGCTGCTTGGCATCAGTCTTTTGACAACTCCACAAATACTGCCCCTGCAACAAAAGCTTTGTCATTTGAATAACATATTTCATATGCAGTCGTGCGTCTTGGTTATCAGTCATTTGACAGATTGGCAGATACTGCTCCTGCAACAAAAGCTTATGTCATTGTTTCTTGAAATAACATCAGCTACTTATATTTCTGTTGAAATTCCATCTGGAAGCTATTCCAGATTTTATACTTTTTCTAATTGGGTACAGATGCATGTCTCTGGAGATCTTCAACACAGTAGGTACTCGTGAGATCTTGGATACGTGGGTAATAGAGAGATCAGTCTAGAATTCTCAGTAAATATGTGAACCACTTTGGCTTTCCTTTCCCCACTCAAGAGGAAACCGCATTCTGTAATACGTAAGTTGGCAGCCTTGTAGATTTGGAGCTGTGCGTGAGAGATGTTTTTGGTGTAGCAGCATGATGTCCAGGACTCTCTGCCCTTTGTTTATTTAAAGGATACCCAAATAGTGTTTTTTTTTTTTTTTTTGTCTTGCACCCTTCCCAAAACAAGAGTGCAAGTGTAGCCCGGAGGGAGTACTTTTGAATAATATAATCTTCTACTTTTAACTCTGTGCTTTTGTATCATTTCATTAAGTTTTTTTCACAAGTCTGCAATCCAGAAATGATTTAGCTGGACCATGCTGCTCGAATCCTGTGACATTACTATACATGCAGTGCGATGATGTCTTTGATGCGAGACATCTCATCTGTGGTAATGAAAACCCTATGTAACCTTTTATTTAATGGCTAAAATAGCAGTATATGTTTACTTGATCATCTGTATCAGTATTTAACTTGTGCATATGAGGAGACTGGAGAAAGGAGGAGATTGGCCAGGTAGCTAAGGGACTTGGAGGGGTGGACGAAAAATTGGCATGGGTGGAAGGCTGGTTGAGCGGTAGAACACAAAGGGTTGTAGTAAATTGTTATTGTTAAAATCTAGGAATTAATACCTTTGAGCCAAGGCTCTTTTACAAAGGTGCCGCGTCAAAATCAGTTACAAACAAAATAGGGGTACAGGGTTGCACAAGTAGGTAACATTGTGGAAATAGAGACAAAACAAAAAGAAAAAAAAAAGCTAAATCTAATGACATTTATGAACAGCAGATAAATCACTTAAGCACTTTCACTAAATAGAAAACAAGTGGGGAGGGAAGATAGGTAAGGGAGGTAAGTTAGGCAGTGTAAGTAAGAAAAAGAGGAAAGGGGGGGTAGGAGGAAGGAGCAGACCAATTGTAGGGAGACGAGGATCCACCAGTAGGCCTTTGTCAAGTAAGAGGGCAAGGGAAGAGGGGTGAGAATAGATTAGGAGTTTAAACAAGGCAGTCACAGGAGTTTGAAGTGGCTAGGTGAGAGAATAGTCTATATTTAAAAGCACCTAATGAGTTAGAGGAGGTAATAGAGGTGCTGAGAGTATTTAGCCAGTTGGGGGCACGATAGGCAAATGATCGTTGACCATGTGTAGTCCGACAGTGGGGGACCTGTAGAAGCTGGGTTTCTGATCTTCTGGTGGATCGTACACTTGAGTTCTGGCATAGCAGGTCTTGAATGCAGGGTGGGGTGAGGCCCATGATGGATTTCTTGGCCATTAGGCAGGTGAAGATCTTTAAACGGTTTGATAGTTGTAACCATCCAGTATCAGCATAGAGTTCACAGGTATGAGTAAGTCGATGAGCACCTGTAAGCAGCCGACATGCCTTGTTTAGGGCGGTTGTGACCTGTTTCAGTGCGCTTGGAGGGGCGGACCCATAAATAATTAAGCCGTAGTCAATGACTGAGATGATTGAGGATTGAATAGCTAGCTTCAGCGCTGGGTGGGTGAAAAGTTGTCTGTTACGGTAGAGTATCCCGAGCCTCTGATTAATAGTTTTGGAAATACCATCAATATGTGATGCAAAGACAAAGCCTTGATCAAATGTGATTCCAAGATATTTAAAGATAGCCACTTGTTCAAGGGTGATTCCCAGGGAAGTGTTGATAGTAAGTGGAGCTTGTCTTTTCTTGTTCTGCGGACTAGTGAAGAGCATAGATTTTGTTTTTTTGTGGTTTAGGACTAGCTTGTGTCCAACGAACCACTCCTCAACACTGGCAAATGCGTGCTGTAGGCTGTGGCGTAAGAGGTTAGGGTTTTTGTGTGAGGATAGAATCACAGCATCATCAGCATAGAGGATGATTTATTCCGGGCAAGATTTAGGGAGGGAGTTTAGAAAGAGGCTGAAAAGTAGCGGGCCTAGGATGGATCCCTGTGTAACTCCTGAGAGGACAGGCTTAGGGTCTGAGAGGATTCCAGATATTTTTACAACCTGGGTGCGTTGGGCAAGGTAGCTTTTTATCCAGGCACCAGAGCCCAAGGAGACCCCAAGTGTCTGTAGTTGACTGATGAGTAGGCCATGGTGAACAGTGTCAAATGCCTTCGTTAGATCAATAAATACAGCTCCGGTGAGGAGTTCTTTGTCCAAGGCCTTGTGGATTACTCCTGAGAATTCGAGCAGGGCAGTGGTGGTGCTATGCCTTTGTCTGAAACCATGTTGCTGGTCACAAAGAATGTTATATTTCTGCAGGTAGTCTGTAAGCTGGTCAGCTACCATACGTCAAGAGCCTTTGATAAGGGAGGAGTATTGAAATTGGTCTATAGTTACCAGGCAGAGACTTATCCCCACTTTTGTGCACTGGGGTGATTATAGCAGCCTTCCATATACTAGGGAATTTGCTAGAACAGAGGGAGAGATTGAATATTCTGGTGAGGGGGGGAGAACTACATCCAGGGTAAGGGATAGTATTTTAAGGTCAAGAGAGTCACTGCTTGCCCTTGAATTAGATATAGCCTTCTTTATGTATTTATAAACTTCATGTGCTTTAACTATTTTTAGATGGATGGGTGGAGTGTTTGGAGAGGCAGAGGGGGATATAGAGATAGGGGGGTCGGCAGAAGCAAAGAAGTCAGATGCAAGGACACCGCTGAGGTCGGTGAAGGTCTCATTTAAGGTGTTTGCTATGACCAAGGGGTCAAGGGTGGTAGTGCCTGCCACATTCAGTGTAGTAGGAGAGGATTTGGACTGCTTACCGTGATATTTCTTAGATTGTCCCAGAAGATTTCCCTTCACCCCAAGTGTTGGAAAGAGCAGTTTTGAAGTAGTCACTCTTCACTCAACGAGTCTCTTTGGTACAGTAGTTTCGGGCCTGTTTATATTTTAGGATGTCAGTCGGAGAGCCAGAGTCTCTTGCAATAGCCCAGAGGTGGTCCCTTCCTTTGTGTAGTGCCATTAGCTTAGCAGTGAGCCATGGAGTTGATAGTGCTTTCACTTTGCGCTTTTTTACAGGTGCGTATGAGTCACAGGCAGCACTGAAGGTGTAGATAAAGTGGTTAAGAGCTTTATCGACGTCTTGCATATTGTAAATGGGAGACCAGTCTTTCTGTCTAGAATTTTCCTTGAGTGGAGTAAGGTTACAAACGGTAGTACTCTGCTGGTGATGGTTCTAGGGGTGGTTTTCTAAACTTGTTTGACCAGGTACATATTATAGGAGAGTGGTCGCTAAGAGAGTCCGGGAGAACAGCAACATTATTTATCCGGGCTGGGTGGTTGGTGAGGATCCAATCTATTAGTGTACTATTACCAGATTTATAGTTTTTCCTAGTGGGTGAATTAAGTTTGCAGCTAGGATTGCATCCTTAGTCGACCCTATGTCTGATGCAAGCCAGTTGATATTGAAGTCACCAAGGAGGAGGAGCTCGGCATCAGGAGGTTGAGATCTGATGAAATCTAGTACAGACTGGAGGCCGGGCCCAGGATCTTTAGGTGGGATGTAGATAGCAGCAACTGTGAGGACTTTGTTATGGGCACCAAGGAGAAGTTTGATAGGGAGGAGTTGTAAAACAGAGTTAGTGGTGGTATACTTAATGGAGAGGCAGTTGAGATATTCCTTTATGTAGATGGCACAGCCACCACCCTTTACAGCGTCCTATCCAGCCTGAGAATCTTGTAGCCTTGAAGAGATATAGCATGGTCAGGGGTGCTAGGTGTCAGCCAAGTTTCAGCAATGGCTAGGATATCGGGGTTATGCTGACTGACAAAGGTTTGTAGGGAGGCTAGTTTTGGTAGGAGACTACAAATATTTAAGGTGACAAAGGTGAGTCCCCCCCCTCCGTTTTGGCAGGCTTTGTTGTACTGTAGGAAATTGGGCCAGGATTAGGGTGAACACTTCCAGATATTAAGAGGAGGAGGAGTAGGAGTTTGAGAGTCCATTGTCGTATTTCATAGTAGGTGGCGATCAACCTCGGGTTCTTATGTGTTTTGGACCAGTACAGGCACCTGGGATCCCAGTGTAACGCATCGGCCAGGAATAGGTGCCAGGTTGCCCTCATGCAATCTTTGTACTTGTTCATATTTAAACAGTCCATAGCTGGATGGCACCATTTTTGCTTATGAGGGGAGATTGCAATCATGCCTGATGTTGGGTAATTAGCCAGGAGGACCAGAGTAGAGGGTAGTGAGGGATAGGAAGAGGTAGGTAGGTGGGTTAAGGTTGGAAGCAAGGAGAGGGCTAGAAGAGAGAGAAGAAAATGTTTACAGGGAGGCATAGTAGCTAGGAGGGGAGAGTAGGAGGAGAGAAGAGGGAGGAAGGAAAAGGAGGTCTAGAGAGCTAAAAAAAGAGGAAAGACACAGTGGGGTGTAGCTAGCAAAATCCTCTGGGGGGGAAGCAGCAGCAGTGAGAACTAGGGAGAAGGAGTGGTTTAGCTAGTGGTTCAGGATAGGATGTGGGACAGTGGGCGGGTATTTAGAGCAAGGGGCGGTGACAAGCAGACTATTTAATAAAGGTTGGAGGAGGGGGAGGGGGAGTGGGCGTAAAATTTCTGCACTTAGCACTGCAAGTCAATGGACTCCTAGCCCAGCTAAGCACCAGAGTCAGCCAGACCAATCAAAAACAACGTCTGGAGCCGGCGGCCAATCAGTGCGCAGCACAGAGCTCAGTTGGCCAGTCGCTGCGAATCTCGGCTTCCCAGCCTGTGGAGGTCACACGGTAATCTTGGGTCGGGAGGCTAGAGGAGGAGACGTTGGGCATGGTGAGCCAGGACCCATCGACTATAGCCACCTGGTCCCCAGCTAGCCCTCTCGGAGCAATGGCAACTGGCTATGAGAGAGAGAGAAGAGGCGTGAGTGAAGCGTTTAATAGTGGGCGCTCTAGAAGTGCGGAAGTTACAAGCACAGTACCGCAGGAATCGGTGCTGGGTCCTGTTCTTTTCATTGTGTTCTTTTGTGACATAGTGGGAGGCATCAAGGGCAAGGCCTGCCTCTTCACACACGGCCTGAAGATCCGCCCAAGGGTTGACATGGAGGAAGGGATAAGGGAACTTTCTGAGGATCTGGGTTGGTTAGAGAGTTGGCCAAAGATCTGGTAACTATGCTTCAATGCAAAGAAATGTAAGGTGACTTACTGTAGGAAAAGGAACCCAAGAGTGCAGTACAAAATGGGGAAGGGGCTGGAAGGCACCATAGAAGAAAATGATTTGGGGGTCATATCAGAGAGCCTAAAATCCACGGCACATTGTAACAGAGTTGTGGGAAAGGAAAGCAGAATGTTGGGATGTATTTCATTGCACACTTCCATTATCCCCTTATGACAATGAGCCTTCCGGCCCTGCTTCCCCTTTTTCCTCCCACCCCCACCTCCCTGACTCTAATGTCTGTAGCCTTTATTAGGAAGCTACTTTTCCTCTTTCTGGTATGCTCTGGTGATGTCGAGCTTAACCCCGGTCCAGTTAAAACTATCACTTCCCCCTTGGACCTTGCAAACCTGAAAGGCATGCAATTCTTGCATATAAATATATGTAGCTTGCTAAAAAAGTTTACATTAATACAGGCCTGGGTCACTCACACCAAACCAGATATATTAGTTATCTCGGAATCTTGGCTCAGGCCCGTCACGCCTGACAGGGAAATTAGCATCCATGATTACTCCCTATTTAGAGCTGACAGGCCTACTTGGGGGGAGGAGTGGCCATATATGCAAAGGATAAATACACGGTAACATGTCTAGAAATGACATCCATTGCTAACCAATTCGAATGCTTGGTTCTGAAGCTGGAGATGTCCTCATCCTCAGCGCTATGTGTTATAGGTTGCTGTAGGCCACCTTCTGCTGGTTCCCAAATCCTCACCCACCTAACTAATGTTATGGAGCATGGCTCCCTTGAAACGGTCATCCTTGGGGACTTAAACTTTGATTGGCTGTCCCAAGCTGTGGCATCTGAGTTTTGACGCCCATGGGCCAACCCAACTTGTTGGAGAGCCTACTCATCCCAACAAAAAATGCCCCGCTAATGGTACTTTGCTAGATGTCATCTTAGCAAGCAAACCGCACCTTTTCTCCAACGCAGGCGTATTTTTCTCTGTAAGTGACCATAGCATTATTGCCAGCATAAGGTCAGCCCAGTGCCCACCGTCCAAGTCAAAGTTCTCTATCAAGTGGTCCAGATGCAATTTTGATCTGTCCACCTACCTGGATGACTTAAAATCCTCAACGAACTGGTAGGACTTTTACTTTGCCAACTCTGTCTAGCTTGCCTTTGAGATCTTTTCCGAAATGATGACTGAAGCCCTAAACAAGCATGCTCCCCCTTGTAAAAACCAGGGTAAGGAGAAGAATCTGTCGTTGGTTCACACCTGAACTCAAAGCAGCTTTATTAAACAGGGGCAAGCTTTGGAAGAAAGCACGGTCTACGAAGGCCCAAACGGCTTGGTGCAATTTTAGGATTGCCAGGAATGCCTGCACCAAAATAAGAGATGCTTAGGCATCCTTCTATAGCTCAGAACTCGATTCTGCAACTAGGAGCTTCGACAGATTTTGGGATTCCATCAGGGACATGTCTGTACATACCCCCGGAACCTCCTTGCCTGCAACAATTTTCTCTGGCAATGGCACCATCTGCGACAAACTGGAAATACTGGATGCTTTCAACAACCACTTCACTACCGCAGGTCTTGCCTTTGATAACTCGCCTGCATGTTCCCTATGATCTCAATGCAACGTGCTCAACTCTGAACCTCTCTAACCAGTTCAGTATTTTCTTTCCAGCAAACTATGCTGAGGGAGGTCGAAGATCTTCTACTAAAGTTGGGCGAGAAGTAAAGTGCCGGTGCCGACTATCTAGATCCCTTCTTCCTAAAGGTCGCCTTCCATGTTGTATCTGTACCAGTTACGCACCTCTTCATTCTTTCTCTATCCCACAGTATCCTCCCGCCTTTATGGAAAATAACACATGTTATACCCTTGCTCGAATCTGGGGACCCTTGCGACTTAAATAAGTACAGGCCAATCTCATTATTACCCATCTTGTCTAAACTGTTGGAAAAAATAGTAAACAAGCAACTGACAGCTTATGTTGAATCCATGAATCTTTTGACTCCTATGCAATCTGGCTTCAGAGCACATCACAGCACTATCACAGCCCTTGCTAAGGTGACCAACGCTTAGCATCAGGACCTGGAAAACGAGAAATTTGTCTGCGCAGTGTTCTTAGACCTAAGCAAGGCTTTCGACACTGTTAATTATGAATTGCTTCTCTCCTCCCTCAAGGCTATAGGACTGGATGCTCTGTCCCTTCACTGGTTTGCAGATTACCTCTCTAACCATTGGCAGCAAGTTAAATCCAATGGTGACCTTTCTTCTCTTAAGCTCTTGAAAAAGGGGTCCCCCAAGGATCGATCCTGGGCCCACTATTGTTCGCAATTTACGTGAACAACTTAGACAAAAATGTATCTAAGGCTAACATTCATCTATTTGCAGATGACACGGTCCTTTACCTAAGGCACTCCCCTCCCGAAGCAGCCTACAAAGATCTACAGTCGGAATTCAACATCCTTCAGAGCCAACTGCTTAACAAAAAATTGTTATTAAACGCAAAAAAAACTAAGCCTATGCTGGTCTCACCTTTCCTATCAGGTGCAAACCCAGCCATGTTTGGTTCCATTCCTCAGATTACCACACTCTTGGGAGAAAACCTGGAATACGTAAGCAAATTCAAGTACCTGGGGGTGTGGCTCGACCACAAACTTTGTTTCTCTGAACATATTGAAGACCTTCTAAATAAACTAAGACAGAGGCCTGGCCTCTTCTTTAGGATAAATAACTACCTTACCTGTAATGCCAAGAGGAAGCTGGTACAAACCACATTTCTCTCCTTGATCGACTATGCCGACTTTCTTTATAGTCACTGCCCTGCCTCACATCTTGCTAAACTTGATACTTTGTATCATAGGGCCCTGAGATTCATCACTGGACTACCGCTCTCCACTCACCACTGTGCCCTCTACACAGCCATGGGGTGGCCCTCCCTTCACTCCAGGAGACTCAGAAATGTTATATTCTGGACCTTCAAAGCTATCATAAAGAAACTTCCCCCTTATATCTCCGTTTGTCTACCGCTATGCGAACTTGGTACCTATGCCTTGAGAAGCTGCTCCCTCATCTATCTGAAGGTACCTAACCTAAAAGCTCATCTAGGGAGATCGGCCATAAGTTTCGCGCTGCCCTCTTTGTGGAACAGTGTAAAAAAAACACTGAAGCTCAGCTCCCCGATCAGCGTGTTCTCCTTTAAGACCTTATAAGACCGATCAGTGAAAGAATTCTGCAATTGCTTCCCCCGGAGATAAATTTAATTACCCCTTCCTCACACTGTCTCTGTCACTTTCCTTTCTCTCCCTCTGCCATCCTGCCCCTATTTTCTTATTCCCCCCCCCACCTCCTGCCTTCCTAGGCCCACGAGATTAAGCAGATCCCCGATATATATCTCATGATCGCATATGTGTGCTCAGTTTGTCTATGTCAAGCCTGTATTGACCATCTCCAAACAGAGCCATGTCCATGTTGATTTACACTCGAGCACTTTTTTATTGTTAAAGTTGTATTGTACTTTTGTTCCTCCTGTGTTAACAAATATGCATTATTACACTGTTTGGATTGTATTTGCTCTTTTGTCACTTAGGTCCATCTTGTAAATGAGCTTGTTCAACGATGATCGCCTGTATAAATAAAGACTTGTGACTCCCTGACCACCTTCCACTCACAAGTTTGTTTTGTCCTGGCCTAAACTGCCTCTACGCTAAGTGTTTTTCAGTTGTTTATTTGATTTATGAATATGCTGTACTGATTTTACTTACCTCTGTTAACCTATGCATGCCTATAACCACCATTGTCTTACCTGTACTACTGAACATCTGTACTGTATCGTTTTTTTTACTTGACGTAGAATCTTTGTAAAGGAGTCTCTGACTCAAAGGTCTTCAGAGTCTCTCAATAAATAAATAAATATATGGATGGAGGAAAGCAACAGAAATCGGGAGGCGATCCTCCCACTGCACAGGTCATTGGTGAGACCACAGCTGGAGTACTGTAACTTAGGAAAGACTGTGACAAAGTGGAAGCAGTACAGAGCAGGGCAACCAGTGTGGTCCAGGGACTAGATGGCAAGCCATATGAGGAGAGGCTGCAGGACCTGGCCATATACACCCTCGAAAAGAGGGAAAGAATGTACAAATACCTGCATGGGATAAAAAGGGTGGATACTTAAGAACTCCTCTTGAGCTCACTGTTAGGGATGAGGGGGAATTCAGTTAAAATAGCGGGGTGGGATGAAAGTCTGTATGTCTGTTTTATCAAAAACAAAATACAAGCCGGCCCGGTGGCGCTGAAGGTTGAGTCGCTGGACGCCACACCTCACGCTGCGCCAGTGACCCGGGTTTGGGAATGGACTTGGGCCACCGGGGGCTGGCAGGGGAAAGGAAGGGTTGAGCGTCCTATGACAGCTCTCCTTCCTTCGGGGTTGGTGAGGGATATGCACCGCGCTGCAGTGACACCCAGCGGAGGCTGGGTGTTTGACACAGTGCGGGCATCTACATGGGGGGAGAGCCGGCGGACTTCTACACGTCAGTGCGTTGACATCATTGCACGTCCAGCTCTCCAGTGGACAAAAACAGAAAAACTCAAGGGTATCTCCACCTCTATGAAGCCCTCCCCGGGCTTCAATTGGCCTCTGTCGCTGGATTCCCCTAACCAGATATTATTAGTCTGGTGGGCTGGATAGGGGACCAGTTCCATGACCCGCCGATGGAAGCCGGGAGGATCATGGCGAGACAGTAGGTGGAAGACCGGGGGCCGTGACCAGGGCGGAAATCTGGTGGGGAGCCCTGCCCAAAAAATTAAACAAACATCTTTTAAATAAAATAGCAGGGTGGGGGGAGATTGCAGAAAGACGCCTGCAAACACTTTTTTCATGAAGAGTGGTGGGCAAGTGGAAGAAGTGGTAAAGGCCAAATCGATGAGCAGTTTTAAGTAGGGATGGGACAGGCATAAGAGCTTAGAAGAGGGAGATGGCCAAAATCAAGGGGCAGGATGGCCACTAGGGCCAGTGCAGAGTAGTTGGGCAGGGTGGGCAGAGTGAATAAACTAAGACCTTTTTCAGTCATTATTGTCTATGTATGTAAGCATGGTTATATAGTGGGAGAATGCCTAATGTCCCATATTCGTGAGCATTCTTGATTCTTAAAGCAGGCTTCTTCTTATCCGACCAAATGCCACAAATGTTGTCGCTTTGCAGAAGATGAAACTGGAACTGTGGAGATTTTTTTCTAATTAGCTTGTCTGTCAAGCAGCCCAGTGCATAATTTCATTTGGAATTGAGTTTAACCAGCCGAATTCAGTATACAAAATGCAGTCATTTGTGCTACTGTTTGCTGATGGTGCTCAGCGGCAGCCATTGTTATGCACCACATTATGCCTATTTAAGACTGGGATGGTTTTGTACCCTAGAAATTAATACAAAATAGGTGTCTTCTGAATTGATGTGGATTGTGGTAAGGTTCAGATGGGCAGGGGGTGAGATTTTCTGTATTTACAGTGACGGTGATCAGGCGTGGGGTCCAGTAAGGTAGGTGGACTACCACACAAGTTATTTATTTATTTTTTTAAACTTTTTATTTGACCATTTCCAGTATACAAAATGAAATATTTCTTTTAGAGGAACTTAAGACAATAATAAAAGAACAGCAGCCCATCAGTTACTGTATAATTAGAATCAATGAATCTTTCTTAAATGATACTAGAGAGGCGGGAAATGCTTAAACATCATCTTGCACTGTATAGGTAAAAAAATGTCCAAGAAATTTCCTGGAAAGTAGCCCGTGAGTAGCATGAGGTATTTCATAGCTGTTACAGAAAGGTTCAGTGTTGCTTGCCACAAGAAAGGATCTGCAGCAGTTTTATACAGTATTCCACAAGAAAGTCCCATTATGTCTCGGCAGTAACTTAGGAGAGCAGTACCATACAGCTTCCCTTGGTTACAGCAAAAAAAGTATTAAAATGTTACCTAGAATCACACAGCATTAAAGAACAGTTACCATGATCCATGCAGACCACTCATACAAAGGAGTTGCCAGCCCGATTTAGAATTTTTTGTCCAGTAGTAAGATATATATATTTAGGCTGGTTAGCCATCACCCCCCTTCTCTCTCATTATTCCCCTGTAACTCGTGCTCCTGCCCATCCCACCTCACTGCATTCTCTCCCCATCTCCTCTTCAGCTCTTTTATTTAATCTCTCCACCTCTTTCTTTCAGATCTCACTACCTGCATGGCCCCCCGAGCAGCTTACCTGCCCCCTGACCTGTTGGAGCTCCTCAGACATCGCCGCCCCCGAGAAGGTGCGGAGCTTCATTCCAGCACTTCAGGTTGGCCGCTGATTAATCCATTTTGAACTTGGCGACATTTGTTTCTTCACCTACTGCCCCTCAATATTTTGCTAGTATCTACTTGGCCCCCTAATAACCCTATTGTCGCACAGTGCACGATCATGTTGCTCCTCTTTCTCGCCTGCTTCCCCTTACTGTTCACACCATCATCCCTCCCCCCCCCACAACCCACTCCCCCACTTCTTACACCCTCCTGCCCTCTCTCAATCTGCTCTACCCTCACCTTCTCCTGTTAGCCCTCCTTCTTACATTTCCCCTGGTACCCTGCTGCTGGTTTCCTCTGCAGAACGGGGCTCCACTTAACTTCCATACGAGACTTTACAGTGTGCTGCAAATGGACAATTGATCCCACTCCAGCCAGCAGCCATCCTCACCGGCTGATAAAGAAATGTCCGGCTGTAATATAAAGATTACTAATACTTCTACTACTACTCTCACCTGGTGACGTCAAACCCAACCCTGGTCCCCCCAAACACACCTAATTTTCAAGGGGCTAAGTATAGCCCACTTAAAGCAGCAGTATTTATTAATGACCATACACATTTTTTAGTAATAGGGTTCGTCTGGCAAAAATATCAAGATACATATTTTTCTTTTCATTTTCATTCATTCCTGAAACAAGATATGGGGTCATTAAGTTTTTAACAGTTTCCATACCCATAACTCACCCATGCCATGCCCACCATGAAAAAAATTAAATATTTTGTGCTGTTTACTATCGGAAACGTGGAAGAACCATCCTAATACAAGTACAGTATGAGTCTGGCATGTGCATTCAACAAGTAACACCAGATGAAAAGATAAAAAAAAAAATGGTGAATGGCAGCCATCTTTAATGACAGTAATTAGAAAATCAGCTATAAAAAGTCTTAACATCTGAGAAAACAAAAAACTATACTGAGCATGAATCTTAGGTTGTCAGAAATACATTTTTACTAAAAAACTGATTAATTTTTGCTGACTAACAAATACTTCTGCTCTAAATATTAGAAGTCTCCTCCCCAAAATTGATCTCCTGCAGCCACTCATATTGCAACTAAAATCCTCTGTCCTCGTAATCGCAGAGTCATGGCTCAACTCTAAAATCCTGGACACAGCTGTTTCCATCCCTGAGTACTGTGTCATCCGCCAAGACCGTAAGTCCAGGGGTGAGGGTGTCTCTATGTACATCTCCTCTTTCATTAAATACTTCATATGCTTCTCCACCACCTTGCCTTCTGCCTCTGAACTGCTACTAATAAAATATCCCTCCTCTGCTCCCTCCCCATCTTAGTTGGCAATCTCTACTGCTGTCCCAACCTTTCTGTCCCTGCTCCCTCCTACTTCTCTGACCACCTCTACACCACCTCATCCCTTGCCACCCCTGGGGAACTGTACCTCCTTGGGGATTTTAACATAAATTGGGTCTCCAGCAAGCAGTCCAAAGTCTGCAATTACGCATCATTCCTGAACCTAAAGCAATTAATAACAAACCAAATGTGCTTAAATCACAAAACTGGTAAACATACCCTAGTAGACTGGGTTTTATCTTAACACTCCCACTGTATCATTAAGTCTGGTATATTCTCTGATGCACTTAGTGACCATCACATGGTCTACTGCATGCTCAAAATCCACCGTACAGTGTCTCCTCCTATCATTCTTCACATCCGCTCTTTCCGTTCTCTCGACCTGTCCTCCATCCATAGTGAACTGACCAGTATCGACTGGTCGCCCATCTTGTCTGCTCCCTCTGTGGACGCAGCCCTGTCCTTCTTTAGCACGCAGTTCTTATCTGTCTGGGACCGCCATGCTCCACTAAGGAATGCAAGGGTACGAGGTAACCACCTCCCCTTGGTCTCTGCCGAACTCATTGCATGTCAACATGCGTGTGATCAAGCGTGGGTCGCATTTAGGACCTCAGGTGCCCCCCAAGACCTTAAGCATTATCGCTCACTCTGGAATGCCTGTACCCGTGCCATCTGTCTCGCCAAGGTGGACTATTTCAACACCTCCTTCCAAGAAAGCATAAACAACCCCTCAGAATTCTGGAAGGTTGTTCATGCCTTGTTTTCCCCACCCTCCCAACTCCCTTCTCCAGTCCTAAAAATTGGCTCCCATATAATAGTTGACCAACGCACCGTGGGAAGAGTTCAATAACTTCTCTGATACTTGTGCCTCTTGCCTCACTTTCAATCCCCAACCACCTCTCGCTTCACTTTTAAGCCTGTCCACCCTGATGACAATCCCAACAAAGGCAAAAGCACTGACGGTCTGTACCCTAAACTTCTTCACCTTTCTGCTTACGCTATAGCTCTCCCACTGACCTGTCTTCTGGATTTCTCTTCTCACACGATGGTACCTGAGGCTTGGAAGTCCGCTACCATAGTCCCTCTTCCCAAAGGTGGGGACCCTTCAAATCCTAGCAACTTCCATCTTATTTCCTTGCTCCCTATCCTGGCTAAGGTCCGGGAACACCTGATCCTGGAGCAACATTCAGTCTTCCTTGACTCCTCCTTTTTCACCCGATTCCAGTCTGGTTTCCTTAAAGCCCACTCCGCTGCCACCTCCCTCCTCTGACTCCATTCTCACAAAGATACATCACCTCTGCTATCTTTGACAACCTGGCCAAAGCCTTCGCTGTCGCCCACTTCCTTCTTCTCTTCAAGTTGCCTGCAGCTGGCCTCTCCAATACTACGACCAGCTGGTTCCGGTCTTACCTCACGGGTCAGAATCAATCTGTCCTCCTCCCCTCCCAATCAACACAGGTGTCTCCTAAGGCTCGGTGCTTGGACCAGTTCTGTTCTCTGTTTTCCTGAATGATCTTCCTGACATCTGCACATTTGCTAGTATCCAAATGTATGCAGATGACAGTGTGTTATTCTTCTCCGTGAGTTCCCCTGCCGAAGTGACTGCCGGCCTTCAGCTGGACTTTAACAATGTCCAGCGCTGGTTTAGTGCTAACCATCTCTCTGAATGTCAAGAAAATGGTCTCTATGGCATTTGGCACCAGACAAAAGCTGGCCAGTTTAGACTTCACCCACTCCTTCCATACCCTGTCGGGTTCTGAACTGGATGATGTCCCCTCATTTAAGTACCTTGGGCTGTGACTAGACAAAAATCCAGACTTCGGTGTACACATTGATGCCATACACAAAAAAAGTCTCCCCAAGTTTGGTGCCGTGAACTGACACCGCAGCTGCCTGCCCATGTAAGCTAGGCATGAAATTGTCCAAATGATGATTCTCCCCGTCTCTTGCTTTGGGGACATTTCTACGGTTCTGCCCCTAAGACCACTCTAACCAGTCTGGACACACTCTTCAACTCCTTCTGTCACTTTATACTTGGCTGCCCTCCTCTCACCCACCACTGCAATCTTTATACATTGCTTTTCTTCCCTTCCCTGTCTGCCAAGACACCTGTCACACACACCGCTAATCTAGTAGGCAAGTACTGGCTCAGCTCTCTGCCATCTTACTTGTCCTGCCTCTGATCTATCCCACCTCCCTTGTGCTATTACCCACAGTCCTCCACAGACAGAATGCTTGCCCTCCTTCCTCAGTGTACATCATCTGGTCACGCCGTCTTCTTATACAAATTCCCCTAGCAGATGGAACTCTCTCTCCCCCTCGAAATTCGCTCTGCCCAGTCTTGCCCTTCCCTTGCACTCCTCCTTTGCAGACACACTGTTCACTGCTGCAGCTGCAATTAACCCTCTGCAAACCATCCCCTATTTTACTCCCTTTCCTTTTTAATTTTTCCTGCCTACCTCCTCCGACTTTATAGCCTCCTCTTTTTCCCCTTTTAACAATCTTTTCCTCTCTCCTGTTCCACTCCCCTTTAATTCCTCCCCTGTCACCCCTCAAAAATAGCCCCCCACTCCATCAGCACACCTTCCCTACTGACCTCCCAACTTTTCTCTTTCATTTACCTTCCTTCTGACCTTCTCCCCCTCAGTCGCCCCTCAAAAATTGCCTTTTTCTCTACCCCACCAGCACACCTTGTCTATCGACCTCCCAACTCTACCCTTCATCCACCTTCCTTCTGACCTCCTGTCACACCCCTGCTACCTCTTCACCTCAATTTTACCCTCACTCAACTGCTTCCTCTGCCCCTCTATTTCCCTCTCTCC
Organism: Neoceratodus forsteri; assembly: GCA_016271365.2. Classification (NCBI taxonomy): domain Eukaryota; kingdom Metazoa; phylum Chordata; order Ceratodontiformes; family Ceratodontidae; genus Neoceratodus; species Neoceratodus forsteri. Next base: position 1,808,985,116 of record CM057452.1, read on the forward strand.
ATCATCTTGCCAATTCCAAGTCCTCTTGCAGGGTTCTCAGAATCCTGAAGGGGAGTAGGTTTTGGCTACCTTTCTTCTCCCTTCTCCATCATCTTGCCTGTCCCCCCCCCCCCTTGCAGGGTTCTTGGCATCATGAGGGGGAGTAGGTTCACAGTCCCCTTGCAGGATTCTCAGTATCCTGAAGGGGAGTAGGATTTTGGCTACCTTTGTTCTCCTCTCTACTTCTTGCCAGTTCACCATCCCCTGCAGGGTTCTCAGCATCCTGAGGAGGAGTAGGTTTTGGCTACCTTTCTTCTCTTCCCCCAACACCCACCTCCACCCTTGCTTGTTTACTCCCTCACATTTCAATATAGCACTTGTGCTTGTATTTTCATATGTATGATTAACTCATAAATGGTGTCCTAAATGTATTAAGTGTACCCATTCACTGTTCGCACTTATAATGTCTTTGTTTTATTGACTTGGCTTGTTATGGATGTATTTGTTTTGTACACTGTCCTATACTGTTTGTTTTTTTTGCTCTTTTCCCTATGTAACCTCCTCCTCCCAGGACGCTTCTGGAAACGAGCTGTTCTCAGCTCATGTTGTCTTTCCTGGTGAAACTTTTCTAAATTAAAAATATATACCTTACTATGCTCATACTATACTTGGGTCAAATTTTATTTCTTTGTGTAGTTCTGGAGTCCGCAAGGACACTGAAAGAGTGGAGCTGGTATAGAGAAGGGCAGCCAAAATGGGGAGGGGATTGCACGAAGCTATACGAGGAAAGGCTGTAGGTACTCAACATGTACTCCATGGAAGAGAAGGGAATGAGAATGTGACTGAAACCTTCAAGTTCCTCGCAGGAGTGAACATGGTGCAAATGTAGGGTCTGTTTCGGTGAAAAGAAGGCACTCGAACAAGGGTGCAAAGAAGCTGAAGCAGGTAAGTTTCGGAGAGATGTGCAGAAATACTTCTTCATGGAAGGGGCACTGGATGACTGGGGCAGCCTGCTAGAGGAGGTAGTGGGGACAAAGAGTGTGGGGAGCTTCAAGCATGTGTGGGGTAGGAACAGGGGCAAGTTTAGTAGAGGAACAGGGGAGGGAGTGATACCAGTGACAAACTAGAGTCAGTGGTGACGGACAAGGGGCAGACTGGATGGGCCTAAAGGTCCTTTTCTGTCTCAAAAAATCTGTTTCTACTAGCCAGGTGCTGCAGCCTCATCCCTCAAATAAGCTTTCTGATGACATGAAGTAGGAAAGTGGACCGCAGGTGCTGTTTATACATAGTACTAGGATTGGAGAAGGGGAGATGTCTAAATGTACATTTAGTAACTTCGCTGGCAGTTCTGCATGTAGGATGCCAGCAGAGTTGCTAAATAAATCATATTATTGCCTGGAGACTCTCTTTGAAATCTGAACTTTACTTTGCTTAACCTTGATACAAAAATGGCCGCCCAGGCATAATTGTGATATGTACATTTAGACAGTCCCTTTCCCCTGATCTTATTACTGTGTACATAAAGCACCTGTAGCCCAGTTCCCTGCTTCATGTCATCAGAAAACTTACTTTGACAAGGAGGGGGCTGCAGAATTGGCAGCCACTTGACTTGTACGTTAGCTAAATTAAGACTAAATTAGCTCCTTGGGCAGATAACTACTCGGTATTAGTTGCCTGCCTGGATTGTGTGAGCTTCTCCTTAAAGAGCAGTTTCCTAGTAGCTGCTCCCCCCAGCGTAGTGCATAACTGACCTAGCCAGGAATCATTTTCTGAAATCATGCTGTGAAATGCTCTGTTTTGACAGTTATATCCCTTGTAATTTTAGTTTCTGACTGTGCCGAGAAAAACTGACCAACTTCCCTATACACAAGCCACACCTCCACGCTGGCCCACGCAGCCCCGGTTTATGATGTCACAGAGTGAAGGCTGCATGTGCGCACTCCATTGTGTTCTATGGGGGCGATATTTCGATGCATTTTTATACCGCTTAAAGTTGCAATTGTAATAAAACAGAGCGACTGATCGACTAATAGGGTTCCTATTACTCGCTCAGCATAATTTCAGAAAACGACTCCTGGCCAGGTCAGTTATGCATTACGCTGGGTGGAGCAGTTAGTACTTGTACTAAGAAGCTGCTCTTTAAAGAGCGCCTTTCGTGGTATTAGTGCCCACATCTATGAAGGACCCTTATAGGCTCAGGAGCTCAATGATATAAAAAAAAAAAAAAAGTATCTTTTTTTTTGTTTTAATGAGAGAGAAGAAATTGTATTTTGGCTCTGAGGAGCTTGGCAGTCGATCCTTGCACTTCCCTTGTTTGGATGCACGCCCCCATGCTCTCCCATATTCTTACATCGCAGTGTGCTTGCACAGGGGCGTGCTCCATATGCATGTTTGGAGCGTGACCCCCGTGCTGGCACATTGTGATGAAAGAAGATGGGAGAGCTTTGGGGCATGTCTCCAAACCAGGAAGTGCAAGGGATCGACGGCTCAGCTCCTTGAAGCCAAAATACGATTTCTTTCCTCCTGAAAATGCAGTTATATAAATTTTTTTTATTGAACTCTGAGCCAGTTAAGGGCCCTTTTTGGCCTTTGGGGTTATTTTGTAATAAAGCACGGAAGATGCTCTTTAAAGGGTCCAACAGGAACTTTTGATCCCTTATTGCAAACTTGTAAGAAAGCAGTGCCCTAACTATAGGGAAAAACAGGACAGACATGTACATTTTTAAAATACATAAGAAAATAATGGGAAGTACCTAAATAAACACAATCCCCATCTGTACCTGTCCATTGAGAAATGTAAAAAGTTAAAATGTCCCCTTATAGGCGAATAAACTGAGTTCTTGCACTTGTCTAGTGATTATGCTAGGAATTAAGTCTGAAAAAAAATTCCAAGAGCCAAAAATAAAAGCCCTAATGTGTCCCTTCAGGTTTGCTCTCTGCCAGCTTCCACCTGCTCTGAATCCAAAAGTGGTCTGTGTAGCACAGTGGCACTTAGTAGATTGCAGACACCAGTGACATTTCCTGAACTGGCCCCAGTTTTTAAGAGTAGTGGGTTAAATAAAGTGACCTTCACTTTGCCAGTGCTAAGAGGCCCTGGAGCTTGGAAATCAAGTTGGTTGTGTGACTATTGTTCAACAGTGTGTCATCTTGGCAAACATTGGTATGGGGTGAACAGCAGGCACAAGAGGAACAAAAATGGAGAAAAAAAATAATAAAGAGCTGCTTGAAATCTAGAGTGGCATCTGTTTTAAAACCAGCATTTGTCAATGCCGAATGTTTGCTTACTGGCATTGGTAGTGCAGCAGTTAAAGAGATGCATAATAGGACTGGCAGTGAAGTATTGAACTAACGCTAACCCCCCCATCCCCACCCTGCAGAGACTGACGGGCGTTGGGGGATGTGCCTTTGTCATCTGCCATAAGGCTGATGCCATTCCACCTCACTCCACCCTGCAGACACCGACAAATGTCGCGGTGTGCCTTGGGGTCTTCAGCCCTTACGCTCACCCCATTCCATAATGAAATAAGCGGAGATGGGTGCAGTATAGAAGAATGGGGTGAACGTTGGGGCCGAAGACCCCAAGGTACACCTCTATGCCTGTCACTGGCTGCAGGGTGGGGTTGGAAAGGTATGAGCATTACCGCCACCGACCCCAAGTCGCACCCCCAGTGCCTGTCAGTCTCTACAGGGTAGGGCATTATGGTTGGAAACCCTAACGCCCTGGGCGTTGTTTGGTATTTTCGCTCCAGATTTCAACATGGGCTTTTTGGGACCCCACCTCAAGAACAGTGGCACTGTCATTTTGTTACTCAATCCCGAAAAGTGATTTCACAAAGTGACTATGCCATTCTGCGCCACAGGTGAGAAAAAGCATTTCAGGCTGGATGTGAAAAATGCCAGCTGTACTGTTCATGAAGAGGTGTGAAAATATGAAAAACTGGTGAAGTTGCGAGCGTGTGTTGAAACAGCGCAATGCGTGCCCGTAACAATCATTTTTTGGACCTTTTTTCACCAAATTTTCAACATGGGCATTCTCGGACCTCCCCTCATGAACAGTGGTACTATGATTTTGTTAATCTGTGCTGAAAGTCTATTTCTCACAATGACCATGCCGTTCTGTGCCACAGGTGCGACAACACGTTTCAGGCAGGATGTGAAAAATAACAGCTGTACTGTTCATAAGGAGGTGTGAAAAATGGCAGTGATGAAAATCTGGAGTGAAAATATTAAAAGTTGAAGTTACGAGCGTGCGTAGAAACTGTGCAATGCACACTCGTACCACCGTCCTTTCTTGGAATTTTTCACCAAATTTGCAACGTGGGATTTTTGGGACCCCACCTCATGAACAGTGGCACTGTCGTTTCATTACTCTGTCCCGAAAGGTGATTCCACGCATTGTCCACTAAATCACCTTTCGGGAAAGAGTAATGAAATGACAGTGACATGTTCAAGAGGTGGGGTCCCATAAACCCCATGTTGAAAATTTGGGGCAACAATTCCTAAAAATGGCTGAGACATCAACCTAAGTTGAAACCCCCCATTGACTTCCATTATACAGCGCTTGGCTCAAGTCCTCAGTTCATCTTTGAAGAGTGCAGATGTGTCCTGCTCCAGAGAAGATCACTGCTCCTGATCTCCGGAGAGTAAGCATGGGTGAGGGGGGATGTCGGGAGGGGGGTGCTCAGTGGGAAGGGGGACTGGGGAGACGACAGTGGACCATTTGTCTTTTTTACAGGAAAAAAAAACACACTGAGGGGACGGTTTTCTTTCTTTTACAAGTTTTTAAAAAATTAATTTACATTTCAGCACACTGGGGCGGGCTTCTAGTGTGCCACAGTAGTGGTGGTGGGCATGCTGACACAGGGATTGGGCACCCTGATGTCTGCAGATTACAGACTGGTTTTGGAGAGGTGCATCCGACACCGGGAGTGGGCATCCTGGTGTTGGAAACATTTTGGCACACTGGGGTGGGCTCCCAGTGTGCCACATTAATAGAGGGATACATGCTGACATGGGGACTGGGCAGCCCGATGTCGGCTTTCCTTGGAGTGTGTGGCAGGCAACTCGAGCTGCGGCTCGTTACTTGTTTCACCAGAAAAGGCACACAGAACAAACAAGTTGTTGGCTGAGCAAGGGTCAGGGACAGAGTGCTGGGTGGCAGGAGCCGATAAGGTTGAGAAGGAGGGAGGAGGTGCCACTGCAGTGACAAAACTGTTAGTGATTGCAGTGGCAGATTCGTTTCAATTCCTTGGCTGTCTTTGAAGTTGCTGTAATTGGCAGCTTCCCCCTTGATTGGTGGCTGAGGGACACGCCCAGTAAAGCATGCACTGCATTGGCCACAACACTGAGAGACACCTGAAATGTGGTACTGTCACAAGATGTTTCTTGTGCATGCGCACAAGTAAATGTAACAAAATTGATCTGTCCTACGTGAAGTGTGTGTGTAGGGTCTGTACCAGACTGTAAAATGAGTTTATTAGGATAGAAATTTTCATAGCGCCCTTCTAGAAACCCAGATTGGTACATGGCACAGTCAAATACATAATAACATTACAAAGTACAGTCAAGTGCAATGAAAATGGACTTCAATTTGACCCCACTTTTTTTTTTTCTTCCTAATTGATGCCAGATGTCTTCCAGTTTATTTTGGTGGTAAAATTTTCTGTTTTCATTATCATTTAAGAATTTTATGAACGTTTTAAAGTAATTATTTCTCAAGAAAAAAGGATGTCCATCTCATTTTTGCATAGAAATAATATTGAGAACCGGAGGCGGGTCAGAAACCAGACAATGCAAATGGACAGTGCACAGCATAGGAAGCATCCAGAAAACCAAAATCAACAGTTCTGCCAATATTTTTCATAACCATAGCAAAAAATTAGCTTTTTGGATTAATTTTTTTCGTTGCACTGCTGCTTTAAACGTATACCATTTAAATGAAAATCCCATTTAAACACATAACTGTTAGTTATCTTGATTCCTTTCCTATTTTCAGAATGTTATTTAGCCTGTTTAATTGCATAATTGCCACCTGTATAAATGTATAATTTTTTCAGCTCACTAAGCTCAGAAAGTCACTGACTCTCCCCTCCCTCCTTCTCCCTCTACCTGTCACCGCAGTATTAGCTGGTACAGTATCACATTTCACCTCCGTCTCTGAGCCGTCAACAGTCTGCACCCTGTTACCTAATTAACACCCAGTTACACCCTTGCTGGATTACAGGATGACCTTTAAATGGAATGCTCAGTCAGATGTTTGAGACGGAAGCACCTCCTCGTAAAAAAAAAAATGATCTGTCACTTGCAGACAAGGTTAAGGCTCTCAATATGCTGTCTAGCCCTGGCACCTCGCAAACTGATGTGGCTAGAAAGATGGGAGTTTTCGCAATTGCAGATATGCTGGCCTGTCAAGAATCGGGACAAAGTAATACAAGAATACCAGAGCAATGGCAGTCTTTTCAGGAAGCTCAAGCAGGACAGTGTCATGGCAAAGAAACTGCCATTGAAGATGCCTTGCTCCAGTGGTCTGAACATGCCGGAGTCACTGACATGCCTGCCTCCGGTCCCTTACCGCAAGGAAAAGCAAAGACACTTGCAGAGGCAATGGACAGGTCTGATTTTGAGCCCAGTAATGGCAGGCGATACCATTGTAAAGTCTGCCACATCATCATCTTTAAGTGGACACATGGAGAAAAAAAGGATGCTGATAGTGGCTCAGCAGACCACTAGGTTCAGTCTCTGCTCTCAAAGATCCTCGCCGAGTACTTGTTGGACTGTGTTTACAACGCCGATGGGACAGCGATGTTTTGTCATGCTACACCTGATGGCGCACTAACTTTCAAGGCGGGTAGCATTTCAGGCTCAAAAAAATCTAAAGAGCATCTTACTGTAATGACATGTGGCAATATGGATGAGTCTGACAAGTGCAAGTTTATGGTGATCGGCAAGAGCCATAATCCACAATGCTTCTGTGGTGCTAATGTGGGGCAGCTGCTGCTACTTTCAGCTTAAACAGAAATGCCTGGATGACCACTGAGTTTTTCAGTTAATGGGCAAAGGAGTTAAATAAGGACATGCACCGAAAGCAAAAAAAAAAAGGTAGCCCTCGTTGTTGAGAATTGTACAGCCCACCCCCAACTTGATCTTTCCAATGTACAGCTTGGTTTCAGTCCACCAAACACTACGTCCTGAATCCAGCCTATGGATCAAGGAATCGTTACAAGCTTAGTGTTAATACAGGAGAAGGCTGCTCAGTACAGTAATTGCTGCTTTTGACAGCAATCAGGCCGTGTTGTCTACTGAATTTGTGAGGAAGATTTCCTTGTTAGAAGCAATACACATGCTTCACCAGGGTTGGTCTGAGGTCAAACAAACTACCATTGAGAACTGCTTTAAACAAATTCCTGTCAGATCCACTACGGCTGCATGATGAAGTTTGTGAAGAAAATGGTCAGACTAGGATGGCCCCTGTGGTCCTTACCTAGTGTCAAATTGTATGTTTATGAGGGTAATGTAGTCAGTTGCTTTGGAAAATATGGAATGTTAATACACCGAGAGCTATCTTTTCTGCCATATTGCCAAGTCTGATGGTAAATTCTGTTTAAATTACACCAAGACTAGATGTAATTAAATATTTTGTTACAAAACAAGGGCACTTAACATCACCTGCTGAAAGCCAGGAGACTAGCTGGGGATAAATAATGGTGTGCGTAAGACTCATATTTAGTCCATTGTGTGATCCCTAACATTGTACTGCTAGGTGCAAGATCTTAAGGAGCCGTTAATCACACCTGGGCATCTGGAACAATGGCAGACGTTAAAAGAAATTAACATGCCCAATTATTCCAGAGAACACGAGCACTGCTATGAAATCCCTTATCTGCACTTACTGCTCCCCTTGACAAATTACCTGGGTCTTGTATGATTGAAGCCTCCCAACCTCCACCACCTACAACCAAGTATACACTACCACTGCATTGATGCTAGACCACACATAACTAAAACATAGAAAGGTGACAGCAGAAGGTGACATGGGGTCCATCTAGTACACCCATTTTTGTTTCTGTGGCATTTGCTGAAAGAGCAGCTGACATCAGCAAAACAATGCTGATTGTGTGATTCCTTGGAGTGGTACATATAAAACATACCGTTCAGTTCTGAATTACACTCCCGTTCTTCTCGCAGCTGTTTTTTTTTCCATGTGAATAACTATACAGACTTGACCTGGTGCACAATGAAGGAAAATTATATATATAATATATAGCCAAGCTTTATTCCAATCTGGAGACCGAGAGCTGCTGGGCGGGTGTTATGACACACAAAAGCATTCCCACAAAGACATGCAGTCCCAAGTACCATGCCCCCATCTAATGCTGTTACATTTCACATTACTTACAAATTGAAACAGCACAGAGCAAATGTTAAAAAAATGCAGATCTGTGAAATAATCTTTCAGCCTATCTCGATCGGTGTCCACTTTAATTCCCAGCACCAGCCATAACCTGCGATAAAGAATGGGGGATTATTTCACAGATCTGCTTTTTGTAACATTTGCTTACTGCTATTTCAGTTCATAAGCCTTGTAAACCACAACAGCAGTACATGGGGACCCACGAAAAGAAAGGGAGCACGTCACTTCGCTCCCGTTATTTCACTCCGCGACAACTGGCTCCCGATGACTCACTCCGGTGACAGTTGGCTCCGAGATAACCTGCCCCTGACAATTGGCTCCCTACTGACAGCCAGTTGTCACAGAGTGAATTTCACACTGCTTCTTGTCAGTTGTGGTAGGCTAAACGGCTGCACGGTGCTAGGCAAAGATTCTGATTGAATAAAGTAGGGTTGAAAGAAAGTCGGAAGTCAGGAGGTCTTGTAACATTCGTTGGGGAGGTTGTTCCTTTGGGCAGTTAAAATGTATTAAATGATTTTCAGAGGCTAGTATGTAAGAAGGGTTACCATAGTACATACCGAGCATTGCTAATGGAGTATTTATTGAAGCTGCCTCAGTCACCTCCGAGGTCACCATTTCCAGGTACATAGTTTAACTTCCAAACTTTAGAAGTGCAAGAAAAGGGTTCTGATTGCAAAACAGGTCCATTTCATCAGGCAACTTTCAATACTAAGCAATGGCAATGCAGTTTTTAAGCTGGGACTGGCTTTTAAATTATTATTTTTTTTAATTGTAAACTAGGTTGAGCTCTATGGGCTGCTACCCCCCCCCCACGAGCTGGTGTGCTGCATGCATGGCGTGCCAGACATATCGGTAGCTACGCCCTTGTTGTTAAGGGGAAGGGACAGAAATGGCAGGGATGCAGAAATGTACAAAAAAAAGCGCCATAAAAAAAAACAAAAAAACGCCCACTGTGATATAGTGCAGTGCTGTATAGTGGTTGATTTGCGTTTTCTGTATGTTAAGCTAGGAGTTAGGTTATGTCTGCCTTTGTCCAGTATATGTAATGGGAGATTCCGTTTATGGCTTTATATTTCTCATCCAGCATGTATTTAGGCCAGACAGCCAGCAGATGCGGGGATCGCATATAGAAAACGAAAAGAATGTTGCCTAGAGGAGAAATTCATGGTACCTTGCTGTGTAATGCAAGTTCCAGGCCAGGACAAGACTGGGCTGTGTCAAGCAAGCACATGACAGCATGGCGACGAGTTTTGCAACCCCGAGAGGGCAGTAGCCTAACGTATGCTTGAGATGGGTAGTGTTGCAGGGGCATTGCAGCATATGACAAGTTTTTGATGGGGGTGAAATATCAAAGTAACAGGTAATTTAAACAGCAGCTGACGTCTTCTGGAGAACTTAAGCAAAACATATTTAGACCTAGTCCGGCTTCAGTCCTGAGTCGTCCTTTGCAGTGCGGCTATAGCAAAAGCCGAAAGGCTCCACGGTGAGCAGATTTCCTGTCTGTTTGACTGCTGTTAAGGGGAGGGGACAGAAATGTATAAAAAAAAAAAAACCACGCACTGTGATATAGTGCAGGGCTTCAGTCCCTAGGGACAACAAGGGAGGATTGCTTCTTAGGGGAGGGTCAGGCGGTGGAAAAACAGTTCCACGGACGGAAAACATGACGTCAGCCCTTTTCTACCTGCAAAATGTCTGCAGGGCTGAATGATGCCTGGATCAAATGGGAATTCCACTCCTAACATGTGTTGCTTAAGCAATGAGGCACGACAGGGTGTGGGTCATTACAGGCTATATGCCACAGTCATGTGATGTGTTTTGACCAATGAGGTTACAGGATTTTCATACCCATTGTATAAAACAATTTATAGGTTGCCAATATTCTTTCAAAGCAGGACAGTCCATAAAGATATGTATTAATGAGCCTTCAGCCGATTTACATCTTTGTCATTTGTCTGATATATCAGCATTAAAGTTATTTAATTTTTAAGGAATATAATATGTTCTGTGAAATATATTAAACTGAACCATTAGTAGCCATAACCCTTTTAACCTGATATTTATTTAATTGATGATATACTGAGTGCTGTGCAGAAGTGTTTTTTTTGTTTTTGTTTTACCCAGGAAATTTATCAATTTTCAGATTTTCATGTTGGAATTTTGCAAAACTCGTCCGGAAATTTCATGAACATATTTTGAAAAACAAGTTCTTTTATAGAAAACATTCATGAATGGTTTTCCCCTCCCGCAAGAAAAATGTCCTGCAGTATTTATGAATATTAGCAAAATATGCAGGTGATAACGAACTCAAAGAAATCTCTTACTGTTGCATTTGTTTGAGATGTTGCCATTTTTCATTTCATGTGTTTTGTCACATTGAAAAGTAGCAGAAAACACTGGTACACTACAACACACTTTTGTGAAAAGGTGACGCAAAAATAATTTACTCTGTGTACTTAGGCAGATGCAAAACATCATTTCACACAGCGCTATATTAAAACACCACCTCCAAAATATCAGCTGTCAGCACTGGGTCTGCCGTTTTATCATTTCTAGGTTCTGTCATCATTCCAATTCCCTTCCAGTCATCTTTCCAAGGCAAACAACTTGATTGGGGATTGTGGTGACATTCAGGGCCCTGGCCATTGATTTTCGTTGCACCGGCAGGTGTAGGAATGATAGCTGTGTTACTGCTTTGTTTGAATTAAACACAATGCCAATAAATGTCTAAAACTAAGTACTGCTGTGATTTTTGCTGTTAGTGTCTGAATTACATCATGGGTAAAGGATCTGGGTAAATATATACTTCTGGTTTGGGGGAATGACTAAACACTCACCACAATGGTAATGACCTGACTTACGGTGTTTTCCTAGCTTCACCAGTGGGTGGTGTGGGAGCTGGGGGTTCTAAAACGAAGATGGAAACTAATGCTTTCTGTGGTTTGTTTGATACCATACCACCGCAACAGAGATCAAGGTAAGTCTAGCATCATGAGTATTTTAAACATGCCAAAAAAATATTTTGTTGCCTCAGGGTGACTAAACGTATCCACTTAAATAACCCACTAATTGTCTGTTGCAGAGCTATACAGATGCTAAGTGGCCGTCCTAACAGTATTTTGTTCTTGAAACTTATTCATATTTGCAAATGTTTTCTGGCAAATGTTAAATGACTGATGGAGTTTAAATTGACTTGTTTCTTTTTTAAGGTACAGTATGTGTGTGCCTGTATGTTTACGTGGACAATCTAAACTGACTGTGACTATATAACTAAAATAAATACTGTACCATTGGCCATTAATATGTTTCAGCAGGTCACTCCCCTTAAAGGGGATCATTCCCACACAGTGGCCATCATGGTTGAAAGTTCATGAGCGACACTTTCAAACAAGGTATTGGGCTTGCCTGTAGCTGGCAGCAGTTCAGATATATCCGACAATGTCTATCCAATACTTTTACTACTCTGACACAATTTCTGGAACATTACGTTGTCATGCAAGAATAAGCTGTGACTGGCTACACTGTAGTGTAGTTAGCTATACTTTATCTCTTCCTGACGTCACACGGTTCCATACCACCCATCCCGAAACCAACTTCACGGGCAGAGCCCACCCCGCTAAACCTTGCGCTTCTGACATTTCCACCCCTGCTAAGCACTGGTGAAGCTCCGAGGGCCGCCACCACTGATGCGCATGCTGCTGGTTGAGGATCGGAACGAAGTCATCCTGGCTTGTATCCTGGAATGCGTCTATGAGGCAGAGAACAAAATCTTGGCAGTGATGGAGGAGCAACATGTGGCAGGTAGAAGGGGATGGGATCCCTCTGAGGAGCTAGCCAGCATCTGGCCCTTTTAACCCCTCTTCAGTTCGGCTAGTTGTGACCAGAAGGGGAAGGGAGGGCCAGCACCTATCAATTGGGATGGGGAGGAATAGGTGTGGGGGTGGGGTGACCGGACTGGAAGTCACCCTTCTGGTTCTATCTGTTTCGGCTAAAAGCTTAGGTTCTCAATATTTCTCTCCAGAACCAAGCCCACACCTACAGAAATGCTATGAACTGCTCTGGGCTATGTACTTGCCCCGACCACCCCGCCCCACTTAGCCCAGTTGTGCTTTGCAAACTCTCCATGATCATCTGTTTTTCAGTGAACTACATTTAATTAAAAAATTGAATGTTTCTTAATTATGTGATAACCTTTTCAATCATTTTTCAGTTGACTGATTATGAGACCTCATATCTATCACCTCTGCATATAAGCAACACCCCATAGATATCTCAGATCATCATTTACAAGGTCTAAGCTAAGTCAAAATTATTCGGTACCTGCTTGGAAAACCTCAGACCAAATGGGGTACATTAAAGAAAAAAGTGGAGCGGGCTCATGAGACATTTTTAAAAAGTACCAAAAAAACAGGTTAATCTGCCAGTTTGACAGGTAGGAAGACATCAACCCATTTAGTATTCTTCCAAACCAGTAACAAAATAAAGTTTAGTGACTATGGCATTGGAAAGGGCTGGTACAGATGCAGACCCATTTGTCTGATTCCTGCCAATACTACATCTCGACATGGGATTCTTTGCTATCAGTCAGAAGGATTACAGCAATTATTCAACTCGGAAAACTCAGAGAAACACATGTTTTCATTGCCTAGAGTTAGACCAACACAACATTGTTTTTATATTTCCACGAGAATTTTTGTGAACTGCATTATGTTGTATTGGTACTGATCACATTTCCATTTTAGTGTTACAGCAACTGAGAGCAAACGCCAGTAAGAACACTATAAGGGTAAAAGTTATGAAGAAATGTAGACAAAATACTATAGGAAACCAGAGCATTATGCCATTAAACTGGTAGCAATATAAATAAGGATAAGAAAATGAACTTGAATCAGCACACTTGTACGTACAGTAGGTTAAACGATAAGAGAATTTTCTTGTGAAGTTGGTACAACAGCTTCAGCACAAATACTGTAAGAACATTACATATAGGCAAATTGAGAGGGAGATTCTGTGCAGATGCTCCAGTCACAAATTTGCTTCTTCTTTCACGGGAGGAGTGGGATACGAGGTGATCCATTCCACCATCGAAGAAAATGTACCGCTAAAAATATTGCCGAGATTTAAACAGAACAAAAAGAAGCGTCAGTAAGTGACTTTTCATTTTCCCCAAAACGTTGACATGAAGTTTACCTTTAGCAGCAAGGTTATTTGAAATATAGTCTGATTTTGAGAGGCATGGACATGGGGCGTTGCGCCGCTGGGGGAAACGCGAGACGAGATTATGGAGTTTGGGGCAGCAGGCACACAGGGTTTCAGCTCTTCTCCACCTCTGCATCACAGAAACACAAACTTGACACCAACTACGTCCATTTCGCGAAACTAACTGGCACCGGGAAATTGGGGCTGGTGTAGACCTGGAGGAAAAGGAAAGGTTAGTTTGCATCCATTGCTGTGTGCGTGTTCTGCTGCATCGCTGTTATTCAGTTGTCATTATTTATTATACATTTTGTGCTAGACGGGCCTGCGTGAAGCTGGTTGCTCTGTGATTGTGCTCTGATGACTTTCGCTTGCAGTCTGCCAACTATGTGATTCTCTCTCGGTTTTGCTTTATAAATTGCATCATTTGAAGAAGGAAAAAAAACAAAAACCTGGGGGACTGCCCTTAGAAGGGTGGGGTGAATGCTTATTTTTCCTGTGTCCCAGACCTCTAGATTAATTGGTTTGGAAAATAATTCAGTATTGGGATACAGGAGCTGCATAACATCTGATTTTCTCTGTGTGGTGCGTTAGTTGTATTCTACTGTATGTGGAAGGAGCGCCTGGGGCAAAGTGATTAAGTGTGGCAGGTTTGACTGGAGGTCTGTGGCTGCAATCTTTTTTTTTTTTTTTTGGTGGGGGGGCTGGGGCGGTGTTCAGAAAATTTGTAGCATAGCCTTCTGCTGACAGTGAAAGTGAGAGAACATTGTGGTGGGAATGGGAGGATGACCGGACAACGTTATGTGGTATAGCAGCTGACGCCTTCAGGAGAACTTCAGCAAAACATATTTAGACCTAGTCCGACTTCAGTCCTGAGTCATCCTTTGCAGTGTAGCAGTAGCAAAAGCCGAAAGGCTCCACAGTGAGCAGATTTCCTGTCTGTTTGACTGCTGTTAAGGGGAAGGGACAGAAATGTACAAAAAAAATGGCCATTAAAAAAAAAAAAAAAAAAAATTCCCACTGATATAGTGCAGTGCTGCAGTCCATAGGGACATGGGCGGATTGCTTCTTGGGGGAGGGTCAGGCGGAGGAAAAACAGTTCCATGGACGGAAAACATGACATCAGCCCTTTTCTACATGCAAAACATCTGCAGGGCCCCGCCCATGCAGCGTGTAAAAAAAAAAAAAAAAAAAAAAAAAGCAGGATCCCATATGGATAGTGCTGAAGAAGGGGGACCAGTAGAGATTGTGGCATCACCTGAAAATATGCCAGAGGAAGTCTTGACAGCTTTGTGGCTTCTGATGACAACCTACAATGTACATGACTACTCATGGATGATACTGCTGCAGGGGCTGAAAAAGAGGAGCCAGAAGATGATAGTGAAGCTGAAGAGGAGCCCCTTGCCCCACCATCAGCAAAAGATGGCCGAAAATTGCTGCTGGTAATCAGACACCACATAGAACACTATGCCACTAGTGAAACTGATTACGAACATACATCATTTGCCAGTAGAAAAAGGCCTAGTGGTCTAGCAAGTCTGCTCGAATGTGCAGCTAGCACCCCTTAATCTACAGCTGCCCCTTTCTTGCCCTGGCCCAGGCCCTTTTGAAGCAGCCCACTGTTCTTCTGGATACCAATTCTGCTGTTAATGCATTCCACCCAGCTATCACCCTCTCTGTAAAAAGGTATCTCCTCATCTCCCTCCTGATCCTTCCTCCCTTCAGTCTCATATCATGGCCCCAGGTGTCCCTCCGTACTGGTCTTGCTTATTTCTTTCATGTACTTGAAGGTTTCAATCATATCCCCCCTGTTCCTCCTCTCCTCCAGCGAGTACATGTTCAACTCCTTCAGCTTCCTCTCGTATAAGTCCCCATGCCCCTGGATCATCTTTGTCGCCCTGCGCTACACCCTCTCCGGTAACTTAATGTTCCTCTTCAGATATGGGCGCCAGTACTGCAGGCAGTACTCCAGGTACAGTCTAATGATCTATACAGTGCAGGGTTTTATTTAACTCTAAAAATTGATTAGCGTTTTGCTCATAAAAGTGCTAAAACATTGTAAAAATGCATAGCACTTGCCTCACTGTGTTTAACAAACATAACACTTCTAGAAAACCTATATAAATATTTTCTGTACAGTTAGCATTGTCCCAAGAAAAAAACTGCTAATCAATTATTTAAAACCCTGCAGTGACAGAATCACCTCCCCCTTCCTCGAGGATATACCCCATGCAGTGCAACCCAGCATTTTGTTGGCTTTTGCAGCTGCTTTTCCTACATTGTGCCAAGTTGTTATTTGATCCCCTGTAATGAGCACCCACAGATCCTTCTCCTCCTCTGTCTTGGCTAGCTACACTCCCCCCAGCTGGCAACTCTTCTTTGGATTTTTGGCCCCAAAATGCAGCACCTTGCACTGTTTGGCATTGAACCCCAGTTGCCAGGTGTCCAACCAGGTTTCCAGCTTTGCCAGATCATCCTGCAACCCCTGCCATCCCCCTAGGTAGTCGTCCAACCACCGCTGCCATCTTGGTGTCGTCAGCAAACAGACTGGTCTTGCTCTTGATGGCCAATGATGTGTCTGCAATGAATATCCCAAACACTGGTCCCAATGCCGAGCCCTGCGGAACACTGAAAGTCACTACCCTTGGGGATGAGAGCTCCCCACCCATCACCACCCTCTGTTGCCTTCCCTGAAGACAGTTCCCTGTCCATCTCACCAGCTGTTACCAGGTGTACTATCAGCTGGAGAATTTCTGCCCGTGGTCAGCAGCAGAGAACATGCGCTAGGCCAAAAATCAGAGAAATCTATCAGAGAAATCTATCAAAGAATCAGCCTCCCTTATCCCTGTACACACTGATCCCCAGTCTGCAACATAAATTGAAATATAGTGCAGTAGACTTCCGGTAACGTCATGGAACTGCAAGGAGCTTAGCGTTTAGAGCTCCCTATCCAGTCTATTGATCTAACCTCCTAAATAATACAACAAAAAATGTCGCAGCTCAGGAGGGAAGCAAATAGAAGGCTACTGAGCCAGAAATTGAACCAGAGGGAAAGAAAAGAGCAGGATGACACCCACTTGCTGTAGGACTCCCTCTCGTAGATCTCTCTCCCTGGCGAGCTCCCTACACGGCTGATACGATACAGACGGAGAATTGGACCAATTGTCTCATGCTAGATTCGAAACCCTTCTAAATGAGATCTGCGAATCCAGATCGAAAAATAAGCTGGAATTCAAAGCTGCCAGAAAACAACTAACTACCCTTGAAACTCACATAGGTTCAATTGAAGAGCGAGTCACTGAAAAATGAAGTCTACCACTCAGCTCACTGAAATATTGCAGGCCCTGGTACAGCTATCTGAAGAGCTACAGTCAAAATGTCTAGACTTGGAAGGCTGATCCCGACGAGACAACCTCCGCCTATACGGCCTCCCCGAAGGCATGGAAACCACCCCTATAGCTCCCTTCATAGACAGTTTGTTAGAAGATATATTGGACTTGCCTAACTCCTACACATTTCATATAGAGAGAGCACACAGATCTTTACAGGCAAAACCTATGGATCCTTCAGCCCGACCTCGCTCTGTTGTATTCAAACTAAGCTCATTTAGTGACAAAGAAGATATCCTGCGGCGAGCCTGGGTGAAGAAAGAAATAAAGTACTTGACCCACAGATTATTTTTGGATCATGACTACCCGCAAGAAGTGCAGCAACAGAGGCTCCGGTACCTCCCAATTCTGAGGTCCCTCCAAGAAAAGGCGATCTGTTTCCATACTCCTTACCCAGCTAGATTGTGGATTTTCTGGGAGGATGGGGTGAAAATGTATTCCACGGCTGAAGAAGCAACAGAGGCCTTAAAAGAAAGAAAAATACAGATACCAGAAAACCTGAACCAAAATATTGGGAGGTTTGCAGTGCAACTAGAACAGGAAGACAATGGGCACCAAAATACTGCAGCATGGAGAAGCACTATGCATATTGCAGAAAATACTCAGCAAGAAGGGTGACAAGGCAGACAGACCAACCGGAATCGTAAACTCTCCAGACGAACTTACCAGTAGCCGAAAACCAAGGCAAAATTCCCCCAGGAACTCTCTCTGTCTCCTATAACCAGAGGACTAGCAAGAGATAAGTTCTCTTGTTTATATTTAACACTACGAGCTCTAGTCCACTGGAGAAGCCGACTAAGAGAGAGAAACTGTGTTGGTCACCAAAGGATCTAGAGACTCAAATGTCCATATTAACATATAATATTACAAGTTACAGTTTTGGCAGCTCGGATCATCTGACACAAGTTGGTCTCTAACAAGGAGTAAAGTCTGCATTATTTGACAACAAATGTTTCGAACTAAATGGAGATCATTCCCCCCATTTATCCTCCACTGGCTGCTTTGTCTGCCTAATTAAGTGTTAATCTTGTTGTTTATCCTCCAGGCAGAGACGGGGCAGCACTTAAGGATGTTAAGACGAACAAGTTAAATAAGACTATCAATCATGACTAATGTGTGGGGGAGGGACCAGATTGGGAATTAAAACGAAGCTGGGAGGGGGACGAAAGAATTACAATGCCCCTGAGTATATATGGGTATCATTTCATTTATAAAGGATATGTGTGGTCCTTTGAGCTCCCAACTTCTCACTAAAGGATCTACACAAAATTAGAGGGGGAAGGGATCCTAATTTAAGGCATAAGAAAAGGGGAAATAAGCTGAATGGCAGTAAGAGACTGAACTACTAATCTCCAGTACTTGCCAGAGGTGTTTTAGCCTATAATAAGCTGAATCTGAAAACACCCCCCAGTATCTACCTTCTTTACCAAATGGTGATATGAATCTACGGTCATGATCACTAGTATCCCCAGCCAAACGAACGCCTCCACCTATAGGATGCACTTGGTAAGGACACCATAAAAATGAAACATAGAAACATAGAATTTGACGGCAGATAAGGACCGCTTGGCCCACCCAGTCTGCCCATTTCCCTACCTGATGAATAAGCTGCAGATTCTAGTTAATCAACAGCTTACTTCCTCCTGCCCTCCACTAGAATTGCCTTATGCCTGTCCCATGCATTCTTGAATTCTCCCACTGTTTCTGACTCCACAGCCTCCTCAGGAAGGCTGTTCAATGCATCCACAATTCTCTCTGTGAAAAAATACTTTCTAACATTACCTCTGAGCCGTCCCCCCATCTTCAAATTGTGTCCCCTTGTTCTTGCACATCTCTTCTTCTGAAAGATACTACCCTCTTGTACCTTGTTAATTCCCTTGAGATACTTGAAAGTTTCTATCATGTCCCCCCTCTCCCTCCTTTCCTCAAGGGTATACACATTAAGCTGCTTTGAGTCTCTCCTTGTATGTCTTCTGGTGCAGACCTTGCACCATTTTTGTTGCCCTCCTCTGAACAGCCTCCACTCTGTCTATGTCTTTGCGGAGATGAGGTCTCCAGAATTGCACGCAGTACTCCAGATGGGGTCTCACTAACTGTCTGTAGAGAGGGATAACAACTTCCTGTTTTCTACTGTTGATGCCTCTCCCTGTGTATCCCAGTATCCTCCCAGCCCTCCTTACTGCCTTCTCACATTGCTTGCCCACCTTTAGGTTATCTGATATAATTACTCCTAGGTCTCTTTCAAGTTTTGTTGTTATTAACTCACCCCCAACTGTGTACTCTTCCCCTGGGTTTTTGTTTCCCAGATGCATTACCTTGCACTTCTTTGCATTGAATCTGAGCTGCCACGTATTTGACCATTCCTCCAACCTTGCCAATTCCCTTTTCATTCTTTCCACCCCACCTTGTGTATCAACCCTGTTGCAGATCTTTGTGTCATCTGCAAAGAGGCATACCTTTCCTTCCAGGTGCTCTCCAATGTCACTTATAAAGATGTTAAAGAGGACCGGTCCCAGTACCGAACCCTGCGGTACCCCGTTAGTTACCCTCCTTTCTTCACTGTGGACTTTGTTTACTATTACCTTTTGCGTCCTGTTGTACAGCCAGTTTTTTATCCAGGCTACCACCTTGGGACCCACTCCAAGGCTGGCTAACTTGTATATTAATCTTTTGTGTGAGACTGTGTCGAATGCCTTTCTCTGGGATGCTATCAAAGCGATCACTAGGGGGAAATTGATATGCGTCTCTGCGAATAAAAAGAAACTAAGAGAAACACAGTGCCTATCCTTAGAACAAAAAATAAGAGTTAGAAGACCTACAAAACATTAAAGTGAACAAATCCAGCAGCAAAGATTTAATTGGCTTAAAGAAGAAACTTAATAAAATATTAGATTATACTATAGAACAAAAAACTAATGTTCCTAAGACATAAGTACTATGACAGTGGTCCCCGCTCACTTAGATTAATAGCATGTCAACTTAGGGCACAAAAAATAAAATGTAATAATGAAAATCAGACACCCACAAACTGGTACAATACAAAATACTATTAAAGGGATAACAGAAGAATTTTTTAACTATTGCTCATCACTTAATAATGCTATGGACACCCCCTCAGAACAGGAAATACAAAAATTCCTTAAATCTCTAAACCTCCCAGTTTTGTCCACAAAACAAAGCCTTCAACTGACCACCCCATAACAGTAAAAGAGATCGAAGCAGTAATTGGCAATTTAAAAATCGGGAAATGCCCGGGGTCCGACTCCCAGGGGAATTCTACAAGTCAGTCTCCAAAACCTTAACCCCTTTACTTAGTAGAGTGTTTGCCCATGTTGCTACAAAAGATGAAATCATCCTCCTATGGTGGAATGAGGCCATAGTCTCAGTTATACCGAAGCCGGGCAAGGACCTCACCCACTGTGCATCCTACAGACCCATATCCATATTGAATACAGACTACAAAATTTTAACCTTTTTCATGGCTAGAAGGCTCACTCATCCAATTCACCCCCAGTAAAATTCACATGGACCAGTGTGGGTTTATTCCTGGTCAACAGGCCCAAGATGATGTAAGATGAACTATATACTTGTTGGAACACACCCAATCCTAGAACATACCTACACTCCTCCTAGGACTAGATGCAGAAAAATAATTAGATATGGTCTCATGGAAATTTTTGAGGGGGGTCTTTGCCTGCTTCGGTTTTCCAGATCAGTTTACAGAAACCCTATTTAAATTTTATAAAAGGCCTTCTGGTTATATCCGAGCAAATGGACGTATATCAGAACGTTTTTCCCTTTGTAGGGGAACTAGACAAGGTTGCCCCTGTCCCCACTTCTTTTTGCACACTATATCGAATCCCTAGCACAATGCCTAAGACACTCCTCTGAAATTTAAGGCATCAGCATCTCAGCAACAGAACATAAATTAGCACTTTTTGCAGATGACCTTTTATTGTACTTAACCAACCCAGAATCCTCAATGCCAGCTGTTCTTCAGAAAATTCAAGACTTTTCATATCTATCTGGATACTCCCTCAATATCAACAAAATTGAAGCCGTTTTAGTAAAATATGAACCTTCACCCTCACTCCGTTCCAGATATCCCATTAAATGGGATGGCTTTTCCCTTAAACATTTGGGAATACAGATCCCCAAAGACCTTTCCCAGTTGTACAAACAAAACTATATTCCCCTAGTTGAAACTTTGCAGAATGACATGAGAAGGTGGGCTCTTCTCCCAACTTCATTTTATACTCGTACCATATCCCTCAAGATGAATGCACTTCCCTGCCTTTTATATCTTTTTCAATGTGTGCCCTGTACCATCTCCCCCTAAGAACTTCTCTCATGGCAGAAACCATTTAATGCCTTTCAATGGAATCGCAGGAAACCCCGGCTTAACCTTAAAAAACTTTTGCTCCCAAACACAATGGGGGGAATATCTCTCCCTTCCCTCACTGATTATTGGGCAGCTGCTCAGATGCGCTTAGCACTGCTCTGGGAAACCCAAACATATCAAGCAGCCTGGAAGCAAATAGATATATCTAGGGAAGTGTCCCCCCCCCTTTGCCAGCAGTCTTATTCTCCCCCCTCTACTTTTTGCCAATAACTACACTTTATTGCAAAGAACAAGACAGACATATGCACAGAAACAATGACAACTGATAGTTTCCATTTTGATCACAAAAACATAAAATCCCCAATAAAGGCTCACCTAAATTAGAACATAAAAAAAAAGTCCCGCACCTCCCTCCCCTCCCCGCAGCTATCCATATGACCTGAATACAATAGGAAGGATAATAACAAAGCTGAGACTAACAACTTAAAAGTAATTTGGTTTGATAGGGGGAAGAAATACTTCAGCTACTACATTACACTACCCAAAAAAAAAAAAAGGGAACAGCCCGAAGAGGATTAAAAAGTTAAATCTGTGGAAGATAGGATAAGTAAGGAAAAAAAAAACCTGGCCTAGAGCTTTTAAAACCCATATTTACCTTTCAGTTGGTATATAAAATGTTTCAACACTTATCAAATTTGTGAAGGAATGTGTGGATACGATACCACTTTCTCAACATACAATGTATTTACAAACTCCCCCCACTCCTTAAACGAAGGAGTCCAAACTTCACACCAGTGACGGAGTATCACCAGCTTGGTGACCATTGCAATTAATGCCATTTGAATCTTCATAGCATGACATGAAATTACATTATATCTCCCCAGAATGCACAGTTCTGGTGTGAAGTACATAGTAAGATTGCAAAAGGGTCTCACCCCCTGTTTAACCAACTCCCACAACATAACACTCTTAGGGCAGGTCCAAAATTTGTGAAATGTAGTAGCAGTTGAATCATTACAGTTCAAACAGGCTGCAGAAAATTGGCTGTTGCATCGATGCAGTTTAGCTGGGG